>OZ022264.1:190144870-190152370 GCA_963978885.1 Nemotelus pantherinus
GTGACGCGATGCTGCATTACTATTTGGGTTTTCCAACTCCTCGAAATATTTCCGGGCATTAAGATTATTCACCAGTGTTGCCTATTACGTACGTGTTACTCGTGAATGTATCGATAAAGGCAGCGAAAGCACTATTTCGAACCTCCATTGATTGGAATTTCGCTCCAAGCTTCGAACAGGACAGCTTGAATTGTTTTATTATGTTCGAGACTTTTTCGAATCGGTGGGAATCGCGGTATTGTTTACGTTGGCAATGCGAAATGCCTAGGAATGTTGCACGTTCAAAGAGTAGGACTTCGTCGGCATCAATAATGTTTGCAAGATGATTGAGCGAGTTCTCCAGAGCAGCAACATTTGGTATGAGCATCGTTACAATACTCGACCAGGCCCTGGAACATATCATATTGGATTCTTTTTACATTCAGAAGTTACCGATGTTATATATTGTCCATTTTAATGGAACCAAAAGTTATATGCAAAGAACATATTTTAAATTTTCCAACGTAAATTTATCTACTGAAAGTGTTTTTTACTCAAGCGAATCCTCACCTGTATAAAGTTTCATCCCAGATACTCTTTCTGAAGCAAGTACATTTCAAAGGCATCGACAAGCGAATTAAATCATCCTCTCGTTCCTTGAAAATAACATCTCGTTGTTCCTCTGCGACCAAGTCCATTTTGTGAATAAGACAGAAAATTTTGGCCTGGGTGGAGTTTTGTAATTAGTTTAAGGCGCACCATTAGATTTATCTTCAAGTTGGAAGAAAAATGTAAAAAAAACAAATAATTTTTCAGTTTTTGGCAGTGGTCGATTTAATGTAAACCAACGTTATGACCACACTGCACAAATTGAATAGTACGCTCGTACTTACCACTAAGAGCGCTTCTAAACACGATTGATAATAATGAACATCTTCATCCAGCTCGCGACTCTCAACATCGAAAACATATATCAAGACTTCAACATTTCGGAAAATGTTATCCTTTTGCGATGCGAAATATTGTTCCATAAAGGATTCCTGTCCGCCCCAGTCCCACAAATTGAGGACCAAATTGCCCAGAAAACGAACATGCGAATGTTCAACATCAACTGCAATATGAATCATTGTTTTTAATTAATACTAAAGATAGTTAAATAATCTTACTTGTTGCTCCAAGTCTAGTGGTATCGCGAGCTATATAGTTGGCAAATATAATGGACCACATACTCGTCTTTCCAGAGCCACTTTTACCCATAAGAAGCACCTGCAATCATTTTGTATAGCGATCGCTTATAGAAAATGTTCCAACAACTCTCTCATTTTCTACTGATTCAACAGTGTTCCTGCCTCTTCCTTTAACTAAACTCTTTAACGGCACCTTCATTTGCTTTTCTTTCAGCTTTTTCACGTTTTCTTCATACAGTCTTTCTGTTTTTTTCGTTTGGAACCTGCAATTGTTGCAGGTTCCAAACTTTATTAAAACAATTATTAATTTCAGATTGACACTGATCAACACTAAAACTAAACACTATTAATTTTAAATTCCCGCTCCGTTTTCAAATGCTAAATCTGTTTTCGAATCGATCAGATTTCTAGCTCGCGACGCCACTGAATATTTTCGAACATGATATATTCTCATATCATGCCGCGAATAAATTTTCAGCACTTTTACAAGAAAACTAAATAAAAAATTACTACTTTTCGATGCGGAACAGTAGAAGACAAAACGAAAAGCACCATTTTGCATTTTCAACGGAAAATCGCCAAATTTAAACGCACCGACAGCCATTGAAATATCACTTGACGCACTTATGACAACATTAGACACGAGTTTATAAATAAAAATGTTACTTCTTAACCACTTTGCAATAAAATTCGAAATCGGCACGCACATTCCTTATCAATGAAAGACAATTCTATGTATTTACCGACTTATTTTCACGAAAACTAACAATAAATCTATCACATCAAAACACCATGGCGAACGGTAGCATTCGATTGTTGAACCGATTTCGCGAGCATCATGACGCTTGTTGTGTTTTGGTTTACACACAGATCACGAAACAAAGTAAAATTTCAATTCTTCGCACTTTCACTTCCTAATTTCACCGTTCTTTAACGTCCGCGGCAACTGAACTTACAAAATAAATACTCACCAGTGGAAGCCAACGTTTTGAGCTCCCTTTTCCCACGCTGAAACACAATTTTTCACAACACACTTCTTTCAACACGGCACTCGAAACGATTTTGTGCAAAATATTTCGCCGACAAACTTTCGCGTCACGATTTTCACTTTCAAAACTTGCAACTAACGTCCGCCCGCACCATTTGTCGACAAAATTCTAGTGGCCATCTTTAAATGTCAAAGTAAAACCAGCAACATATGTTCGAAAAAGTACTGCCAGATTTGAAAATAGCTTGAGGGATGTTTTGGGAAATTATCGTATCGATTTCGGATTTTCTGATAACAAATTTGATAGATTTATATATATAGATAGATTTATATATATATATATATATATATATATATATATATATATATATATATATATATATATATATATATATATATATATATAATATATATATATATATATATATATATATATATATATATATATATATATATATATATATAGATATATATATATACATGTAAATTTATGTATATAATATTTATACATGTGTGTATATATACATGTATATATATACATGTATTTATATATATATATATATATATATATATATATATACATATATATATACAGGTATATATATACATATATATATATATATATATATATATATATATATATATATATATATATATATATATATATATATATATCTTTATATATATCTATATTTAAGTAAATACATGTAAAAGTTTGGTGTTAGTTTTTTTGCGGAATGAAACAAAATGTCAAATTTTTCGCAAATTGAGCTTGCGGTATTTCACCTCAGACTCATTTTCATTCTGTACATATACGAGTATATATGTGTATATTAGGTTTGTTCATGTATTTTCAGTCACTGAATTTTCTTGAATTTTATTACATCATGTTGGAATTCATGAAAAGTACGAAAACGCTCTCATTGCATTTCCTGAAAATTGGCAACCAAAAGTGTAACTTTTCGAATTTTGGGAGAACAGTAGGGATTATGAAGTCATTCTTAGTGGCGACAAATATATTCGACGTTCATACCAACATTCCGCAAAAACTATGTTGCTTTTGGCGCACATTTGAAAATATTAGGTCTGTTCTCGTACTTCGATTAATTGCGATTAGTCGCGATTAATTGCAGTGAAGCCTGGCCGTCATATAAAAGGCCGGTCGCGACTTGCAATCTGACAGGTACTAATAAACTTTTATTGATTGAATTGGTCGGAAAATATGCGTCGACTGGTCGAAAAAAGGTACATTAAGCCCGCCATCTTGGTACGTTGATTGCTTTTGCTACCGACCTTCTATATGACGGCCAGGAATCAAACCGTTCCCTTCAGCCGTTTTAAGGCTGGTACTGAGTTCGAGTTCACGTGAAATTTTGACATTTCCCCATTATCTGACCATTCTTTCGAGCGAAAATTTTGACAACAGAGAAAAGCAGAGACACTGCTCATTCTTGACGGATAAAATGTCAAGAATTTCAATTTTCGATCGATTTTCTTATTGGAAAGTCATTTGCACTGCTCAATTTTCAAATTCAAACACTAAATGTCACTTTTTCGCTCGAAAGAATGAACTGCACAAACTAAATTGGCGTGAAATGATTGACAACATGTTTTAGTGCCATCTATGTTTTCGAAGCGAAAGCAACTTCAAAGCAACTTTTCATGCTAAGAACACAGTACCAAACTTGCTTATTTTCAAGCTAAATTTTCGCCGAAGCAGATTTCACGTGAAATTTTGTATGAAAATTTCACGTGAAATCGAACTCAGTACTATGCTTTACTGATAATTGAAAATTTCCCCTCTTTCAGTAAATTTCAGCAAGGTCTGAGCTACCGAAAAATACTGAAAAGTTTCAAACGCGAGCTCAGAGTGGTGCTAATAAATATTTTCAAATGTGCGCGGCAAGTAACATATTTTTTGCGTAATGTTGCTATGAACGACGAATATTTTTGTGGCGATAATTTATCACCGCTTAGGATGACTTTATAATCACTGTTCTTCCAAAAACCGAAAACTGACACTTTTGGCTGTCAATATCACCGACTCGATTTTCGAGCTTTTTCCGATTAGTTAATTGCGTAGTCCGATCGAGCTGAAAGTTTCTGGATGCATTGATGAATGCATGGGATAGGGGAAGGAAAATCTGATAAGAAAATAGGTTTTTGAAGAATGGTTAGGATACAGTATTGGAAAATGAAACATTTGTGGGCACTTGGTTCCTAAAAGTAGGCAATTACAGATTTTCAAAGAAAATTAGTATTAAGCCGGCGCCAAACGATGCGGTGAACGTTTGATTCAAACGTCTGCCTCCAACGTTTGAGTCAAATATTAAAAGATCGGCAACAGACCGAACATGTTCCAGCGCCAACGTTGGACGCTCGACATTGGACACTGGTAGCTGGCGCATCGGCCACACGATGCGTCCAACCATGGCCTTCATATAAAAGGCCTATCGCGACTTGCAATCTGACAGGTATTAAGCTACTTTTTAAAATGGTGTAGTCCTCTCGTTATTAAGATTTATTGGGAATTGCACCATGACAATTGTTTGACATTTCTCTGACAATTAGTAAATATTAGCAATGTGAATGGTGCTGCTCGGTTGAATCCGGGAATAGAGTCTATTTTCCTATTATCCGGAGAATGGTTTCGAAGTTTTTGTCGCGTAAAAGATATTTCGGATAAGTGTCGTGAAAGTGATGTGTTTATTGTGCTCTATACGCGAGAACTTTGCAATTTGGAATACCTGCCACCTACTCTCGGCAATGTGAATTGTAAACAATTGCCGTTTGTGGTTGGTAGGATTTATTTCACTTTAAAAATCATCAAATTTTGATAATCTGCAAATTCTTCTACACAAACGATATTTCGGATAAGTGTCCCGATGAATTGAGATAAATGATGAATTTAGATATAAAGACTTTTTATATCTAAATTGCTTGTGAAAGATCCCAAAACAACATTCATTAACCTGACATATGAGTTTCCTCATATCTCCTGTAGGTGGATCTCGTGAATTTCTTTGTAACAATAAAAAAACATCACTGTGTGGACTGGTTGGGAAAAGTAGCTTAGGTCCGCCATCTTGTAGGTTAATTGCTTTTGCGATAGGCCTTTTATATGAAGGCCATGGTCCAACCATCAAGTGCCCAACGTTGGAAGGTGTTGGTAGCATCGTTTGACGCGGGCTTTCGAATCATTTTGTCCAAATTTCTTATGCATATATATACTTACATATATTTGTATATACATATATATGCACATGTATGTGCGCACGACTACTTTTTTCACAAGCATCTATATGATACTCCGACGTAAGTTGTAGCTGAACCGACTCGATAAACGCTTCTGAAAACCGCTGTGTGTGGCAGCCGACACGCCAAACCGAAGCGTTAAATCATGGCCGTCATATAGAAGGCCGGTCGCAAAAGCAATTAACGTACCAAGATGGCGTGCTTAATGTACCTTTTTTCGACCAGTCGACGTACATTTCTCGACCAGTTCGACCAATAAAAGTACATTAGTAGCTGTCAGATTGCAAGTCGCGACCGGCCTTCTATATGACGGCCATGGTTAAATGCTTCGGTGAAACCGAACTGGCTGGCATTGGCCTAAACTGGTGCCGCACGGAAATCCACAGTTCCAATCAGCCCCTGGACACGGACGGTATAACTTTCCACCATTAGCCCCTTCAATCCTCTCGCGCATAAAGCATGTTAAAGCTGCCTTTACGCCATTTCGCTCTCATTGTCAAATTGGAGGGGAACTACTTGCATTTGACCCGATTTGACAATGAGCAGACAAAAAATTACTACCATCCCCTTCAATGTAAATCTTATGGGCATGTCCACTCCATTTCTACTATCTCACTGGTTCCAATCCACTTCTTCTATATCTTAGGCTGTGCATGAGCTGTGCCCCGAGCAATCAATTTGCGTAAGTGTATGGGTCATATTGAAGGTGCAATGGATGTTGATGGGGATAGTGAAATATATCATGGCCAAGGTAACATATATCTTCCCGGCATGCCGCTTGGATCGGGCGAGGAACTTGTTTGTGATGAATCAACATACAAATTGCTGCATCAGCTCCACGCGGGTGACCCTTGTTTGAGTTTTGACGTTATACCAAATGAGAGGAGTCAAGCCGCCGATGATTATCCACTAGCCGTTTCTATAATTGCTGGCACACAAGCGTCTAGTGCTCATGCGAACAAAATTATTCTGATGGACACGTGGGACTTATATGGAACGAGTGATTCAGATAGTGAAAATAGCGGCGTATCAGGCATAGCGAAGTATATCAACGAACCAAAGATAAATTGCAAAGAAGTGCATCATCGTGGTTGTGTCAATCGCCTTCGTTATACAAGGTTTGGTGTGAGTCACATAGCTGCAACATGGAGTGAACTTGGTCATGTAAATATTTGGGACTTAAGTCCGATACTTGAAGATGGTAAAACAATTGGCAAAGCTGAGTATAACCTTGTTCCTTTACAAATTTTTACTGGGCACAAGAAAGAAGGTTTTGCCATTGATTGGAATACTGCCTCGAAAGGAGTAATGGCAACTGGGGATTGTAGGTAAATACTGTCATAAATAAATTTAAGGTTATATAAAATGCCGTGTAAAGGCTGGTACTGAGTTAATCGTGAAGCTAAATTTTGACATGTCTCCATTATCTGGTCATTCTTTCGAGCGAAAATTTTGGCAATGGAGAAAAGCAGAGACACTGCTCATTCTTGACGGACTACTACCTACAGTGATAATCTTTCTATATATATATATATATATATCACTGACGATATATACTATCAAATATGTGGGCCTTGGTCCAAGACGTATCAAGATAAAATGTTAACAGTTTTGTGTGTGTATTTGGGATTGTGTTGTTGGTTAGGTGGACGCCAAACATACCTTTACCCATCTGATCCTAACCTGCAAAACTTGGATTCATCACTCCACAGCACATTTTTCCAGAAAATTATCGGTTTGTTTAGATGTTCCTTTGCAAACGATTTCCTCATTTTTAAGTTTTTCTTTGTCACAAGTGGTTTTTTTTTAGCGATGCATCCTCTGAGATTTTTTTCTTGCAGACGCCGTCTAATTGTTCTATCTGACACAGAAATATTGCTTTCATTCAGAACACTGCTTTTTATCGCTTTGGAGCTCGAAAAGGGGTCGGCGACACTTGCTCTATATATAACATTGTCCTTTTTTTTGTTGTTTTTCTTGACCTTTTAGCTCTCGGAACGTTTTTGGCACTGCCATAGAGCTCCTTATGACGTAAAGCATTGTAAACTACCATCCGCGAACACTCCAGCTGCTTAGATATTTCCGTAATTG
>OZ022264.1:190159870-190239870 GCA_963978885.1 Nemotelus pantherinus
AATATTCATATCTGCAAAACACTCAATTGTACCATACATGGAAATTTTAAAAAAAAAAGTGATTATCACATAAATAGTTAGGTATTTCACTGAAGTATATTAAATAAAGCAAATGTATTATAGTTGGAGAATTTCCTTAAGTAAACTGATATAGCAAATATAACTGAGAGCGCAAGTAATTTTTTATGGTCTGAGTTTAATGGATATTTACTTTGTAGTTATCAGGGTGAAGCGATCAGTACCGCAAATCACATTGTCTCTTATAAACGAATTAAAACACTGTACCGAACAAGAGCCTCCCTCTTTCTTTTACAACCGGACTTGGGACACGGCTTTGGCGAAATTACGGCTCTCGTCCTGTTTATATACATATATACATATACATATATATATATATATATATATATATATATATATATATATATATATATATATATATATATATATATATATATATATATATATATATAAGTACACTGTAGAAGAAATGCAGGAAATGTTCTTTGATGAATCTCGAATTATCGTGGAGTCTGAACGAGAAAGGTTCGAAAACAAAACAAGTGTTGGCGTTGCTAATATTAGTTTGCTTTCAGGTTGATGAAAGGTTGGAAACCACGTAGACTCGGGGGTGGTTTTGGCGAGAAAAAAGAATCTGGCCAACTACGTTTTGGCGGCACAGCCCGACCATTTCAAAAACTCCTAGATCTGACGAGTAGAAATATTCGTTCAAACGAAAAGCATAAAATATATTAACGGTTTAGAATTAGTCCAGTAATTTTACTATAGAGATTTTTACTTTAATTTATTTCGTCAGCGACTGATTAAATGATTCTTAACTCAACAATTGTTTCTGCTTGAGTCTTCCTCTTGTAATTGGAGCACAATGTTGATTGACCGAATAATGTCCATGGCCCAAAGGCAGGGACAAGCGCAATGTAATGTCGGAACGAATAGGAAATACGAAATAATAGTTTAAGTAGTCCTTAGTGAATGTGAAACATAAAAAAATATATCAAAAAGAATTTTAAAAAATTCACAAAATTTTTATGAATTGTTTCCTGAGCGACTCCATTTTTGCACTATTTTTTGCGGCTGTTTTCATTTTCTTATATCTCACTCTTCTCAGGGATATCTCCATGATATCTCCAAATCCAGCATTTTCTCAGAACGAATTGGAATGCCATCCTGACATGAGTAATGTACTATCACTCCCTAAGCTCATCTTCACTTTTCATGCTATAGATCATAGTGTCTTATGTATTGTAATTCGGACCAAATGTCAGGCATATTAAACATCCCTTCAGTACGCTTTCATGGAATTTAAACGATCGTCACCAGCCACGTATGCTGTTGATAAAATGCAAGTAATACTCTGTGGTGAATCCTCGTGGTGCTCGATCGCGAAATCGGAAACATTAGGGACGCTTGTATCGATATAACAACTTGATTTCAGGTAAGTGCCGAGTTGGTAGCTATGTCGACTCGAAGGATACTTCGGCGAAACTGCGCTTTGGCGGCAGAACACGAACATTCCAAAAAAAAGCTCTGACCGAACACTCCTATGTGCCCCAATCACAGACATAAAATAAATTAATAATTTATTTTTCAATTTGGAAACAATGGATCAAAAATACAAAAACTTTAACATATTTTAATTATATCTTGCTTCTGTACAGCTATCCCGATTTTATGGAAATTTTTATTTATTGTTCTACTAAATCAATTGAGAGTCGAAATTATTGCAGAACCGCAGCATTGGCAACAACACTTGGATTGTTCACTACCTCAACCAGGCTATCTAAAACTTCCTTGCGATAATCGTCGAAATGGCCATCGATCTGAATATCAAAATAAATTTCGTCAGTTTCACTTAAAGTGTTGATGGCGGTTTTCCTTACCTCGTTAATAGTTTGATCTTCGATTACGTATAGCGAACAGTTTGTTTCGCGAATTAATCGTTCATCGTGAGAAACGATCACTACACCGCCTTCGTATTCGTTTATAGCTTCTTCTAAGGCGTCAATTGATTCAATATCTAAATTATTTGTAGGTTCGTCCTGGGAAGGAACATAATGTCACAAGAAAAGTTTTTTCAAGATGCCGGATTGCTTACCAGAATTAACACATCTGGTCCACTCAGACACAGCTCGGCCAGCGCTACTCTTGCTTTTTGTCCACCAGACAAATCCTTCATTTTCATTATATGAGCATGACTGGCCAGACCGAACGATCCAAGAGCCTTCCGTGCCTTCTCGTGCTGCAAATCGAATAGCCGCTGCAGGTACTCGGCAGGAGTCTCTTCCGCAGTCAAATGCTCACCGGAATGCTGGTCGAAACGTCCAATTCTCAAACGATGATTTTTCCTAACTTCACCTTTAACCGGCTCCAAATCTCCAACAAGTAGCTTCAAAAACGTTGATTTCCCAACACCGTTGGGACCAACAATAGCCACGCGACTGCTCAAGTCGATACCAAATTCGCAATTGATGAATAGAGACGGTTGACCCGGAAAATTGAAGTAAACACCTGTAAAGAAGTGTTTGTGGGAGGCTTTAATTTTGTGTCTGCTGTAGATGCCTTACCGTGTAAGCCCAAGATCGGAGGTTGCAATTGCGATGGTTCTGGCAACCGGAATTTCACGATGTATTCCTTTGGTCGAGCCAGTAGCTCTGTTGGACCTTAATCCTCTTCATTCTTCGTTGCCTTACCCTTGTTTTTCTCCTGTTTTCGCATAATAGCTTCCTTTTGTTTCTTTTCCTAAAATAGGAATAAGTGATTGCAAGTTATCATATAAACATCCCTTTAAAGTAGATTTCATATATTCGGGACGAAAAACACTGTTACTTGGAAGCGTCCACTTACCGCCGCTTTTTTCGATTGCCCATGAGCCTTCAATTCTGTCAGTCTCTTCTCTTGTTTTTCATACTCCTTAATCATTTCTTTCCGTTTTTGTACATACATGTTTTTAAACATGGAGTAGTTTCCTTTGTAGTAGTATAATTTCTTGGTATCTAAATGAATGATTTCGTTACAAACATTATCCAAGAAACTTTGATCGTGAGAAACGATGAGTAAAGTTTTTTTCCAGCCTTGCAAGTAGCTAAATTGGTATAAACAATTAGTTTAATGATTTTCTTCTTCTGCAAAAACATACTTATCAAGCCAAATTACAGCGTTCAAATCCAAGTGATTAGAAGGTTCATCCAGCATGAGCAAAGTGGGTTCCATGTACAATGCACGAGCTAGCGACACACGCATCCTGACACAGGGTCGTTGATAGGATAAGCCTGTGAAAATGAAATAAACCACTGTTATTTGCGGACAATATGAATTCAACCATACTTTGCAAATGCTAAATATATATATATATATATATATATATATATATATATATATATATATATATATATATATATATATATATATATATATATATATATATATATATATATATATATATACATATATATATTTATATATATAAATATATATATATATATATATATATATATATATATATATATATATATATATATATATATATATATATATATATATATATATATATGTATATATATATATACATATATATATATACACATATAAATATATATACGAATTGAAATGATTTAAATTTTACTTACTGAAGAAAACTCAAAACTAATGTCTGCTGCACCTCGCGTAGGGTCGTTGATTGGAGAAGCCTGTTGAAATTAAACAATACACTGCTATTGGTGGACAAAGTGAATTCGAGCATACTTTGCAAATGCTTGAGTTTAGCTTGAAAAACTCAATTTCAATAGCTTGTGTAAGTTTGCACTTATTGGATTAATGATTAGATTAACTTGCTTGGATTGTTCTACCTTTTAAAACAAAGTATTTTACGTGAAACTACAATGTTTGTAGGCGAAGATAAGTAAGTTCTTAGCGCGCCGATAAAAGAATCTGAATATATATCCAAACAAAAATAATAAATATATATCCAAACAAAAACTTACCGAGCTCTCCATACGAGCACCCGATAGCTCAGCAGCTGAGTTTCTTCTTGTTTCAATGTTCTGAAAGTGGCAATTTTATAAATCAAATTTAAGCTCAAGGTAAACGTTATAATTACTTACGCATGATTTCCCTTCAACCGCGATAGGAACTGCATTAGCAGTGAGAACTGTCCGGTTACCTATTCGAATGAAGCACTCGGTTTTAAAATGCTCCGAACAAATCATAGCTGTTTTATTTAGATGGAGTTCCGGTAAACCCAAGGCGCTTTTCCACATACATTGTTCGAGCTCCTTTTTCGGAAATCTAAAAGATATTGACGGCAAAGTTAGTTTTACATCATCTTGCCCCAAACTTCTCAACATTTGCACCGCCTTTGATACGAAAGAGCACAAAGTGTCATGGCGACCACCAAATTGTTGACAAATTTAGAAATATTGAAAAATTATTACTTTTAACAGGAGAAGACGATACCAACGATTGATTTTAAGCTTAAACCTTATATTGATCACTTACTTGTGAAAAGAAATCCCGGAAGGCTTGCACTGCCTTCGATTTTCGCAACTTGGCACAACGCACTTCATTTTCACTTTCTGCCTTTTTCTCTGTCTGTCACTGCAAAAAAATACACAAATATACGATCACTATTCACATTTTCACATATCTCAAACATTTTTACCTTGAATCCTTAATTCGGAAATTCACAAAGGTCACTTTTATTTTTTTTTTTTTTTTTTTTCTATACTGAATCCTGTTTGACGAGGATTAGGTTGGCTTATCACGATTCGTATCAGCCATCGGT
Organism: Nemotelus pantherinus; assembly: GCA_963978885.1. Taxonomy (NCBI): domain Eukaryota; kingdom Metazoa; phylum Arthropoda; class Insecta; order Diptera; family Stratiomyidae; genus Nemotelus; species Nemotelus pantherinus. The sequence continues at coordinate 190,164,669 of OZ022264.1, forward strand.
TTACGATAACACCCGTTTATGGTGGGTTTGACCTCAAATTTTTACTCTAGACAACACAAACACATAAGTGACTCAAAACAACGCAACGAACACGAAACCGCAGTTTAAGACACCTGATAAACGTATTATCAATTCCAGAGAAAAATTGTCCTTCGGAAAAAAACAAAAAATTTTTCAGCAATTTTCCGGCAACAACCTTCCACCACAAGAGCTAACACGCGTATGCACTTTTATTTTGGCGCGCACAAAATTACTGCACAACTCACGTGTTTCACCGGACTTGTCAGATTGACAATGAGGTCGAAATGGCGGAAAATTGAGGGGAAATGCTTGGATTTGACAATGAGTTGCGAAAAAATTACTACCATCCCCTTCAATGTAAATCTTATGGGCATGTCCACTCCATTTCTTCTATCTCACTGGTTTTTCAACCTTAAAGCGCGTGAAGACTTATCTTCGTAACCGAACAAGTGAGGAGCGTCTTACAGGCTTGGCTCTCATGACTATACATCGGAATACACCAGTTAGTCCTGAATCCATTATTGACATGTTTGCTAAGAAGTCACGTAGAATAGTTTTGTTGTAGAGCTTGTTGCGTGAAACTCGTTGATGTGCTATAAGTGTGATACTACAGTAATATATAAAAGGAAAAAATACTAGCAAAAATATACTAGCAAAAATTGCCTATGTTTGTTAAAAGAAAACAACTTAGTCCAAATAATCTATAATCGTTTCTCTTTTCTAACAAAGGTTATTCGTATTCACAATATCATGTCCCAGATAATCATCAGCTTTCCTTATATAATTTTTAGCCAATTGCTCTCTCCCTCCCCTTGCGCCTGCGAAAAAATCGTTTGAAGCTACCGGTTATTTAAGTTAAATTAAACGTCTGTTTATCATGCTATTAGCATAATATTAAAATTTTGAGGAGGAAGCCAAATAGCCCTCGTAATAAATATATAAACACATTTCAATAGATCTGGCTTGTAAGAGGAAAAAACTTGTCTTTAAACCATATTTAAATTAAAATTAATCCCACGACAACCCTCGTACGGGCCTAGGAGTTGAAGCTGGAGAGAGCTTCGGTACAATTTTTTCAATCAATGTGAATACGAGTGTGGAAGCATTAATTCGATGGCTCACTTTATATGCCGTTCACACTACACTTCTAAATCAGATAGATTTAGAATCTGTCAAGTTAATCAGGAAAGCGTTCACACTACCCGACGTGATTTAGAATGAGGATATTTATAGAGACAAATGTCATTCGAATTACAGTGTACATTTTTTTTTGTGCGTGAAAGTTGTTGAAAACGGTGAAGGAACATGCAAGAACATTTTCTTTTCACTTTGTACAGCTCACATTTTCCTTTTTTGTTCATTTTTTCCTATTTTAGAATGAATACGGTGACCATCCGTCCGTATTTATACGGACATGTCCGTTTTTTTAGCTCCGTGTCCGTATGTCCGTATTTTTCAATCAATGTCCGTATTTTTTCCAATTTTGCACAAAAAAAAATTTTTTTTTTAGTTTTCAAGGCCCGAGGGCGCCTAGAGTACCCAAAAGTTGTACGCGGTTGCGTGTATCGACAGTGACGCGTGTGCATACGAACGAAATGTGTATAAGTGTATAGTTGTGTGAGTGGCGTTGAACCCGTTGAACCCGTTGAACGTGTTTTGACATTTCCATTCATTTTATTTTATAAAATTGTAAGTTGATTGCAATCAGTGAATCAGTGTTCCATTGCTCAATAATCCCCGTGTAAGTATAAAATTATACATTATTTTCGACCATGATTCGTAGCGTTCTAAATATTTCGTGTTTATTTATTGCAGATTTTGCAGAAGCAAAAAATAATAGCTTTTCGAAATCTCCAAACATGTCAAAGCCACCGAAAAGAAAAGGCAGCAGCAATAGCAGTGAAAGTACAGCAAATAAACGCAAATGTACATTTACAGATGATTTGCGCAGGGAATTTGCAAGTAGTTTTTGCAATGGCAAAAGTGAATGTTTTGCTCATTGCATAGTTTGCGATAAAGAAGTTTCAGTAGCAAATAGTGGTTTGTATTGTTTTTTGCTGGTGGAATCTTTTTTTTTTGTTTATTGTTTCTGTATTTGATAAGGGTGTTTGTGTTTGGAATATGTAAAAAAAGGGTGTAGGGTACAGGGTACTGGCTTTTACACTTTCGATTCTTTACCTAAGAATACCTATTGCATCACAATTCTTTTTTCATTTAATATTATAATACATTTGAAAAAAAAGCTCATTTTTATTGCTGCAGGGAGACGTGATTTGGAGGTACATTTGAAAACTACCAAGCACGAGAACAATGTGCAGACAGCATCAACTACGATTTCTATGAAAAAATTCACCTACAACAAGTCAACACCAGAAGCGCTAGCAGTGTGGGCCGCTGAAGGAATTATGGCATTTCATACTGTCAGGCATCATCAAAGCTATAGATCCATGGACTGCACAAGTCAACTAATGCGCAAACTTTTCAGCGATTCAAAAGTAGGAAAAAACATTTCTTGCGCTCGCACAAAAGTGGAAGCGATCGTTAATGGAGTTTTGTCCGGTCATTCTATCGAAACAATCCTTCAAGATTTGAAGAACATCCCTTTTTTTAGCATTGGGACTGATTCGAGTAATCATGGTAGTCTAAAAATGTTCCCTTTGATTGTGCAATTCTTTGATCCTGATAAAGGAGGCATAGTTGTTAGATTGTTAAATGTCAAGGAAACAAAAAATGAAACATCTGAAACAATTGCTACCATGATCACAGAGGAATTGGATAAACATGATGGACAGAATTTGAGAAAAAAGCTAATCGCTTTGGGGGGCGATAATATCAATACAAACTTTGGTGGGCTGAAACGAAAAGAAGGAAACAATGTTTTTACTCATCTGAGAAAAGAAGTTAATGAACATCTTGTTGGAATTGGATGTCCCGGTCATATATTGCATAATTCTGTCCATCACGGCTTAGACCGATTCGGTTCTTTTGACATAGAGTCGATTGTTGGGAAAATCTTAAAGCATTTTTCTATTTACACCGTCAGAACTAATGAATTGAAGGGCTTTTGTGATTTTGTTGAAATCGAGTACCGAGTTTTGTTATCGCACGTCATAACTCGATGGCTCAGTCTCGCTCCATGCATTGACAGAATTTTGCAATTATTTCCAGCCCTGCAATCGTACTTTAAGTCAATTGACCAACCACCTGTAGTTTTAGAAAGATTTTTCAACGACGATTTTGCAGAACTTCAATTGTTGTTCATTAGTTCATCCATGACTATTTTTCACGATAATATCAAAACAGTTGAAAGGGAAGAGAATTCTGTTTTGGAAGTGCTGAATGTTATTGATGAAATTTCGGAGATTTTAAGTAACAGATTTGATTCGAAATTCATTCCATTCATAGTGAAACAGAAATTGAAAACGCTTGAAAATGAAGGTAAAGAAACTGAATGCAATAAATTCATCGAATCCATGCTTTCTGTGTATCAACAATCCAACCAATATTTACTCAAATGGAGTGAGTCATTGCGAATTTTAAAAAATTTTGAATGGTTGGATTTTAAGCCCGGGAAAAAGTTAAACTATGAATCAATGGAAAGAACTGTCGAATTTCTCGCATCGAAAAATATTGTCATCGATGATTCGAAATTATTCAATCAATTTGTGAATTTGAAAAACTTTCTGGCTTCGAAGGATTCAAAAGATGAATTTTTCAACAAATGCAGCAGTGCAAAAATGTGTGATTTTCTCAATCAAAATAATTGTCTGGAAACTTGTTCGGAGATTGTCAAAATTGCGCAATATTTTTTTGCCATTCCCAGTCACAATGCTAATTGTGAACGTGTTTTCTCGTTTGTCAACATTCAATGGACCGACGAAAGAAGCAAATTTCTTTTCGAAAATTTGAAAAATCTCATTCTTGTTCAATATAATTTTAGGAAATTCGATTGTCTGCAATTTCACTCTTATTTGGAGAAAAAAATCCTGCGTTATTGAGAAAAATTGGAAGCGGTGAGAAATACTAAAATTTTGTACGTTGTAAAAACAAAAATGTTAACATTTTTAACATTTTTTGATTAATAAACTCTTGTTTTACTTGGAAATAGTGTTGATTCTTATTTTACATTCAAATTTTCCTATATGCATTTGAAATTTCAGCTACCGCCATCTAGGAAAATGAGATACAGAGTTGATGACCTTTTTTTTTTTTAGCTCTTTCGCCAAAAAAAATAGAGGTGTCCGTATTTTGTACTCAGGTCAGATGGTCACCCTAAGAATGAAATTCGAATGACATTTCATTCAAATCTACTATGCCTCTCACGGATGAAATTCAGCATGCTCTGAGAACAATTCAGCCGGGAAAAATTCACAAAAATTACCTAATTTGTACTTGATTATTTCTAAATCAGGTAGCTTTCAACTGTCAGACGCCGAGAAAAATGTATGGGTAATCAGGTAGATTTAAGTTTATTTAGCTCTAAAGCGATCAGCTGATCGAAATCGCCTGATTTAGAGTGTAGTGTGCTGAAGCACACTGCCACGTCGTCTACCGCAGCCGAGCACAGCCAAGCTGTCAATTGAGTTGACTATATGGGTTTTCCATAGCAGCGAGCACACCCTACGTCGACATGTCGCAGCTATGCGCAGCCAAGCGCAGTTCAGGTCGAAATGGATTCAGCTTTTGTCATAGCGAAGAGTTGCAACCAGGGGTGTGTTCAATGTGCATGCTATAGCTGCTCCAAAAGCATAGCATAGCATCACGTCAGCAAGTGTCAAAATTCGCAGTAGCTAGCTGAAGCAGCTATGGATATTGGACAGCCAAGAGCTGCTATGAAGACAGGAAATTCAAAAATAATTTTGTTTCAATTTTTTTATTGTAATTTTTGCATTTTCGTCGATCAGTTCAATACTTTCATTGCACTTTTGAAACTGTATGAAATTTAGGAGTTTTCAACATACAGCTGCACAATCCATTAAAATTTTCCTTAATTAAAACGTATCATTTATTTCCGGCTTTTGACGCCATATATGAGAAAAAGAGCAAAAAATAATCGTTGAAAATTTGATAATACAGGAATCAGAGCACCCGGCCTTTTACGATTCATGCTTGCCTTCTAAAAACTCAAGATGAGCTACGCTATGTACAAGCCAACTTAAAACTCGAGTTGAGTTTAAGTGTTTAAAAGCCCGTATTTAATTTATGCTGTCACTATTTTCAAATTTATTCCTCATCTCTTTTGTCACAAAAGCGCAAAAACTTATTTTCATTTCAATTTCCAATTGAAAATGACGTTTAAACTGCATGTCAGCTGTGTACGCACGGCCATTTTGCCTTAGCTACTTTCTAGCTATCCTCCAGACTACGAGCAGCGAATAGCTGCTACCTTAGCAGCTATGCCGGAATCTTGGACAGCCCGACTGTCAAATAGCAAGCATCAGAAAGTAGCTATTTCGTGACATTGGACAGCCAGAGCTGCTAAAATAGCAGCTAATAGCTGCTATAGCATGCACATTGAACACACCCCAGCTGTAATTGCGTGAGAAACGCGCGCGATTTGAAATGTATGCGAAAATGTAAATAGAGTTGATTTAATATTATTAATTTTTTTCAAGGTTTCGAAAACAAATTTTATGGTTGATAGTTTAGACAGTTAACAGCAAAATAAAAAGATAGGTAATAGCAAATTTGAAAGATAGTAAATAGCAAATTGATCATAGTTATTTAAAATACTTGAGTAACCTAGTGGGTAGATTACTCTCGTATCCCTGATTCGAATCCAGGTTCGGACGAAGGCCCGCGCACCAAGCTTTGAGTTCACCTAGCTCTGATTAGGTGATGATTTAAAAACAGGGGTAAAGTGGGTCGTCGAATTAATGCCTCCCTACTCGTGTTCACATTGATTGAAAAAATTGCAACGAAGCTCTCTACCAGCTTGAAAGTAGAGCTATGGCGCAAGTCGAGCTCGTGGGCAAAAAAGTAACGGATATCAGGGCCAGTGCGGACCAGGAGTTCGCTAAACTTTACAAAAGAGCCTCAGACATTTGTGAGCCTTTAGGAGTAACGCCGTCGATTCAACGACGCAATGGTACATCCAGATACCGATCTAATCATCCCGCAGATACGCCTGAAGAATATTACAGACGAATCCTGTTCATACCGTACCTCGATGAGCTCGGATCTTCTCTGAGCGAAAGATTTTTATCTCACAAGAAAAATATTATTGAACTCCAGTGTCTCGTACCAGCAAACGTGAATACTCGTAAGTTTACATTCGAAGATTTAAAGCCAGCAATAGAATTCTACAAAGATGATCTGAAACACTCAAATGAAGCTATTCTTCGAGGCGAATGGGATATGTGGTCGATGAGATGGACTCATGATCAGCAAGAGATACCGAAGTGTGCAATTAGCGCACTGAAACTGTGCGATAATGAAGTCTTTCCAAACATGCATATCCTGCTTACACTCTTAGCGACCCTTCCTGTCTCGACTGCATCTGTGGAGCGAAGTTTTTCAACCTTAAAGCGCGTGAAGACTTATCTTCGTAACCGAACAAGTGAGGAGCGTCTTACAGGCTTGGCTCTCATGACTATACATCGGAATACACCAGTTAGTCCTGAATCCATTATTGACATGTTTGCTAAGAAGTCACGTAGAATAGTTTTGTTGTAGAGCTTGTTGCGTGAAACTCGTTGATGTGCTATAAGTGTGATACTACAGTAATATATAAAAGGAAAAAATACTAGCAAAAATATACTAGCAAAAATTGCCTATGTTTGTTAAAAGAAAACAACTTAGTCCAAATAATCTATAATCGTTTCTCTTTTCTAACAAAGGTTATTCGTATTCACAATATCATGTCCCAGATAATCATCAGCTTTCCTTATATAATTTTTAGCCAATTGCTCTCTCCCTCCCCTTGCGCCTGCGAAAAAATCGTTTGAAGCTACCGGTTATTTAAGTTAAATTAAACGTCTGTTTATCATGCTATTAGCATAATATTAAAATTTTGAGGAGGAAGCCAAATAGCCCTCGTAATAAATATATAAACACATTTCAATAGATCTGGCTTGTAAGAGGAAAAAACTTGTCTTTAAACCATATTTAAATTAAAATTAATCCCACGACAACCCTCGTACGGGCCTAGGAGTTGAAGCTGGAGAGAGCTTCGGTACAATTTTTTCAATCAATGTGAATACGAGTGTGGAAGCATTAATTCGATGGCTCACTTTATATGCCGTTCACACTACACTTCTAAATCAGATAGATTTAGAATCTGTCAAGTTAATCAGGAAAGCGTTCACACTACCCGACGTGATTTAGAATGAGGATATTTATAGAGACAAATGTCATTCGAATTACAGTGTACATTTTTTTTTGTGCGTGAAAGTTGTTGAAAACGGTGAAGGAACATGCAAGAACATTTTCTTTTCACTTTGTACAGCTCACATTTTCCTTTTTTGTTCATTTTTTCCTATTTTAGAATGAATACGGTGACCATCCGTCCGTATTTATACGGACATGTCCGTTTTTTTAGCTCCGTGTCCGTATGTCCGTATTTTTCAATCAATGTCCGTATTTTTTCCAATTTTGCACAAAAAAAAATTTTTTTTTTAGTTTTCAAGGCCCGAGGGCGCCTAGAGTACCCAAAAGTTGTACGCGGTTGCGTGTATCGACAGTGACGCGTGTGCATACGAACGAAATGTGTATAAGTGTATAGTTGTGTGAGTGGCGTTGAACCCGTTGAACCCGTTGAACGTGTTTTGACATTTCCATTCATTTTATTTTATAAAATTGTAAGTTGATTGCAATCAGTGAATCAGTGTTCCATTGCTCAATAATCCCCGTGTAAGTATAAAATTATACATTATTTTCGACCATGATTCGTAGCGTTCTAAATATTTCGTGTTTATTTATTGCAGATTTTGCAGAAGCAAAAAATAATAGCTTTTCGAAATCTCCAAACATGTCAAAGCCACCGAAAAGAAAAGGCAGCAGCAATAGCAGTGAAAGTACAGCAAATAAACGCAAATGTACATTTACAGATGATTTGCGCAGGGAATTTGCAAGTAGTTTTTGCAATGGCAAAAGTGAATGTTTTGCTCATTGCATAGTTTGCGATAAAGAAGTTTCAGTAGCAAATAGTGGTTTGTATTGTTTTTTGCTGGTGGAATCTTTTTTTTTTGTTTATTGTTTCTGTATTTGATAAGGGTGTTTGTGTTTGGAATATGTAAAAAAAGGGTGTAGGGTACAGGGTACTGGCTTTTACACTTTCGATTCTTTACCTAAGAATACCTATTGCATCACAATTCTTTTTTCATTTAATATTATAATACATTTGAAAAAAAAGCTCATTTTTATTGCTGCAGGGAGACGTGATTTGGAGGTACATTTGAAAACTACCAAGCACGAGAACAATGTGCAGACAGCATCAACTACGATTTCTATGAAAAAATTCACCTACAACAAGTCAACACCAGAAGCGCTAGCAGTGTGGGCCGCTGAAGGAATTATGGCATTTCATACTGTCAGGCATCATCAAAGCTATAGATCCATGGACTGCACAAGTCAACTAATGCGCAAACTTTTCAGCGATTCAAAAGTAGGAAAAAACATTTCTTGCGCTCGCACAAAAGTGGAAGCGATCGTTAATGGAGTTTTGTCCGGTCATTCTATCGAAACAATCCTTCAAGATTTGAAGAACATCCCTTTTTTTAGCATTGGGACTGATTCGAGTAATCATGGTAGTCTAAAAATGTTCCCTTTGATTGTGCAATTCTTTGATCCTGATAAAGGAGGCATAGTTGTTAGATTGTTAAATGTCAAGGAAACAAAAAATGAAACATCTGAAACAATTGCTACCATGATCACAGAGGAATTGGATAAACATGATGGACAGAATTTGAGAAAAAAGCTAATCGCTTTGGGGGGCGATAATATCAATACAAACTTTGGTGGGCTGAAACGAAAAGAAGGAAACAATGTTTTTACTCATCTGAGAAAAGAAGTTAATGAACATCTTGTTGGAATTGGATGTCCCGGTCATATATTGCATAATTCTGTCCATCACGGCTTAGACCGATTCGGTTCTTTTGACATAGAGTCGATTGTTGGGAAAATCTTAAAGCATTTTTCTATTTACACCGTCAGAACTAATGAATTGAAGGGCTTTTGTGATTTTGTTGAAATCGAGTACCGAGTTTTGTTATCGCACGTCATAACTCGATGGCTCAGTCTCGCTCCATGCATTGACAGAATTTTGCAATTATTTCCAGCCCTGCAATCGTACTTTAAGTCAATTGACCAACCACCTGTAGTTTTAGAAAGATTTTTCAACGACGATTTTGCAGAACTTCAATTGTTGTTCATTAGTTCATCCATGACTATTTTTCACGATAATATCAAAAAAGTTGAAAGGGAAGAGAATTCTGTTTTGGAAGTGCTGAATGTTATTGATGAAATTTCGGAGATTTTAAGTAACAGATTTGATTCGAAATTCATTCCATTCATAGTGAAACAGAAATTGAAAACGCTTGAAAATGAAGGTAAAGAAACTGAATGCAATAAATTCATCGAATCCATGCTTTCTGTGTATCAACAATCCAACCAATATTTACTCAAATGGAGTGAGTCATTGCGAATTTTAAAAAATTTTGAATGGTTGGATTTTAAGCCCGGGAAAAAGTTAAACTATGAATCAATGGAAAGAACTGTCGAATTTCTCGCATCGAAAAATATTGTCATCGATGATTCGAAATTATTCAATCAATTTGTGAATTTGAAAAACTTTCTGGCTTCGAAGGATTCAAAAGATGAATTTTTCAACAAATGCAGCAGTGCAAAAATGTGTGATTTTCTCAATCAAAATAATTGTCTGGAAACTTGTTCGGAGATTGTCAAAATTGCGCAATATTTTTTTGCCATTCCCAGTCACAATGCTAATTGTGAACGTGTTTTCTCGTTTGTCAACATTCAATGGACCGACGAAAGAAGCAAATTTCTTTTCGAAAATTTGAAAAATCTCATTCTTGTTCAATATAATTTTAGGAAATTCGATTGTCTGCAATTTCACTCTTATTTGGAAAAAAATCCTGCGTTATTGAGAAAAATTGGAAGCGGTGAGAAATACTAAAATTTTGTACGTTGTAAAAACAAAAATGTTAACATTTTTAACATTTTTTGATTAATAAACTCTTGTTTTACTTGGAAATAGTGTTGATTCTTATTTTACATTCAAATTTTCCTATATGCATTTGAAATTTCAGCTACCGCCATCTAGGAAAATGAGATACAGAGTTGATGACCTTTTTTTTTTTTAGCTCTTTCGCCAAAAAAAATAGAGGTGTCCGTATTTTGTACTCAGGTCAGATGGTCACCCTAAGAATGAAATTCGAATGACATTTCATTCAAATCTACTATGCCTCTCACGGATGAAATTCAGCATGCTCTGAGAACAATTCAGCCGGGAAAAATTCACAAAAATTACCTAATTTGTACTTGATTATTTCTAAATCAGGTAGCTTTCAACTGTCAGACGCCGAGAAAAATGTATGGGTAATCAGGTAGATTTAAGTTTATTTAGCTCTAAAGCGATCAGCTGATCGAAATCGCCTGATTTAGAGTGTAGTGTGCTGAAGCACACTGCCACGTCGTCTACCGCAGCCGAGCACAGCCAAGCTGTCAATTGAGTTGACTATATGGGTTTTCCATAGCAGCGAGCACACCCTACGTCGACATGTCGCAGCTATGCGCAGCCAAGCGCAGTTCAGGTCGAAATGGATTCAGCTTTTGTCATAGCGAAGAGTTGCAACCAGGGGTGTGTTCAATGTGCATGCTATAGCTGCTCCAAAAGCATAGCATAGCATCACGTCAGCAAGTGTCAAAATTCGCAGTAGCTAGCTGAAGCAGCTATGGATATTGGACAGCCAAGAGCTGCTATGAAGACAGGAAATTCAAAAATAATTTTGTTTCAATTTTTTTATTGTAATTTTTGCATTTTCGTCGATCAGTTCAATACTTTCATTGCACTTTTGAAACTGTATGAAATTTAGGAGTTTTCAACATACAGCTGCACAATCCATTAAAATTTTCCTTAATTAAAACGTATCATTTATTTCCGGCTTTTGACGCCATATATGAGAAAAAGAGCAAAAAATAATCGTTGAAAATTTGATAATACAGGAATCAGAGCACCCGGCCTTTTACGATTCATGCTTGCCTTCTAAAAACTCAAGATGAGCTACGCTATGTACAAGCCAACTTAAAACTCGAGTTGAGTTTAAGTGTTTAAAAGCCCGTATTTAATTTATGCTGTCACTATTTTCAAATTTATTCCTCATCTCCTTTGTCACAAAAGCGCAAAAACTTATTTTCATTTCAATTTCCAATTGAAAATGACGTTTAAACTGCATGTCAGCTGTGTACGCACGGCCATTTTGCCTTAGCTACTTTCTAGCTATCCTCCAGACTACGAGCAGCGAATAGCTGCTACCTTAGCAGCTATGCCGGAATCTTGGACAGCCCGACTGTCAAATAGCAAGCATCAGAAAGTAGCTATTTCGTGACATTGGACAGCCAGAGCTGCTAAAATAGCAGCTAATAGCTGCTATAGCATGCACATTGAACACACCCCAGCTGTAATTGCGTGAGAAACGCGCGCGATTTGAAATGTATGCGAAAATGTAAATAGAGTTGATTTAATATTATTAATTTTTTTCAAGGTTTCGAAAACAAATTTTATGGTTGATAGTTTAGACAGTTAACAGCAAAATAAAAAGATAGGTAATAGCAAATTTGAAAGATAGTAAATAGCAAATTGATCATAGTTATTTAAAATACTTGAGTAACCTAGTGGGTAGATTACTCTCGTATCCCTGATTCGAATCCAGGTTCGGACGAAGGCCCGCGCACCAAGCTTTGAGTTCACCTAGCTCTGATTAGGTGATGATTTAAAAACAGGGGTAAAGTGGGTCGTCGAATTAATGCCTCCCTACTCGTGTTCACATTGATTGAAAAAATTGCAACGAAGCTCTCTACCAGCTTGAAAGTAGAGCTATGGCGCAAGTCGAGCTCGTGGGCAAAAAAGTAACGGATATCAGGGCCAGTGCGGACCAGGAGTTCGCTAAACTTTACAAAAGAGCCTCAGACATTTGTGAGCCTTTAGGAGTAACGCCGTCGATTCAACGACGCAATGGTACATCCAGATACCGATCTAATCATCCCGCAGATACGCCTGAAGAATATTACAGACGAATCCTGTTCATACCGTACCTCGATGAGCTCGGATCTTCTCTGAGCGAAAGATTTTTATCTCACAAGAAAAATATTATTGAACTCCAGTGTCTCGTACCAGCAAACGTGAATACTCGTAAGTTTACATTCGAAGATTTAAAGCCAGCAATAGAATTCTACAAAGATGATCTGAAACACTCAAATGAAGCTATTCTTCGAGGCGAATGGGATATGTGGTCGATGAGATGGACTCATGATCAGCAAGAGATACCGAAGTGTGCAATTAGCGCACTGAAACTGTGCGATAATGAAGTCTTTCCAAACATGCATATCCTGCTTACACTCTTAGCGACCCTTCCTGTCTCGACTGCATCTGTGGAGCGAAGTTTTTCAACCTTAAAGCGCGTGAAGACTTATCTTCGTAACCGAACAAGTGAGGAGCGTCTTACAGGCTTGGCTCTCATGACTATACATCGGAATACACCAGTTAGTCCTGAATCCATTATTGACATGTTTGCTAAGAAGTCACGTAGAATAGTTTTGTTGTAGAGCTTGTTGCGTGAAACTCGTTGATGTGCTATAAGTGTGATACTACAGTAATATATAAAAGGAAAAAATACTAGCAAAAATATACTAGCAAAAATTGCCTATGTTTGTTAAAAGAAAACAACTTAGTCCAAATAATCTATAATCATTTCTCTTTTCTAACAAAGGTTATTCGTATTCACAATATCATGTCCCAGATAATCATCAGCTTTCCTTATATAATTTTTAGCCAATTGCTCTCTCCCTCCCCTTGCGCCTGCGAAAAAATCGTTTGAAGCTACCGGTTATTTAAGTTAAATTAAACGTCTGTTTATCATGCTATTAGCATAATATTAAAATTTTGAGGAGGAAGCCAAATAGCCCTCGTAATAAATATATAAACACATTTCAATAGATCTGGCTTGTAAGAGGAAAAAACTTGTCTTTAAACCATATTTAAATTAAAATTAATCCCACGACAACCCTCGTACGGGCCTAGGAGTTGAAGCTGGAGAGAGCTTCGGTACAATTTTTTCAATCAATGTGAATACGAGTGTGGAAGCATTAATTCGATGGCTCACTTTATATGCCGTTCACACTACACTTCTAAATCAGATAGATTTAGAATCTGTCAAGTTAATCAGGAAAGCGTTCACACTACCCGACGTGATTTAGAATGAGGATATTTATAGAGACAAATGTCATTCGAATTACAGTGCACATTTTTTTTTGTGCGTGAAAGTTGTTGAAAACGGTGAAGGAACATGCAAGAACATTTTCTTTTCACTTTGTACAGCTCACATTTTCCTTTTTTGTTCATTTTTTCCTATTTTAGAATGAAATTCGAATGACATTTCATTCAAATCTACTATGCCTCTCACGGATGAAATTCAGCATGCTCTGAGAACAATTCAGCCGGGAAAAATTCACAAAAATTACCTAATTTGTACTTGATTATTTCTAAATCAGGTAGCTTTCAACTGTCAGACGCCGAGAAAAATGTATGGGTAATCAGGTAGATTTAAGTTTATTTAGCTCTAAAGCGATCAGCTGATCGAAATCGCCTGATTTAGAGTGTAGTGTGAATGGCATATTAGGTCTGTTCCCGTACTACGATTAATTGGAATTAATTGCAATGAAGCGTACTAAAACGGAGTACAAAAAACGGCTTCATTGCAATTAATAGCAATTAATTCAAGTACGGGGACAGACCTATTACCTCTGGATTTAATTGATGTACCTAATCAGAGCTAGGTAAACTCAAAGCTTGGTGCGCGGGCCTTCGTCCGAACCTGGATTCGAATCAGGGATCCGACACGCAAAAAGGCAGTAATCTACCCACTAGGCTACTCAAGTATTTTAAATAACTATGAAAAATTTGCTATTTACTATCTTTCAAATTTGCTATTACCTATCTTTTTATTTTGCTATTAACTATCTAAACTATTAACCATAAAATTTGTTTTCGAAACCTAGAAAAAAATTAATAATATTAAATCAACTCTATTTACATTTTCGCATACATTTCAAATCGCGCGCGTCTCTCACGCAATTACAGCATGTTGCAACTCTTCGCTATGACAAAAGTTGAATCCATTTCGACCTGAACTGCGCTTGGCTGTGCATAGCTGCGACATGTCGACGTACGGTGTGCTCGCTGCTATGGAGAACCCATATAGTCAACTCAACTGACAGCTAGGCTGCGGTAGACGACGTGGCAGTGTGCTTCAGCGGTGAAACTTCCCGGATTTCGTTAAGAACCTTATAGCCCGTTCACACTAGGCTCTAAATCAGGCGATTTCGATCAGCTGATCGCTTTAGAGCTAAATCAAGTTAAATCGACCTGATTACCCATACATTTTTTTCGGCTTCTGACAGAGTTAATCAAGTAGATTTAGAGTTAATCAAGTACAAATCAGGTACTATTGTGAATTTTTCCCGGCTGAATTGTTCTCAGAGCGTGCTTAATTCCATCCGTGAGAGGGAGAGTAGATTTGAAGGAAATGTCATTCGAATTTCGGTCTAAAATAAAGAAAACTTAACAAAAACGGAAAATTTGAGTTGTACAAAATGAATAGATAATGCTCTTGCATGTTTCTGCACCATTTTGAACAACTTTCATGAAAAAAAAATTGCACACACAAATTCGAATGACAGTTCGCTCTCTAAATCTCCTCATTCTAAATCACTTCGGGTAGTGTGAACGCTTACTTAACTTGACAGATTCTAAATCTACCTGATTTAGAAGTGTAGTGTGAACGGCATATTACAGCAAGTGCTATGGTGGAAAGTTTTTGTGAATTAACATTTCAAAAGCGGGAAAATGCTAGTTGTTTGAGCGATGTCGTGCTGCTCAGTTGTCTTTGCCTTTTTTTAATAGCTTTAATCCATGTCGCGTCTATTTCTAATACTCTGGTGCTTTTGCATACTTTTCTCAGTCACGTATCAATCAAAAAACCTCTTTTTGATAGTTGTTTATCATCGATTTCTATTGCGTGTCGGTAGTTTGTTTAAGTTTGCTTTACGTGGCTAGCAAAATTTGACAGCAACCGGATTTTTCGCTCCCATACAGTGATAGAGTGAGAGGGAAGAAAAGATAAAAAGAAGAAGGCATAAACTCGCGACACACACCTTCAGGCGTTTACAGTGTTTCTCCTAATCTTAATATCTGTAGCAAATGCGCTACTTGTTGTCGGATAATGAAACACGATTATAAATGCGTAACTAAAGAAACAATTTATGACTAAGAAACTTAAATGACAGGATAGAAATAGTAAGCGCGCTAACGGCACGACCTGCTCGGTCGGCTGCTGAAGAGGAAGTTAGTTCTGCGTACTGACGATGGTTGTGCAGTGCGGGCAATTGGTACTGCCGCACCACTGTGTCCAACCTTGTGGTCCCTACAGCACTCCCCCCTAAGTGCTTGCACTGATATTAGGCGCGATATATGTTGCCGTATCGATGGGGGCTGATCTGTCGTAGGGGGCCCTGTGGGCAGCTTGATGGGCTGCGATGTAAACATCACGCTGTCACAGCAAATAGTGGACTACCTCACCCTTCTGGCCCTACATCCAAGTGTGTGTAATAGGACAAAAACGCTCTCTTCGATTCTCTCTGGCTTGGGCCTGCTTGGGCTTAGCTGTCAAAATCGTTGTCAATCGTACGCGTATGGTAGTGTTTTTGAGTATTTCAAACGTAATTAATTGTGTTGGGCGGTGGTGATTTTTCTTAAAAATGAATTTTTTGAACATTATAAACCCACAGTTTCTTATAACAACGCGAAATTACATAAGCACTTCGTAAAGTTTAAGTAATAATGAGTCGAAAGTGTGTTTTGGGTTCATGCCGAAATTGGCGAGGATTTGGTGTCTTCGAAGTCTCTTTTCACAGGTAAGTGAGTGTTAATATATATAATCCGGGCTAAATTTATCGTCGCGTGTAAAATATTTGTTAAGCATTGTGCGTGTTTCTCGAACTATAAACGAAAAAGTAGCGAGTAGATCGTTAGTTTACATTTTCGTGAATGACAGTTGCACAGCCATGTTTGATTTGTCTTTGGTCAGTGGCGTAACCAAAAATATCTATATCCGGCTAGACAAAAATAACTTGATAAATTTCAATAAAAAAATGTTCATGTGTCGAAACTAATTTTAGTGAGAAATAATATTATTATAACAATTTAGGTATTAGTGATAAAAAATGAGTGTAAAGTGAAAAACATTGAAATAAAATTAAATGTTAGTATAGCAAAAGATAATTGTCGATTGTTCTGAACTTACAAAAATAGTGAACTATAAAGATTTTGAGAACTAAGCAAGCCCTAATTCCGCCGGAGCCAGTCCCAAGCCCGGTTGTAATAGGAAGAGGGGGGCTGGAAAATTTAAAATAAAACAATAGATCTGCAGCATTTGTTTAGTAGGGCTAAGTTTTTTATGAAATCATGTGCTTAGTTTCACAAATATGCAATTCCGGAAACTCGTTTAACTTTGTATTCTACGTATTGTTTATTATCGTCCCAGAATTCGACCACTTCTAAACTTCAAGGTTTTTATACATTGCGAAAAATGTGATGTCGAAATATACTGCCACCGTTAAAATACGCAAAGATTTCAGAAACCGCACATAGGGTTAGGCGATAAAATTTAATTTCACCTAAAACATCAAAATGAAAATACAAACCTAAGATTGCATGACACCAGCTTCAAAATTTTGCGCCACACAATTGCCCCCGCTCAAACCACAAAAACTCTAATTACCTACGCCTTAATCATTTTATGATAGTGTTTGCATTTTTTGTTTGTATGCGATTTTTGGCCTGTTGACTTAACTGATGTTCCTCTCCTCATTAGTTCTCTACTCTCATAGAATAAACCAGCCCCTGGACACGGATGGTATAACTTTCCACCATTAGCCCCTTCAATCCTCTCGCGCACAAAGCATGTTAAAGCTGCCTTTACGCCATTTCGCTCTCATTGTCAAATTGGAGGGGAACTACTTGGATATGACCCGATTTGACAATGAGCAGACAAAAAATTACTACCATCCCCTTCAATGTAAATCTTATGGGCATGTCCACTCGATTTCTACTACCTCACTGGAATAAACAGCAAAATCGGGTGACAGAATTTCGTCACACCGGGACTCGATTAGCAATTTACTCTGCAATTTCCGATTGCAACGACTGTCAAATTTATGGTATACAATCTGTGCGTGGGAAATTTCATGGCATGCAATATCATTTCGAAAATGCCTCTGAGCGAGAGAGACGTGCTCTGTATCTGGGCGTCAAATGCTCTTAAGGAGTTATTTGAAGTGCAGAGCGAAGAAATTCCCAAATTTCCCAGCATTTCATACTCTGTAGACTATTTTCATTGCTCAACGAAATCAAAAAATCCCTTTGAATTCAGAATCCCTACGCAAAATAAACCAGGCCCACGGTTCAGCGCCATTTTGAAAACAAGAACTGTCAAAATATTGCAAGGCAGATTGCCGAGCAAATTGCATGCCATATTGCCTACCATTTATGGAAGACCATAAAATATTGCATACCATAGGCTGCCTCCACTGGCAATTTCAAATTTCATTCAATGGGAAATTGCAAGTGGAGGCAGCCTGTCACGGCTGCGTACTTACATCTTTGAGTATAAAGAGATTAAGAGTTGCAATAAAGCCAACAGACTGTCTTCATTTTCCCAAGATTTTACCCATGCTATGAAAATTTACGAACATTCGGACAAATTGTTCGGGGCGTAAATGAATGGCTGGTTTTGAGTGAAGGGGTTTGGCGAGGATATTTAGACATATATAAATATTGTGCGTAAATTGGATATGAATATTCAAGCTTCAATATTCCTTTGCCGAAACTAAATAGTTGATATACGAAGTGAAACGTGATATAAATAATTTACTAATATATATACATATATATATATATATATATATATATATATATATATATATATATATATATATATATATATATATATATATATATATATATATATATATATATATATATATATATATATATATATATATATATATATATATATATATATATATATATATATATATATATATATATATATATATATATATATATATATATATATATATATATATATATATATATATATATATATATATATATATATATATATATACATATATCTATCCGCAAAATGATTAGTAGAGATAATCTCTGGAGTGGCCGATCCGATTGAGCTGATATTTTCGGAGGACGTAGATGTATATAGTAGGGAGGTCCATGATTGCTAAAACTCAGATACTCAAAACCTTCTGGAGGCGGCGAGCGTTTAAGTAAATTTTGAGGTACTCCTTTATTTCCAAGGAGTGCAAATTTTTGTTGAAATAAATATTTGGGAATGAAAACTTATTATGTTTTAAGCTTGTCTACGTTAAAAAATTGGAAATTTTGAGCCGCGTGTGGGTGCAGCGTGCCTAAAAGTAAGCAAAGATTTTTTTTCAAATTTTGATTTGTCATTACTTCTGACGAAAACATTGGATCATTTTGAAATTTGCAGAGCATATTGATGTTGAGTAAGATTTGACACACATGGAATTTTAAGATAGTGCGGGTGACTCTGTAGGTACTACAGGCTCCTGAAAAATAATCATTCAAATCATTGACCCTCCCGAACAAAAAATTTAAATCATTGATAAATCTTGACCTTTGTCCATCATGTCAAAGTGAAATTTTGAAAATTCCGGTTTGCACAAGAACGGCAACCAATCACCAAATTACCTCTCTTTTCAGCACTCGAAAGTTCTGTTCACGAGAACAGACGACCGGATTATTCGATCATAATGAAATTTACAGGACATGTTGGTTTTAACTAACACCAAGTCTGAAAGAATTAATTTTGAAATGCTGGCAACCCTGTGGCAGTGGTACCATCTTGAAACATCACTGAGGAGAGTTTTTTGCCTATAACTTCCGATTCAACCACCAGATTTCAACAAAATTCACACAGTACTTGGACCTTACGTTTGGCTGAAAACTTAGAATAGAGTTGCCAGCAATGGTGATTTTTGTCTCCTAAATATTGCAAATTTGCTCAGCAAAATAAAGTTTTTTTCCCTATTGCTTCCGGTCCAGTGTTGAAATCAAAACAAAGTTCACGCAGTAAGTGGACCTTCATGGGAACCAAATGTTGTAGGAATTTCGTGTTGTAGGAATTTCTTTACTGAGCGATTATGCTATTAGATTTTTAAATGGGAATGATCCTGCAATGAAAATTAAGCGCAGTGATTAAATCAAAACGAAATTTACTGGTTCGGTTTAACTTAACGTGAAGCAGATTTGGTAATGAAATCCTCCGATGAGAACGAAATTCAAAGGATAAGTTGATTTAAGTATGAGCTTGATATGGTTCACTTATTGCTGCTTCGTTGAAAAAGTGTTGCCAGCACTGAACATTTTCATCATTTGTGTTATAGTTGAGTTTTGCTGCTTTGGATAAGGAATGGTTGATTTGATTCTACAAAAAAGTGTATTACGTCTTTTCACATTTTTTGTCACTCAAAGATAATTTCTTCGAAAATTAGTTTTCTAGCGGTTCTCATGCGCTAGTTTTTTTTTAATATTCATGTCACAGCGAACAGGCAGCTACACCCTTGAAACCATCATACATTTTGAAGTTCTCTTTGCAAACAAGAAGCCTACATTAACACTAAGTCGATTATAATTTGTTCAACAATATATTTAGCAAGTTAGCGCAGAAACACTGACAAATTACACCTTACGTCAATAAACAACTGCACTGCTAGGAAAAAGCAAACAATAAGTAACGTGTTAATGGTGTAATTTTCTGCAGAATTCGTAATCTGTAAATCACCTAATTTAATTTATAATCAATACCATTTCCAATCTTAATTCTGGCCATGAATACTTGTTTTTGGTTCTTATTTTTTGTAACCTGTAAATGTTTAGTTAGAAAATCATGTTTGTTTCAAAGCCAATTTATTTTCATACTTAAATTGTATTGCTAAATTTACATACTTAATAAAAACAAGCTTATTTATTCTCAACTACTTATGTGTAACATAAAATTTTCTTTTAAATTATACTGTACAAAATTGAATCTTAACATAAACTCAAAACATAATTACGTAATATAAACAACTAAAAACTAACATGGTCTACACTTGAGGTGTTCCCATCTTAATTGTTTGTTCATATTCAGATACGTACCTAAGTACTTCCAACTTTACCTAATTTTTCAGGTCTAGCGGAAAGTACTTTAACTTTGATTTTAGAAATTTACAAAAAAGTTCATCTTCGTCCTCATCGAGTGGTGGAGCATTCTCCCTGCACTCGCAGAAATCATGCATTTTTTCTATTGCATTCAGGAGCTTTTCCTCAATGACGTCCTTCGACTGGCGATTTTGTAGCCGTTTGCAAGCACTAGGTTTTTGAGTATTTAGGAACGGAGAAGTCGATACTTCAGTCACGGCGGATCCTGAAGCACTTGCTGTGGTTGCTGCATCCTCGATGGTATTTTCTTCCAACGAACCAAAAAATCACTACAGTCAGGTGCACCAACACCATTATCTTTGTCCACGACAGTACTGGACATGTAGTTGGAGCAAGTTCTGCAACAAAACAATTATTTACAACTTATATAAAATCTTTATTTATTTATACTCACTTTCGCGGTGTTCTGCTTTTTTCAACACAAGACATATGTCTTTGTATTTCCACGAGCTTTCCGGTTCTTTGGCAGCATCACCCGAATTCTTTTTCTTGGAGGTAGCCCGAATATAAGAATCGCGAAGCCTCTTCCATTTATTTCTGGCTTCGTCAACTGCAAATAGTAAAATATTTATCACAATCAAATCACAATTTTAACATTAACATTAATAACTTATAATAATTCATGTAACAATACTACAGTTAACGTAGCCTACAATTCTCTTTTCGGCCATACACTTCCCTAATTATATTCCATACTTACCACTTATGGCGAATAATTGCCCAGATAATTGCTTTTCTTTTTACATTTTTATATGAAATGTGACTTACATCCTAAAGCATGGGATGTTTTGCAATTTTTTGAATGAACTCTGTTTTTTCAGCCGTTATTAATGTTCCGTTACCCACGCGCACGCTTTCACAACTGATACCAAATTAATATCAGTTACCGAACATGTTTACGAAAGTCCGTCTACACTTGACAGTGTAAAATATTCACTGAACACTGTACAATAATAATTTAGCAGTGTACAAAACGCACTGAACGCATGCACATGCAAGCTGTCAAACATGTAG
Organism: Nemotelus pantherinus; assembly: GCA_963978885.1. Lineage (NCBI taxonomy): Eukaryota > Metazoa > Arthropoda > Insecta > Diptera > Stratiomyidae > Nemotelus > Nemotelus pantherinus. The sequence continues at coordinate 190,186,240 of OZ022264.1, forward strand.
CCAGGCAGAAGTTGAAAGTTGGTCAACTACGGCTACGACCACGGCGCAATGGGCTACGCATTGTAACTGGTTCAATACAATCCTGTGCTTTTAACGTTTTGACAGCTCCTGGCTTCGCTGCGGGCCACGGCTACAGCTACACATTAGGTCTGTTCTCGTACTTTCAATCACTGAATTTTTTTGGCAGTTTTCGGGAGAACAATAGTGAGTATAAAGCGATCCTAAGCGGTAATAAATTATCACCACAAAAATATTCGACATTCATAGCAACATTACGCAAAAAAGATGTTGCTTGCCGCGTACATTTGAAAATATTTACTCCGTTTGACACTCTTCAGTATTTTTCAGTAGCTCCGACCCTACTGAAATTTCTTCGTACTTACTGAAAGAGGGGCAATTTTCAGTTTTCAGTAAAACGGAGAACGGGAACGGCTTCATTGCAATTAATCGCGATTAATCGCAATTAACCGTAGTACGGGAACATACCTATTGTGTTTCAGCAGTTAATGATCATTTAATGCTAATGATCATTTGTTTGGAGGGTGAGAGCCTAGACTTAAATTACTAATTTACTAATGATCATTCATACCTAAATTAATAATTTAAAAGTAGCTGACACACAGCCCTTGCGTTAATGATGAATACTGTCACTGACTGTCTGTCACTCAAAGAAACTAGTTTTTGATAAATGAGAAATTGAAGGTGTTTAAAATGTATGTTGCCTCTCTTATGTATTAATTAATAAAGTTGGAATACGAACCGGGCAAGAACTACATTAAAATTGTGTAAATATTTTGAACTTTTTTTGTATAGTGCTTCCTAGACAACTAGTTTGTTGATATCCGACAGCGAAAAGGACAAGCGGTCCCCCATCTAAGTACTAACCGCGCAACTTCGGTGATCTGACGAGAACTGGTTGTTCCAGTGTGGTATGACCGTATTTAATTGGACGTTTCAAAAAAGTTGCCTTATTATTTTTCAATGGGAAAAGCGACTTTTCACAAGGGAAATTTATATTATATCGGGCAGCTCTACTTCATTAAAGAATAAGTTATGAAAGTTTGATGATCATTAGCGATTTGCTTAATGATTGATAATTTGGTCATTTAGTGGTGATTAGTCTAAATTACCATATGACACACTGCACTTAAATGATGATTTACAGCAAATGATCATTTAGGCTGCGCTGTCTGTCTAGGCTCTAATGATTGATAATTTGATCATTTAGTGGTGACTAGTATAAATTACCATATGACACACGGCACTTAAATGATGATTTACGGCAAGTGATCATTTATGCTTGAGTTACAATCAATGCAACCAACATTTGCTGCCATGTTTTGTTGGTGGAACGAGTTACAATCAATGCAACACAACATTTACCGTCATCTGTCACTGGCTATATTAACGAAATTGTTGCTTGATAATATGGATCCTTTACAGTCTCGAAAAGTGATATCAGTGAGTATTTGATCCTTTAAAAGCTGCAGCGTATATTGCAGAGCAAAAATGAGCAGAAGAGAAACAAATTCTGATGGTCATTTACATATGACATTTCCCATTTCCCGGACTGTCATAGGAGCAGGTGGAATTGGATATTTTCAAAAATGTTGTTGCCATGCCAATGAGGTATGAGCAAACTTTACTGCGGAATAAAGTTGTGTTGCATCATTGTAACTGCTCTCATACGTTCTCATGGGTTCAAACTCATTTTGTTGTGCAACAAAGTTGTGTTGCATTGATTATAACTACAGCTTTATGCTTGAGTTACAATCAATGCAACCAACATTTGCTGCCAAGTTTTGTTGGTGGAACGAGTTACAATCAATGCAACACAACATTTACTGTCATCTGTCACTGGCTATATTAAAGAAATTGCTGTTCGATAATTTGGATCCTTTAAAGTCTCGGAAAGAGATATCAGTGAATATTTTATCCTCTAAAAGTTGCGGAGTATAATGCAAAGCAAAAATGAGACAAAAAAATACAAATTCTGATTGTCATTTACATATGACAGTTCCGATTTCCCGAACGCTCATAGGAACAGGTGGAATTGGGTATTTTGTTGCCATGCCAAGTTTGAGGTATGAGCAAACTCTGCTGCGCAACAAAGTTGTGTTGCATCATTGTAACTGCTCTCATACGTTCTCATGGGTTCAAACTCATTTTGTTGTGCAACAAATGTTGGTTGCATTGATTGTAACTCTAGCTTTAGGCTGCGCTGTCTGTTTAGGCTCTGACACACGGTTATTTGAATGAGATTGTTTGACAGTTGTAGGTTGTTTGAATTTAAATGGTATTCTTTTGACAGTTGTTCATCGAAATACATCGAAAATGAGTACAAGATTTGTACTCAAATTATGGAACTAAAATTTAATCGCGATAAGGAAGAAAATAAAAAGTATCAGGTGTTGAAGAAGTGAATGCGAATGAATGCACAAAAAATGAAACATGTGCATGCTACGTTGATTGCGTTTAAAGCGAAGAGGGAAATGTGGCAGTTGGTTAGTAAAAGTTGAGTCGGAAATGCAGTATGCATCGCAGTATCAGTGATAATTTTTCCAGCGCGTTTCATAAATATAACAATAATATATTTTGTGCTTCGATTTATACTACATAAATAAATGCTTATTATAAATAATATTACCAGAAAATTGAATGTTTCATTTCAGGACAGATGGTCCAATGCCTTCTAGAAGTACGGGCCGTCATGCTAAGTAATCGTTTTAGTAATGACGTCAATTATTCTGGGAGTTTTGACATTTCCACGAGGCAGTGCCGACACACACCGAGATTTCACTTGCGGTTTTTTAGCTAAAATATGAATAAAACATTAGTTTTTTGTGCGTGATGCGTTGTAATAATAATATTTAGTAATTACTTTAATTTATTATCAATCAATTGTATCGCGATAGTAAATCGACACCAAACATCACATAACCTAACAACAACTGATAAACATTTCGTAGCGAATTTTTCACATTATACCTTATGCACCGCATTAATTTTTATTTCGGCTGTTTACTAGACCTGTTCCGCAGATCTCACTTTATTTTCATTTCACCGACTTTAATACAACCTGCACAATTTACGATTTCCCGTGGACGTCCCATAAGACTGCATGTGTTTTTCGTGACATTGTTCCCGCATACTGTGACGTCATCATTCTGCATGACGGCCTGTACTTCTAGAAGGCACTGGATGGTCGAAGTTCTGAGAAGAAGAGGTCCCCAATTACAGCGGCAATATATTTAAAAATCATTTTCGTATTAAGCATAGTACTGAGTTCGAGTTCACGTGAAATTTTGACATGTCTCCATTATCTGGTCATTCTTTCGCGCGAAAATTTTGGCAATGGAGAAAAGCTGAGACAATGCTCATTTCTGACGGATAAAATGTCAAGAATTTCACTTTTCGATCGATTTTCTTATTGGAAAGACATTTGCACTGCTCCATTGCCTTTTTTTCGCTCGAAAGAGTGAACTGCACAAACTAAATTGACGTGAAATGATTGGAGACATGTTTCAGTGCCATCTACATTTTCAACGCGAAAGCAACTTCAAAGCAACTTTTCATTTGGAATTGTTTTTGCGGGATGATTAAAATTGAAAAATTTTAATTTATCTTGAAAATTTTTATTTGACAAAGTGGTTTTGAAAGCATGCACTGTTTTCTCATCAGACACCAGCACACAGTGCATACTTGACTGGTGTGACCACTTGCAGTTGGAAATCATTAATTGTTATTTACGATGGTTGTGACAAATTTTAACATCTCCGACTTATATCCATGGAAATAATTTACTCATAAAGGTTATTGATTTGTGATCACGGTTCCCTTCTTGTCTATAATCGCATAGACAACGTATATCGTCTCTAAAGCTTATCAAAGCAGAGAATAATTGATACGGGAAACTCAATCGTTTTGCGGAATAAGCCTCCGAAAGCAGAATCAAATTGGCATTGTTTTTGCGGGATGATTAAAATTGAAAAATTTTAATTTTAATGTAATACGAAGAAAATTTTCATGAACAGGCTAAAGAACATTTTTCATTTTCTTCTAAATAAACTTATGTTTTTGTTCGACAAATTTATGGTATTTCCTTTTTCGGTGTGTACGTTTTATGACGCCGCGTCCACATTGGCCATGGGAGATGGCATAACATTCGACTTGCCATGGAAATGGAAAATGTAGACGGTACATGGCATACCATATTTGATGGCATACCATAAATGTCAAGCCATATGGCAAAACATTTGCATGGCCATGAGTATGGCCATATTCTGACAGTTGTTCATTTTCAAAATGGCGATGTCGAGGGAAATAGTGTTACAAATCCTAAACAAATACAAAAAAAAGATGGCTTATGGAAATATATGTTCGCCTCTTCCTCAATTTGCGCGTTTCCTCACATTCTCCTTCCTCTAACCTTCGCAGTGCTCTCAAACACCGGATAGCGGGCATATGTTCACTGCTGAATGATATTTTCAAAATGATATGGCATGACATGCCGTTGCCCAGGCATCAGATGACATGCCATAAACTGACATTCGTTGCCATTGCATATGGCAGAGCTCATGGCCAATGTAGACTCTAGGTTAGGGATAGAGTCATAAAACGTTGCCTATGCCATGGGTATATAGTTTTACTTTGATGTTTTCCGTCTGTAGTCAAATCCTGAAAATTCGTAGATGTGAATTCCAATATGCATGCATTTGAATTACATGTTGGGTTTTGTGACATATGTTAGGGATTACAAAATTCGGAGGTGTGAATTTTCGGTACATGCTGGGTTTTGTGACATCTGTTAAGGAGCTACATAGTTTCGAGACAGTGTCCTAGCCCTAGTAGAAGTTGAGCGCAGTATAGTGCGATAGTTTGCCCGGTGCAGTAGTTAATAGTGCGAGAATTTTTTTACGGAAAAAAAATAAATAGTGTTAATAGGAAAAGACTTAAGGTGAGTAGGCTCACTGAGTTTGTTTAATTTTGTTAGGTGTGTGTTAGTTTTGTTGAAATTTTTGGGTGTTATATTATAATTTTGTTCGGTGTTGTGGACCGAGTTTAAGTTTATAGGAAGGGGAGCAGTTGAGCCTGTGATGGACGGGTCACGGTTCGGGTGGCGATGAGTCGCTACTGTGTGTGTGTCCCGCCCTGGTTCGGCCAACTGTTACTTTGCGTCCCCAGCCGAAGGATCAGCTTTGTGTGTGTTAAGTGGATCATGGTTCGGGCGGCGAGAAATCGCTGCTGTGTGTTTGATCCACTTTGGTTCGGCAAGCTGATGCCTGTAGGTTGTATTTAGTGATTGATTCGTGTCCACCACGCTGTTCACCCTTATTAATTAAATGGACTTAGGTTTATCCTTATTTTTCAGATGGTGAAGGCTCCTCGACGACTGGGCGGTTTCGGTACATGGAGGTAATTTTCAAAATGAAAAGTATTTTCTATTTCAAAATAAAAAAAAAAAAAACTTGGTCTTACATTAATTTTATTCCGCAAAACGATTGAGTTTCCCGTATCAATTATTCTCTGCTTTGATAAGCTTTAGAGACGATATACGTTGTCTATGCGATTATAGATAAGAAGGGAACCGTGATCACAAATCAATAACCTTTATGAGTAAATTATTTCCATGGATATAAGTCGGAGATGTTAAAATTTGTCACAACCAGCGTAAATAACAATTAATGATTTCCAACTGCAAGTGGTCACACCAGTCAAGTATGCACTGTGTGCTGGTGTCTGATGAGAAAACAGTGCATGCTTTCGAAACCACTTTGTCAAATAAAAATTTTCAAGATAAATTAAAATTTTTCAATTTTAATCATCCCGCAAAAACAATTCCAATTTGATTCTGCTTTCGGAGGCTTATTCCGCAAAACGATTGAGTTTCCCGTATCAATTATTCTCTGCTTTGATAAGCTTTAGAGACGATATACGTTGTCTATGCGATTATAGACAAGAAGGGAACCGTGATCACAAATCAATAACCTTTATGAGTAAATTATTTCCATGGATATAAGTCGGAGATGTTAAAATTTGTCACAACCAGCGTAAATAACAATTAATGATTTCCAACTGCAAGTGGTCACACCAGTCAAGTATGCACTGTGTGCTGGTGTCTGATGAGAAAACAGTGCATGCTTTCGAAACCACTTTGTCAAATAAAAATTTTCAAGATAAATTAAAATTATTCAATTTTAATCATCCCGCAAAAACAATTCCAATTTGATTCTGCTTTCGGAGGCTTATTCCGCAAAACGATTGAGTTTCCCGTATCAATTATTCTCTGCTTTGATAAGCTTTAGAGACGATATACGTTGTCTATGCGATTATAGACAAGAAGGGAACCGTGATCACAAATCAATAACCTTTATGAGTAAACTTTTCATGCTAAGAACTTAGTACAACTCTTGCTTATTTTCAAGCAATTAAATTTTCACCGAAGCAGATTTCGAACTCAGTACTATGCTTTACACGGAACACTTTTAGGAAACTTGTATTGAAAATGCAAGTATTCAAAACAGAAGATTCTTCGATGAGAAAGTCCATATGCTTGGATAAGCGAATAGCTATTGCGCTATACGCATTGTCTTCGTCTTCCGAATATAGAAGTGTGGCAAATTTATTTGGAGTGGGGCGCACAACTTGTGGCGAACTGGTTTTAGAGTTTTGCGATACAGTATACTCAATGCCTCCTAGAAGTACGGGCCTTAATGCAGAATGATGACGTCACAGCAATAGGACAAAATGTCGCGAAAAACACGTGTAGTCTTATGGGACGTCCGCGAGAAAATGTTAATTGTACGGGTTGTGTTAAAGTGAGTGAAATAAAAACAAAGTGGTATATGCGGAACAGTGCTACTGAAGAGCTAAAACACAAATTAATGCGGTGCGTGCGGCATAATTGGAAAAATTCGCCACCAAATGTTTATCAGTTGTTGTTAGGCTATGTGAGGTTCCGTGTCGATTTACTATCGCGATACAATTGGTCGATACAAAATGAAAGTTATGACTAAATATTTTTATTACAACGCATCCACGCACAAAAAACTAATGTTTTATTCATATTTTAGCTAAAAAACCGCAAGTGAAATCTCGGTGTGTGTCGGCACTGCCTCGTGGAAATGTCAAAATTCCCTATCGCCATGACGTCACAGCAAGAACGATTACGTAGCCTGACGGCCCCTACTTCTAGGAGGCAATGGTATACTTCACATTCAAGGTTGACTATTTGAATGCGTATCCGCCAACACAGAGGAAAACGAAGCAAATTGTAAACAGTTTCAAAAATATTGGGTTTTCCTAGTACTATTGCGCAATAAGTTTGTTTGTATACAAAAGTGAATATGTTAGTGTGGAAATATTTTCAGATGGAACTCATATCCAGGTTTGCTCACCAAAAGAAGAAGCTGCCAAATATTATAATTACAAAGGATGGTATTCTATTATTTTGTTTGCAGCAGTTGATTATAAGTAATTAATACATAGTTAATGCCAACAAATCATGACACAAGGCTAACAAGGGTATATTTTTGTCCATAGATACAGATTTACGCACATAAATGTTGGCGCAACTATGATTCTTATGTATACGAGAACTCCTTGCTGAAACAAATTCATGAGATATGTGAAATTTTCAAGGACAACAGCATTCATTTGGACAATGATCAGGTAGCAGGGGTATTGATAGGTGATTCTGCCTTCAAGTTGTCATCGACCATAATGAAACCATACCCACAAGAACTTGGTATGAGTCAAGAGCAGCAAAATTGCAATTATCATTTGTCTAAATGTAGGCGAGTGGTAGAAAATGCTTTTGAACATTTAAAGGCCCGCTTTAGAAAAATTGGCAAAGGCATGGAAATGAACATTACAAAAGCGCATCGCATTATACAAACATGCTATGTATTGCATAACTTCCACATAGAAGAAAGAAATGAAGTGTTTGACAACTGGCTGCAAGAACATGAACCTATTTCAGTTCGAAGGATACAACTTGCACATTTTACGAACAGAAACCACTCTGCACAAGGATCTCAAATAAGAGACACATTGGCCAGAAACCTAAATAGCTATTATTATTATAATAATTGATAAACACCGTATTCGAAATTTACACAAATTTATTCACATCGAAGCAACAACAAAATAAATAAACTATTGCAACTTCCAACGTTATACAAACTATATTTAAATATGCAACTATAAGCTTTTTGATTTCTAAAGTTCATCTCAAAGTAGTTGCCTTTGCGTGGCCAATTATAACCGTCTCTTTAGCAAATTGCTGCAACGTATTTTGAGTCTGACAACGATGAAAGTATCATATAATGCTCAAGGAAAAAAACGAAGTAAAAATTTCCTTTTGGGCACAAGCAGTCGTGGCTTTTGCGTGAAGAATTTAACAGCCCCGTTAGCAATAGCTATGACGTACTTGTGCAATAAATAACGATAATATTATTATTTTTTTGCATAAAGTATGTTTGGTCGCCAACCGATTTGACTTAGCAAAAGAGTTTGACTTTATTGTGTCATATTCCGGTTTTAAATAGTAACATTTTTCGTTAAATTAGTAAATGAAAATTATATGTACTAAAATGTATGGACTTGGTTTTCGGTGTTAGTTTTAATATTAAGTATTCTTGTTCGAGTCTTCACTAAGTTGAGCCTACTAATAATTTTAGTGCTCACCATTTTCGTGGAATGTCGTTAAAATCGCAAAGTGTGCATTTTTAACATGATACGACTTTTTATGTGTCTACGTTTTAGTATACACTACACCTTCCTCCTCTAGGGAAAAAAGTTATCTTCTGTAGAAAGGAAATTTTTGAACTCAGATCCATACTTTACAGTTTTGATTATATTTTTTGTCCATTCACGTTTTTGTTTATGTACATAGAAAGCTTGATTTTGAATATGTAATTCATAACCGTTTTGTTTAGTTTTAACTTATAATATTTGTGTGATTTTCTTCTCAAATGTTATTATTGTAATTTGGTATTTCTCAAATGTTATTATTGTAATGTGTGCATGTATGAAGATGTACTTCAATTTCGTGTTAAATAACAATGTAATTACAATGCTTATACATAGATATGCTGTTTTTTGTGTTTATTTTTTGTATGATATTTTCATGTTTGTGGTACTTTAATGATATCTCTTTAATAAGTGATTATGGCATTTTCTGTTTGTTAGGATACATGAGCTAACAAAATTTCTTTTTCACATTTTGTATGGTTTGTGTTTTTTTTGTTTGTTTTTTTATATGTTTTCGATTGAAACTTCTTTAAAATTCAACGAGTTTACTTATATATTTGAATATTTTGTTGTATTTGATTAAACATACTTTGGTTTCGAAACGTACAATCGATATGCTATGTAAAATAATAAATGTTCTGTTTTCTGATTTTGTTTTATTATTTTCTTTGATTTTTTCGTTCATATTTTGAATTAAATTAATGCTGTTTCTCAGCTTGATTTGTATTTCATTAGTGTAATTAAATTGAATTATACTTTCAATTATTCTCTTTTGGGTTTTGTAGATGATTATTTTCATCGGTTCATTTTGTATTTGAATGTTTTGTTGAATTTTATTGAGCATGATTTTAAATTTCTCTATATTAGATGTGTTAGGAATCTTGTGGCTCTTTTTTCGGCACACATTTGATCTCTTTCTTTCAGTTATTTGTGATGTCAGCTTCTCCAATGGGAAACAAATTTTGATGGATTATTACTGCATCTAACTGTGATCTTACTATTTTCCATTATCACTCTTGGAATAATCTTTATTTTGAATTTTGATTTCATCAAATTTTCTATATTAGCCTTCGATTCACTGTTGCAAAGAAAAGCTTCTTTAGGCTTCATATTGTGTTTATCAATCTTTTTATAAAAATAGTCGAGTTGCTGTTATATAAATCAGTTTTCATATGTTTTAAATTGTGGGTTTAAATTTTATGCAATTCTTCAGACTTTCTTTTAGTTTTCTCCTGCCGGGTTTTTTCTGGTTTATGACTATTTTTCTTGTATATGGTAATACTTTTTGTCATTGGTATTATTTTTCTGAGTTGGTTCAATATTTCTTAATGCTTCTAAACTCATATGGTTCATGTCAGTACTTTGCACTGCTTTTTTAATTATTTCTTCATCATTGAATATTTCGTTTGTCGGATCTTCGACTTCAATCGATCGGTATTCATTCAATGATTCAGTTTCTGTTTTAATATTATCTATCAATTCATCTTTTTTATTTGTGTTAATTACTTCGATGTGTTGTTTGCTCTCTTCTTGAATTATTGAATAGCTTATATAAGTTTCAGGCGTGATTTTATTGTGAGTATTTCCATTTCTCTGGTTTATAGTATTTTTTCCAATTCTTTTAGGATAATTGTTATTTCTATAATAATTTCAGTTATATTGTTTCTTGAATTATAGTTCTTTCCATTATTCCTGTTGTTATTTCTGTAATGATTGCTTTGGTTTTGACTATAATTATTAGTGTTCCTACATGTGTTATAGTAATATCTTTGACATTTGATATTGCTTGGACAGTTTCCACAATTATAGTTCAATTTTTGGTGTATATTGTTTCTTTTATTTACATGCACAATATTTTATGTTATATTTTTTTTTTACCTCCCTCACTCCACTCTCTCCATCACTCAATATGCACGGTCCGTGTGCATCACAAAAGCATCACTAAGTAATTATTCCTAGTACTTCCCAGACAATTGGTATATTGGTATAAGGGATAGTACCATCCTGTTTTTTATAGTTAGTACTTTAGGTCATGTTGCGTATATTTCATTTGTCATCAAGACGTGCGTCCAGAGAAAAGTTTACAAAAAACTCTGGGTTTCATTAAGAGTGTGCTCTTTCCATGTAGAGCTTTAGATTTTCTTTAAACTTTAAGTGGGAAATACATATTGGCCGAGGCCAGGCGAGCCGAAGTCAGACGAGGCCGCCAACATGTGGACGGCATTTGACAGCTCGTCCGAAATCGCTTTGACTCGTGCTCAAAATCCATTCCGATCGGATGTGGCACGAGCGCCGGCGAGCCCTGTCAAAGTCCCTCGTCTGGACCGTCCACACACTCGGGCTCGCCAGATCTCGCCTGGGCTCGGCCAATATCTATTTGGCACATTACTAAGTTTTCCGAATGTTTAACTGAATTAGGAAGTGTGTTTAAAAAATGTATTGCTTCCTGTACAGGGTCGGTCTTCATTCTTTCCGTCCTTAGAGTTTGCACTGATAAAGTACCCGCATTTCTTGTTGGAATATTGGTGGACTCACCAAAAGTTCGAAGAATGTTTGGCCATTTGAGCTGTTTCGTTAAAATCTTATAAATCAATTTACCTCGTTCAAACAGTACAAGTTTGTTGATATTTAGAAGCCCAGTTCTAGCATATACCGCTGAAGTTGGGGTAAGTGTGGGCATTTTATGAATTATTTTGATAGCTTTGGTTATAAGTCTTCCAATAAGCTCAATTTTGTGTTTAGAAGTCTGGCTCCACAACAATATTCCATATGTGATTAAAAAAACAATATACGCATGGTAAATGGTGAGCTTGGTTTGCAAAGGCATAAATTCAAACCTTTTTATTACTCCTATCATAAGTGCCACTTTGAATCTGATGTTTTTGATATGGTTTGTCCATGTCATTTTATCATCTAGCACCATTCCTAGATATTTAATTGAATTTACATTTTCAAGCTGTATTCCGTTTATTTGGATGCGGAGATTCACTGGACGTTTGTTCCTCTGATGAAACATAATGTTTTTGGTTTAATGGATGTTAAGAACTAGTTTACTTTGCTGAAGCCAGTTGAAATATCGTTCTAAATCTGCATTGATAGTGGTAGCGTATACAACGAACGTTTAGTCCGCGGACTAAACACCAAATTCCACCTAAATTTTTTAGTCCACGTGGTGTAAACACTGACGGACCGACCTAAATTTAGGTCGGTTCACAATTTCAAGTGACCTGACCTAAAATAGGTCGTGGACTATATACCGCTGTAAACACACACGACCTAAACTAATACCCATATTATGAGTGTCAAGTCGATGTCGATTATATCGACATCGACTGCATATCGACAGATATGCTATTGTGAGTGTCGAGTCAATGTCGATAATATCGACAGTTTTGTCGATTGCAATTTGCTTTGCGACGTTACATCGACACGTAGTTGGATATATGCATGTAAGTTATTTTCTTGGAATATTCAGTCGCTTATAAAATAATTATTAAAGGGTGAAAATAACAAACGCCAAAAAATTTGAACGTTTGGTACCTCTCCTTGAGAGTAACGAATAGCTCGCAAGAGGATTCGTTAGAGCTGGTCGGTCAAATGGCGAAGTGAAGGATGGATGGAATAGTTTTGCAGAAGAGCTAAATAGCATGGGTCTACTAGTAAAAGATATAAGGGGCTGGCAGAAGGTTTGTTATTAAGATATCAAAATTCTTAAACTCGTATGACCCCCTCAGGTGTGGATTGATTTCAAATTCAAAATTCACAAAAAGATCATAAGAAACAATTGTGAATAACACAAAACTGGTGGTGGACCGAACAAACAGGTTTATTTTGTCTCTTCTTGAAGAGTGTGTGGTTAATTTACTGAATTTAAAAGTTGCGCTTAATCCCACTGGCTGTGAATTCGGAACACCGCGCGATACGAGTGTGGAGCCTGCATCGTCGATTTTACTTTGTTCCACAAGTAATCAGGCAACCTCAGTTGTAAGCGCTGTACCACCAGCTACCATAGATGCAACTTCTTCAATGGAAAGAACACCTCGAGAAAGTAGATCTTCCAACGCCAACCAAAAGGAAAGTAGACTCCGACTACCCGAAAAGCAACCTGAGCTACAGGAAAACATAAATAAAAATGTCGCAGAAAATCTTCATTTAACCAAAAAATGTATTAGCTCAAAAAACATAAGTTAAAATTGCGAGAAAAGTCCTTACAAATAAAGCAAAAAACCCTGCAAATTTATGAAGAAGATGCGAGAGATAAAAAAATACATCGTGCGCCAAAATTGAAATTAAAAAAAAATTTATGAGCTGCAGCTACAACATTTTAAATGATCTACAGATTTGTTACTAAATACATGAAACGATAATATATTCTTTAGTAAAAATTAAAATGTTTTTTTAGCGTTTAGCAAAAATGCAAATGTTTATTTATTGTTTATTTAAAAAATAAAAATTAACTGTTACTATTTTTTGCATCGCTATACTAAGTTCTACCGCAATGATTGTATTATTCGTCGTCAAAAAAATATATCAAAAGAATTCATTTCACAAACTTTCCAAAAAAATAATAGAAGGTTTTTAAAAAAGTTTCACTTGACAGTGGGCGGATGCTAAAGTTGTTCAAATTGGCAATTTCGTTCACAATAGCAGCATTTTCCTCGATTTCGATATGGCAGTACTTATTAGTCGTTTCGATCGACTCTCGCAATACCAAAACGCTATCGACTCGACAACTTCGACGATTAGCGACTAGCGATCGACTCGACACTCACAATACGGGTAATTGATTTTTGCGCGACTATTAATATTGTATGTATGTTGAATATAAGCTCATTACATCCCCCTATGACACAAAATCATTGAAATAAACATGTTTGAGAGACAAATGAAACGATAAATACAATACATGAACGAAAATTAAACTAAATGACAGCTGAAGATAGCTGCGACATGAATTCCCTTATCCAGCGTAGAGTTTATAAAGTGCACTGCATCCAAGGTTGCCGCTAACGTGCTACACTGAAAGAAAAACTCTTGGTTGGTTCAACTATTTTCAATAGTATTGCAACGATTCATTCAAAATCGTTAAACGAACTACGGAAAATAGTTATTTTTACTATGTTAATATAGTTAATTTAACGATATAAAAGTAGTTGGCTCTGGTTATACAAAAAATATCGCAACGTTCATGAAATCAACTGTTTTAATTGTTTCATAACCACGAAAAATAGTTGATCAATAAAAAAATATTCATCAATTCACTCAAAACTTCAACGTTTTGAATTATCAACAGTTTTTATGGTACTTACACTACTTTGCAATAGTTGATTTCAACAAACGTAATTCAGTGAGGAACGTCTTTGGAATTATTCTACGCAAAGTAGAATGGTTTCAACATTTGGACGTTTTTCATGGGCCGAATGAAATTTTTTTTGTTTATCAGCCACGCGTCATGGTGCATAAAAGTAATCAACAATTTTCGTATGGTTGTTTTAACTATAGCCCTAGTTGATGCAAAAACAACTAAGGAAAACTGTTGATTTTTCATACTCCTCATACTCATGCTCATATTCTATCATAGAAGTTTCATATGATACATGGCGAAATTGTGTTCGGTTTACCGTTCGATATAATTCATATTCATGTTATGCTGTGAAGCCTTTATATTACGTTGTATGACGCTAGTTTACTATTAGGTTAATCAACTCTGTTCTCAACTCTGTCTCTGAATTAGCTCTGTTTGAATTAGGTTGAATGATCTGGTGGAATAGACAAGCGATTGTTGATGTGTATTGTGATAAGCCAACCTAATCCTCGTACAACAGGGTTTAGCAAAACAAAAGAAAAAAAATTAATTTGGTTGGTGCCTTGGTTGCATTGACAGCGCCATTGTCGCTGCATTGTGATTCACCAAATTCAACTGCGGCATTCACGCCTCCTCCTGTGGAGCACTGCGTTTGCCGCAGCGGAAAACTGTATTGTGATTAACCTATATTTCGTACTATGTATATTGTTGGAATACCATTGTTTGTGGTTGGTTACTTTTTTTGCACCACGGACGTTGTTTATCAACCACGCGTCATGGTGCATAAAATTAATCAACTATTTTTTTATGGTTGTTTTAACTATAACCCGTGTTTGACGCAAAAACAACTAAGGAAAATTGTTGATTTTACCAAGATTTTTCTTTCAGTGTACTATGTTGTTGGAATCCATACTGAATTGGGACCAAGATCGAATTTTCTTCTATGAATTGTAATATTCTTGAATTTATTACCTTCTCAAATATTTTGCTCATAATACTGGTGACAGCAATGGGGCGGTAATTAGATGGATTTGCACGATCACCTCCTTTGAATACAGGAGTGATTCTTGTTAATTTAAGGCAATCAAGGAAGGAACCAGTTTTGAGGTGTTCATTGATGTTGGCGGTTAATATATTTATTATGTAGTTCTTCAATGGTTTGATGTGTTTAGAAGTGATGGCATCGAAGCCTGGGGATACTCCATCTTTTAAATTATCTATTATTTCAGATATTTCTTTGCGTGATGTAGTGCGTAAATGCATAGATGTTAAAGTATTCACTTTTATGTTGATATCCAAGCCATAGGTAGCTTGCTTCTGCTGTGTAAGATTAGTCCGGATAGTTGCGAAGTCATTATTTAGATGTTGAGTCAAGAGAGGGATTCTTTAACACAGTTCCATTCACAAATAGTTCATTTATGCATGTCATATGCATTGTATCCTTTGAAGTTGATGTCACTTCTTTAATTATTTTCCAATATTTGGCACTATTCCCAGCTGCTTTCTCGAATTTAGTAGCAAAAGAACGTTTCTTTGCCTCTTGCGTAATCTTATTTGACTCCTTTTTTTTAATTAGATAATCTTGTTTTTTCGTTGCACAATTTTGATTTGCCATGTATCTTTTGTAAGCAGTTCTTTTGCGTTTAGCAGCATCAATAACTTTCTTAGTTATCCATGATTCCTGCCGAACTCTTACGTATTTGGCTGATGTAGGTTTTCTTTTGCTTTCGATATAATATCGATTAAACCTTCTATAGTATCATTTGGCCTCATTTATACTAATGTTCTTCGAACATTGTTCTATTAAATCGATTTGGCCAAAAATTCATATTTCCATATCAACATATATATATATATATATATATATATATATATATATATATATATATATATATATATATATATATATATATATATATATATATAATATATATATATATATATACATATATATATATATATATATATATATATATATATATACATATATATATATATATATATATATATATATATATATATATATATATATATATATATATATATATATATATATATATATACATATATATATATATATATATATATATATATATATATATATATATATATATATATATATATATATACATCATCAAAAAAATTCAGTGACTATTTCTCGGAAACGCGCCATCCGATTCAGCTGAAACTTTCAGGATACATTGGTGTATATGCAGAATAGGTCCAGGTCTCACTAAATGTCAATTATCTTTAACCCTTTTTTTCAGCCATTTTAGTGATATTTTAAGTATACCTATTATTCCGTCCACAAATAATTTTTGCAGAATTCAAGTTAACAAAATACATTTTGAACGTGTTTTACATGTGAATCTGATAATTTTTTGGAATTTTTTAACCCTATGTGTGCGTTAGGTGCCTAAAAAGAGAACGGGAAAATTTGAAAATGTTTAAATTACGAAAACTTTTGGTAGAGCTATTCGATTATTATGAAACTTTCAGGACATATTAGTGTTATTATGTTGTAAATTTGTGAGCATGTTGGCAACCCTGTAGCTAGGGCAGGTGCTGAAAGTAAAAACTTTTCAATCATCGAATCTCCTGAAAAATTATCGCTTTTTGGGAAAAAAGCCACTCACAAATAAGTCTAATGCTTTGTCTCTATAGTCTAAGTAAAAAATTTGAAATTTTACAACGGGCACGTCTGGTAGCCCTTGCCCAATTTACCTATATTTTAAGCATCAAAAATTTCTGTTCACGGAAACTCACGATCCGATAACCAGAATTTACAGAATGTATTGGTCTTAAGTAGGACCAGGTCTGATAGCAGCGATTTTGAAATGCGGGCAATTTCGTACCAGTGTTGCCATCTTGAAAAATCACTGAAAAAAATAACTGCTTTTTGCCCTATAAATTCTGATTCAGCCATTCGATTTTGACGAAATTCACACAGTAGCTGAACCTAACTTTAGACCACGTTTCGTAGAAATTTGGTTGAAAAATTCGGTTGGAACTGCCAGCTATGGTAATTTTGGTGTCTTAAATTTTGAAAATTCCTGAGGAAAATAAAGCTCTTTGCTCCATAGCTTCCAGTACAGTCATTAAACCATAACGAAATTCAAATGGCAAATTAAACTTATTGTAGGTAATATTTAGTAGAAATTTAAGTTCAATACAATGGTATGGTTGCCAGCTATATTTGTTTTTGTATATTTTTGGCATACCTTTAGTAAACGATTTTAGTATAGAATTTTCAAATCGTAGTGATCTTATAGTGAAAATACACACCAAATATTAAGATCTAGAAAATTTGAAAACTTTTGCGAATGGTTACCCTAAATTTCTTCGCATCCCTATAACTTTCAATGCAGTCAACGGATCAATACAAAATTCGCAGAGCAGGTTGACTTCAATGTAAGGCAGATGCGACATATTTTTTGCCACGGTGCCACCAAAGAGTTGTCAGCACTACGCCATTTTGTTATTTTCATTCCAATAAATGCTTGCATTAAGTATTTTCATCGCAAACATTTGCAATGAAACTAAGTAAACATTGTTTAAATTTTCTAAGCTCTGGGCATTTTTCAGATGGCAACCCCAAACACCTTTCTACCGCAGTAACTTTCGATGAAGACCCCGCAATTAAAATAAGCTTAGATTCTATTATTACTTAGCGTGTATTAGTTTTAAGTAAAAAAAGTAAGTAGTGGTAGAATGCACACTGATCTTCCTATGATTCTATCGTCATCTTGTTTGCTCTATGCAGCTGACTTAAAATTATTTCGAGTAATCAATACCTCAGATGATCGTCTACTTCTGCAGGATGGTTTGAACTCTCTTACTGTTTGGTGTAACTCTAACTGCCTACCGTTAAATGTTTCTAAGTATTTTGCCATGTCTTTTTCTCTGAAGTCCAAGACTAATACCTTTCCTTACTTACTATGTGAATCCGTCTTTGTCTCTGTGGATTATTTTACTGATCTGGGTGTAACCTTTGATCGTCAACTTAAATTTGATATCCATGTTCGTAACATTACTAATAGTGCCTCGCGGATTGCTGGCATTGCTATACGTTCCTGTCACAACTCTTTTAATATTTTTAATTATGTTAAGATATTTGTTACCCTTGTTCGTTCCAAACTTGAATACTGCTCTCAAGTTTGGGCTCCTTGTTTTGCTTATCTTTCCGATGCCATTGAATCTGTTCAACGGAGGTTGAACAGATTCAATGGCATCGTAGGGTGCATCGTCGCATCCTACTCTTTAAATATCATATAATCTTCCTTACATGCCTTACGATGAACGATTATCGCTCTTTAATCTCCCTCTCCTCGCAAAGCGCAGAATTTACCTTGATGAATGCATTCTTTTCAAAATATGCCGAGGCCATCTGAACTCATCTATTGCATCGTTGATTATTGAACGGCAGTGTGAGAGGCAAATTAGGCCCTCCGTTGTCTTTGATGTACCATTTGCCCGTTACTTTCATTCTCCTGTTTTGCGCCTATTACGTACCCATAATGGCCTCCAACTTAGTCCTATTCCACACTCTATTGCCACCTTTAAAAGAAATGTTCGCAACACAATTTTTGCTGATGTTTAATCTTATTTATCATTTTTATCATTCGATTATTGTTTTTCACATCTTAATTTTCTCAATTTTTTAGTACTAAGCTTTTTTATTTGTAATTGGGCTTTTGGCCTGTTAATGGATTACTTAAATAAATCAATAAATAAATAAATTACTGTTGATGTGGCGAAAAGATCGATGTTGGCATCGGCTATTGTAATTAATTTGTCATGACGCGAGAGAAGTTCATCGATGTGCTGTAGAAAAGGCTGTCGTCGCCATTAGGCGCTTTGTAAAACGTTCCGATTTGAATTTTTTCCGTTTTACTAATGTTCGAAGAACATTAGTATTAAAATCGCTTCGCTGAAAATTCGTCATATATATATATATATATATATATATATATATATATATATATATATATATATATATATATATATATAAATATATATATATAAATATATATATATATATATATATATATATATATTTATATATATATATGTATATATATATATATATATATATATATATATATATATATATATATATATATATATATATATATATATATATATATATATATATATAAAAATATATCAGCAAAATGGTTAAGGGGGATAATCTCTGGAGTGACCAATCCGATTGAGCTGAAATTTTCGTAAGACATAAATGTATATAATAGGTAGGTCTATGACTTCCTAGAAATCAGATATTTATTTATTTATTTATTTATTTATTTAATCCCTTGCGCTACAGATATAATTCCAATTACAGCAACAAGAAAGCAAAAATAACAAAAAAAGAAATATGAAAAAGGAAAAGAAATAACAGAAATAATTCAAAATTAGAAAACTAAAATTAGAAAACTAAAGACTAAAATTAGAAAACTAAAAACTAAAATTAGGACTAAGGTAAGTAGCAAAACTAAAAACTAAAATTAGGACTAAGGTAAGTAGCAATTCAAGGTAACATTTTTAATACATGCTTGAATTGTAAAAAAGATTGAGGGAGAGGACCAAGCTTAAGGGCATTGTGCGTTCTGGGTAGGCGCAGCAAAGGCGAATGGAAGTAGACTTCCGTACGTGCAAAAGGAACAGAGAAAACTTCAGAAGAACGACTTGGACGGCTGGATACCCGTCTGGTTATCTGTGAACCGAGATCTGTCAAAAAAATGCCTTGGCAAAGTTTGAAGAGGAAACACTCATCGAGGAACAACCTCCGTGATTGCAACGAGGACATACGAAGGAGGGAAAGACGAGAGGAGTAGGGACAATAGGGGATATTAAATTTAAAAAGAAGTGAGCGAGTGAATCTGCGCTGAACAGATTCAATAGCATCAGATAAGTATTGAAAGCGCGGAGACCAGATTTGGCACGCATATTCTAGAATACTGCGTACTAAGGAGACATATAAATGAATACAGGAGGAAATGTTGGTAAACATATAGGAAGAACGCAAAACAAATCCAGCAATTCTAGAGGCCTTGGACGTCATATTCATAACGTGAATATCAAATCTTAATTTCGAATCAAACACCACACCTAGATCTCTAAAATGCTGGACAACTGACAGGGAAATACCAGACAAAGAATAAGAGAACACATGTGAAGTATTTTTATATGCGAAAGACATCTGGTGGCACTTCGAAATGTTCAGAGGCAAAAAGTTGTTTTGACACCAGAGATTAAGAGCAAACAAATCAGCTTGCAACTGGTGAAAGTCGTTCGCGGACCTGATTGCTCTGTATAATTTTAAATCATCCGCATATAAAAGACAAGGAGAGTTGATTACAGAAGGAAGGTCATTGACAAACAAGATAAAAAGTAAGGGGCCAAGAATAGAACCTTGAGGAACCCCGGATGTGGGAAAAATAGGAGAAGAAAAGGAACCATTAAAAGTAACTCTGCAGGGACGACTAAGAAGATAAGAGGAAAACCAGGAGAGGAGGGGACCAAAAACACCAAAACCATTTAGTTTAAGGAGCAGCAGGGTATGGTTCACAGAATCAAAAGCCTTCGAAAAGTCTGTGTAGATTACATCCACTTGATGCTGACAATCGAAGGCAGAGGCTACAAAATTGGTGAACTCCATAAGATTGGTCGATGTAGAGCGACCCTTGAAGAAACCATGCTGCTCAGGAGCAAGTAAGGGCTGTATGGAAGGATAAATTCTATTGTAGACAAGACGTTCAAGGATTTTACTGAAACAGCAGAGGAGGGATATAGGACGATAGTTGGAAACAACGGAAGGATCACCACATTTGAAGATTGGGAAAATATTGGCGGATTTCCATAAAGAAGGGAATACACCAGATGTAAGGCTAATGTTGAAAAGGATAGCTAAAGGAACACAAAGCGAGGATGAGAGGGATTTGACAAGGATATTAGGAATACCATCAGGACCGGAACTGGCATTCGAATTTAAGGTATGCAAAAGGATTTCAACTTCCAAAGGATTGGTACTAAACATAGGTAACGCAGGAGAGGTACGAGAAACAGTGGGAGCTATAGAGGTATTTAGTGGGTTTTTTTTAAAGGAGGAGGAAAAAAAGGCAGCAAACAAATCACAAATAGCCTGAGGAGTGGAAGCAGTAACATCGTCAAGAGACATAGAATCAGGAACTGAAGAATTGGATTTGAGGGAACGGATGTAGGACCAAAAGGATTTAGATTGATTGGAACAGATTGAAGCCTCGATGTTCGAAAAGTAATCACGCATTGCCTGCTTGAGCACTTTTTTAGCGTCAGAACGCAAACTACGGAATTCCTGAAGGTCAGAAGGTGAGCCCGTCTTCTTCAGCTTTTCACGAGCTTTATCCTTAGCTTTAAGAGCATCAGAGACTTTCAACGTGAACCAAGGGACATCATTAGGTTTGAGAGGACGTTTAATGGGAGTAAAACGAAAGATAAGGTTAGAAAAGAAAGAGTAGAACTTGGACAATGCACAATCAACATCCAATCCTTTGAAAAATGAAAACCAATTGATACGACTGATTTCAGAGGACATTTTTTGAAAGTCAGCTTTGAAGAAATTGTAACGCTGAAAAGAAGGACATTTATTCTTTACCTGGAAGTTCAGGTTAACATCAAGCAGGAGAGGAGGGTGATGAGGATCAGATTGCACATAAGCAAAAGGAGCAGGAGAGAGAGAAAGGGAATCTAAAGGAACATTAGTAAGGACTAAGTCGAGGATTCTGTTATTAGTGTTACGAAGGTGGTTAATTTGGGAACAAGAACAAAGTGAAAGAAAGGACGAAGTCACAACAGAGAGGTGGTTGTTGGATAATAAACTAAGGTTTTTGGTATCCCACTCCACAGTGGGCATGTTAAAGTCACCTAAAATTAGGAGGGGAGTTGAAGGAAATCGAGAGAGGATGAAGCTGGAAAGCTCAGCGTAAAAACGATCGTAGGCAGTGACAGACAAGTTACATGGTATATAAACACAGCAGACAAGTAGGTCGGAAGATGGGGAAAGGATACAACAATACACTCAACAGGAGGAGAAGGAACAAACTCGGCACAGATTGTTCCACGAAGAGTGTTGTGGATAGCAATTAAGACACCTCCGCCATCGGCTTTGCAAGAAGCAACCCGATCACGATCTCTCCGGAAAACAGTATGACATGGAAGGAATTCTCTGTTCGAAATATTGGCATTAAGCCATGTCTCTGTGAAACAGATAATGTGATGTAAGTCTAAAGTAGACGCGAGCAGAACTTCCTTAAGTTTAGTCCTCAAACCACGAACATTCTGGTAGAAGATACAAAGTGAATTAGATCTAGTTAGGCGTGTGAAACTCGTTTGGCGTTGTTCAGAAAATTTTTCCGTTGGCGTTGTTGAAATTCTTTAACAAGGATGCCAGCTGGCTAAAACTCCGGCGCAAGTACGATATTCAAGCCAGCCGATACGATGATTTTAAAAGAGGCAATAGCTCTATCCGGTAGGTTATCAGGCGTGAGTTTAACACATGATAAGATGCTAGGCGAAAAACCAAGCCTAGATGTGATGAAGTTTGTTATATCCTCTGCAGAAACTCCGTAAGTTACCCGGCTGACGAAAATTTGGAGAGGAGGCAATGCCACAGGTATTGGCGGAGCATCGCACAAAGTAACAACCTGGTTATCAGGAACAGTGGCAGGCCCAGACTTATCATCCGAACGCATTTGGATGTTGGGCGCGTGGAGACTAACGACACGAAGCGGCGTTTGTCGCTTACGTTGAGCCTGAGGCTTGGAAAGAGTTTTAGGCTGAACCTGTATACTCGGTGAATTAATTATTTGAAGATCCGTAAGTGGCATCGGCTCCGCAGAAGTACGAACAGGCTGAGCATGATTAGAAGGCTGTTGCAGCTGGGCTTGAGTTGAAATTTGCTGCTTCTGACTTCGAGTGCAGATTCCACCAGGAAGAGAAGGCGCAGGACAGAGAGGTGAGGCGGGAGGTACGATCGCATCACTGACCGCTAGCGTATCATGCGACGCGGAAGTAGATGGACGCTCAGTCAAAGCAAATTTAAGGAGCTTTTCGGTCTCCTTGCGGGAATCCTCAAGCTGCTTATGTAATGCGTTGAAGGAGACCTCAAACGCAGTAAAAATCCGTAAATTGGCACGAAGTCTATCTACGTAAGTAAGAATCGAATGTTTCCGGCATTTTTCACAGTAGTAATGTATACCCGAATCCGCGCGATTGATACAGTCCCCCATAGGTGCAGTGAGACCTGCACACTTCGCGTCAAAAGATAAGCCGCAAAATCCAAAACAAGTAATGAGTTTAGTTTTTTCGGCTTTATCACAACAGGAGTTAGCCGAACAAAGAGACATGGTCGAAGATAGTATTGCAGGAAAAAAAAAAACCGAATGTAATAAGAATCGTTAAATTCTCAAATTAAAATTAAAATCGAAAAGTTCAAATTAAAATCGAAAAGTTCAAATTAAAATCGAAAAGTTCAAATTAAAATCGAAATGTTCAAATTAAAATCGAAAACCAGCAATAAAATGTAGATGTGGTAGCACTTCGCAAACAGGATGCACAATTATGGCAGCACTCCGACAAAAGTTAGGTGAGTGTCCAGACTCCACACCGCGGTTTAAAAGCACAACACTAGCGAGCCGGTAAGAAAATAGAATGAAGTATGGATCGAGAGATCACTAAAAGCTTAGAAATCTTAAACCTTTCGGCAGCGGCTGGCATTTAAGTGAATTTTCAGGTACTCCTATATTTCCAAGCAGTTTCAATTTTTGCTAAAAAAAAGTACTAGGAATGGAAACTTATTATGTTTTTAGTTTGCTTATGATAAAGAAGCGGAAATGTTGAGCCTTGTGTAGGCGCTGAGTGCCTAAAAGTAGGCACGCATTTTTTTCAAATATCGATTTGTCATAACTTCTAAGAAAAACAATGGATCATCGTGAAATTTTCAGAGCGTATTGATGTAGACTAAAATTTAACACACATGGACTTTCAAGACTGTGCGGGCAACTCTGTAGCTACAGCAGGCTCCTGAAGAGAAATCCTTCAAATCATCGACCTTCCTGAAAAAAGATTGGTTTTTGAAAATAAATTCAAATTATTGATAAATTTTGACTTTTGTCCACCAAGTCAAACAAAATATTTCAAAATCCCGCGGTAAACAAGAACGGCAACTCGTGATCAAATAACCTCTATTTTCAGCACTAAAACTTCTGTTCACGAGAACTAACGATAGCATAACGCGATCAATATGAAATTTACAGGACATGTTGAAATTAGCTAGGACCAGGTCTGATAGAAGTGATTTTGAAATATGGGCAACACTGTGGCAGTGGTGCCATTTGAAAAAATTGCTGAGATAAAAACTGGTTTTTGGCCTATAGTTTCCGACTAAGCCAACAAATTTTAACAAAATTCACGCAGTAGGTGAAAATTACTTTACGATAGATTTCGTAGAAATTCGGTTGAAAAATTAGTATAGGGACGCCAGCTATGGCAATTTTTGTCTCCTAAATATTGTAAATTTGCTCAGGAAAATAAAGATTTTTTCCCTATAACTTCCGATGCAGTACCGAAATCAAAACGAAATTCATGTGATTAGCATATCTTATTGCGTTTCTAATTCTGTAGAAATTTCGTTGAAAAACCGTGAAAGGGTTGCCAGCTATGATGAATTTCGTAATTTATTGACATTTCTTTATCGAGCGATGTTGTCATAAAATTTCCAAATGGAAATAATCCTGCAATGACAATTAACAACAAATATTTACCTTTCAAAAATTTAAAAAGTTTGGTCGATGGTAGCCCTAAAATGAAATTCACTCCTATAACTTACAGCGCAGCCATTCAATCGAAGCGAAATTCATAGGGTGGATTTAACACAACGTGAAGCAGTTATGGTGCTAGCACATGATTGCCAACACCGGACGATTTCGTAAATATCGCACCAACAGATGCTTCCATTTTCGATTCATAAGCATAGCATTTACAATAAAATAAGCAACCGATATTTAAATGTTCCGAGTTTTGGAAATATTTCGAATGGCAACCCAAGACATAGTTTAATCGCTGAAACTTTCGATGACATCCTCGGATGAAAATGAAATTCAAAGGGTAGGTTAGCACGAGCATGTTATGGAAGCTTTATTGCTGCTGTGTTGGACAAATGTTGCCAGCACTGAACATTTTCATCATTTGTGTTACAGAAAATGCTGTCAGAAAATGATATTTGTTCCTTTGAGTAAGAAATGGTTGACATGATACTACAAAGAAGTGTATAACGTCTTCACACATTATTAAATCCCTCGAAGATAGCTTCTTCCAAAATTAGTTTTCTAGCGGTTCTGATGCGCTAGACTTTTTAGTTGTAGTTCCACTATAGTAGAACTGTATTTGTCTGTCATCATGATCAGTCTAGATCAAATGTGAGATTTTTTTTTAAATATAGCTGCGCCTCCACCACGCCCTGATTGCCTGCAGCAGACATAGCCATCATATCCATTTGACGTATATAATGCTTCTTCATTTTGGTATATCCATAATTCGTTTAAAATTAAGATATCAATATCATTCCTGGAAGAAAGTTAGACATTTATGCCATCGATCTTGTTCCGAATACTTCTGATGTTTGCGTATACAATATTTAAGCTATCAGCTTCATTGATGGTACTCGAATTAATAACCATAATTTGTTTTTTTTTTGGTTTATCAAAATCAACTTTTTTAATTCTGGGCATTCGAAACTGTCAGCACGGTGCTGTATATATAGATGTTTTTTGATGGAGCAATTTACGCATTTTATTGATGTTGCAGTGCATGTACTGGTCTGATGGTTCCCGGCACACTTCGCACATGATTCTTCCTTTGATTGGCAATCTGTTGTCTTATGGTTATAGCCTTGGCATTTAAAGCATCGCATGATGTTATGGTCTTCTTCAACATAATAGGATCCAAAGTCAATATTTATGTATTGGTTTACCAATCTTTCGAAAATGTTCCTCCTACTTCAATAAAGGCAATCCATTTTATCGATTTCAAAGTTAAGACAATTTCAAATCTATCGTTGGTATCAATCGAATGATTAAGTGTCGATATTTCATCCATTAATTCTTGCGTGGTAAATTTTCTACCCAACCCCTTAATTATTAAGCGAGGCAATCTTTGCTTGGTCACTCGAACATCATAATCATTTCCCAGGGTTTCATGCACGTTTTTTAATAAAATATCAGTGCTGGCCTGGGTGTCCGACTTAATAAGAAAGCCCCCATCACGCAGATGTTAAGTATATTGAACTGAGATTTTTAATTTTACTGGCTTGATGTTGGATTTAATCGCCTCCATGGTAATACTCGCGTCCTGGTTCTTCTTAGGCTTGATAATTATCCCTTTATTGAATTTCTTCTTCTCTTCAACGTTGGCCGAATTAGTTTTAACAATTTCAGCATATGAAAGAGGCCCAGCTTCTTTTAAGACTGTACTTGGTAACATCGATTTTCGTTTTTAAGTCGAGCATCAATCTTATCGCAGAATCAATTTGAGATGCGATTCAGTCGTCACGGCTTTTTTTAGAAAGTGAGTCACATTTTTTGCAAAACCATTTTACTTTATCGCTTAGCTTCATAATTGCCTCATAGTCTTTCGGTTCAATGTTGACACACTGTGTGTGATACCATTTATCACCACAATATCCCTCACATTGGAGACCTGGCATGATATCAGTGACTACCTTTTAGCACTTTCCGCATTTGCCACCTGTATTAGCCATTTGGTGTTTTATTTTGGCTCTCCCCTACTACTTGAAAATTGCCCAGTGAGCTTTAGTTCGACTTCGCTGAAAGCTAAAATCGTTCATTAAAGTTTAGCACAGGCACACACCACTCTCACCACTTTTGGGTTTCATTATATGAATTTGCTTTCATTTTCATTGCTACAACAATTTTATAAGTTTTGATTTATGTTATTGAATCTTAATTCTTAACTCTCCGAGAACACACCTATTTTTTCGATCATCGAGAACAATTGGGGTCAAATTGACCCCAACCACTTTTGAACATCTGTAGAATCGCCGCCAATGAAGATTTTCATTTGAAAAAATTTGTAAGTATTGTTTGAGACCTTTTTTTAGTAGTTTTCATACATTGGAAGACATTGGAGGACTTTAAATGTCCTAAATCAGAAGTGCCTTAAATGTCCTAAAAAATCGAGAAATAACAGTTTTGTCGAAAATCAGCTTTTTTACGAAAAAAATCGCGATTTATTTCATTTTCAATATTTTTGGCTAAAAATTTAAGTGGATACTCTCAAGATATGACAAAATTATAAAAAAACTAGTTCTATTGTGGCCCTTGAAAAAAGGTATTTATTTTGCATATTTAATAATTTATTTATGAACCAAACAAGGTATAAACACTATGAAATAAATATGTGTAAACGAAAAAAAAATTAAATAAATTAAATAATTAATAAATAAATCAATAACAATTGATAAATAAACAAATAAAACAAATAAAACACATAAAACATTGACATATAGCTTAAGACAAGGGGTTATGGATGGCTTGGAAAAGGGAGGATTTGAAGGAGAATTTGGAGATCGTTGGGGAATACAAAAACTTATACTGTTAAATATTCTGCAGCATCTATTTACCGGCTCATTAGCTGCGTAAGTAGTGGATATTCTTTAAGTAAACGAGAGGACCTGGTGTTCCTTACAGGGTTATTTAATACCATTTTACTATTCAGGAATGCAACTTTGATAACGCTTCTAACGACGTCGAATATGAAGCAGGCCGAAATCATCTCTCTTCTAGATGCAAGTGTTGATAAGTTTAGATGACCCAGTCGTTTAGATGACCCAGTCAGTTAAACTCGTAAGGATTGTACAGTTCTCTCAATGCGAAAAGCAAGAACTGTTATTGTATTGACTCAAGTCTGTTACTGTGGGTCTCAAAAGCCGGATTCCAGCAGATAGAGGCATATTCGAGAATGGGGCGTACAAGTGAGATGTGTAAGGATCTTGTGACCCACCGGCTACGAAATTCCTTGGAACGTCTTTTGATGAATCCTAGCTGTTTGTTTGCACGAGAAATTATTTTATCACAGTGCAAGGTGAAGCGAAGTTTCTCATCCAAGATAACACCAAGGTCAACCACGATTTCAACTCGGCCTAACAAATTATTGCCAAGGAAGTATGTGTTATGTGAGACCGTGCATTTTCGGGAAAAACTAATAACCTGGCACTTAGCAATGTTGAGAGAGAGCTTATTTTCATCGCACCAATGATCAAGTGAATTGAGTTTTGATTGGAGAAAGATCGGATTTAGATTTTATGATGTGATACACTTTGAGATCGTCGGCGATATATTTGCTAAGACGTCAGATAGGTCAGAAATAAATATTTTAAAAAGGAGTGGACCCAGATGGCCAGCTTGTGGTACACCGGAGGTAACAGATATATTTTTCGATAAAACTCCTTAAAATTTTACCAATTGCGTTCGATTTCGAAGGTAAGAAGTCAGCCAGCTATGCAAAGATCCGGCAAGTCCGGATTTCAAAAGCTTTGAAATTAAGATAGGGTGGTCAACTCTGTCAAAAACTTTACTGAAGTCTGTATAGACTGCGTCAATTTGGTATTCTTTTTCCATTTCACACACAACGTCTGAGATTAGGACTGTCAAATTCGTGGTAGTTGAGCGACCTTTTCTAAAACCATGTTGCTGCTCGTTCAGACGGGAGTCAACAAATGGAGAAATTTTATCGTAGACAATATTTTCAAAAAGTTTCGGAATTGAAGATAAGATGGCAATGCCCCTATAATTTCCGATACAACGTCTATCACCATTTTTGAAGATGGGTGTGACATACGAAAGTTTCCAACAGGATGGAAAAACTCCAGACGAAAGTGATATGTTGAAAAAAATATGCAAAGGAGTTACAAGCTGCTCTACACACTTTCGCAAGAAAGTTGGAGGAATTAGATCGGGTCCAGGGCCTTTGTTGTAGTCGAGTTTCGAAATAGCTTTATCTATTTCATCACGTGAAATTTCTAAGTGACTGACCAAAGCTGTTGGAGCGGAATGAGAGTAAGAAATGTGTGAGTTTGGTTTGGCATTAAAAACAGTCTGAAAACTATCTGCAAATAAATCACAAATCTCATTACGAGAGGAAGAAGTGATATTAATAAAGAACATCGACGATAGATAACCAGTAGTTTTTCGCTTCACATTTACAAAATCATAAAAATTTTTCGGGTCGCGGATTATATTTTCGCCGGTAGTCTTACTGTAGTTATCATAAGCCTCGTCGGACTTTGTTAAAAACTGCTTACCAATTACATTATACTCTTCCTGAATAGCCGAACTAACGTCAATATTGTTTTTAATCCGCTTATAAAGTTTGTTCCTACGATTCCGTAAATGCCTAAGGTCCCTATCAAGCCATGGCTCAAAGAGTTTATTCTTTTTCTTTATCTTTAGTACATATCTCTCAAGGGCTTCCAATATTTTGTTGTAAAAAGTAGAAATGGCTTCCTCAAGGTCTAACGTTGAAAGAATATTCGTCCAATCTATAGAGTCAAGAAAATGATGAATGCTTTCATAATTATAATAAAAATTATTGTACGTTCTTAAGTAAGTAGAATCAGGAGTGGCAAGTTCAAATGAGAGTGCTGTATGGTGCGAACTATTACAAAAAAGGTGTTCTATGTCATTAGTTGGACTTACCACTACTTCGTCATAAGCGTTAGTGAACACAAGATCTAACCAATTACCGTTTTGGTTGGAAGCTGGACAAACTTGCTGCAAATCATTGCCATAGAAGGTACTTATAAGGTTAAAGTCGTTGCGATCTGAAAGGTTTACAGGGAGCAGGTAAGTGTCATTTTCATCGGGAATGAAACATGGATTGGGGCGATTGAAATCTCCCAGGAATATAACTTTGTCTTTTTCGTTTAGGGATGATACGAAGGAAGATACAGATTCGCATAAATGATCGTATACAGATTCGTCGGATCTGGGTGGAATATAAACTACACCAATGTAAATCGATTTATTATTCGAAGAGGTTTGAACAATTAAATGCTGGAACATTACGTTTGATGTGGTATTGATGCGTTTGCTTGGAAAGCTGTTGCTCACAGCAATTAAGACACCACCTCCTCGCGTTTGGCCTGTAGAGCAGTAGTCGCGATCATCTCTGTAAATGGTCCAGCTACTGTCAAAAATTTCTTCGTTTGTGTGTGAGTCATTAAGCCAAGTTTCCGTGAAGGTAAATAAATTAAAATGGCATGATTTGGCGTCAAGAAAAAGTTTAGATAGTTTACCTCTCATACCACCACAATTGTGGTAAAACAGTTTGAGGTTTGTATGTGTTTTGTTAGGAAAAATTCCTAACAGAGTGGTCTGGTCTTTGAGGAGATGCAGGCGTTGTCAAGTTATTATTTGATGTTGAAGTTCCCGTTGCCGCAGTGGAAGGAACATTTGCAGTCCCTTTGTTATGGTTTCTCAATGGGCATATATTGGCCGCGCTGTTACGGGCTTTAAGAGAAGAGGAAAATGAAATATTAAAATCAGGCGATTTGAGCATTTTGGTACGGTTAGAAGTAACATTGGACGGGCCGCTAAAGAGGTGGTCATGTAAAGTAGTAGGAGGCAGAGGGTCAGTATCTTTGAGAAAAGGAGTTTTAGGAGAAGATAGAAAGTAAGGTTTGTGCTTGAAGGTGATATTGCAGGTAAGGACATTTGGATATATATATTTTTTCTTTACCATATTCTTTGTTGCCTTAGTGCTAATTTTGTTGCTGACTTTCTTCCAAGGGCTGAACGTGATTCCTTTCCAGTCAAACCTGCCGCTATTTCCATTGAGATCAATAAAGAGCCAGGCATATTTAGTTGATATAAAAACCTTGTACCGCTTAGGTGATCTACATTTCCGCTGGGGTAGTTGTTCGATATTCTAATCGGTGATGCAGAAATCAGCTTCAAGAAGTCTTCCTAGCCATCCATCATCAGCATTGTGAGGAACTTTATTTACGTAGAAAGCCATTTTATAGCCATTAAAGCCATTTTTTACTTTGATAGTCAGTTTGGAGCATGCTTTCTAAACATGATTGTGTGTGCTAGCTGTCTTAAGTTTTTGTAGGCGAGTGGCCCAGTCGTGCTTGGGCCAAAAGGTACTGAATTTGTAGATCGATGCAGCGTCGGGGTCTGAGAGCAAACGTAAACTAGAGCATGGAGCCGGTGGTTCAGTGCTATTTATCAACTCTTTTATAGGTGAAGAAGCTTTGTCCTGCGTGTATATCCTCTTACAGCTTGTTGCGATGCTTGACAAACTGTTATGTTCTACCATCAGCAGTTCCTGGTGTAGTGACTGCTCGTTCAACGCAGGATGTTTGATATTATCATCGATCAGGGTCTGCTGGGCGCCCCTCAAACATTCGAGTTGGCCGCTCAATTCTTCAAACTTTAATTGTTGTGCAGAGAACGCATCCGTTATCGAATCAATAAGTGGTTCCATCATACTCGTCATTTTTAACTCTATATTTTCTAGTATATCGGTGCTACTAGCTTAGGAACTGTTACTTGATTTTCTCGGGGATGAGAATTGTGCAGCAATGGATTCCATTTTGTCCGCTAACTTATCATTTTTTTCATCCAACGTGTCGAAAGACTTTGCGACGTTTTTGTTTTTGTTGTTGTTGTTGTTTGACGCGGAAAGTGCTGACGTAAAACCATCGAAATGTTGTGTCAGTTCGATTAGAATTTCCTCATTTGCTTTTGTCTGGGCTTGCTGTTTGGAAATCAAATTATCTTTTTCAGCATTCAACGTTCCAATAAAGCTGATTAGGCTGCCATACATACTCTTCATGAGTCGCTCAACATTCAGTTTGTACATATGAAATGGTTGTCTAGATAGGGGTGATACCAATCCCTTGAAGCGCCTATGCAAGCGCCATCCAATTTTCTGTTGCAAGTTACAAATTTTAACGTGTTATCAAAAGCAAAGCAGTTCTCTAGGCTGCACTTGAAATTCATTGTTTTTAGTAGGGGAGCCCGGGATGCTAAATTTGCAGTTACTAAAGCGTCATGGGGACCTATTGGATTGTGAAGATTAGATTCTAAAATGACAAAAAGTTTATGTCAAGTTTTCCATTTTAGTGGGGGGGAGAGCGTGTAAAAATGTTCAAAAACGTAAAAAAAAAACAGTTACATGGAAATACTCGAGCGCGTCAGACATTTATAGTGTATACGCGCTTTGTCTTTCTGATAGCCGATAGATATTTATCTGACGATTAACTGGTGGGGGGTGGCCGTAAAAAGAGGTAAAAAAACACAAAAAAAAGTTATTCGAGCGTGTCAGATATTCAGAGGGAATGTTAAGTGAACTCAAAAAAGTGTCCTATTTAAATGACTGACGATTTGGACGTGACCAAAAGACATGACTGATTTCTGAAAATGTAAAAAAAAAATGTTACCTTGAAATACTCGAGCGCGTCAGAGTTTTATACAGAGGGTTCAACTTGATGTCTTAGTTGTCCTAAATGATAATCTGACAATTATATGGAGGGATATTGTTAATCTGACAATTTGAAAAAAAAAATCGTTTCTTCTTTTTATTACTGGATGAAATATATATATATATATATATATATATATATATATACATATATATATATATATATATATATATATATATATATATATATATATATATATATATATATATATATATATATATATATATATATATATATATATCGTTTAAAGATGTTACATCCGAAATTACGACCGTAGCATTAGCGTTGCTAGATTTTCTTCGAACACGTTTCACTTTACGATATTGCAAGATATTCATACATTTTTTTAATGTTTCATGTGTAAACTTTTTAGTTGTTTCACAAGTTTCTTTTTCACAAAATACACATTTCACACTTACATCACTCATTATTAATCCACAAAATTATTTAAAAAAACACAACAAACAAACCAACGCGTCTGGTCCAGTGAAATCCGACATAAAAAAGGCGAAACTTCGGAAAAATTAGGGGATAGCTGAATTTTGGTGTGTTTGGCACTGGCGTATTGAACAAATTTGTGAAAAGTGCCCATCGATCCGAGTGCTGCGTTACTTTTTACACGGGGTCAAAGGTCACCAAAAGTGACCTTTCCTAAATATCACAGTAACGGTCACGTCTTCAGAAAACAATGTATGACGAATTTGTAGCTTAAAAAATGTCCAACAAAAAATATTTGCTAACTTTTTCTTGTAACTATAACCGTTTTGGAGATATATTGATCTAAACATTTGCTACTGACAGCATCTTCTTTCTCAACGGAATGTTGATATCCGATTTTGGCTACGACTTGGAATGTTTGTGAGGTTATTTTTCTATGCTTAAGAAGCGCAGCAAAAAAAACACGCAAACAAACTTATCTACCACACTCCAGGGTAGATGGAAAAAAATGCTCCGAAAAGTTATCCCCCCCTTTCCATAAAATGGTATCCCTCAGCTTCCATCTGAAATATTCAGAAATGAGCTCGTTGCCTGCTTTTTGCCCACTGTTAAACAAGATAAGATCAGTTTTTATCCTGAATTTTTTTCATTTATTGATGATTTTAGCTACATCGCCCCATGAAAACCGGCAGATTATATGTTTTTCGTAATCCTGATAGGATTCCCTTCAAAATAAAAAAAAAATTAATCGCGCTCGAGTATTTCGAGGTGAGGTTTTTTTTTACAACTTTGTGACTCGCCCATTTCCTTAAGCCACGCTCAAATTGTCAGATTATTGAAATATACTCTTTTCTGGATGTACTTAACTTACCTTGTCTTAATCTGACGCGCTCGAGTTTTTCTGAGGATCAATTTTTTTTTACTAATCTGACGGGGTGCCCTCAACGCACCCCACTATATTAAGGGTTCATATATGGTAGGGTACATTACAGGGGTGCAAGGCTTCTCCCCATATGATTTTCTGACGCGCTCGAGTAACACGAGAAATCCCCGCTTGGGCTCCCCTACTATTTGTAGCGTATGCTGATTTGGTCGGAGAAGTGCGCAAAAATACGCAATTCCTTCGAATCAAATTAAGTTCAAATAAAACTTATTGATTTTTATGGTAAATTTATTATGAATTTAAATTTAATCAATGAACTTGTTGAAAATTCGGTTCAGAAAAAACGGGAAACTCCGGGGATCGATCTGTGGGATACTTGTGTTGAAGTTCGTTGATGAAACTGCCGAGCCACGAGTGTTTGGCTATCAATTGTTCAAAATACAAACTAAATTAGATCAATCGTCGTCGTCAGGTCAAGTAAAAATAATTTCGATCTCTGTAGTTGCTTTCGCAGCTATTATTTTTGGACAATATTTAATAACTTTGTTGATTTTTACGTAGATTTTGAAGAGAAAAAAAAACTGATTGCAGCACTCAGGATCGAACCGAAGGATTCTTGTATGTTAGACCGCGTCTCTACAGTCGGACGACGGACTGTTCGGAGGATATGAATATAAAAATGAATTAGAATATCACAAACGTCAATTTGAACAGTACAAGATAATTTAACAGTTTTTCGAAAATAACTGTTTTGGAAAATCAGATAATCAACACTTCACTTAAGCAAAAAATTTAGAAGAAAGAAAATTGGGTCAAATAGCACTTTTATGTGTACATGCAAAAAAATCTCAAGCAAGTAACCGCAGAGAAACCGAGTTGACCTCTCGGAGTTTCGCTGTAGTTGCGATAATGATCTAAATTGCGCGATCTTGAGATTAAATTATTTTACGTTAGGCTGAAGGGGATTCACAAAAACGGCAAAAAACTCAAGAATAGGCTGTCGGAAATTCAAAGAGCTAAGAGTCGATCGAAGCCACGGTATAGATATTAACTATAAAGCACAATACTAAGGATATAATAGATTGATTACACTGTGAAATGTGGATTTTAGTCAGCACTATTGTCACTTTGCGTCACGACTTGTCACACACACGTATGAAATTTCAATTTACGGTGGCGATTGTGAAGGTTTTAAAATTTGGATATTTAAAAAAAATCATAACTTTGTCAATTTTTAATACTTTGAGCTGAAAATGTATATGGATACTCCCCAGAAATAGTGAAAGAATAAAAAAAAATTAGCCCTACTGCAAAGGGTTGCAAAAAAGGTATAATCTTCTGAATAATCAGATTCTGATTGCTCCCAGACATGGTCGTCTTCGGAGGAATCAATGTCGCCGAAATTGTTATCATTGTCTTCAGCTAACAAATTATTGCGCTACATTGCTAAAAACAACAAAATTAAAACATTTGCAAACTTATTTTTTGGCTTTTTCAAATTAATCTGTCGATTTACAAAGTAAAAAAAATATTGAGTTTTTACCTCAAAATTGACCTCGAGTACAGATGGGGTCTATGTGACCCCTTGATCTGCTTCACAGGCTTCTCAACGACGACTAACTATTTGAGACTGCAAGCGAATGATGTAAACTTATAGTCAAGACGCAGAAATATATTAAGAAGCCTAAAGTACTCCGCTTTTCCCGCAGGCCTAAGCGCTGCGATCGGTCAAAAAGGTCTCTGGGGTCAATTTGACCCCCGTGTTCTCGGAGGGTTAATATTCTTGAAATTTTTATTTTCAATTCTTGAAGCGTCTTATTTTGTTTGCAAAACTCAATTTTCGTGCTTTGTATTCATCATATTTCCATATTTTTTTTGCAAAGTGTTGTTTTTCGATCAGTTTTAATTTAATATATCTGTTTTTTAGTTAACTTATAATGATTTTATCAACAACGATTAATTTCTGACCTATAAATCAATTCTTATATTCGAAGCTTATCGGACTTGAAATTCTCATAATATCCGAAATTCGTGGCTTCCAATATCTGTAGCCGTCGAAATTCGCAGGAACTTGATTTCGTTTTTATGCATCTATAATTTTAAATCCATTTTTCATTGTTAATGTTTATAATTTCTGCAGTCGTCCAAGATTCGATGTCGTTCCAGCAGTTGAAAAATGCATCGCTCGAAATTTTCAGGATCTTCTTTCCAATAATTTACAAACATCAACTTGCATCATGTTGTCGGGCTCCAATTTAACCAGGCGCTCGGAAAATGTTAAACCGTAAGCGGCTGGATCTTGATCTACAGGATCGTTAGCGGAAGGATCGCCATGAAATGGTATGTTATAAGCTTTTTGCTTAACTAATGTTCGAAGAACATTAGTATTAAAATCGATTTGGCTAAAAATTTATCTTTCCATATATATATATATATATATATATATATATATATATATATATATATATATATATATATATATATATATATATATATATATATATATATATATATATATATATATATATATATATATATATATATATATATATATATATATATATATATATATATATATATATGTATATATGTATATATATATAAATATTTATATATATATATATATACATATACATATATATATATATATATATATATATATATATATATATATATATATATACATATATATATATATACATATATTTATATATATATATATATATATATATATATATATATATATATATATATATATATATATATATATATATCAAAAAAATTCAGTGACTATTTCTCGAAAACGCACCGTCCGATTCAGCTGAAACTTTCAAGATACATTAGGTCTGTTCCCGTACTACGATTAATTGCAATTAATTGCAATGAAACGTACTAAAACGGAGTAAAAAACTCTGTTTTAGTACGTTTCATTGCAATTAATTGCAATTAATCGTAGTACGGGAACAGACCTATTGATGTATATGCAGAATAATTCCAAGTCTCACTAAATGTCAATTATCTGTAACCCTTTGGCGCCGGCAGCCATTTTAGTGATATTTTTAATATACCTATTATTTCGCCTACAAATAATTTTTGCAAAAATGAAGTCAACAGCATAAGTTTTGAACGTGTTTTACATGTGAATCGGGCAATGTTTTGGAATTTTTTAACCCCATGTGTGCGCTAGGTGCCTAAAAAGAGAACGGGTAAATTGGCAAATTTTTAAATTGCGATAACTTTTGACAAAGCTTTTTAAATATTATGAAACTTTCACAACATATTGATATTATTAAGTTGTAAATTTGTGTAGCTTTTAATGCGCATGTTGGCAACCTTGTAGCAAGGGCAGGTGTGGTAAGTAAAAAACCTTTAAATCATCGAATCTACTGAAAAATTATCAACTTTTGAAAAAAAGCCACTCATAAATGAGTTTTACGCTTTGTCTCTGTAGCCAAAGTAAGAAATTTAAAATTTTACAACGAATTTTACAACCCAATTTGCCTATATTTTTAGCATCAAAAACTTCTGTTCACGGAAACTCACGATTTGATAATCAGAATAATTTGAAATTTGCAGAATGGATTGGTCTTAAATAGCACCAGGTCTGATAGAAGCGATTTTGAAATGCGGGCAATTTGGTGCCAGTGGTGCCATCTTGAAAAATTACTAAGAAAATAGCTGCTTTTGGCCCTATAAATTCTGATTTAGTCATTCGATTTTGACGAAATTCACACAGTAGCTGAACCTAACTTTAAACCACGTTTGGCAGAAATTTGGTTGACAAATTTGATTGGAGCTGCCAGCTATGGTAATTTTGGTGTCTTAAATTTTGCTAATTCCTGAGGCAAATAACTACAGTCATTGAATCTATTACAGTCATTGAATCGTAACGAAATTCAAATGATCTTATAGTGGTTTATTTTCACCAAATATTAAGATCTAGAAAATTTGAAAACTTGTGCGAATGGTTACCCTAAATTTCTTTGCATCCCTATAACTTTCAATGCAGTCAACGGATCAATACAAAATTCGCAGAGCGGGTTGACTTCAATGTAAGGCAGATGCGACATATTTTTTGCTACGGTGCCACCAAAGAGTTGTCAGCACTACGCCATTTTGTTATTTTCGTTCCAATAAATGCTTGCATTAAGTATTTTCATCGCAAACATTTGCAATGAAAATAAGTAAACATTGTTTAAATTTTCTAAGCTCTGGGCATTTTTCAAATGGCAATCCCAAACACCTTTCTACCGCAATAACTTTCGATGAAGACACCAAAATTAAAATAAGCTTAGATTGTATTATTACTTAGGGTGTATTGGTTTTAAGTAGAAAAAGTAAGTAGTTGTAGAATACACACTCCAAATCTGCACAAATCCTCTACTGTTCTTCGAACATTAGTGTTCCTAGCGGTTCTGATGCGCTAGGGTTTTTTAATACATCAATTACATATTTCACGAATTTCCTCTTATCAGTTGAATTGATGGCTATCATCCTGGGCTGTGCTTTTATCTTTCAACATTCAACGATCGATATTTTTATGATCTTGTGGTCTAACCCAGGCCATTCATTATCGTCGTATGATGTTCGATCTAATAACTGGGGATGTTTTATTATCACATGATCTATCAGAGTCTTAGACGTTTGCGTTACTCTTGTTGGCTTGGTTGCGTTTAAAATAATCCCGTTATTGGCCACAATTATATCAGAGTTCATTACTGTTGATGTGGCTAAAAGGTCGATGTTGGCATCGGCTATTGTAATTAATTTGTCATGACGCGAGAGAAGTTCATCGATGTGCTGTAGAAAAAGGCTGTAGTCGTCATTAGGCGCTTCGTAAAACGTTCCGATTTGAATTTTTTCCTTTTTACTAATGTGCGAAGAACATAATATAGGTAGGTAATATAATAGGTAGGTCTATGACTTCCTAGAATTCAGATATCTTAAACCTTTTGGCGGCGGTGGGCATTTAAGTGAATTTTCAGGTACTCCTATATCCAAGCAGTGTCAATTTTTGTTAAAAAAAGTACTAGGAATGAAAACTTATTATGTTTTTAGTTTGCTTATGATAAAGAAGCGGAAATTTTGAGCCTCGTGTAGGCGCTGAGTGCCTAAAAGTCGGCAAGCATTTTTTTCAAATTTCGATTTGTCATAACTTCTAAGAAAAACAATGGATCATCGTGAAATTTTCAGAGCATTTTGATGTAGACTAGAATTTAACACACATGGTCTTTCAAGACTGTGCGGGCAACTCTGTAGCTACAGCAAGCTCCTGAAGAGAAATCCTTCAAATCATGGACCTTCCTGAAAAAATTGATTTTTGAAAATAAATTCAAATTATTGATAAATTTTGACTTTCGTCCACCAAGTCAAACAAAACATTTCAAAATCCCGCGAAAAACAAGAACGGCAACTCGTGATCAAATAACCTCTATTTTCAGCACTAAAACTTCTGTTCACGAGAACTAACGATAGCATAATGCGATCAATATGAAATTTACAGGACATGTTGAAATTAGCTAGGAAAGGTCTGATAGAAGTGATTTTGAAATATGGGCAACACTGTGGCAGTGGTGCCATTTGAAAAAATCGCTGAGAAAAAACGCTGGTTTTTGGCATATAGTTTCCGATTTAGCCACCAAATTTTAACAAAATTCACGCAGTAGGTGAAAATTACTTTACGATAGATTTCCTAGAAAGTTGGTTGAAAAATTAGTATAGGGACGCCAGCTACGGCAATTTTTGTCTTCTAAATATTGTAAATTTGCTCAGGAAAATATAGATTTTTTCCCTATAACTTCCGATGCAGTACCGAAATCAAAACGAAATTCATGTGGTTAGCATAACTTGTTGCGTTTCTAATTCTGTAGGAATTTCGTTGAAAAACCGTGAAAGGGTTGCCAGCTATAATGAATTTCGTAATTTATTGACATTTCTTTATCCAGCGATGTTGTCATAAAATTTCCAAATGGAAATAATCCTGCAATGACAATCAACAACAAATATTTACCTTTCAAAAATTTAAAAAGTTTGGACGATGGTAACCCTAAAATTAAATTCACTCCTTCAACTTACAGCGCAGCCATTCAATCGAAGCGATATTCATAGGGTGGGTTTAACACAACGTGAAGCAGCTATGGTGCTAGCACATGGCATTTACAATAAAATAAGCAACCGATATTTAAATGTTCCGGGTTTTGGAAATTTTTCGGATGGCAACCCCAGACATAGTTTAATCGCTAAAACAGACCTATTGATGTATATGCAGAATAATTCCAAGTCTCACTAAATGTCAATTATCTGTAACCCTTTGGCGCCGGCAGCCATTTTAGTGATATTTTTAATATACCTATTATTTCGCCTACAAATAATTTTTGCAAAAATGAAGTCAACAGCATAAGTTTTGAACGTGTTTTACATGTGAATCGGGCAATTTTTTGGAATTTTTTAACCCCATGTGTGCGCTAGGTGCCTAAAAAGAGAACGGGTAAATTGGCAAATTTTTAAATTGCGATAACTTTTGACAAAGCTTTTTAAATATTATGAAACTTTCACAACATATTGATATTATTAAGTTGTAAATTTGTGTAGCTTTTAATGCGCATGTTGGCAACCCTGTAGCAAGGGCAGGTGTGGTAAGTAAAAACCTTTAAATCATCGAATCTACTGAAAAATTATCAACTTTTGAAAAAAAGCCACTCATAAATGAGTTTTACGCTTTGTCTCTGTAGCCAAAGTAAGAAATTTAAAATTTTACAACGAATTTTACAACCCAATTTGCCTATATTTTTAGCATCAAAAACTTCTGTTCACGGAAACTCACGATTTGATAATCAGAATAATTTGAAATTTGCAGAATGGATTGGTCTTAAATAGCACCAGGTCTGATAGAAGCGATTTTGAAATGCGGGCAATTTGGTGCCAGTGGTGCCATCTTGAAAAATTACTAAGAAAATAGCTGCTTTTGGCCCTATAAATTCTGATTTAGTCATTCGATTTTGACGAAATTCACACAGTAGCTGAACCTAACTTTAAACCACGTTTGGCAGAAATTTGGTTGACAAATTTGATTGGAGCTGCCAGCTATGGTAATTTTGGTGTCTTAAATTTTGATAATTCCTGAGGCAAATAACTACAGTCATTGAATCTATTACAGTCATTGAATCATAACGAAATTCAAATGATCTTATAGTGGTTTATTTTCACCAAATATTAAGATCTAGAAAATTTGAAAACTTTTGCGAATGGTTACTCTAAATTTCTTTGCATCCCTATAACTTTCAATGCAGTCAACGGATCAATACAAAATTCGCAGAGCGGGTTGACTTCAATGTAAGGCAGATGCGACATATTTTTTGCTACGGTGCCACCAAAGAGTTGTCAGCACTACGCCATTTTGTTATTTTCGTTCCAATAAATGCTTGCATTAAGTATTTTCATCGCAAACATTTGCAATGAAAATAAGTAAACATTGTTTAAATTTTCTAAGCTCTGGGCATTTTTCAAATGGCAATCCCAAACACCTTTCTACCGCAATAACTTTCGATGAAGACACCAAAATTAAAATAAGCTTAGATTGTATTATTACTTAGGGTGTATTAGTTTTAAGTAGAAAAAGTAAGTAGTTGTAGAATACACACTCCAAATCTGCACAAATCCTCTACTGTTCTTCGAACATTAGTGTTCCTAGCGGTTCTGATGCGCTAGGGTTTTTTAATACATCAATTACATATTTCACGAATTTCCTCTTATCAGTTGAATTGATGGCTATCATCCTGGGCTGTGCTTTTATCTTTCAACATTCAACGATCGATATTTTTATGATCTTGTGGTCTAACCCAGGCCATTCATTATCGTCGTATGATATTCGATCTAATAACTGGGGATGTTTTATTATCACATGATCTATCAGAGTCTTAGACGTTTGCGTTACTCTTGTTGGCTTGGTTGCGTTTAAAATAATCCCGTTATTGGCCACAATTATATCAGAGTTCATTACTGTTGATGTGGCTAAAAGGTCGATGTTGGCATCGGCTATTGTAATTAATTTGTCATGACGCGAGAGAAGTTCATCGATGTGCTGTAGAAAAAGGCTGTAGTCGTCATTAGGCGCTTCGTAAAACGTTCCGATTTGAATTTTTTCCTTTTTACTAATGTGCGAAGAACATAATATAGGTAGGTAATATAATAGGTAGGTCTATGACTTCCTAGAATTCAGATATCTTAAACCTTTTGGCGGCGGTGGGCATTTAAGTGAATTTTCAGGTACTCCTATATCCAAGCAGTGTCAATTTTTGTTAAAAAAAGTACTAGGAATGAAAACTTATTATGTTTTTAGTTTGCTTATGATAAAGAAGCGGAAATTTTGAGCCTCGTGTAGGCGCTGAGTGCCTAAAAGTCGGCAAGCATTTTTTTCAAATTTCGATTTGTCATAACTTCTAAGAAAAACAATGGATCATCGTGAAATTTTCAGAGCATTTTGATGTAGACTAGAATTTAACACACATGGTCTTTCAAGACTGTGCGGGCAACTCTGTAGCTACAGCAAGCTCCTGAAGAGAAATCCTTCAAATCATGGACCTTCCTGAAAAAATTGATTTTTGAAAATAAATTCAAATTATTGATAAATTTTGACTTTCGTCCACCAAGTCAAACAAAACATTTCAAAATCCCGCGAAAAACAAGAACGGCAACTCGTGATCAAATAACCTCTATTTTCAGCACTAAAACTTCTGTTCACGAGAACTAACGATAGCATAATGCGATCAATATGAAATTTACAGGACATGTTGAAATTAGCTAGGAAAGGTCTGATAGAAGTGATTTTGAAATATGGGCAACACTGTGGCAGTGGTGCCATTTGAAAAAATCGCTGAGAAAAAACGCTGGTTTTTGGCATATAGTTTCCGATTTAGCCACCAAATTTTAACAAAATTCACGCAGTAGGTGAAAATTACTTTACGATAGATTTCCTAGAAAGTTGGTTGAAAAATTAGTATAGGGACGCCAGCTACTGCAATTTTTGTCTTCTAAATATTGTAAATTTGCTCAGGAAAATATAGATTTTTTCCCTATAACTTCCGATGCAGTACCGAAATCAAAACGAAATTCATGTGGTTAGCATAACTTGTTGCGTTTCTAATTCTGTAGGAATTTCGTTGAAAAACCGTGAAAGGGTTGCCAGCTATAATGAATTTCGTAATTTATTG
This sequence comes from Nemotelus pantherinus, assembly GCA_963978885.1. Lineage (NCBI taxonomy): Eukaryota > Metazoa > Arthropoda > Insecta > Diptera > Stratiomyidae > Nemotelus > Nemotelus pantherinus. The sequence continues at coordinate 190,229,373 of OZ022264.1, forward strand.
ACATTTCTTTATCCAGCGATGTTGTCATAAAATTTCCAAATGGAAATAATCCTGCAATGACAATCAACAACAAATATTTACCTTTCAAAAATTTAAAAAGTTTGGACGATGGTAACCCTAAAATTAAATTCACTCCTTCAACTTACAGCGCAGCCATTCAATCGAAGCGATATTCATAGGGTGGGTTTAACACAACGTGAAGCAGCTATGGTGCTAGCACATGGCATTTACAATAAAATAGGCAACCGATATTTAAATGTTCCGGGTTTTGGAAATTTTTCGGATGGCAACCCCAGACATAGTTTAATCGCTGAAACAGACCTATTGATGTATATGCAGAATAATTCCAAGTCTCACTAAATGTCAATTATCTGTAACCCTTTGGCGCCGGCAGCCATTTTAGTGATATTTTTAATATACCTATTATTTCGCCTACAAATAATTTTTGCAAAAATGAAGTCAACAGCATAAGTTTTGAACGTGTTTTACATGTGAATCGGGCAATGTTTTGGAATTTTTTAACCCCATGTGTGCGCTAGGTGCCTAAAAAGAGAACGGGTAAATTGGCAAATTTTTAAATTGCGATAACTTTTGACAAAGCTTTTTAAATATTATGAAACTTTCACAACATATTGATATTATTAAGTTGTAAATTTGTGTAGCTTTTAATGCGCATGTTGGCAACCCTGTAGCAAGGGCAGGTGTGGTAAGTAAAAACCTTTAAATCATCGAATCTACTGAAAAATTATCAACTTTTGAAAAAAAGCCACTCATAAATGAGTTTTACGCTTTGTCTCTGTAGCCAAAGTAAGAAATTTAAAATTTTACAACGAATTTTACAACCCAATTTGCCTATATTTTTAGCATCAAAAACTTCTGTTCACGGAAACTCACGATTTGATAATCAGAATAATTTGAAATTTGCAGAATGGATTGGTCTTAAATAGCACCAGGTCTGATAGAAGCGATTTTGAAATGCGGGCAATTTGGTGCCAGTGGTGCCATCTTGAAAAATTACTAAGAAAATAGCTGCTTTTGGCCCTATAAATTCTGATTTAGTCATTCGATTTTAACGAAATTCACACAGTAGCTGAACCTAACTTTAAACCACGTTTGGCCGAAATTTGGTTGACAAATTTGATTGGAGCTGCCAGCTATGGTAATTTTGGTGTCTTAAATTTTGATAATTCCTGAGGCAAATAACTACAGTCATTGAATCTATTACAGTCATTGAATCATAACGAAATTCAAATGATCTTATAGTGGTTTATTTTCACCAAATATTAAGATCTAGAAAATTTGAAAACTTTTGCGAATGGTTACTCTAAATTTCTTTGCATCCCTATAACTTTCAATGCAGTCAACGGATCAATACAAAATTCGCAGAGCGGGTTGACTTCAATGTAAGGCAGATGCGACATATTTTTTGCTACGGTGCCACCAAAGAGTTGTCAGCACTACGCCATTTTGTTATTTTCGTTCCAATAAATGCTTGCATTAAGTATTTTCATCGCAAACATTTGCAATGAAAATAAGTAAACATTGTTTAAATTTTCTAAGCTCTGGGCATTTTTCAAATGGCAATCCCAAACACCTTTCTACCGCAATAACTTTCGATGAAGACACCAAAATTAAAATAAGCTAAGATTGTATTATTACTTAGGGTGTATTAATTTTAAGTAGAAAAAGTAAGTAGTTGTAGAATACACACTCCAAATCTGCACAAATCCTCTACTGTTCTTCGAACATTAGTGTTCCTAGCGGTTCTGATGCGCTAGGGTTTTTTAATACATCAATTACATATTTCACGAATTTCCTCTTATCAGTTGAATTGATGGCTATCATCCTGGGCTGTGCTTTTATCTTTCAACATTCAACGATCGATATTTTTATGATCTTGTGGTCTAACCCAGGCCATTCATTATCGTCGTATGATGTTCGATCTAATAACTGGGGATGTTTTATTATCACATGATCTATCAGAGTCTTAGACGTTTGCGTTACTCTTGTTGGCTTGGTTGCGTTTAAAATAATCCCGTTATTGGCCACAATTATATCAGAGTTCATTACTGTTGATGTGGCTAAAAGGTCGATGTTGGCATCGGCTATTGTAATTAATTTGTCATGACGCGAGAGAAGTTCATCGATGTGCTGTAGAAAAAGGCTGTAGTCGTCATTAGGCGCTTCGTAAAACGTTCCGATTTGAATTTTTTCCTTTTTACTAATGTGCGAAGAACATAATATAGGTAGGTAATATAATAGGTAGGTCTATGACTTCCTAGAATTCAGATATCTTAAACCTTTTGGCGGCGGTGGGCATTTAAGTGAATTTTCAGGTACTCCTATATCCAAGCAGTGTCAATTTTTGTTAAAAAAAGTACTAGGAATGAAAACTTATTATGTTTTAAGTTTGCTTATGATAAAGAAGCGGAAATTTTGAGCCTCGTGTAGGCGCTGAGTGCCTAAAAGTCGGCAAGCATTTTTTTCAAATTTCGATTTGTCATAACTTCTAAGAAAAACAATGGATCATCGTGAAATTTTCAGATCATTGTGATGTAGACTAGAATTTAGCACACATGGACTTTCAAGACTGTGCGGGCAACTCTGTAGCTACAGCAGGCTCCTGAAGAGAAATCCTTCAAATCATGGACCTTCCTGAAAAAATTGATTTTAGAAAATAAATTCAAATTATTGATAAATTTTGACTTTCGTCCACCAAGTCAAACAAAACATTTCAAAATCCCGCGAAAAACAAGAACGGCAACTCGTGATCAAATAACCTCTATTTTCAGCACTAAAACTTCTGTTTACGAGAACTAACGATACCATAATGTGATCAATATGAAATTTACAGGACATGTTGAAATTAGCTAGGAAAGGTCTGATAGAAGTGATTTTGAAATATGGGCAACACTGTGGCAGTGGTGCCATTTGAAAAAATCGCTGAGAAAAAACGCTGGTTTTTGGCATATAGTTTCCGATTTAGCCACCAAATTTTAACAAAATTCACGCAGTAGGTGAAAATTACTTTACGATAGATTTCCTAGAAAGTTGGTTGAAAAATTAGTATAGGGACGCCAGCTACGGCAATTTTTGTCTTCTAAATATTGTAAATTTGCTCAGGAAAATATAGATTTTTTCCCTATAACTTCCGATGCAGTACCGAAATCAAAACGAAATTCATGTGCTTAGCATAACTTGCTGCGTTTCTAATTCTGTAGGAATTTCGTTGAAAAACCGTGAAAGGGTTGCCAGCTATAATGAATTTCGTAATTTATTGACATTTCTTTATCGAGCGATGTTGTCATAAAATTTCCAAATGGAAATAATCCTGCAATGACAATCAACAACAAATACTTACCTTTCAAAAATGTAAAACGTTTGGACGATGGTAACCTTAAAATTAAATTCACTCCTTCAACTTACAGCGCAGCCATTCAATCGAAGCGATATTCATAGGGTGGGTTTAACACAACGTGAAGCAGCTATGGTGCTAGCACATGGCATTTACAATAAAATCAGCAACCGATATTTAAATGTTCCGGGTTTTGGTAATTTTTCGGATGGTAACCCCAGACATAGTTTAATCGCTGAAACTTTCGATGACATCCTCGGATGAAAATTCAAAGGGTAGGTTGATTAAGTGTTACATTCCATCCACTAAACCCATCTCTATTAGAACTTAAATAACGCGTTTTAAATTTCATTTTTTCATTCATTTTTCATTTTTGCATTCTCGAGCTAGAATTCTTACGAATTCTAAATGTAATCAAGTAACTCTAAACATCAGCATTTCCGCCACGCGCGTTCCACATTACGAGAAACTAAGTGCATTGCTCAGGTGTCATATGTACACCTTTCGAGTCTGCTGTTGCGACAATTAACGTGTGAACTAATTGTCGCAACAGATCAGCATAAATTCACTATTTAAGAGATACTCGCATAAAACTCGAGTTGTTGTTACTTTTGATTCGCGAAGCACGGGCAAGCCTACCTTTCCCTGTAACCCAGTGTGAGGCTGGATTTGGGGTGCTTACGGTTTGTGTAAAGTAAAGTAAATTTAAAGTTGTACGCATACAAACAAAAAACTTCAATAAAATATTGTCAAATCGTGAAACAAGTGTTTTTTTTTTGACAATACGGTCGACGGGCGATATTATTGGCGCAGTCGGTAGGATGCGCTACGGAAAGTTTCGTGATTTTTCTTAAAAAATCGTAAAGTGCATCTAAATCGCGTCCGCGGAGCAATAAAATTATTCCCCAAGTGGAGGAAATTTTTTTTCGCGACGACGTGTAATAAAACTGTTTCTAAGGAAAAACAGCGTCCGGACCGAAACTGAAAACCGTAAGCTACGTGAAAGTGCCGTGCCTTGTAAAGTGTCCTAAAGATAGGAAAACACCATAAACATCAAACAACAACCATCAAACAAAACCCTGTGAAGTGGTAATTGGGTTCAATCGAAAACAACGAAGACGAAAGAAAATCGCCTACATTAATAGCAGTGAAATATACCAGTTCATCACCGCCATTCTTTGTGGAGAATTTCGTGGAAATTAGATCGGAGAACAGCAATCATATTCCATACATACATTAATAGCAGTAGAACATACCAGTGCATCGCCGCCATTCCTTGTGGAGAATTTCCTGGAAATTAGATCGGAGAACAGCAAGTACCACAACATCATCCAACATTTCTTATTTTTTACATTGAATTTTCTATTTTACATATATATTGAATAATCATATTCCATATATTAAACTAGTTATATTCCATATATTAAACTATATCGAATTATATCTATTTGCTCTATGCACATACGAAATAACGTTAAAAATCTAAATTTTGCCCTAGTTATATTCCATATATTAAATTATATCGAACTATATCTCTTCGCTTTATTCATATATGAAATTACATTTAAGATTCAAATATTTACTCTGAATTGCGTTCTCGCTATATTCTTTATATATTAAATTATATTGAATTATATTCTATATTATAAATGAATCTTAACTTCGCTCTATGCATACATGAAATTACGACAAAAATCAAATTTTATTACATATAAAATCCTATCTCTGACCTAAAAGTTAAAACAAATTGAAATCAGTTGAATTCACTTCTGTAATCATACGATTGTATCAAATAGTGAATGCCAGTGAGGTTTTGAATATTTGCCGCATTGAATCTTATACGGGTGGTTCGGATTAGGCCACAAATTATAAAATTTCAAAATGCCAAACGCCGAAGCAGCCCCTGCCATCCAAATTGATCCTCTCAAGTATCTCCATAACCTCCCTGAATTTGACGGCAGGTCCGAAAACCTTCAAAATTTCGTAAATCTTGTGGATAGGGTTAGTCCTATACTACAAGCCTACAACGAAGCGTCACAGCTTCTTTTTAGTGACATTATTAAAAGCAAATTAAAAGGTCGAGCAAAGGAAACCGTTGACATAAACTGCCATGCAACTCTTTGGCAAGACGTAAAACAGATCCTCCAAAACAACTTTGGAGATCGCCTGAACGTGGACGAACTTTATGACAATCTACGAGGCGTGACCTTTAAAACCAACACTCTTGAATTTTATAATGAGATTAAAAGTAAGCTTAGGAGACTTAATAATACAACACTAATAGTCTTAGGTACAGGAAACGCAATTAACGAGTGCGCCCGGAATAATATGAGGACCGCTCTCAATATTTTTAAAAACAAACTCCCAGAGCCCATGAAAACAATACTATTCTGTAGGAACCCGGAATCCCTTGAATCAGCTATGGATATTATTTTTGCAGCCGGTTATGCCTATTACGGCGCAAATGGGCAAACTCATCATACGAAAAACAGACAAAACAACAACAATAATCATAATAATCGCAACAATAACAGTAGACCTAACAGTCATCAAAATGATAACAGCAGATCGAATAATAATAGTAATAATAATAATAACAATAGGTTTAATAACAATAGCAATAATAGGCATAGTAACAATAGTAGCAATAACAATTATAATAATAGGAATAATAATAGTAATTATAACAATAACCAACAAAACAGAGGACGAAAGCGACCGCATGATCCTAATTACAGACAGTATGTAAACGAAGCCCAAAATCTCTATAACCAAAACGAATTTGCACAACCTCGACATTTCGAGCGACAACCGACACCAGAACCCATGGACATAAATACGAATGTGGTGGCACAAAATTTTCCTCTACAGGCCTCGGACGAAAATTACCGTATATAGTTTTAAAAACAAAAACCACACCCCTTAAATTTATTATAGATACGGGAGCTACCCATTCAATTATAAATCCTGGCCTCTGCCATCCGAAATGGAGAATTAATATCCCAAATACAAATCTTAAAACACTCCAACACACAATTGATATCTATGAAAAAGTAAGAATTCCCCTGTTTGAAGAATTAGGAGATACAACCCAAGAAATTGAATTATTTGTATGTAAGTTTCATGAATTATACGACGGCATCTTAGGAAACGATATATTGCGAAAACTCGATACCGTTGTTGATTACAAGAACAAAACACTACATGCCGGTGAAAAAACTATCCCAATCCTCTTTGAAACTGAAGAGGATAACCAATATTGTTTCTTTACTAAGGCCGGATACTATGAAGTACCTGTGCCCGTAAACCAAGCAAATGGTTTGGTACACTTCCCCGGAAAGGCTTCCAAAGATGAGAAAGTCAAACTCGAGGAAGGTATCTATGAGGTAGAAGATTCCAAAATGCTCGCTCTAGTAAAGATACTAGGCGATCGCCCGGTCAAAATCAAATTCACAACCCAAGAAACTAATCCCGTCAATATTGAAAATTTCAACATCATCGAAAATAAATCAGAAAACCATCTCTCTATCCCCAACCAAATAAGAACAGACCATCTTAACGTTGAAGAACGGCAAAAATTAATGCCAATCGTGAAACATTTCTCAGATATATTTTGTAATGAAGAATCGGATTTAACTTTCACTAATGCTATTAAACATGAAATCCGAACTACGAATAATATTCCCATTGTGGCAAAAACATACAGGTACCCGTACGTTCATAAGGATGAAGTACGTCGACTGATCGAAGAAATGTTGCAAAAAAACATAATAAGACCTCTCAAATCCCCTTATTCAGCACCAGTCTGGATAGTGCCGAAAAAATTAGATGCAAGCGGGAAACCGAAATGGAGGCTTGTCATTGATTATCGGAAGCTTAATGAAGTTACGATCGACGACAAATACCCCATTCCCAATATTGACGAAATTCTAGAAAAACTCGGAAGAAGCCAATATTTTACAACGCTAGATTTAGCGAAAGGTTTCTACCAAATAGAAATTATGGATAAAGATATCCATAAAACAGCGTTTAGTGTAGAAGGTGGGCATTACGAGTTTTTGCGAATGCCATTCGGGCTGAAGACAGCTCCTGCAACCTTCCAACGCCTCATGAACAATATTCTTTCTGATTACATAAACAAGATATGTTTGGTTTACTTAGACGACGTTATTATATTCTCCACATCATTGCAAGAACACATTGATTCAATAACCAAAATTTTCAACAGATTCAGAGAAACGAATTTAAAAGTTCAACTAGATAAATCAGAATTTCTTAAACGCGAAACTGCTTTCCTAGGACACATTGTTACTAGAGACGGAATAAAACCTAATCCACAGAAAGTCGAATGCATTCAAAAATTCTCAATACCAAAAACCCAAAAACAAATAAAACAATTCCTTGGTCTTGCGGGATATTATAGGAAATTTATCAAGGACTATTCCAAAATTATTAAACCCATGACGAAATATTTGAAAAAGGAGGCGAAATTGAACGCATCAGATCCCGAATACATTCGTGCCTTTGAAATTATTAAAACTCTTCTCACCAACGAGCCCATCTTAGTGTATCCAGATTTCAACAAAACCTTCGTTTTAACAACTGACGCCAGTAACTACGCCCTGGGTGCCGTACTTTCGCAAGAAGGACGACCAATTAGCTACGCTAGTTGTACGTTAAACGAGCACGAAATCAACTATAGTACTATCGAAAAGGAACTCTTAGCCATTGTTTGGGCCACAAAATACTTCCGCCCTTACCTCTTTGGAAGAAAATTTCTAATCGAAACAGATCATAGACCTTTAACTTGGCTATTTTCTATTAAAGAACCTAATTCGAAACTCGTACGGTGGAGACTTAAACTATCTGAATTCGATTACACAATCAAATACAAAGAAGGTGCAAAAAACATTAATGCCGATACACTCTCAAGAATTCCTATACCTGAAGTAAATCTAGCTGAAAGTTCCGTAAACATTCACACAAGCAATTCATGCATTAACATATTTAAACACCAATTTATTATCAAAAAATCTAATTCAGGATCCTTAAGAATAAAGAAGGAAAAGATCTTCGACAAAAACAGAACTACTATAAATGCTAAACAGTTAGACGAACAAGACGCTACTACCTTATTAAAAAACCATTTTAATCCAAACGGTTTAAATGCAATCCTTATAGAAAACGAAGAATTCTTCAACACAATCCATTCAACCTTTAGCAATAACTTTACGACAAACGGGAAATTTAAGATCATTAGATGCAAAATCCTTTTAGAAGACATAACCGACGAAGAGAAATTAGCAAAACTTATTGAAGAAGAACACCTGAGGAACAACCACCGAGGAATAGAAGAAGTTTCAAAAGAATTAAAGTTAAAATATTACTGCCCCAAACTTTTAGATAGAGTAACAAGCTTTATAAATAATTGCGAAATTTGTAACTGCGAAAAATATATTAGAAACCCACCAAAACCTTTATTTAAAATCACCGAAACCCCACGAAAGCCTGGAGAGATAATTCATGTAGACGTGTTTTATACTCTCGAAAAACTATTATTCCTAACAATAATTGACAAATTTTCGAAACATGCATGCGCAATTAGGATCCTTGGAAGAACTTGGAACGAGTTCAAAAGGGGACTTGCGTATTATTTCAGCCAATTTGGTACAGTCAAAAAATTAATAGTAGACAATGAACTAGGATTCAAAGCTATCCCTTTAAGAGAATTTCTGTCAAACGAGAACGTGGAAATCCACTATACCTCCAGTAGTAACCATACTTCTAATGCAGATGTAGAAAGGCTGCATAACACAATTAATGAACATATCCGCCTCTTAAAGCATGACGAAATCAATAATCAAGGTACAGTTGAGGAAAAAATCCTAAAAATGATATCATTCTACAATAATACAATCCATTCTTCTACAAATAAAAGACCAGTAGACTTCATTAATGGGAAAATACACCAAGACGAATATACCTCCATATTCGAAACAATTCTACAAAAGAAACAGAAAACTATTAATAAACTTAACGAAAATAGAGCTAATATCGAAATCGAAACAGGACCCAATTTTATTAAAGAAACTAGAGGAGGTAAAAACCATTCTAAATTTAGGAAAATAATTGCAGAAAAAATTGACGAAGATCACATAATAGATTTAGAAAATCGGAATAAATACTTCCGCACCCACATTAAAACAAAAAAGAAAAGCCAAGACTTGAATAATCCAATAATCAAAGTTAAAACTAAAAAGAAACATAGAAATCGACCCTCAACTTCTCATTCAAACAATTAAACCTATACAAATTCATTTACATCTTCCTTTCAGAAAATGATTCCTCTACTGATAATCGCCGTCTGGACTATGTCAAATGCACAGACCATAGACATCCAAGACCTTAACTTTAACAACGGTTACATACCAATCAAGACAGGCGACATAAAACCAATCGACTACTACACCAATGTCCTACATATTATCAACACGACCGAATACGAACATACACAAAGACTCATTCAACATAATATCGATACCTTATCAGCTTCCACATCAGAATCGAAAACGATACTGGACACCGTCAATAGAAATTTCGAACTTCTAAAAACTAAAATCAACATGCTCATACCGCATCAAAGACAAAAACGTGGACTTATAAACATACTAGGCAAAGGACTGAAATACGTTACAGGAACAATGGACAATGACGACAGGACAGACATCGAAGCCTCTGTAAAAGAAATTTCCAGAAATGAAAAGAACCTTGCTGACAAAATAGATAAAACTTTAGTCACTAATAACATCCTTTCATCCCAAATAAAAAACATAACTAGACATATAAACGCCCAACAAATTATTGTAACAAATTATTTGAATAAATTTAAAGATATGAACCAAAATGGCATAGCAACCATTAAAGACGATATACACTTCCTCCAAAACGTATACCAAATCGATAACGACATCTCCCTTTTAAGAAATCACATAACAGACATTGAGCAAACAATATTATCAAGTAGACTAGGACTTGTCAACAAAAACATACTAACTAAGACAGAACTAGACCTTATAGATAACTTCGAACAATACTCAAACATAAAAACGGCTGTTTCGTCGAGCGATAGAATAATCTCAATTA
>OZ022264.1:190244870-190394870 GCA_963978885.1 Nemotelus pantherinus
TTGCAACCTAGCGAACAATAGTGTCGTTAGAATACTTGCAAATTTCTAAATTTTGCATTCTGTCGAACAATAGTGTTGTTGCGTACGGCTTCAACAACCTGAAAATAAAATTAGCAATAGTTGACGATAATGGTTACATACCGATCGATCCATCCAGCTGACAGGTGTCAGTACGACTCGTCCAGCTGTTCCCGTGGAAATAACGAAATTCCAGTCAGCTGATGTTCGATATTAATGCTGTATTCTATTATGAAATTTCGACTAAGTTAATATTAGTTTAGTAAACAGTTAAAAATGTACCGGAATTTTCATCGCTATAAAAGAAAGTACCAGTTAGTTGCTCGCTCTTCTTTGTTAGTTTGAAATTTGATTTGATTCGCATATCTTTCGCATGTCTTTCGATTTTTTCGTATTACTTTCGATTCGTTTGTATTTTCTAAGTTTCGTACGTTTGGATTGTTTCGCATAAGTGACTTTCAAATAAACAATTGAATTGTTATCTTCGCGTTTTTATTCTTAAATTACCAGTGGAAGATAAAACATATGGTCCTTCGAAGCGGATAATCGAAGCCGGATTGTGAAAATTGTATATTGAACCGGATAGTGTGATAAGTTGAAAAATAAAAAGTTTTTGTGGAAAAGTAAAAGGACAAAGTAAATCAGTGCTAGTGGGGTGTTAACAAAGACAATTTAATTCGTGGCGCGATTCGGTTATAACCGGGTGGTGAAAATTTACATTTGTGAAAATTGTATGCAGTAAGCCGGGGTAAGTCCTATTCCTTTCTGTATATCCTTTTACTATAAAAATCCCTAGATTTTGCTCCTTACCAATTGTTATATGATATTTATTAAAACATTTGATATACATACATACAAATATATTCTATTGGGCAAAACCAGACCATTTGAATTACAAAGTCTGGTTTAATACATTCGGGCTTGAGTGAATTAGTTGACACTGAAAATTGACACTGAAATCGTAATTCATTGATTCTTATAATAACTAATTCGCTTTTGAATCAACTTCGTGTTGCTTGGATATTTTGAATAGAGAAGCCACATTCAAGTGTTGTGACTTCGTTTATAAATCGTCATAGTATTTCGAATTGAAATCTCCATAGAAATTTGAGAAACTTCAGCCTGATTTGGCTGTTTCTAATAGTATTCAGAATGGAGAATTTAATTGTGCAACAAAAGCTGTCTTTACAGCAATTGAATAGACTTCGGTCTAATTTCAAAAAGACTTCAACAAGTCGTAAAACGTTGTCGTATTGTGAAAGGGTTAGAAAACGTTTACAAAATTTACATACTGACTTCGAAGAAAACCATAAGAGAATTTTAGCATTGTTAAAGGGTGATGAGGCAGAGTTGAATATAGATTATTTCGCGAGTGAAATCTTCATGCAGTTTGATGAGCAGCAGTTAGAATTCGTGGCTGAGGTAGATGACCAGTTGAAGGAAGTATTGGATAAGCAACAGGAAGCAGAAGAGCAAATAGCACGAGCCGTAAATAAAGGAGTCTTGGAGCAACAGTTATCACAACCAGGAGAAAAATCATTTGTGGAAGTCGAAGCACAAGAGAGCGAATCACGTTTTGATGACATTAAGCTACCTCGTATTGCAATTCCAAAATTCGAGGGTGATTATAATTTGTGGGTCTCATTTCGCGATTTATTCAAATCGCTCATACACGATCGCGGTAACTTATCAAAGGTGCAAAAATTGCATTATTTAAAAAGTAGTTTAACTGGTGAAGCTGAAAATTTGCTTCGACAATACGCAATCACGGAAGCAAATTATGATATTGCCTGGCGTATTTTGAACGATAGATACGATAATGTCAACATTCTCTTAAACAACCAATTCAAGCGATTGTTCTCCTTACCAAACGCACAGGAGTCCGCCTCGTCTTTAAAAACTTTGCTTGATCAAAAGATGGAATGTGTACAAGCCATCGAGAATCTAGGCGTTGAGAATCTGTGGCACGCAATGCTGGTGCATGTAATCTCCCAACGCCTGCCTTCATCTACTAGGCAACTCTGGGAGCAAGAGCATGTGCAAACTGCTACTTTTCCCTCGTTGAGCCAACTTTCAGAATTTTTGCAGCGTAGATTCCGAGCGTTAGAAGCTGCAGGAGTAGAACAACCACGAGTTCATCGGACTACTGGTGCATTTCGTTTGCGTAACTTGCAGAATTATTCAAGTCAACTGACTCCAATGTGCGAAGTGTGTCAAGCTGGCCATCATATTTGACAGTGTCCTACCTTTGGTAATATGGCGTACGATGCGAAATTCGAATTAGTGAAACGCAATCGACTATGCATCAATTGTCTGGCGCAGGCCATAGGGTGATAGATTGTCCCAGTCGCAGTAGATGTGCAACATGCAGGAAGTCGCATCACACTTTATTGCATAGACAAACAGCCACACCCACAGCAACCATTTCTAGTCCACTGAATGCTGGTGCATCAGAATTTCCATCTCGTCACACATCTTCACCTAACTCATCTCAACTCCAAGCTAATATACAGACTTTGAATGCTGTTTCATCTCAGCAAGTGCTGTTGGCTACGGCTCTCGTAAGAGTAGAAAGCTCAAAGGGTAGCTGTATCCTTCGAGCATTACTAGATCCCAAGCGACATTTGTAAGCGAAAATGCCATGAAGCGACTAAACATAAAAAGAAAACACACAAACACCACTATCAGCGGCATTGGCAAATCGGATCGTTCTCAAGCTAAAAGGATTGTGTGGTTAACACTAAAACTCGGCGACGGACAGCCACTGGAATTTGAAGCATACATCTTAGACCAACTAACCAACTCATTACCAACTTGGAGGGTCACGTCTAATGTTCGAGATCAGTTAAAGGGCTTTGAATTGGCGGATCCTCACTTTGACCAACCAGGGAAGATCGACGTGCTTCTAGGAGCCGATGTCTATGCTCAAGTAATAACGGGTGATATGCACAAACTTTCGATAGGACCAATCATACAAAAAACCAGTTTGGGATGGATTGTTTCCGGAGCGTTGCGTACACCATTACAACACGATCTTCGAAGTTTTAAGGTTGAAATAATTAACCATGATGATTTAAATAATCAACTAAGGAAGTTTTGGGAATTAGAAGACATCGGTGTAACGCGGTCAGTAACCAAAGAAGAACAATATTGCGAAGAATTTTATTTGAAGACAACTGAACGAGATATAAACGGCAGGTTTGTTACTCGCCTTCCATTTAGAGAAGATGCCAGCAGACAGTCGCTGGGAGCGTCAAGAAATATCGCTATTGCTAGTTTGCTCTCATTGGAACGGAAATTTGCAAAAAACCCTGAATTATACAACGAGTATTCAAAGTGCATTCAAGAATACGTAGATTTGAGCCACATGCATATATCTAACAACACAATTGATGTACAGCTTAATGAAGACGGTACCGCCGAATGCAAAGCCAATTATCTACCCCATCATGTCATATACAAGCAGAGCAGCAGCACAAGAGCTCGCGTTGTGTTCGATGCATCACGAAAAACAAGTTCAGGATTGTCTTTGAATGACACGTTGTACGCTGGGTCTGCTCTGCAGGGTAGCCTTGATCATCTCGTATTAAAATGGAGATTTTCGCAATTTGTTTTCGTAGCAGATATTCAGAAGATGTATCGCCAAATACGTATGCATCCTGAAGATGCCGATCTCCAACGTATCGTTTGGCGCTATACCCCAAATGATCCAATCCAGGATTACACTCTAGATACAGTAACTTTCGGAGTGATCTGTGCTCCATTTACAGCAATTCGTACGCTCCGAAAGCTCGCTGAGGATCATCAATCGTCTCATCGCATGGTACACCACGCAATTTTCAATGAATTTTATGTGGATGATCTTCTTTCAGGTGGCACCAGCATAGATCTCGCATTAGCTAAAAGAGACGAATTGAGAAATTTATTACGTTCAGCAGGTTTCGATTTGAAAAAATGGGCAGCTAATCACGAACAGCTTTTGGACAACATCCCTATGGAAGATCGCGAAACCCTTCCCACTCTGGACATGAATCTCGAGTCTGGCCTTAAGACACTTGGCATTATCTGGCATCCCACTTCGGATGAGTTTGCCTACAAAATAAATATTAATATGACTGATGTTATATACACTAAACGCAAAATATTATCGGACATTGCAAAATTATTTGACCCCCTTGGATGGATTTCACCAGTCATAATTATAGCTAAAATAATGATGCAGTCTCTATGGCTGGATGGTATAGCTTGGGATGACCGGGTTCCAGTTGATATCTCAAAGAGTTGGCATGATTTTAAATCAGAACTACAAACCCTGTGCAGCTTACGAATACCTAGATGGTTGAAGAATGGGCCTAATGACATTCTTGAAATACACGGATTTAGTGATGCTTCTCAAAGCGCGTATGCCGCAGTTGTTTACATTATTTCTCGGAGTCAACATCAGTTCAACTCATCCTTACTAGTAGCGAAAACAAAAGTAGCACCGGTGAAAGCCATTTCCATTCCACGTTTAGAGCTTTGCGGAGCACTCTTGCTGGCTAAAACCATACAGCGAATAACGAATGCATTAAAGGTAAATGTGAAACATACATACTTATGGACTGATTCGACAATTGTTTTATCCTGGTTGGCAAAGCACCCATCACACGGGACTACTTTCGTTGCGAAAAGAACCACACATATCCATGAAGCAGCAAAAGATATTCCCTGGAGCTATATCCCATCTGAACATAACCCTGCCGATGTCGCTTCACGAGGTGCCTCCCCAAAACAACTAATTGATTCTAAGCTATGGTAGAGAGGTCCTTCATTTTTGAAAAAACCAAAGGAAGAATGGCCTGTAAACCCAAAATTGCCAGTATGCACTACGGAACAAAGGAAACAATCAGTTATATCATTATTAGTATCTAACTCTGCACCTAGCTTTGTAGATGTTTGGCTCAGCAAGTACTCTTCATTGAATCGGCTTATAAGAATAACAGCATATTGTTTCCGTTTTATCGCCTTGTCAAAGGGTAACCGCCCCACACAGTTATATTTGAGTACTTCAGAACTTAACGCAGCTTTACAGTTTTGGGTGAAATATACTCAGCAAATGGATTACAGGGAAGAAATTGAAAACCTAAAGCAAGGTAAACCTATAGACAAAAAAAGCAGTTTGTTGAAGTTCGATCCTTTCTTAGACAAAAATGGAATACTGCGAGTTGGCGGTCGGCTCAGAAATGCTGATGTTCCATACGATACTAAATACCCAATCATTATTTCGAGAAAAAATAGACTGGTCCCTCTTATATTTTTGAAATATCATACTCTTACATTGCATGGAGGAGCACAGCTTATGTTGAATAGTATTAGACAAAAATTTTGGATTATTAACGCTAGAAATTTAGCACGCCAGTTCACACAAAGGTGCATAACATGCTATAAAATGAAAGCTCAATCTATGACACAACTCATGGGTAACTTGCCTGAGCCAAGAGTGATTCTATCCAGACCATTTTCACATTGTGGCATTGACTATTGCGGACCAGTTGACTTAAAGGTTGCTAAAGGCAGAGGATCAAAAACATCCAAGGGATATATAGCTATTTTTGTATGTCTCTCCGTGAAGGCAATACACTTAGAACTAGTAGGGGATTTGACGACCCAATCCTTTTTGGCAGCTTTCCGACGCTTTGTGAGCAGAAGAGGATTTTGCAGCAATGTGTATAGCGATTGTGGCACAAATTTTGTAGGCGCCAATAAGGAATTGATACAAATTTTAAAGCAAAATCAAAATCTGTCCCAAGAGTTGGCTAATGAAGGCATCACATGGCACTTTAACCCTCCGTCATCGCCACATTTTGGTGGGCTTTGGGAGGCTGGTGTGAAGTCCACAAAACATCACCTGAAAAGGATTATAGGAAATGCAGCTTTGACATACGAAGAATTCAACACCGTATTGATTAAAGTAGAAGCGTGCTTGAACTCAAGACCTCTTTGTCCTTTGACGAACGACCCTAAGGATTTGAATGCCTTAACGCCAGGACATTTTCTTGTTGGAAACACGTTATTAGCAATACCAGAAGACAACCTCATGGATTTACAACTCAACCGTTTCAGTCGCTGGCAATTCACCCAACGACTAACGCAAGACTTTTGGAAAAGGTGGTCCCTAGAATATATAACAAGATTACAAGAAAGGCCAAAGTGTAATCGTCGTCAGCCTAATATTGAAATAAATGATTTAGTGCTCATTAAGGATGAACGTTTGCCATCATACAAGTGGCCCATGGGCCGAATTATAAAGACACATCCTGGAACTGATGGATTAGTTCGCGTTGTGACAGTTCGCACTTCCCATAAGGAACTAGATAGACCAATCACGAAAATTGCTTTACTACCTGTAGAAAAGCCCCAGAAAAACTAAATTGTATATTATTGAACTGAACTTGTTTTTTTGGAATTGAACATTGAATATGGAATCATACAAAATGTGAACTTATGAGTCAAATCGCTGACATAATGAATTCTCAACGACATTAGCCAATAAGCCCAAATTAGAATTATGATACCTTGTTTACACTCCTAATCCACTTCCTACCTCTCCCCCCGGCATGAATGTTCCAGAATGGCGAGGCGAGGCGCCTGAAAACCTCAAGTTCTCGGGCATGGTTCATGGTCGCAAGGAGGAAATGCCGCTCCATAGAACCGTGCCATCGTTCAAGGAGAAATATCAAGTAGCAGACCAGAAGCAGAGAAGATGAAGATGATCTTTATTATTAGTTAAAATTGAGTAATAATAATCTAATTACAGTGAAATATGAGACTGTCGCCTCATGGGAGGGGAGAATGTTGCGTACGGCTTCAACAACCTGAAAATAAAATAAAATTAGCAATAGTTGACGATAATGGTTACATACCGATCGATCCATCCAGCTGACAGGTGTCAGTACGACTCGTCCAGCTGTTCCCGTGGAAATAACGAAATTCCAGTCAGCTGATGTTGGATATTAATGCTGTATTCTATTATGAAATTTGGACTAAGTTAATATTAGTTTAGTAAACAGTTAAAAATGTACCGGAATTTTCATCGCTATAAAAGAAAGTACCAGTTAGTTGCTCGCTCTTCTTTGTTAGTTTGAAATTTGATTTGATTCGCATATCTTTCGCATGTCTTTCGATTTTTTCGTATTACTTTCGATTCGTTTGTATTTTCTAAGTTTCGTACGTTTGGATTGTTTCGCATAAGTGACTTTCAAATAAACAATTGAATTGTTATCTTCGTGTTTTTATTCTTAAATTACCAGTGGAAGATAAAACAAGTGTCGACAGAAATACTAGGTGGGGTGAAAAGTAACCTCCTTGGGAATGAAAAAAATGTTTTTTTAAATTTTTTTTTAAATTTTATTCAATGTTGTCCTCTTTTAGGTCGATACACTTATTCCAGAAATTTTCCAACTTTTTGATCCCGTCCGAAAAGTAATTATCCGGAAGGCCTACAAAATACTCATCCGCGGCGTCGATGATCTGCTCGCACGAGCTGAATTTTTTATTGATGAGCCATCTTTTGAGGTTTGTGAACAGATAATAGTCCAAGAGAGCCAAGTCAGGTGAATAAGGTGGATGGGGAAGCAATTCGAGCCCTAAATCGTTGATTTTAGCCATTGTTGCGATGCTCTTGTGTGACGGCGCGTTGTCTTGTAAAAACAAAATTTTTTTGGCTTCATGTGAGGCCGTTTCGCATTGATTTTGGCTTTCAATCGCTCCAATAATGCGCAGTAACACTCGCTGCTGATGGTTTTTTTCTTTTTTGAGGTAGTCCACGAAGAGTATGCCATGACAATCCCAGAAAACCGACGCCATGACCTTTCCGACCCATTGAGCCTCCCTTGGCCGCTTCTGAGCACTCGTGCCGGCTTCAGTCCATTGCTGGGCACTCATTCTGTTATCTGGCGTGAAATAGTGGATCCAGGTTTAATCAAGTCACCAATCGAAGCCAAAAGTCCACCCAATTCCGAATCAGCATGGCCAAACACGCTTCCGAAGTGCGCTCGCGTTCGTGTTTTTGGTCCGGAGTCAGCATGCGCGGCACCCAGCGGCAGGATAATTTTTTTATCTGCAGAATCTCACCCAAAATATGGCCTGTGCGCTTGGTACTAATCCTTGTGGCATCTGCTAGCTCGCGCATCTTCATTTTCCGGTCGGCCAACACCATTTCATGTATTTTTTTGACATTGTCCTGTGTAACCGCATCGGAGGGCCTGCCACTGCGGACTTCATCGGCAGTGGAGTTTCGGCCACCACGAAACTCTCGAAACCAATATTTCACGGTATAATCTGAAGGAGCACTAGCCCCATAATATTTATTCAACTTTTCTTTTGTTTCCTTCGCCGTTTTGCCTCTCAAAAAATAATGTTTTATGAGAGAGTGAAAATGGTTTATTTCCATACTCAACATGATGCCAAACACATCAACAAAAATCGGCTGTAAAAACAAAACAAATGACTGTATCGCTCTGAAATTTGACATGTCTGCCTAAATATGAATGGACTATAAGGCACAATAATCTTTTTTGCGATTGCAGCGCATTCTGGTGGTCAAGGAGGTTACTTTTCACCCCACCTAGTAATGGCATACATTCTATTTGCTTCTTAATATTCTATCTTTATCACCGCACCGAAATCGATCAAAAGCACTGGAGTCATTTGCTGGTCATTGGAAAAAGATTGCGTGCAAATTGTAATCGCTGCGATACCATATCAAAGCGATTCAAACGGCTAATTTCTTGGTTGTTGGACATCAAGTCAATTAATTGTTGGATATCTCGCACCGAAAAGTTCAAACAATGGAAGAACTTATTCGTAAGCAAGGCGAAGATGGAAAAAAAATTCAAAAGCTGTTAGTGAATTTTAAGAAAGATTCTGCTTCTCGTAAAACAAAGCAGTACGTAGAAACTCGGCTGCTGCAGTTAAACAATATTTGGGCAAATTTCGAAGAACGGCACGAAGAGCTGGAATCGGTTCAAGACCAACCAGTTACCCAAAAATATTTCGGTGAGAACTTTTTCGAAAAGGTAGAAGCTATGTATGAGCAAGCGAAGCAGGCAATGGAAGAAGCCATTAAAGTTGACATTGAGAAGCAAAATAATTCCGAAAAAGCTGCGGAGCTCATCCATTTAGTGAATAAGCAAATGGGCTTAGTAAGATTAACTCAACAGTTAATAGAAAAAACAAAGCGAGAATTGTTTACGAAAACGGATATATCAAACAAACGCTGAATCTTCTTACTAGCTACTGGAATCGTGTCATCAGCAACCACGAAGAAATAGTGGGCTTTGGTGAGATTGACCATACCTACTTTGAGGATGAAGTATTCATAAAAGCAGAAAATGCATACCAAGAAGTGATGATTGAGCTGCATGATCATGAGTCAAAGGCGAATTGAAACACCTATAAACTAAATACAAATTGTCAAAATCCAGGTGAAAATCATGTTCGACTTCCTCGAATAGACATCCCGACTTTTAACGGCGATTATTTGAAATGGCAATCCTTTAAGGATCTGTTCAGTGAACTCATACATAAAGATGAGAAGTTAACGAATGCCGAAAAATTGTTTTACTTAAAAACTAATTTGCAAGGTGAACCAAGTGAGATATTGCAGCATCTCGCAATAACGACCGAAAATTATGATACGGCCTGGAGTATCCTAAACAAAAGATTTAGCAACCAACGCACATTAGTCTCGGTTCACTTACGCACATTAATCGAACAGCCTTCACTGACCAACGAGTCAGTAAGAGGACTGAAAAAACTTCATGACACAACGATAGAGTGCCTAGAAGCTATTAAAAGTTTGGACATTGACATAACGAATTGGGATCCAATTATTGTTTTTATATTACAGCAAAAATTGGACCATGAATCTCGTCGTGCTTTTGAGCAGAACCTCGTAAATCCAAGAGACATTCCGAGAATTAAAAACATTCTTGATCACATTGAAACGCGATTTCAAAGTTTAGAAGCAACGGAGTCGCCGAGAAACAACTATTTCAAAAAAGGTGCTGATAAAAACATCAAAGTGCATTACAGTACAGTGAAAAATTCGACATGTGCTATTTGCAATGATCGTCATAAAATATATAGTTGTGAAACATTTACCAAACCAACAAGTCAACAGAAATGGGCTGCAATTCGACAAGCTGGGTTATGTTCGAATTGCCTGACAAAAGGCCACTCAGCAGTTCAGTGCAAGAGCTTCAAAACGTGCAGAGTGTGCAATAAAAAGCATCATACGCTTCTGCACTCAAACAAATGTACACAACAAACAAGCAGCGAAGATAAAAAACTGAAACAACAAAGATCGGAAACATGCACGTTAGCAGTGGCGGCTCGTCAGGGACGGCAAGGTCGGCAGTGCCGACCCAAAACTCCTGTCCAGTGCATGCAGAGTGGAATCGTTAATATTATAAAATATTTCTTTTATATTATTTTATAAAAAAAAAATCGTATGTGTGCTTTATCTATATTACTTTTCAAACATTTGTTAATTATTATACATTGCGCCTGTTCATCTACTCTGTTGTAATATTGAATTCCTACCAATTCTCTCTGATAACATACATTTAGGCTTTTTATTTATTCCGGGTCGGCAAGCCGTTGAAATGACATCCAAATTGCCTTGCAAAATCCAAATTTGCTGGCGGCCGGTGAGTGACCTTGCCACTCATGGTTAAACACACTGCAAGCCCTATTGTGGGTCGGCAAGCCGTACTCAAATCATATTCGCTGCCGTCGCGATCGATGCTTGAGACTTTGTTGTGTACATCAGCGTTAGCAACCATGAACACGAGCGGGCCGAATTGAACTATGAAATATGATAGTTTTATTTCATATCATTGTTCGGTTCGCATCTTTTTCCACTCGGAAGTAGAGTTTTCTTTGGGCCGATGCATAGGATAATTTGTAGGTCGGCGTGCCGTGCCTGACATAATATATGTACATATATTTCTCTCGGCAAATTTGCAGTGCTTTAGTATACTGTTAAAATGTTTTCGCGTGATACACTTGCATGTATGTAGATCATTTTTATTTTAATTATTTGTGATTTTTAGTTGTTTTAGAAGAAATTTGTTTTGTTTGACATATATATGTTTGTTATAAATATATATTTTTTCTCACATATATTTATTAAAATTTCAATCTTATATTGACTTTAATAGGAAAAGTACTTTTTGAAAAAATAAATTAAAATTAACAATTTACGATGATGCTATTTATTACATTTCACGCCTCGTCGATTTAATAGATATGCACTTTTCAGGAATGAGTTTTTGATTCATGCATGCAAGAATTTTGCTTGGTAAAATTTAAAAAAACTTATAGTTTTGTGAAAAGGTAAATACCGTTAATGTACCAATATTTAAAGTATGTCTTATGCGTGTTGAGACTTTGTTGTTGGTTTGCTAAATTCGAGAAATTATTGTTGAGTATGCTATTTTATGCATATTTTTGTGGTAACGTATTCTTCTTTTATTAATTGCCAACCCATTCGAAAGTATCACGAGCCGCCACTGCACGTTAGAGAATAAACCCGCTACTTCATTAGCAGCACACATAGCCGAAAACTCTTAGCGTGATGTGCTTTTAGCAACTGCAATCATACGAGTGGTTGATAAAAACAGAACAAGTAAACTTCGAGCTTTGATAGACCAAGGAGCACGAGGCTCTTTCATAACAGAAGATGCCACTCAAAGACTACGCTTACCCAAGACAAGAGTTTATACGACACTATCCGGAATAGGCAAAAACAAAGTGGAAATACAAAGCGCAACACGAATGGAAATTCGACCAAGGTTTACATTAGAATTTTGTATTCAAACAAATGTCCTAGTATTGAAAAAGCTAACCAACGTCTTACCAGCTAAAAATATTGTTCAATCAGGCAAATGGGAACATATTCAGGGTCTTACATTGGCAGATCCAC
The DNA here is from genome assembly GCA_963978885.1 of Nemotelus pantherinus. NCBI lineage: Eukaryota > Metazoa > Arthropoda > Insecta > Diptera > Stratiomyidae > Nemotelus > Nemotelus pantherinus. The sequence continues at coordinate 190,256,857 of OZ022264.1, forward strand.
AGTATAACATATCACGGAAAGTGGATATGATTCTAGGAGCCGATATCGTGGCCAAAATATTGCTCAACAAAGTAATTCGTGGGGCCCCAGGCTCGCCCATAGCGCAAGAAACCGAACTAGGTTGGATCTTGTCAGGAGAAATCCAAAATATTAATCCCAGTCCCGAGATACGATGTCTAGTGTCTGAAGTAGATATCATCAACGACTTGCATAAATTCTGGGAAATAGATGAAGTACACAAAACGGCGATACTGACAAGTGAAGACATTGAATGTGAAAATCACTACAAACAAAACGTGCGTCGAACGGCAGATGGTCGATACATAGTGAGAATACCATTTCGCGTAAGCCCAGCAACTCTTGAAAATTCAAACGGAAGTCGATCGTTGGCAATCGCACGACTACTCCAAATGGAAAAAAAAGTTTAAACAGAAGGTGGACTTTGCTGCAAAGTACAAAGATTTCATCCATAAGTAGGGATGAGCCGATACTCTTGTCACTGTTACTGGGAACCTAGTATTTGCTTGTCACTGTTACTACCTGTTCCTGAAATTCCAAAATAACAGTTCCACCAATACTTAATATCCCACCTCAAATGACCCGTATATGCGAAAGCAATACAAATATTTAAAACAGAGCGTAGGCGGACGAATATGTGCAGAATGGAACAGTGACAACGAAACCATTCCAAAGTAACAATTCCTGTTTGTAATGCATATACGTACACTGAGCCTTGATTGGTACCTTTGAAGTGAAGCTAAAAATCAAAACGTATTTCTGAAGGTTCAAGTGGCTGAATGATACGAACATAATCATATTTAAGAGCGCCAAACATACATACATTTGTTTTTACCTACATTTTATACAAGCACCATTTTCAAACATAAACTCAATTCACGGGCTAAAATCATTTCCTTCAACGTTTTGTATGAGATTTCTTCATTAAATCTTTTCATTCAAGCTTTTGCTAGTGCAAACAATACAATCACAAAAATTCCATAAGTGTAAAATAATACAATTACAAAAGTAAATTCAAAATATGTACTAGCATTATGGCATTTGAATACGTATTTGCATCCCAGAATACAATTATTTACTAAGACCCACCAAATTATTAATGAGATAAATTCGAATTCTTTACTTTCAGAAGATTTGCTCATTTTAAGATAATTTGCACACAAACCATCAATCATAAACGTTGAATTTATAATTCACAAGGAAATTTTCAATTAAATTATTTCACTCCTTTCTATTCATTATGGGTATATTTCGACACAGCCAAAACCTCCATTAACTCATTAAGCTTCTCATCATATATAAGCGTACATAAATATGTTTACATATCATTCCAATCAGAATTAAACTTAACACCAGCACGCATGCAATATCAATATCGCGAGTGCAAATATCAATATCTAATATAACTCTAATAAAAAAGTATAACAATTAAGCTAATAATTCATATCATCAAAATAGCCGTATCGTCCCAAACACACCCTATAAGCCCTTTTTGAAACTGTCTGATGAACTTATTTTCATTTTCCAAAACCATCCAAGATTCAATCAAGTATAGCAGTAATTTATATAAATAAATCTCGCAGAGCACGCTTGACGAACATACACATATCATGTACACATCGCACTCCACATTTAACCTTTATTTTCATTTTATTATATACACAAAACACCTCCTGTATTCGTTCAAATTACCAATATCGACAAAGATAGGACCAACTAATTCTGTTGCCATCTATATAACTTTTCATCGATCGATCTCTGATACCAAACTTTTCCTGGCTAATCTAAAACAGTCGGTTTTCCACTTCGCGTCACTGAAGCATGAAGTTTGTCAAAAATTTTGTTAAGAAATAATAAAAACAAAAAATTTCGCCTATTAAACATGCACCCACTAGGGGGCTAACCTCTTCGGTAAGGCTGGACACGAGTCCAGGGGCACCTTACCTCCCGCGGTCTCGTAAATTTTACAGCCCCGGTAGGGTTGGAGATACTCTCGTGGCGACCTGCAGTCCCGAGCAGGGCCTCAGTACAGCCGGAGAAGCCAACTGGCGAACAAAAAGGATCACAACATTTTCCTCCTTAGCAATTTTAGCGCTACTTTCAATTTTTCCGGCGGATTTCATTTTGTCGTATCTTCGAAACTAGGCCGCTTTTTCCCAGACTTGTATGGAAATTTCGGCCGAAACAACTCAGACAGGGCCCCGAATTCAAGTTAGACCAAAAACAAATTTTATTTTGGAAAAATGGACCTTTTTGCCCAATTTCCCCTATCAAACATTTTTTCGCCCTTAAAATATAACTATTATACTCCCCAGCTACTTTCAATCAACGAAAGCGCCGTAAAGGTAGTTTTTGCCAAACTATGGCCAAAAAACCCTTTGCTCCCCTACAAAGCCGAAATTTTTATACCACAGCAATAGGTCTTGCCCCGTTATGTCCCAAACCACTCTAACCCAAAATTGGCCGATTTGGTCCGATTTCAGCTACTTTGCCCTAAAAACTTTTTGAATAATTGTATAAAACTGTTCCTCAGTCACCGTGCCAATGATATTTCTCATACAAACTCAGGAACTGTTCCTCAGTCACTGTGCCAATGATATTTCTCATACAAACTCAGGAACTGTTCCTCAGTCACGGTGACAATGGTATTTCTCATACAAACTCAGGAACTGTTCCTCAGTCACGGTGACAATGGTATTTCTCATAAAAACTCAGGAACTGTTCCTCAGTCACGGTGACAATGGTATTTCTCATACAAACTCAGGAACTGTTCCTCAGGAACAGTTACAAGGGTTTTTTACAATTACAAAACAGTTTTATACAATTATTCAAAAAGTTTTTAGGGCAAAAAATTATTCAAAAAGTTTTTAAGGCAAAGTAGCTGAAATCGGACCAAATCGGCCAATTTTGGGTTAGAGTGGTTTGGGACATAATGGGGCAAGACCTATTGCTGTGATATAAAAATATCAGTTTTGTAAGGGAGTAAAGGGTTTTTTGGCCATAGTTTGGCAAAAACTACCTTTACGGCGCTTTCGTTGATTGAAAGTAGCCGGGGAGTATAATAGTTATATTTTAAGGGCGAAAAAATGTTTGATAGGGGAAATTGGGCAAAAACGTCTATTTTTCAAACTCAGCAACTGTTCCAACTCAGGAACTGTTCCTCAGCCACGGTGACACTGGTATTTCTCATACAAACTCAGGAACAGTTCCTGAGTTTGTATGAGAAATATCATTGGCACGGTGACTGAGGAACAGTTCCAGAATTTGTATGAGAAATACTTCTGGTTCGGTAGGAGTACTATACTATCACGTGTACTGGTCCAGTAAGAAGAACATTGGGACTAAGAGACTAAAGTCATGAGTAAGATAATGCGATATTACTAGGTACGCGTTTTAGATTACACGTAGCATGATTACGTGTTGTGTAGGTTAAAGGTGGATTACTATGTGTTAATGATATGTGTATGTTGGTCAAGCGGGCTCTGCGAGATATATATACATATGTAAATTGCTGCTATACTTTATTGAATCTTGGATGATTTTTTAATGATGAGTGCTTGAAAATGAAAATAAGTTCATTAACTCCAAAAAGGGTTATTTATGCTCTTTAAGTGGGACAGTTTCAAGAAGGGTTTTTATAGGGTGTCTTTGGGCTGATACGGCTATTTTGATGATATGAGTTGTTAGCTTAATTGCTGTAAACTGTTATTCGAGCTTTGTAGAAATTGATAATAAATTACTTCTTACTCGCGGTATTAATATTGCATGCTTGCTCGTGTTAATTGTAGTTCTGATCGGAATGATGTATAACAATATGCATATATGATGAGAAGCTTAATGAGTTTGCGGAGGGCTTTTTCGAAATATGCCCATAAAGAATAGAAAGGAGCGAAATAATTTAGTTAAATATTTCCATGTGAATTATAAATTCGACGTTTATGGTTGATGGTTTCTATGTAAATCATCTTAAAACGAGCGAATCTTCTTAAAGTAAAGAATTCGAAAATATCCCATTAATAATTTGGTGGAACATAGTAAATAATTGTATTCCGGGATGAAAATAACTATTTAAATACCATACTGCTAGTACATATTTTGAATCTAGCTATGTGATTGTATGATTTTACGCTGATGGATGTACGCTTCGTGATTGTATCATTTCGACTGACAAAACTGGAATGATATAATTTAATGAATAAATCGGATAGAATACGTTGAAAAAAATTGCTTTTAACCCGTGAATTGAGTTAGTATTTGGAGCTTTGTGATTGCTAAGCGGCTAAGCGCACATAATGCATAGAACATCCACCATTGGATATTTTGAAATATTGCCGTGAAATCACAAAGCTAGTTTAACCAGCCAGATGTGAAAATTTGCATTTCGAATGAAACAAAAAAGTATATTAACGACATTGATAATTATTCATAAATTTTTATTTATCTTTAAAATAATAAAATAACGAAAAATAGATAGGAAAAACATTAGCTTTATAAATATCTTAAGCTTAAACTTTCAAAATCTATATCTTAAAATCTAACAATAGAAGCGAAATAGATGTGGAAAAATTAGCTTCAAAAATATCTTAGGGTTAAATATTTGAAAATTTGTATCCTTAAATCTTACAAAACAAGCTACATTTTTAACGGTAAATAATTAGTTTTAACATTATTTTTATTCACATATAATTTTTAAAGTAGTACTTTGATTTCAGGAATAATCTGCTAACGTATGCTTATTTGAATTCAAAAATATTAGCATCCTCGATTTTTCCGCTGACAGCTGGCTCCTTCTCTCAGTGATCATCATACCAGCTCTTGAAAACAGTTGCTCGCATGAGACTGATGTTGCTACCGTGGATAACCGTTCCTCAGCAACTTTGTACAAAAACGGGTAGTTATGTTTATTCTCCATCCACCATTTAATTGGGTCTTCATTGGGGGAAATGCGTTCGTCTTCGATATATCTTTGCAATTCTATCATTGCTCTTGCTTCTTTTCCATCTGTTCAAAACATACGTCAAAATAAATTTTACAAAATGAGGTACTTCAAATTACTTACGTGAAGGCTGAGTATTACTCCTCGCAGATTTTAAAAATGAATGCCATATCGACATTTTATCGACCTCTGGATCGTTTGGATGGGGCTCTTGTGGTTGTTCATATTTTCGCTCTAATTTAGAGAACAAGAGCTCTTTGGTTCTTTGCTTGGTTTCATCGCCATAAGTTTTATCTTTAAAAGCGATTAATTTGAATCGAGGGTCTAAAAATGTGGCTACTGCCAGTGTAGCACTTCTCTCTAATCCACCGAATCGCTCAATTCGTTGTATTTCCCTAATAAAACAGTTGATGCATTCTTTTGTAGCAACATTGAAATGCCAAAACTCTTGATCTTTGAGGAATTTTTCGAAAACATCTAGCAGCCCGTTGATCATGGGTATAAGCACTGATGCAGTTGGATACCGTTGACCACTTAAGACTTCAGTCATATCATGAAACGGTTTTAAAATTGTACCAACTTCATAAATAATTTGCCACTCCAAAGCACTCAACACTGGAAGGTCCGCAGTTATTTGCGCTATAGCCGTTTTCAAAGGGATTTACAACTCAAAAAATCTCTTGAGCATCAAAAACTTGGAATTCCACCTTGTCGGTATGGAATTAATAAGTCGTTTCGGAGTCTGAATTCCTTCTTTTTTTTGGCATTCCCGCAAAACATTCCAGGATTTAATTGACAATTTAAAATGCAGCACAATTTTTTTTACCTTGTCAATTATATTGGAAATATCTTGCTGCTCAAGGCCTTTTTCGACGATAAGATGAATTTTGTGTGCCACGCATCCCATGTGCTCGAATTTTAAAACATTTTTTAATGAATTTGTCACATTGGGAGCATTATCCGGGTAATTTTGTGCCAGTGGTGCCATCTTGAAAAATTACTAAGAAAATAGCTGCTTTTGGCCCTATAAATTCTGATTCAGTCATTCGATTTTGACGAAATTCACACAGTAGCTGAACCTAACTTTAAACCACGTTTGGCAGAAATTTGGTTGACAAATTTGATTGGAGCTGCCAGCTATGGTAATTTTGGTGTCTTAAATTTTGATAATTCCTGAGGAAAATAACTACAGTCATTGAATCTATTACAGTCATTAAATCATAAGAAAATTCAAATGATCTTATAGTGGTTTATTTTCACCATTCGCAATGAAAATAAGTAAACATTGTTTAAATTTTCTAAGCTCTGGGCATTTTTCAGATGGCAGCCCCAAACACCTTTCTACCGCAGTAACTTTCGCTGAAGACACCGAAATTAAAATAAGCTTAGATTGTATTATAACTTAGGGTGTACTAGTTTTCAGTAGAAAAAGTAAGTAGTGGTAGAATACACACTCCAAATCTGCACAAATCCTCTACTGTTCTTCGAACATTAGTGTTTCTAGCGGTTCTGATGCGCCAGGGTTTTTTAATTCATCAATTACATATTTCACGAATTTCCTCTTATCAGTTGAATTGATGGCTATCATCCTGGGCTGTGCTTTTATCTTTCAACATTCAACGATCGATATTTTTATGATATTGTGGTCTAACCCAAGCCATTCATTATCGTCGTATGATGTTCGATCTAATAACTGTGGATGTTTTATTATCACATGATCTATCAGAGTCTTAGACGTTTGCGTTACTCTTGTTGGCTTGGTTGCGTTTAAAATAATCCCGTTATTGGCCACAATTATATCAGAGTATACTTTCATTACTGTTGATGTGGCTAAAAGATCGATGTTGGCATCGGCTGTTGTAATTGATTTGTCATGACGCGAGAGAATTTCATCGATGTGCTGTAGAAAAAGAAATCGCTTCGCCGAAAATTCGTCATATATATATATATATATATATATATATATATATATATATATATATATATATATATATATATATATATATATATATATATATATATTATATCAGTGGCGGCTCGTGGTTTTGAGACTAAGAGAAGCACAAGCAAAATATATAAGCATATAATATAGATAAGCATACTTAAGAAGCGCGTAGTAAACTATACATGCGATTTTTTTGAAATATCGTGTAAAAAATTAATTAGGTATTTCAATGCTGACCATATTTGCATTAAAAGTTAATGATTGATTGTCAACAGCTTATTTCAGTGATATTCGTACTCACTAAGATCAAAAATCTCACAATGGCTCAAATTATGTATAGTATTTGAAAACAAAAAAAAATACTAGTTTTTTTAACTTTTCATTGAATTTTAAAAAAAGTTAAATTGAAAGCATATTACAGGCTAAATAAATGGTGAAAGTTTTTTAGCTCAAAGTAGAGAATATGATGCATCGTTTAGCAAATTAAATTAAATAGCCAATGCCACAATAAATTCCACATATAATTTGCAATAAAAGTGTCTAATATAGTCACAAATTGCAAACAGTTGACTGAGCGAAATTAGTGGGCTTGGTTGCTAAGACTCGATAAAATTCTCAATGAAAAAGACTACCGCAGTAAATACTCTATGGCACAATCACATCAATTTTGGTTTTGCACATTAAAATCCATATTAAACGCGTAAATATTAACTTGTCGAAACATAATCTATTCAATACGCTCTCACTTTAACGAGCTTTATGCTATAATTTACTTTAAAAACTATCCTTTTCTATAACCGACAGTATCAAAGTTAACAACGTGAGTACGTTGAAGAAAAATAAACGTCTGTTCTGTTCGAAACTGAATTTTAATCTAACAAAATATTTCAATTATTTTTTCATTACACATTTTGCAAAGTTTACTTTAATTCACAATTATCTTCTAACTCAAAGTATTTCAATGACAGTTTAATACATTTGTTTTAATACTCAATTCAATTATATAAAATGCAATAGACAAAAGTAATGGTGTTCTGGCACGTTTGAGAATGGTGCTAACTCACCGCAGATTATACGTTAAGGTTGATGGATTGAATGTCTTGGATGTTAAGCCTAATAGGTTGGACATCTAGTATGTTAGGTGTTTTCGGATGAGTGATCTCAAGCTTGTTTCTGCTGCTTCTTCTGCATTTGGAGACTACAAGTATACCATATGTTAAAATTAGTACTGTAAAGAGAGTTATATCTGTTATCAAGGATTTCTCAGGATTGGTGAGTAGGTTCTTCAGCTTGCTGGTGTTATTTAGATGAAGAGTGTGGAGGTACTCCAAGTCAAGCCGTAAGTCCTTATCTGGTCTGGCCTGGAATACTGGTGGCAAAACCTGGAGTACTTGGGCTTTTTTGTTCGTGAAAGTCTTCTTTTTGATCCGGATTGTCTCGTTGTTGAATTGGATTACAAAACTACCCTCCAGATATGTGCATTTCGTTGTTGCTCCGTTTAGTAGACGACTGACGCAGTAGTCATTGTCTAATTTGATTACTTGGCTTTCTTTGCAAACCATGACGTTCTTGATATAGTTGCATACTTTCTTTATGATGTAATTTTCCATCTTGCTGGTTAGTAGTTCTTCAGACTGCATATAAACTCGCTTATCGTTCTTAGTTGTTGGTCTAACGGTGACGTGATTGTCTTCTTTTCTACCGGTCTTGGGCAGTGAAATAATGTACAACAGAAGTGATCCTTTTCCTACCATTGTTGGTTCGGCATATTCTATAGCCTCAACCTCGTTTTCGTAGGGAAGTGTTTCAATTTTGTGCTATAAGTTGGTTAATTTCTTCCTTGTTTAATAAATTGGAGTTGACAATTCTATTTTTAGCTAACTGTTCGGCCTGCACTATTTCATTTACTTCATTCCGCATAATACTCAGTCGATTGAACATCATTTATTTATAGTTCATATTTATCGGTGATACGGTCGAGTAGGTGTTCAATAATGTTGTTTTATTGCCGCAGCATCGCATTCGTTGAGTCCATCAGATTTCTGTTGATCTTGTATTGCTCGTAATAGTTGTTCAAGTCGATGGCGTCTATGGGTTTCATGCTGTCGTTTATTATTCGTCCGCTTCCTAACTTGATAGTTGGTATTGGTCCTAGGTACTCATAGACGTTTGTTGACGTAGTTTTGTTTGTCCACGTTGTACTGAAACCAGAGGAAAGATGCCTTATTGCCCAGAGTTTTTTATATGGGACTTATGAATTCGCCTGCCGCTGGCGGTCGTTACGGTAACTTTATTGTCTTTGGCTACGATCTCTTTCTTGAAAATAGGTTTGTGTTTGCCCTGAATTTATTTCACTGCTACGTATATGGTTTGTCCAGAATCATAAGTTTTTGGCTCTTGTCTTTTGGGATTTTCGTTGTTCAGCTTACGCTTCTGCTTCCTTCGAATTAGATTTATCAAATCGTCATTGACTTTGTTTTTAAAATCTACTAAATTTTGATAATTTATTCGCTGTTCTCTTCCGAAAAATACGTCGCTAGGTTTCCTGTTTGTTACTGAATGAATCGTGTTATTGTATCGGTCAACGGCAATGTTGATGATTTCTTTCGTCGACAAGTCCGGGTACTCCTTTTTAATACATCTAGTGATCTCAATTATGGTGGAATGAACTCCACAGTTCCATTTACCTCACTTTTCTGGCAAGGTGTCCTGTATGTCTCTATGCCCATGATATTAATGTAGTTAGAAATAATCGGGCTTACAAGGCTTCCCTCATTATCTATCACCAACACTTTAGGCACTGTGAAGAAGTGTAGTACTTTAGTCATCTTGTCCCTCAAATGCAGTACTGACCTGTTTTTTATTCGAAAATATTTTGCAAATTTAGTAAACTTGTCGATACATGTGATAAATTTCTCTCCTTGGTATTCCGTTATATCTAGATGCAAGATTTTTGAAGGATACCTGGGTATTGGTGTATTCTGCAGCTCCGGCTTATTGGGATGGCGGTCGTATTTATTGCAGTTGCAAATGTCGCAAGATTTGATATACTTCTTTATTTCTTTAGTCATTTGAGGGAAGTAGAATTGTTCTAAAATTTGTTTCTTATTTTCGTCATGATTACGGTGAGCCCTTCTGTGCTCTTTATCTATGATTGACATTTTGTTATCGGGGTTTGTAATGTCCTGCACAACTCGCTGTGTTATGCGGATTCGGAATCTACAAAAATGTTCCCTAAACACTTCTTGCAGGAGCTGTATGTACGGTTCGGGAATTTTGAGCCCATTTATGACATTGGGATTTAAGTTTTCTTCTAGCGTTTTTATGAGAGCCTCTTTTGTTACCTTCTTGGGTTTAATATAATGCCTACGGTATCCTTTGTGAGGTTCTTCATATCCGTAAGTGTCCTTTCCTTCCGAGATTATCAGTTGGTTCTTAAATACGTTTATAGGTGCCTCGCAACAAGGAATGAGGTCGGTGCTGTCCTCGTCGGCACTATGTGCCGTCTGGGATGAATTAGATGTAAGAATGTTGGCTTCTATTTCTAACATTTCTAAAGATTCGATCGCCATCAAACGCTACGAATAGAGAACAGTGAATTTATCGAAAATTATTTAAAGCTTGATCATATGGAACCAGTAACAAACATTAATGAATTAAAGCCACATTATTACCTTCCCCACCATTGCGTCTTGCGGCCCGAAAGTACAACAACAAAGCTGCGTATTGTTTTCGACGGCTCAGAAAAAATATCAACCAATTTGTCACTGAACGACATCCTGCAAACAGGTCCAACCTTGCAACAAAACCTTTTTGATATTCTTTTGAGGTTCCGGTACCATAAATATGTGATAACCGTCGATATTGAAAAAATGTATCGGCAAGTGTTGATCCACGAAGCTGATCGAAACTTCCAACTCATTCTTTGGCGAGACCGAGTTGGAGGAGAGATCAAAACTTACCGCCTCAAAACAGTTACGTATGGAACAAGAAGCGCTCCATACTTAGCGGTTAGGTGCCTAAACCAGCTAGGAAATGATGAAGGTTCATCTTTTCCAACAGCAGCTGCAACAATTCATCGTGATGTCTACGTCGACGATTTATTGACTGGCGTCGACAAATTGGAACAGGCAATCGAATTGCAAAAAGATCTAACATCTTTGTTAGAAAGAGATGGCTTTCGACTACATAAATGGTGCTCAAACAATGCTCATCTCCTAAACTCCATACCACCAACAAACAGAGCCACAGAGGTCGATATCACCACGGTTGAGACAGAGAATGTCATTAAAACCTTAGAAATAAGTTGGATGCCTGCAACAGATGAGTTCAACATAAAGGTATCGATCAAAACTAACACCCATTCAATAACGAAAAGAACAGTGCTATCTGAAATGTCACAGTTGTTTGACCCATTAGAGCTAGTCAACCCAGTCATAGTGCTAGCCAAAATATTCATGCAATAGCTATGGGAACTTGGTACCGACTGAGATACTCCACTCTCCGATGACCTACAGCAAAAGTGGGGAATGTACCAAGCACAACTGCCACTACTTAACACTTTGAAAATTCCAAGACGGATCAGAAACTTCAGGGCTTCCAAGTCTATTCAATTACACGGGTTTGCAGATGCAACTGAACGTGCATATGGAGCATGCATCTACTTAAGATCAGAAGACTGGGGTAGAGACGCCACTACATTTTTGGTCTGTTCCAAAAGTCAGCTCCACTGAAGACACCAACAATAGCCAGGCTAGAACTTTGCGCAGCACAGCTGCTTGTCAACCTTATGCAACAGGTTAAGAGTGCTCTTGAAGCTCCGATCAGCAAAACTTTCTTCTGGACTGACTCAGCCATTGTATTACAATGGATTGCTTCACCACCATCAAAGTTGACGACCTTTGTAGCTAATAGAGTGGCAATGATCCAATCAAGAACAAAAGATGGGATCTGGCAGCATATTGAATCTGGACAAAATCCGGCAGATATCATATCCCGTGTAATGCTCCCATCACAATTGATGTCAGCCAAACTTTGGTTCGAAGGACCAAAATTGTTGCGACATCCCATTCGCGTCCAATCAAGCATTCCTGACCCAATTGATTCAATTATGATACCAGAAGTAAGGAAAATGAAGTTTGTGCTGGCAGCGGCTAGCATCAACACCGATCTGGTTCACATGGTGCGACACAATAACAATTTCCGACGCCTCCAAGAAGTTATTGCCTTTATCATCCGTTTCACAAAAATTTGTAGACTTGAAAAACACGAACGAGCATCGGGCAAGCCTACACCTTGTGAACGTGACATCGCGTTAAAAATAATAATTCGGGTGATGCAAGCCGAAGACTTTAAACCAGAATTAACGCAGCTCAAGAAAGACGGGATAGTGGCAAACAATAGCAGACTCCAAGCTCTTGCTCCTTTTCTAGACAATGATCAAATCATCCGAGTTGGAGGAAGAATCACTCAAAGTGAGCTTCCATTTAAATCCAAGCATGCAATGGTGATAGCACACACGAATTTACTGTCAAAACTACTCTTTCAACATCTGCACGAAAGGTATTTACATGCTGGACCACAAACACTATTGTACATTTCACGACAAACGTTTTGGTGCATAAATGGCCGAGCTCTTGCTAATACAACGGTTAAGCAATGCATTCTATGTATGAAGACCAAGCCGCGACTACTGAATCAGATCATGGGAGACCTTCCCGCAGAAAGAATTCAGCAATCCAGACCTTTCTTACACATTGGCGTTGATTTTTGCGGCCCAATACAAATTCACTATAAGCTTCGAGGAAAACGGCCAACCAAGGCATACATCGCCGTATTTATTTGTTTTTCAACAAAGGCCATACATTTGGAGCTAGTATCCGATCTAACATCACATCAGCATTTATTGGAAGCCTGAAGAAGTTCATCGCCAGACGAGGACGAACTGCGAAAATCTTTTGTGATAATGCCACCAATTTTATCGATGCTCAATCAGAATTAGCAGAACTCGCCAAGGTCTTTCACCAACAAAGTGGTCAAGATACCATCACATCTTTTTGTAGTAATGAAGATATAGAGTGGTGTCACATTCCACCCAGGTCTCCTCATTTTGGGGGCCTTTGGGAGGCGGCTGTCAAATCAGCCAAGTACCACTTAAAGAGATTACTAGGATGTGCATCTCTAACATACGAAGAACTCAATTTAACGGGATCGGTTTTACGCTCGTCTCGAAGCAAACATCAAAGCTCGAGACTGTCTTTATTGGGCCGTGGTTGCGGCGGGCAGTCTGGTGCAAGTAGACGCGAGCCGAAAAATCCATATTCTTACCTCCTGTTGTCGTTAATCTGATATAGTTAATTTCCTCGCGATAAATCAAAAGTGACTCGCATTCTAGAAAAAGGCCGGTTTGTAAATCGCGAGTACCTATTACGAATTAAATCAAAAGACGCCCGTGGAAACAGTTAACCACTTTATTAAACGTGTTCCTTATAGAAATCAAGCTGAGTGCCGGAAAAAGTAGTTTGGAGAACTGGCTGAAAGTTTGGTGAAGAGGTTAGGTTAGAATGCAAAGCGATCGTGCGGGAAGAGAAACAAAAAAGATACGCGCATAACCAAACTTGCGGTAATTCCATCCACCACGCATAGTTATCCGTCTCTGTGAAATCTGTATGAAAGAATAATGAATTTGTGGGATGGAATACACGAAGCAAATGTCTGCTAACAAACGAAAGTGCCGTCAAGTAAAAGGTTGGGATAATACATAGTACATCGAGTTCGATGTGAAGTTGTGCTACAACAATAGTGGCGTTTTCCGTAAAGTCCTGGTTCCTTGGCCGGAAAATCAAAAGCCGTTAGTTCGGGCAGTAGTTAAGTGAAACCGGAAAGAAAAAGGATTTAGTGCGTGGTTTCTAAAATTTCTCACCGACTCATTTGCATAATGGCACTCGAATGAAAGAAAAACTTAATATTTTGTCGACACTTACTATTATGTTAAATTTATTTGCCCAAGGTCTTAAACATGAAAGTGTTTGTTGGATTAGTTCTTGACGTAGCCATCTGCTCGACAGTTGGTCGGCCAGCGATGTGGAAAGAATTCTGTGTCCTGCAGCAGCAATAGCAACTTAGTGAGCTTTTTTTCTAGTCTTTTGGCTGTGGTAGCTCAGTGTCGACCGTGTGGAAAAGCTGCCGTAATTGTTTGAGAGCATATGCTGCACCACGCAATTCAAACTAAGATTCTGAATTTATCATACACTTACCCGATCGGTTCAAAGATCTGTCTGGAGTGATTGATACCGGTGCTGATTTTCCATCACCAGCGAATCCATTCTCTGAGCCCGAAATTGAACCAGGAGTTGTATTGTTCGGTAAGTTCAATGACTATCTTAGATGATTCCGTGCGAGGATATTCAACGGCTGGTGGATTAATATTCCATCATTCAATATTGGTGATTTGGATCCATCAAAGGGAAATTCGTCTTCTGTTGTCAAGGTTATCGAGGGTCGTTGCGCTGAAATCAGCGATACCGTCTACCCTCGAAATTATGTCAACGGTGACGCTGCCTTCAAAGTACACGTAGTTAATGTCCGACCGCTAGTCGATGAAGCTGATCCGACTACCCAACGTACGGGTAATGAAATCCCTCAAACGACAACTCACAATGATGTAGTCTACTTGACAATGAAGGCTACTCTACCCCAGAGGAATGAGTTGCTACGTAGTGCTGATAACTCTTGTAAATATACTTCCATTAAAGATTTTGCTTTACATATTTTCGAAACTAATGCAACCGAACCAACTTAAAACCCATGAAATTAAGGAAATGTAAATTCAAGTTGGAAGCGTGAATACGTGTGTATACCTAGACTTTATGTTATGTTCGAGAACATTAAAATGTATCTGAATTGACGGTGAAGAACAAAATTCATTCACTCAAATTTTCAACAATTGTATAGAATTACCATTGAATCCTGAGCTATAATTTACACCAGGATCGATCAGATAGGAAGCCAAGAGAAACACAAAGTTGAATGTATGTATCAACATTCAGTTGAATGTAGCTTAATAGACATTGCGTTGTAAGAGAATAAGAGATTTTCTTCGATGATATAATACAATTGAAACGGTTTCGGTAATAAGGAAGAGTATCGTTAGAGTAACTGAATCCTCTGGCGCTGTCTAACATAAGTCGCGGAATTATAATCTACGATGGTGTGCGTCTTCGAAAAGCGAATCGGTATTTAGTCAAGTAAGAAGAAACATTATATAAAAGTTTGTAAGATAATGGTTTCGAACAGCACGGTTTTTTTTCTATACCAATATTTTAGTTCGCATATGGACAATAATTGTATTCTATACGTTTGAGGAAGGCAATTCTGCTATATATATTCACCAGTAGCTTTTAAATAACTACAAATAAAAATCTCGGAGAGAATCTCTTTTTTTTTGTAGAGATAATACAGCAATAAACTCTTCATTACCGAACTTCACAAACTTAGAAGAAGACGAAAAGAAAAAAAAATGTATTGGGTTGGGGAAAAAGAAATGTCGTATTTTGTCAATAGATGGCGACACTTAAACATATCTTGTGTTGTATTTATCGCATCGGGTCATACTATACGGCGATTTGAAGACGACAATCTGTGCTACAAGTGTTGTGATCGTACGTTTCAGTCTCAAGTTACAGCGCGTCAAAGATAAAGTCCACCAAGCAAGAAATTCGTCATATTTTACGTTTTTACTACCTGAGAGGTAAAAATGAAACGAAGGCGGCCGAAAAAATTTATGAAGTTTATGGGCGCAATACTGTAACGATTCGCACAGCACAGCGTTGGTTCGATCGATTTCGTTCTGGTGTAGTGGATGTCGAAGATACACCCCGTACTGGTAGGCCAATCGTCGTAGAAACCGATAAAATCGTCGAAATCATCTAAGTAGACCGGCATGTGAGCATTCGCTCGATTGGCCAGGAACTGGGTATAGACCATAAAACCGTTCGGAACCATTTGCAGAAGATTGGATTCCAAAAAGATGGATGTTTGGGTGCCACACGAGTTGACGCAAAAAAAAATCTCTTGGACCGAATCAACGCCTGCGATGCACTGCTGAAACGGAACGAACTCGACCCATTTTTGAAGCGGATGGTGACTGGTGATGAAAAGTGGATCACGTACGACAACGTCAAGCGAACAAGATCGTGGTCGAAGCGCGGCGAGCCGGCCCAAACCATCGCCAAGCAACGATGGACGGCCAGGAAGGTTTTGATGTGTGCTTGGTGGGATTATAAGGGAATCATTCACTATGAGCTGCTCAACTATGGCCAGACCCTCAATTCGGTCCCCTACTGTGAGCAACTCGACCGTTTGAAGCAGGCGATTGACCAGAAGCGGCCACAATTGGTCAATAGGAATGGTGTTCTGTTCCACCAGGACAACGCTCGGCCTCACACATCTTTGATGACCCGCCAGAAGCTACGGGAGCTCGGATGGGATGTCCTATCGCACGCACCGTATAGTCCAGACCTGGCACCAAGTGATTACCATCTCTTCCGGTCCATGCAAAACGCTCTTGGTGATACTAAGTTGGCCTCAAAAGAGGCTTGCGAAAACTGTCTGTCTGAGTTTTTTGCAAATAAGGAGGGGGGGGGGGGGGGGTTTATAAGAGGGGATAATGAAGTTGCCTTCTAAATAACAACAAGTTTGCGAACAAAACGGCACACATTTTACTGAAATCGGATAATTCTAAGTATGTTAAATAAAGCGTCAAATTTCGATCACAAATACGACATTTCTTTTTCCCCAACCCAATATATATTTCTAGTTTTCGTATTAAATAAAATGAAGAACACTTTAAAAGTTCGAATGTACAGTAAAATTCGCTAGTGATTGGACTCTTAGGGGGAATGTAATTAGGATTTACCAACATTGAGTCCCTTATGTCATTTTGATACTCCAACATAATTTATTTTTATTATGCTGTTCACGACTACATGCCGTTTATGCTGTTCACGACTACACTATAATGTTTTTGATGATTTACGATGTTTGTACAACATTCAACGATTGCTAACTTTAATTATTAAGTTTACAGACAGAAATAATCTTAATAAATCTCTGTGAATCTGTATATAAGTTTAACGGCACTAAGCGACAGATGGAGGTGTTATTTGCAATTCGTTTACATGGAAATAACTAAATTTGCAATACTTTTGAGCAAAAACTAAGTGTAAGAACAGAATACCAGCGGCGCAAGCTTCGTGTAAAGAATTTCATTGTATTGAGAATATAAATTACTCCCACTTAAAGTCGTTAGTGAATTTATACCAATTGTGTCCAACGAGTGAACAAAGATTATGCATCACTTTTCCTCCCTCCACTTTTCAGTATAGTTAGTTTCTTGTTCATGGATTAAGTGATTTTTGATTTTGCGTTATGGTCCAAATAAACAAGAATTTGTATGAACTTAACCGTTGGCCTTCTTACTGGGCGAAAGCCCGGGAAGCTCTTTCCTCTTTTCAGGATCCGCATCAGGCCTGGCCGGCCAATGACTGATTAAAGTTTTTTATTTTCGCGATTTTGAGCTGCTCTTTTAAGGGAGGGATATTGGCCATGCACTGTGTAGATTTTTGAACATATGTCCAATATAAGTGGGTGGAGGACCCCAGACCATCGGGGTCAGGGCTCCGCCACCATCGGGGGCTCGCGGCTGTCTGCCTCACCCGGGTCTCTTTGAAAAGAAAGGCAGTGTTTCACCCCCTTTCCGCTTTAGAATTTCAATTTTCTGGCTCCGTGCGTTGTTACGAGCACTGGGTCTGCTTAGTCAGCCCATGTTGCAGAGCCACGGGTGGTATTCTTAACGGAACTATGCCCTCTTTGTCCCTTGGGTATTTTTACCAGTTTGCGGCTACGATATTATGACGGATGAATAATACGTAGCATCCCATTCTTTTGAGAGCTGACCAACCCCATTAGTTTAAAGAACCTACCCCAGCCGCAGCGAGCTAGCAAAGTGGCACACCAGCATCCGTCGGGGTTGGTTGAAGGGTACTCCGCTAATGCGGACGAGGGGCCTTCACGGCCATTTCTAGGGTACCCTGCTCTCGGGGCAATTCTTTTTCTATTTTAATTTGCCTCTTGGATGGCATTAGCCATTCTACCTTTGCTGGACCTTAGCCATCTTGGTTCCGGACTTCAGTCTGGTTCTGAGTTGTACTAAGGCCCACTGCCAATCAGCATTTAAATCGGATGCGCCCTTTCTCCAATCCAAGCTTGATTCACTTGACCAGTGGTGCAATATAAACAAGCTCTCCCTCAACATTAATAAATGCCAAGTTATTAGCTTTCAGCTTTCATATATATATTTTAGCTTTCATATATATATATATATATATTTTGACCACCAGTATATATATATATATATATATATATATATATATATATATATTTATATATATATATATATATATATATATATATATATATATATATATATATATATATATATATATATATATTTATATATATATATATATATATATATATATATATATATATATATATATATATATATATATATATATATATATATATATATATATTTATATACATATATATATATATATATTATATATATATATATATATATATATATATATATATATATATATAATATATATATATATATATATATATATATATATATATATATATATATATATATATATATACTGGTGGTCAAAATAATAAATACACCCCAAAGTTTGTTGTAAAACATCTATTTTTTCAGCTGGCAATGCTTTGTGTATATATGCTTTGTGTGTGTATATATATATATATATATATATATATATATATATATATATATATATATATATATATACTGGTGGTCAAAATAATAAATACACCCCAAAGTTTGTTGTAAAACATCTATTTTTTCAGCTGGCAATGCTTTTCAAGCGATACAATCAGCTGCAATGAATCATTAGATTGGGAGGAGAGTTTTGTATGTAGTAAGTTATGTATGCATCAGCACATACACCTAAAAACAAACAATCCCACGAATCTGCATCTTCTCCGTTAGATGCAGAAACGTTAGAAGCGCGGAAAACGGACACCGTCTGGCTAGATTTGAAAACATTCTTAGACAATTCTAGTAAACCAGACCAGACGCAGTGTCAGCGAGTTTGATCCATTAAAAGACGCGGGTCAAGTAACTTCTGCCCCAGTTGCCGTGCATAGATGCTCACGTATCTACGAGTAAAAAAGATTAAGCATTCCGTTTAGCTAAATAAATGATCATTAAGAGTCACTTGTGTTTTCATTGCTAATTAAGTGAATATTCTTTTTTTTACAATCCCGCGTTCTCGACCACGTAATTGGCGCAGTCGGTGAAGCAAAAAGTAACGCGAATTAAAATCGAATTACTTATCGGTCGATACGAAACTATATCGGCAAAGTGAAATCGCGAATCGGTAATAACCAGCGATTTAATCTAGCATCATTAAACTATCCTTTGAAAAAATCGTAATTTCAAGCAAGAACAGCGCAATTTAGGCCTCTAAGCTGCTTAAATCCTCTGGTAAGGCCGCTAGAGATCTTGCCTTTAACAAAAAGTGTGAAATTCAAGCGAACTAGTTCAAAGAGTGATAGTGTATGCAAAGTAGAAGGGAGAAGCGGTACGTTCTTTACACTAAAGGAAGAATATCATCAACAATGGAAGCAAGGATTCAGGAATTGGAGCAGAGGCTTCAGGCGAAAGAAGAGGAATATGGGCAAATGGCAGCAGCGATACAACTTCTTATCACGAACAATAACAGGGACGATCAAATCAGTCGCCTAACCGAAGCTCTTAATCAAATTATGATTTCACCTAGTAACACATTAGACCCGACGCAGAAAATCATGAAGGAAATACGGCACATGTCAACATTTACGGGGACAGGGGACGTCTCAATCAATTCTTTTATCAGCACAACCGAATTCTATCTCAATGGTATAGAAAATCCAGAACTCAAACGAATAGCGACACGCCACATCTTCTTCGAGAAAATTCAGGGGGCAGCCAAGGACGTTGTTATCAACATACGGGAGCCAAATGACTGGGACACCATCAAGAAACAACTACAACTACGCTACAAACCTGACACAGAGCCATATGAAATTTATCGTATGATAAGCAATCTTAGGACCAACACAGTAAGTGATCTTGCATTAAATTTACAGAAAATTAAATGTAAAAAAGATGAGCTATGTATTTACTACAAGAATTCCCCATACGTTGATCTTGGTAATGTTGATGCGATTCTCGTCAATACTGCTAAAGAAATGACACAGGGAATCCTTCTAGATAAAATTATAGAGATACACGATATTAATAATGTAATTGATATAATGACAAGTAGGCGTTTCGAAAATTCTTGTGTTAGATACGAATATAGAAAAGTGAAAAGTGATAGTGAAAATAGAATGTTCGGGAGTGATCGTGGTAAAAATTTTCACAGTAATAACAAAAGTAATCGAAATTTTGATACTGAGCAAGCACAATCTAATAGATCGGGACAATTTAAACAAAAGACAAACGACAAAAGACAGAATCGTAACGTAAATGCAACAAATAACGAATCGAATACCTATTCGGGTCAATATCGGAATCGAAACAATCTAGCAAATAATTTCGACGGACAAGTCCGTTTCAATACGAATTCCGGACAATTCCGAAATAATCGTTATCAAGAGCCAAATAACCAAACTTTTAACAGAAATTCTGGCCAACGCCGGCTATCGGGTCAAAATAGATTAGAAAGAAACGAAAATTTTGTCTCTAATAGGCCAGAGCCTATGGAAATTGATAACATTGAAAGACTTCAATCGAGAAATTCATCACGAAATTTCTCCCAGGACACTTTTAACGAAAATATCAATCCCAGCTCTTGCGAAGTAGATCAAAGTTTTTTAGAAGCTAATAATATTAATAACGAGGCAATGTTTTTTCAAAACTAGCCTCGGACATTCTTCCTATGATTAAAATAACTATAAATGGAAAAAATTTTACTGCTCTTATCGACACGGGGTCATCATTCTCTATAATTGACGAAACAATTACCGGTTTCAAAAAAGTATCAATAGAACCCATTGTATTTAGTACAATTACAAACAAAGATATAATAAAATACGAAGTGCATACAGTTGCTCCAACGGAATTTAAATTGCCATCAGCAGCAATAATTAGATGGAAAGTTAAATCCCTACAGAGAAGAAAATATCAGTTCATAATTGGTATGGATCTTCTTAATACGCTAGACACTTTAATTGACGTCGAAGAGAGAACAATCTCTTTGAATGGACAAAGTATAAAGTTCATAAATATCCCATACATTTCTAATGAAATTTGCTCGCTAGAAAGTACCCAAACTAATTTTATAGAAAGACTTAAATTAGATCATTTAAATAAAGAAGAGTATACGGAAATTGTGAAGGTGCTACAAAAGTTTGAAGGTATTTTCTATAAAGAGGGAGACATATTAACGAGTACACCATCGGTTGAGCATGAAATCAAAACAATAACCGAAGCTCAAATAAACTCAAAACTCTATCGGTACCCCCCTAAACATGAAGAGGAGGTACGCAGACAAATTAAAGAAATGGAATCGCAAGGAATAATACGAAAAAGTTGTTCCAAATACTCGAGTCCATTAATTGTTATTCCTAAAAAGAGTGATAACTTGGGAAATAAAAGATTTCGGTTAGTGATTGACTACCGAAAACTTAACGACGTCACTGTAGATGATAAATATCCTCTACCAAATATTGATTCTCTGTTAGACAAACTTGGCAGAGCTCAATATTTTTCGACGATCGATCTCGCCAAAGGTTATCACCAAATTTTGGTGAAGCAGGAAGACAGACATAAAACTGCTTTTGTGACTCCTCACGGTCTTTACGAGTTTGTGAGAATGCCGTTTGGTCTGAAAAACGCGCCAGCGACATTCCAGAGACTCATGAATGACGTGCTCCGGGAGTTCATCAACAAAACTTGCGTTGTCTATTTGGACGACGTCCTCATATTCAGTACCTCATTGCAGGAGCATGTCAGTGCAATAACAGACATTTTTAAAGTTTTGAAAGAAAACCGGCTTAAAGTTCAAGTTGACAAGTGCAACTTTATGAAAAGAGAAACCAGTTTTTTAGGTCATGTTATTACCAAAGAAGGTATAAAACCCAACCCTGAAAAGATTAAAATTATCGAAGAACTTAAATTACCTCGAAACGAGAAACAAATCAAAAGCTTTTTAGGATTAACGGGCTATTATCGTAAATTCATTCGAGACTATGCCAAAGTGGCACAGACTATAACAAAATTTTTAAGAAAAGATTGTAAAATAAATACAAAAGATCCAAATTATGTAGAAGCATTTGAAAAACTTAAAACATTAATAAGTTCACACCCAATTCTGCGTTTTCCAAATTTCAACAAGCCTTTCCAGCTCACCACAGATGCCTCAAATTATGCAATAGGCGCCGTTCTTTCGCAAGAAGGCCACCCTATTTGCTTTGCATCGAGAACACTGAACTGTCACGAACGGAATTATTCCGCGACAGACAAAGAATTTTTAGCTATAATATGGTCTGTGGGTTACTTTAGACCATACCTGTATGGCAATAAATTTAAAATTCTTACCGATCATCAACCAATCAAATACCTGCAGGCGAAGTATAAAGGCAAAGACCTTTCGCCGAGACATCAAAGGTGGTTGCTAAAATTAGGGGAATATCAGTATGACATTGAATATATCAAGGGAAAGGAAAACCGAGTAGCCGATTTTTTGAGTAGAATGGAGACAATGGAGGAAACCAAATCAGTTAAGTCCGTTCCCCATAAAACAAATACAAATACATGTTCTGACTTGGGAATCCTTTTAAACATTGAAAAGGAGGAGGACGACTCTACCATGGCAACAATACACTCAGCGGAAGAAGAACTCCCAATCAAAGAGGATATTGTCAACAAATACAATACACAAATTATTCTTACAAACAATAAAGTGTCAGAGATTGAATTTGTGCACAAGAAGCGTATCATTTATATAGCTGAATACGATTTTCAAAACCTCGAAGAAATCCTTAGAAAATATATCAAAAAAGGTACTACAGGCATATATTCCGAATTAACCGATCATAAATACAATATCGTTCAAGAAAAACTTCGAGAATTATTCTCGAACGATAAACAAACTAAATTTATAAAATGCTCATTTAGGGCTCAAGACATTGAGACTGAGGTAGAAGCTGTTAAACAAATTGCACTTTACCACGTTCAGGAAAGTTTACACTCTGGCATTGTAGAAACATATAACAAAATCAAATTCAAAATATATTACCCGGGACTATTTGAACTCATCAATGTTGTGATTAACCAGTGCGAAGTATGCCAAGCAGTAAAATGCGATCGTAAACCCATTAAAACAAAATTTAATATGTCAGAAACAGCAAAAGACATTAACCAAATAATCCAAATAGACATTTTTACAATAATGAAACAATCTTTTCTCACGATTATTGATAAGTTCTCAAAATTCGGGGCAGCATACTGGTTGAACGATAGAAACCATGTGACCTTAGTGGAGATTCTGGAAGAACATTTTTCACGGGTAGGCAAACCACAAAAAATTGTTGCAGGAAACGAATTCAATAGTGTCTTAGTTAAAGAGTTTTTGGATACGGAAAATGTGGAACTACACTTAACAAAGCCACACAATAGTACAGGGATAGCAGACATAGAAAGATTTCACGGAACAATTGTAGAAAAATTTCGTATCCTCACGTATCAAAAACGTAAAATCTCTATCAAGAGATCAATGCAACAAGCGGTAAGAAATTACAACGAAAGGTATCACTCTACAATTAAATGTACTCCGACGGAAGTACAATTTCACAAAATTAATTTCGAAAAGATTAGAGAACATTTGAAAAACGCAAAACAAAAATGGATTAAAAAAGCAAACAAAAACCGCGAAGACTACGAGGAAAATAGGACGACTGGTTTCATCAAAAACTACAAGGCTGCTAGATTAAAACACCAACCAAGATTTGTTAAAAGTAAGCTCGAAAAGATACATCCAGGCAATATCAAAAGACCCTTGAAATATAATTTGTTCCCTAACGACGAAGTTCCAAATGACAATAACGTAGAATTTCCCGAATTTACAGAAGAACAACGGTCAGTGATAAATAGCGCACTGAACGAAGGTACAGATGATGACATTTTATCCTCAAAATTCCGAATAGATATTACTAGACGCGATATTAGAACACTCAGGAATGACAAATGGCTGAACGATAAAATCATAGAATTTTATTTAAAACTTATTGTAGAACGCAGCGAAAAAGACAGATCCCGAAATCTACCCAAAGTGTGTGCAATGAACACATTTTTCATCCAACGTCTTCTAAGATCAGGTTACCAATCCATTAAGAGGTGGACGCGAAATATAAATATTTTCGATTTTGATATCCTTTTAATACCAATCAACATCAACCAAAACCATTGGACCATCAGTGTCATTGATTTTCCACAAAAGACGATCAAATATTACGATTCATTAGGAGTACCAAACCCACAAATTTTGGAAACCATAAAAGATTTCCTTAAAGAAGAGTCTGTCAACAAACAAGGAACACCTATTGATATAACAGAATTTACACAAGCTGATTTAGAAAATACTCCCCAACAAGAAAATGGTAATGACTGTGGCGTTTTTAGCTGTAGCATTGCAGAAAATATTTCTAGAAACCGGCAAATAGCGTTTACACAAGAAAATATATCTTACATCCGGAATAAAATGATACTCGAAATAATGCAAGGAAAATTATTACTCTGACCCTTTGATTATGTCATATTTCCCAAATTTCAGAGAAATCATCATCTAATTAAGTATTCAACTATTCTCTTACAGCCATTTTTAACATTCGCTACAATACTGTTTCTCTTACTGACCCCAACCAACGGACAATTGACCATACATAGGATTGAGGACACTTCAGGATTCACACAAATTCAACTAAACAAAGCCAAAATTCCCACAAAAGCTAATATAGTCCTACACGTAATTAACTCTACTGAGATATTGAGAGTAATTAATGAATTCAAATTAAACGCGGAACATTTACAAGACCAACATAGAGACTTAATCTTGACAGAATTACAACATCTCACGCTTAAAGTAAAAACAATTACACCATCAGACAAAAGACTTAAAAGAGGACTTATTAATCTAGTAGGTAACGCACAACACTTTCTTTTTGGAACAATGGACGACCAAGACAGAAATAACATTGACGAACATCTTAAGACAATTGACATGAATAACCATAACCTAATCAAAAATGTTAACCAGCAGATTGAAATTAACAGAAATTTGAGCAATACTATTAAAACCCTTGGAGATGTTGCAACTAGGGACCGACATACAATTACAAACCAATTAAACAGTATTTTGAACAATAGTCAAGAAAATAATCTATATTACGATCAAATATTTAAAATTCAGATCCTTAAAAACAGAGTAGAGCACATTCAAGATAATATTGCATTCGCAAAATACGGCATATTGCACCCCAACATTCTATCCGACGAAGAAATCAAAATGTTCGACATAGACGTAAGCAAATTACAATATGTAAAAGTTGGATTCTTCAAATTTAATAAAAATATACTTATTTTTGCCATTAAAATTCCGATTGAATTCATAAACATCCAACTTAAAATGATACTGCCAATTACAAACAAACAGCACAAAGAAATTGATTCCCCAAATGAAATAGTTTTTATGAATGAAAATACACTTTACACATACGAAAGTAATAAATATTTTAACGAACTAAAAATAACGAAACATTGCGTCTACAAAAACAATTGCAAATTGGTTCAAAATAAAAATACAGAAATATTTGAAATAGACAGAGAAACACTGGTAATTAAAAACGCTAAAAATCTTGTTCTAAATCAAACATGTGACGCTAGAAAATTAAATCTCACTGGAAACCTTCTTGTACATTTCAATAATTGTTCGATTGCAGCTTTTAATCATTATTTTTCAAACACTATACACAAATTCAACGAAAGATTCTCCTATCCCAATACAAATAATGTAAATTTTCCAGATAAATTGACTTTAGATGACATTGTTATTCAAAATATTCAAAATACAGAGAAAATCGAAGAGTTACAGTTTAATAAAATCACTAATGTTGGCATTAATGCAAGTTTAGGTATTATATTATTCGTATTGATATCATTACTAATATTGTATTACATAAAACAGAGAAAAAATCAAATTGTCAAAATTGAAAATAGAATTCAGGAGAATTCAACGTCAAAAGGGGGAGAAGTTATGTATGCATCAGCACATACACCTAAAAACAAACAATCCCACGAATCTGCATCTTCTCCGTTAGATGCAGAAACGTTAGAAGCGCGGAAAACGGACACCGTCTGGCTAGATTTGAAAACATTCTTAGACAATTCTAGTAAACCAGACCAGACGCAGTGTCAGCGAGTTTGATCCATTAAAAGACGCGGGTCAAGTAACTTCTGCCCCAGTTGCCGTGCATAGATGCTCACG
Organism: Nemotelus pantherinus; assembly: GCA_963978885.1. NCBI lineage: Eukaryota > Metazoa > Arthropoda > Insecta > Diptera > Stratiomyidae > Nemotelus > Nemotelus pantherinus. The sequence goes on from OZ022264.1 coordinate 190,283,372, forward strand.
TATCTACGAGTAAAAAAGATTAAGCATTCCGTTTAGCTAAATAAATGATCATTAAGAGTCACTTGTGTTTTCATTGCTAATTAAGTGAATATTCTTTTTTTTACAATCCCGCGTTCTCGACCACGTAATTAGTAAGCCTGTTCATATGGTGGTTTCGCGCGTGTCAAATTGAAATTGATGGTCAAAGGACCATTTTCACATTGGACAAAATAATAAATACAGTGTTTATAAATAAGTACTTTCGGGCCACTTTTTAAGTTTTTTTCCAAATTTATTTTCTTTCGAGTAAGTTTAGTGAAAACTTTTCTACTAAGTTCAAATTATCTGATTTCGTAATAATTCTTTAATTCAAACATGGGCCGAAATAAGCACTGCTCCCCAGAGAAGAGGATCGAAATTCAATGCCTAAGGGACGACGGCTACTCTCTTCGAGAGATTGCACAAATTTTTCACTGCTCTTTGGGAATGGTCCAGAACGCCATGAAGGAGAAAAATGATAAAGAAAATCGCGGTCGGCCACGGAAAACCACTCCATCATTGGATCGAAAAATTATGCGCGTCTGTAAAAGGAACCCTTTTACGTCTTCGGTCGTGATTTTGCGGGAAACAAATGCTAACGTGAGTGCTAGAACAATTCGTAGAAGATTATTGGATGCCGACTTACCAGCCCGATCGCCAAGAAAAGTGCCTCTCCTAAGTAAAAAAAACATACGGAACCGACTAAATTTTGCAAGGGCCCATTTAGATTGGAGTGGAGTTAATATTCTCTGGAGTGACGAATGCAAATTCAACATCTTCGGATCGGACGGAAAAGAATATGTTAGGCGTCCTCCCAAGAAACTATTTGATCCCCAATATACCAAAAAGACCCGTTAAGCATGGCGGAGGTAACATAATGGTGTGGGCAGCATTTTCTTGGTATGGTGTAGGCCCAATTCAGTTGATTGACGGGATTATGACCAAAGAAAGCTATTTAGACATACTAAAGTACATAATCCTGCCATTTGCAGAGGAAGACATGCCGCTTCGATGGACATTTCAACATGATAATGATCCGAAGCACTCTGCAAAAATAGTGAAGAATTGGTTGCGGCGCAAAAAAATTTCGGTTCTCGATTGACCGGCGCAGTCACCGGACTGTAATCCTATTGAGAACTTGTGGAAGCAAGTCAAGGATAGGGTTTATGTACATAAACCCAGAAATAAGTTCGAATTGTGTACTGCAGTAAAAAGAGAGTGGCACCTGATTTCAAAAGTAAGCCGTGAACGTTTAGTGGATTCTATGCCGGCTCGTTGCAAACAAATTCTTACAAATAAGGGTCACGCGATAATTTATTAAGTTGATATTATAAAAAAAAATAAAACAGAAAACTTCTCTTGAAAAGAATTAAATTTTTCAATATAATTTCTCATACTGTATTTATTTTTCTGTCCACTCTATAATTGGGATAATGAATCCAAATCGGAATATATTAAAAACCCTTAACAGGTATGATGCTTTATTTGCTACTAATATGTTCTAAACATTTCAACGAATCGTTTCAATAGACTGGCTTAGCTTACAAGGTATCGAAAGCTGAAAAAATAGATGTTATCCAAAAAACGCAGGCGTGTATTTATTATTTTGACCACCAGTGTATATATATATATATATATATATATATATATTTATATATATATATATATATATATATATATATATATATATATATATATATATATTTATATTTATATATATATATATATATATATATATATATATATATATATATGTATATGTATATATATATATATATATATATATATATATATATATATATATATATGTATATGTATATATATATATATATATATATATATATATATATATATATATATATATATATATATATATATATATATATATATATATATATATATAGCAAACAAATTCAAAATAATAAATACAAACAAACAAAATAAAAAAAAGTACAAATAATAAATAAGTAACAAACAAATTAAAAAGTAGCACACAGATGAATAAATAACAATCAATAAATAAAACAGTGACATAAAAAGTATAGCTTAAGGTTTAGGGGTATGGATGGCATGCAAAATAGAGGATTTGGAGAGGATATATGTATACATATATTTATATATATATATATATATATATATATATATATATATATATATATATATATATATATATATTTTTATTTATATATATATATATATATATATATATATATATATATATATATATATATATATATATATATATATATATATATATATATATATATATATATATATATATATATATATATATATATATATATAGATATATATATATATAAATATATGTATATATATATATTTATATATATATTTATATATATATATATATATATATATATATATATATATATATATATAGATATATATATATATACATATATATATATATATACATATATATATATATATATATATATATATATATATATATATATATATATATATATATATTATATATATATATATATATATATATATTTATATATATATATATATATATATATATATATATATATATATATATATATATAAATATATATATATATATATATATATATATATATATATATATATATATATATATATATATATATAATATATATATATATATATATATATATATATATATATATATATATATATATTTATATATATAAATATATATATATATATATATATATATATATATATATATATATATAAATATATATATATATATATATATATATATATATATAAATATATATATATATATATATATATATATATATATATATACGAGGTCTGGCTATTAAATAACGAGACTGCGCGGCTAGAGGGCGCTGTAGAGGGGTGCGGAAAAAAACGAGTAGTGCGTTGGGTATCTAGATATCTTGTCTATGCACGTACCAAAACTCGTTCTCGTCACTATTATTGTATTTGTGCATTAGCGGTTTGAAACGAACGTGTTTTTTTCTCGTGCCGAAAACCATGTGTGGCGAAAAACAGGAGCAACGTATCAATCTCAAATTTCTCGTTAAATTGAAAAAAACTCCAACTGAGTGCTATAAATTATTGCAAACGGCCTATAGGGACAATTCTCGATCTCGTGCGCGTGTTTTTGAGTGATTTAAGCGCTTCAGTGAGGGCCGAGAGAGCACTGAAGATGACCAACGCCCAGGTCACCCTGTCACTGTTTCAACTCCGGAAACAGTGACCAAAATCAACCAAATTGTGCATGCAGATCGTCGAATGAGCATCCGGATGATTGCCGAGGCTGTAAACGCCGATAAAGAAACGGTAAGACAAATTTTACACGAGGAATTACACATGACAAAAGTCTGTGCGAAGTTCGTGCCAAAAAACCTGAATCCTGACCAAAAGCTCTTGCGTTAACAGGTCTGCTCAGATTTCCTTAAAAGGTGAAAAAAAGATTCCGGACTGATGAAAAACATTATTACTTGCGACGAAACGTGGATTTTTCAATACGATGTTGAAACAAAGCGGCAATCGATGCATTGGAAGACGCCTGAATCGCCCAGAATCGAAAAAGCAAGGATGTCCAAATCAAAATTCAAGGCAATGTTGATCGTTTTTTTTCGACATTAACGGTATCGTAATGACTGAATGGGTTCCAGAGGGTCAGACTGTCAACCAGACTTACTATTTGTCAGTTTTGGTAACACTGCGAGAACGAGTTCGTGGAAGAATAACTCGTGGATTTTGCACCAGGACAACGCACCTGCCCATAACGCGCTATCTGTGGCAGTATTTGGCCGGTAAGCGCACTCCAGTGCTCGAACACGCGCCGTACTCGCCAGATTTGGCACCGTGCGACTTTTTTTTGTTTCCGAAGATAAAATCTGCTTTGAAAGGGACCCGATTTGAGTCGATGGAAGCGGTAAAGCAAAAAACGGCAGAGCTCCTAAAGGCCCTCACCAAAGAAGACTTCCAGCACTGCTTCGATCAATGGAAAAAACGTATGGAAAGGTGTGTGGCGGGGAAAGGGGAGTATATTGAAGGGGAGCATTCGAATGTAGAATAATTTTTATAATAAAACCCTTTTTCGTAACCAGTCTCGTTATTTAATAGCCAGACCTCGTATATATATATATATATATATATATATATATATATATATATATATATATATATATATATATATATATATATATATATATATATATGTACACGGTTTCGGTAATCTTGTCCGTAATTCCTTATATATAGATTATGCGCAGTGTGAGATAGATGTGCAACAATATAAAAAAATGTAACAAAAATGATGCAAAAATATAATTCACATTGTTGTGTTTTTGCATTTTCTTATGAAATTGTAATTCAATAGGATTAAAAAGGTGCAGATATGCTTTTTTTCATTACTTGAAACATGTATTTATCATTAATATAGCTAGAAATTCATATTTTCATATTTTTTATACAATATTCAAAGTATTTCATGATAATTTATTTTTGAATGAAAATATTAGATCCTCTTATTATCATGTGCCAGGCAACTCAATGTATAAGTCAAGGAAATTCTTTAGATTTCTTAATGTATCTACTTCCAGTGCCAATATCAAGCTTCTGAAACATTCTTCACTCATACTGTCATGCAATGAGTTTATCTAAAATAGGCAGAAAAATACATCGAATTACAAATTATGTATTGATCGTTATACCTGATGCTGCAGAAATTCAATCAGGGCAACTTTATGTACTATATCTTTTGCACGAAAATTCCTCAGCCGCTTGGAATGATGCGTTTTGTAGTCAGCATCGTCGACAGTAGCATTTTCATCATGATGATAGATTAGAAGAGCACTTAAAATAGATAATTATTCGAGAAAAAAGTAAAATATTATATACTCATTACTCAATAAACATTCCATCCACATCCTCCCTCATAATATCCTTCAGACATTCAGAAATGTTTTTTAAAATTCTTGGAAACTGGTTATACATTGTGTCGTTATTGCTTGTTAAAATGGATGCTAAAGCCAAGGCTTCAACGTAAACGAACGCTGCATACATAAATATAAACGGCAATTCTGAGAATACTTACCCAGAAGCTTTCGTTTTTCTACTTGCACAACCAGGGGAGTTTTGGAAAGCCAAATATCCAACATTTTTTCGGATGCGTAAGGAATTTGCAGCTCTGTTAGTATTCCATGAAACATAGAATGATCTGATATCAATACCCTCGCTACAATTCCCAAGTGAACTGTCGTCACCATAGGACAGTTATTATCTCCGTAAAGTTCTCTAGCAATATATATTTAACACAACTTTTCAAGAAATATACCATACATACCTAAAAATGTTCGGTAAAACTGGCTTTAATATCCGGAGCGCAATAAAAGAATCAGCTTTTATAAATGTTTCATAGAGTGTAAGAATCATGACGACTCCTTCAGGATTTAAATCTCTCAATAGCGGATTCACAGCCTCAACAATTTTATATCCATACTGATTCAGATATATGCTTGGGTTTAAAATTAAATATGCTTCCATTATTTTCAAAACGAACCGAAGGTTTTCTGAAGAATATTCTGGAAAGAATATGGTTTGTATATGGAAACTAAAATTGCATTTGAATTGCAAAAAGATCAATTTTTAAAGCTATGGAGATATCCATACTCACACGCCACAAAACAACGAAAATTTAACTTATAAAATATGTCTTTATACTTTATGACGACCATGTTTAATTTTATGGTTATATGATTTATTATGAACATTTAATGAAAGAACATAGTAAAGCAACAAGTACACGACACTGTATACAGTACAATACAGGCAAAACTGAAAATGATATTTTGCAATCTCAAATTAAAATTGTATTTTACAATTGTATTTTGCAAGTTCTTCCTTCTCAAAACAATTTTCACGCCGAAACGATAATTACTGTATTTTATTTTTTTTATCTACCGAACAAGCTCTGCAGTATATTAACATATCAAGTAAACACATATCTATAAGAGTAAAAATATAAATAGGCAAATACATTTACAAAGGTAATACGTTAAGGGGTTATACCTAGTTAAATTGATTTTTTATTTTTTGCATTTTCAGAATGTATATTTAGCTGATAATGTTCCCTGAAAATTTCAAATCGATCCGACAAGTTTTTTCCAAGATATACGCATATTTGCAATCAGATCTCGGACTGTAGGCGGAGTACAGACCGAAGCGCATGGGAGTACGCGAGAGGGAAGAATGGCTCATAGACAACATCAAATCGAAGTATTAGAGGCTGCTGAGGCTTCAAAGGGTACATCTTATGGCCCTAGAATAGATGACTCCACCTAAGTAAAAAAAAATGGTCTATGTGTTAATTTCTTCCGAAACTTAAAACGCGTTTTTCTCAAAACTATGTTTCCAAGTCGGTGACCACGATTTCTAAAAAACGGCTCAACCAAACGGTTTGAAATTTTAACACAACCGAAGGAATAAGATTTCGGATAGTTATTTATGTTTTTTTGAACAATTTTAAATGCCAAAATTGGTCAAAAATTCGCCATTTTGTAAACTAAATGTCGATTATTCGATCAATACCTAGTCATTTTGGTCAAAAAATGCCATTTTGTAAACTAAATTTCGATTATTCGATCAATACCTAGTTTTATCTATCCGCTAAAAGAATATGTTTGGTTTTGTGACTTTAGATGAATCATACCGGAGAAATCGTGGTCACCGTCGAACACCTTTTTTTGGAAGACCTTCAGGAGGTTGTCTGGAGGAGCGCACCAGGCCAATATTTTTACAAATTATTAATGCCATTTTAAACTTAGATGTTGCCACTAAATGCATATATACTTTTTGTTTTTGTAAAGTAAAATACCTTTTCACAAGAAATTAATGAAAAAACGTCTTTTTCCGGCCTTCTAACTGCATATAACCCCTTAAGCAGGAAATAACAAATAAATACATTAACAGAAGTTTTACGTTAATAAGTAGGAAAAACTTTGACAAAGGGAGCATTGAAGAATGATCTAGAAGCTGTTGAGTAATAGAATTTGCACAAGTCGTTCAATACCTTGATACACCTGCTTACAGGGCCAATGGCTGTATAGGTTGAGTGGAGATATTCTTGGAGTCAACGACTGGACCGCGTTTTTCCGATTGGGATACTCATCACCATCTTATTGTTGAAGTAATCTGCTCTCTCTCTCTTCTCAGTCGAAAATAGGTTCGCTTAACCAGTGGCGCACTGTTAACAAGCTCTCGCTTAAAACTAATAAATGCCAGGTTGTGTTTTTCCACAAAACAACAATAATACATACTTTCTCGCGTACGATTTATTAGTTCAGGTTGACAAAGTTATTGACCACGGCGTTATCTTGTATGAAAGGTTCCGCTTCTCCTTACAATATGACAAAATCATATCTCACGCAAACTAACAGTTAAAAGTAAAGTAATCCCACGACAACACTCGTACGTGTGTAGAGGTTTAAGCTGGTAGAGAGATTCATCACAAATTTACAATCAATGTGAAGTCGAGGGTGGAGTCACTAGTTCCACGGCTCATTTTACTCCTGATTAATTTAAATACCTATTCAGAGCTAGGTGAACTCAAAGCTTGGTGCGCGGACCCTCGTCCGAACCTGGATTCGAAGCAGGGACCCCACACACAAGCTTCTAAAAACTAACAGTTAGGTTTCATAATAACTAACAAGCTTTATGATATATATATATATATATATATATATATATATATATATATATATATATATATATATATATATATATATATATATACTATATATATATATATATATATATATATATATATATATATATATATATATATATATATATATATATATATATATATATATATATACTATATATATATATATATATATATATATATATATATATATATATATATATATATACATATATATATATATATATATATATATATATATATATATATATATATATACATATATATATATATATATATATATATATATATATATATATATATATATATATATATATATATATATATATATACATATATATATATATATATATATATATATATATATATATATATATATATATATATATATATATATATATATATATATATATATCGTCGTCGTCGTAGCACTACAGCCCCTCTCGGGCCTTGGCTCCTCGTAGGTGACGCCTCCAGTTGTCTCGGTCCAATGACCGCGTCCTCCAATTCCGAAATCCGAGCAGCTTTGCGCAGTCTTCGTCGACAGAGTCAGACCAGCGTTTTCTGGGTTTTCCCACTGGTCTTCGACCCTCGGCCCTTCCGTCGAATACCTTCTTAGGTACTCGATGCTCGTCCATTCATTGCACGTGACCAGCCCATTACAGCTTCCGCAGTTTTACGATTGTAGCAACCTCCGGCTCGTCAAAAACCTCGTACAACTCGTGGTTGTATCTTATCCGCCACTGGCCGCACTCTTGTTTAGCTCCAATTATACGCCTGAGGACCCGTCTTTCGAAGGCGTTCAACATATTTGCGGATGCTTGAGTAAGGGTGCAAGTTTCACATCCGTAGCACAACACAGGTCTGATGATTGATTTGTAGACTTGGAGCTTCGTCTTCCTGTGTATGCAGCTGGTCTTCAGTAGGGCCAGAACGGAGTAGAGAGTTTTATTAGCGAGCTGTATTCTCCGTTTAATTTCGTCAGTTTCACTGCCTTTCACTGCCGTCCACATTCTCTAAATTATATTCGTCAAGAATTATATTTTGTCTAATGGAGGTCTTCTTTCTTGTTTGCGTCATGATTTTTGATTTCGTCTGATTGATCTTCAGGCCTACTTTCTTGGCTTCCTGGTCAAGTTTCAACAGGAGCTCTTTGGCGGATGTGAAGGAACGGGACAAGATGTTAATGTCATCCGCGTAGGCCACTAACTGGTTCGACTTATACAGAAGCGTACCCCCTGTGTCGACAGGAATCTTCCTTATCACGTACTCAAGTGCTAGGTTGAACAGCAGAGGGGCCAACCCATCCCCTTGCTTTAGTCCGACATTTGTGTCAAAGGCGTCAGTCAGACTGTTATTGATTCTGACTTGTGATGCTGTCGACGTCATCGTCATTTTGGTCAGCCGAACTAGTTTTGCCGGGATGCCGAAGTATAGCATTATTTTGTACAGTATGTTTCGGTCAATACTGTCATATGCTTGTTTAAAATCCACGAAAATCTGGTGGACGTCGATGTTAAATTCCCAGCATTTTTCAAGCACTTGTTTGACTGTGAAGAGTTGATCCGTAGTTGATCTACCAGACCTAAAGCCTCCTTGGTACTCCCCAAAGACCTTTTCAGCGTATACATTTATCTTATCCTTTAATATGTTCGTCAGTATCTTATAGGATGTACAAAGTAGCGATATGCCTCTGTAGTTTTCGTACCGAAGTTTGTCTCCTTTTTTGTGGATAGGGCATATGATGGATTTGCACCACTCCTGCGGTATTTTTTCTTGACCCCAGATATTCTGGATCAATTTGTGGATGGCTTTTATAGGGCAGCTTCCACCATATTTAATTAGCTCGACCGGAATCTCGTCAATGCCCGGCGCTTTGCTGTTTTTCTGGCTTTTTATGGCAGACTTGACTTCTTCCAGCGTTGGAGGTGCGATCGGGACTTCGTCAGAGATGTCTATCGGCTCTGATATTATTGAGCCATGTGCAGGATTAAGGAGTTCTTTGAAATAGCAGGCCCATCTCTCCTTAATCTGGCTATCTTCGGCGAAGATGCTGCCGATTTCGTCTTTACAGAGTGTCGTCTTGGGCTGATATCCGCGTCTTAAACATTTCACTACTTTGTAAGCTTGTCTAGTTTTATTGCTCGCCAGATTTTCGTCAATGCTCTTTAATTGCTCGTCATAATATTTTCGTTTCTTACATCTAATGATCTTATTTGCTACTCGTCGGAGGTTTTCATATTTTTCTCTCTTCGTCCTGGTGTTCCTTTCAAGGAATTGTTTATATGCCTGATTTTTCTTGTCCAGCGCATCCTGGCATTCGTTGTCGAACCAGTTGTTTCTTTTGCGCCGGGCTTCATACCCAACCACTTGTTCTGCAGCGGATTTGATTGCTGTCTTCATCTCCATCCAGACCTCGTCAACCGGCCTCACTGTGTTATTTTGTAGGATGGGGGTAAGCTTAGTCTCAAGAGTTTTTGAGAAGTTTTCTGCTACTGACGCCGTTTGGAGCTTTCCGAAGTCAAACTTACGCAGAGGACTCGTCTTCGTCACGTACGCCTTTGACATGCGACATCGATATTTGAATTTGACCAAGTAGTGGTCCGAGTCACAATTTGCTCTTCGAAACGTCCGAACGTCAAGTATGCTGGAACCCATCTCCGCTGAATAACGACATGATCAATTTCGTTGAAGGTGATGCCCATGTTCTTTTGTGGATGCGTCGATGTGGGAAGCATGTCGAACTTATGACTATATCCCTACTACATGCAAAGTCAATCAGGCGTTGGCCGTAAATATATATATATATATATATATATATATATATATATATATATATATATATATATATATATATATATGTATATATATATGTATATATATATATATACATATATATATATATATATATATATATATATATATATATATATATATATATATATATATATATATATATATATATATATATATATATATATCTGTACATATATATATATATATATATATATATATATATATATATATATATATATATATATATATATATATATATATATATATATATATATATATATATATATGTACATATATATATATATATATGCATATATATATATATATATATATATATATATATATATATATATATATATATATATACATATATATATATATATATATATATATATATATATATATATATATATATATATATATATATATGCATATATATATATATATATATATATATATATATATATATATATACATATATATATATATATATATATATATATATATATATATATATATATATATATACATATATATATATATATATATATATATATATATATATATATCTATATATATCTATATATATATATATATATATATATATATATATATATATATATATATATATATATATATATATATATGTATATATATATATATATATGTACATACATACATATACATATATATATATATATATATATATATATATATATATATATATATATATATATATATATATATATATATATATATATATATATGTACATATATATATACAGAGTGTTTGGTACTAAATGAACACTATTTTAAGGAGGCGTTCTTTGACATATTTTGAGTAAAAAATTGTTCCACAGGATGGTCCGGATTTCAAAACCTACGGAGTTACGGGGTGTTTAAACAAAACGTGTTCGGACCGGTACCCTGACTCACTTGAATCGTTATATCTTGAAAACTGATTATCACAACTCAAAGTTTTATACTGCGTTTATTAGACAATTAAATTACCTTTTATTTAATGTATTGCACTTGATTGCAGTTGTACCGAGTTTTGAGATATTTTCTTCGAAACACAAAATTTTTTAATTTTAACTCCGAAAATTCGGTGTTCCAGGTCGTTTTCCTTAGAAAACCTCATTATAATGTGCCACTTTCATTTAAATATTTTGATAAGCCATATAACTGGCTACAAAAGTTGCATACATTTTAATGACTTAGATTCTACCATTTCGCAAGTATTGAGCGAAAATATATATCGCTTAAAAACTAAATATGTCATAAAACGGTCCTCCTTGAAAAAACAATGTTTAACATGCTAGTCGTACTTAAGTAATTTAGTACCCATTTATTGCTATTTAAAGTATCAATAAACTTAACTATATTTTAGTTTCAACATAATTGATGCACCTACCTAGATGTGACAGGTAAAAGCATGTCCAGTTCTTCGCCTTTATTAGTGGGATACTTAAAAAATTGAAAACGCATAAAAACAGAACCACTTTCAAATTCTTGTAAGTTTCAGTGCATTATTCGAACAACAAGATCTAAATAAAATTTACGAAAATACATGGAAAATGCCTCGCTACACTAACGAAGAATATGGAGATATTTTGTACGTCTATGGGGAGTGCCGGGGAAATTCAGCAGCGGCGCAATCTTTGTATCATCAGAGATACCCCCATCGACGGATTCCTGGAAGACGAGTGTTTCAACAACTTTACGCAAGGATTCGGGAAACGAGTAACGTCAGAACGAGCCGAGTAAACGCAAATCCTACAACTGCAACCGCTGTACGGACCGAAGAAGAAATATTGCATGCAGTGGAATCTGAACCATCAACCAGTATTCGACGCTTAGCGTTACGGTTTAACGTGTCTAGCTGGAAAGTTTGGAGTATTTTGAAAGCAGCCCGTCTACATCCTTACCATCACACACCAGTTCAGGAGCTCCTACCCATCGATTTGTCCAAAAGGATGGAATTCTGCATTTGGCTCCTTGAGAGACAATTAGACGACGAAAATTTTGTCAACAGCATTCTTTGGACGGATGAGTCTTTATTTACGAGGGACGGTATCACAAACTTCCACAATTTACACACGTGGGCTGAAAACAATTCAAACACTGCAAGAACGTCATCACTTCAGCATAGATTCAGCGTAAATTTATGGGCAGGAGTGATTGGCAATAATTTGATTGGGCCTTTTAGGCTCCCGCCTACCCTAAATAGTACCAGCTACTTGCATTTTTTAACATATGATCTGCAGGACTTATTGGAAGATATTCCTCTGCAACGATTGGTTTCCATGTTTTACCAACACGATGGTGCTGCAGCTCATTATGGCCGACCAGTCTTAGATTGGTTGAATTCCAACTATCCCAATCGCTGGCTCGGTAGAAATGGACCAGTACACTGGCCTGCGAGGTCTCCTGATCTGACTGTAATGGATTTTTTTGTATGGGGACGGATGAAGGACCTTGTGTACGCAATGGAAGTATCCACTTTAGAAGAACTAAATACCAGGATCGATTATGCTGCAACAGAAGTGAGGCAACAGCTGAGAGACATGAATATGAAAAGAACGCTTGCCAAACGAGCTTTGGCATGTATTCAAAATGAAGGTGGCAATTTTGAACACTTACTGTAGATTAAAATTTTTGAAATAAAGTATAAAATCCATTATTAAATACTTTCAGTTCAAGAAAAAAGTGTAGATCGACAACGAGGGCCACTTTATGGCATATTTAGTTTTTCAGCAATATTCATTTTCGCTTAATACTTGTGAAATGGTAGAATCTAAGTCATTGGAATGTATGCAACTTTTGTAGCCAGTAATATGGCTTATCAAAATATTTAAATGAAAGTGGCACATTATAATGAGGTTTTCTAAGGAAAACGACCTGGAACACAGAATTTTCGGGGTTAAAATTAATAAATTTTGTGTTTCGAAGAAAATATCTCAAAACTCGGTACAACTGCAATCAAGTGCAATACATTAAATAAAAGGTAATTTAATTGTCTAATAAACGCGGTATAAAATTTTGAGTTGTGATAATCAGTTTTGAAGATATAACGATTCAAGTGAGTCAGGGTACCGGTCCGAACAAGTTTTTTTGAACACCCTGCAACTCCGTAGGATTTGAAATCCGGACCACCCTGTAGAACGATTTTTTACTCAAAATATGTCAAAGAACGCCTCCTTAAAATAGTGTTCATTTAGTATCAAACACCCTGTATATATATATATATATATATATATATATATATATATATATATATATATATATATATATATTTATATATATATATATATATATATATATATATATATATATATATATATCTATATATGTATACATATATATATATATATATATATATATATATATATATACACATATATATATATATATATATATATATATATATATATATATATATATATATATATACATATATATGTATATATATATATATATATATATATATATATATATATATATATATATATATATATATATTTATATATATATATATATATATATATATATATATATATATATATATATATATATATATATATATATATATATGCACAATAACCTTTATGAGTAAATTATTTCCATGGATATAAGTCGGAGATGTTAAAATTTGTCACAACCAGCGTAAATAACAATTAATGATTTCCAACTGCAAGTGGTCACACCAGTCAAGTATGCACTGAGTGCTGGTGTCTGATGAGAATCAGTGCATGCTTTCGAAACCACTTTGTCAAATAAAATTTTCAAGTTAAAAATAAAATTTTTCAATTTTAATCATCCCGCAAAAACAATTCCAATTTGATTCTGCTTTCGGAGGCTTATTCCGCAAAACGATCGAGTTTCTCGTATCAATTATTCTCTGCTTTGATAAGCTTTAGAGACATACGTTGTCTATGCGATTGTAGACAAGAAGGGAACCGTGATCACAAATCAATAACCTTTATGTGTTAAAAAGATGCTCATGACCACAAAAATGAAACTCATTCCATCCGTCTTTCATTTCATCCGTCTTAACTTGTGCTCCAGATTGAATTTATTGTTTTACAAAGAGATGTTCTCGCAAGAAATTTTGTCGACTTTTGCATTAGCAGACCTCTCTCCTTTGATGATGACAATGAAAATTTGAAGCCACTTTAGAACTGGCTTGTGAAGATAATGAAAATATTTAAAAATCAGGCAGGCTAAAGCAATCCGTTTAAACTTATAAGCTCCCTGATATGCACATACATTAGAACGTAATAATTTAATCGTTTTTAGTACATGTGGATTAAATGCGACATTTGTGTCCACCTCAATAGAAATAATGGACAGGATGTTTGACTGCCTTCAATTCTCCACGAATAGGAAAAGATAGCGTCAAAGTATGCGACAAGTTGCAGATGTAGACGTCGAAGTTTATTATCATTACATACAAGATGTGTTTACATATTCTTAAATGAAGTTTAGGTAATTTTAATGATAATTATTGATAACCCATTGTACTGGGTTGGATATTTTTCTAGCGTGTATAAAGACAAAAACTAAACGATGTGATAAGCTAAGAAATTAACATTGACATGAAACTAAGAAATTAACAAAAAGGCCAGTTAAAGTCTGCGCAATGTAAAAAAAAACTATTTTACATTCTTTAATGAGAGGAGAATATTTTTACTTAAGATTAAATAGATTTTACTTACCAATTATTGAAAATAGATTATTGCTCAAAAAAAGTAGCTGTTCACAGAGGTCTGAGCTGTTGTTTAAAACGGAAAGCCATAAGTTTAAGCCATCTTCAATAAGGTAGATATAATTGTTTTCATTAATGTTTGTGCTTGCTTCAATCAAACTGTATAAAAATGGTTTTAAAGTTGGCGGAATATCGCATAATGCCTTCACGATATGATGCTAAAAAATTAAACAAATTTCAAGATCGAACAAAATTTACATAAAAGTATGTAACGAAAAAAAAACAGTAGAATGAACGATTTTCGCTTATACCAAATATTAATATGATGTATTAAACCAACAATACAACTACATGATAATGACAAACTACTCAGTTAATTACCAATGTTGATAGTACTGCACATTTCAACATATTTTCATCCCCTCCTGTTTGCCATACAAGCGGAAGATAGTTAATCAAACCTTCCAGATTGGTGGAAATATAATCGCTCATCCTATCGATCATTGTGGACAAGATGTTTAAAATGTTCGTCTAAAATATAATTGAAGCGAATATCAAAAATCAATCTATGTACAGGTAGATTTACTTTTGTTTCCCATTCTTTTGCCTCTTTGAGTAACAGTAAAAGTGCGGTAAAACATGTATCAAAGCAAGGAAAGAATTGTTGAGGTTCGAATTCAAAATCATCCAACATTGCCATTAACGTACTGAAATTCACGAGCATATATTTTAACCCGAAACTAGTATTATAATTACTTTGAAGCTTCAATTCGTACTGCCATATCTTCGTCGGAACGTAGCAAATATAAGCACAGCTGGTAAACTTCTGGGCGTAATCCTCGAAGCATTCTAACACCTGACCACTTTCCTGAAATATACTGTGTATCACAATTTAGCTTAACCATTAACTGATGTACCTATTAGCCATATAATTCTTCTACGGATAATGTGGCAGCCGACAGTCCTTACATTAGCTTCTAGTATCAAATAGTCAGTAAACCAGTCATTAAAATCAATCTGCAATAAGAAAAAAATACAATTAAATCACATGTTGCGTAGAAGTCAGAAGATTCTTAAAAATAATGTTTCATTTCCAATTTGAAATCACTTGACTTGAAGCTCGAAAATTCGGCATGCTTTTTTTTAAAAAATCCTCATAATGTTACCCGAAAATCGTGTGAAACTAATAGAGTCAAATTGTACTAAATTCTATAAATTCAGATACATAGTCAGTCGTTGGGAATTGTTTTCTGAGACGAAAGAATACTTAAATTTAATTAAGTGGTTTCGAAAGTGTGCACTGTGTCACATCAAACATCACTTGCAGTGGGAGATTTTTGATTTTTTATTTACATTGACTGCGAAAAATTTTTTCATCTGCGAATTTTATCCAACGATAATATTAGGTCTATTCTTGTACTACATTAATTACGATTAATTGCAATGAAGCCGTTTTCGTATGCCGTTTTACTGAAAACTGAAAATTTTCCCTCTTTCAGTAAATACGATGAAATTTCAGATGGGTCTGAGCTACTGAAAAATACTGAAAAGTGGCAAACGGTTTGGCACGAGTAAATATTTTCAAATGTGCGCGGCAAGCAACATATTTTTTTCTGCGTAATGCTGTTATGAAGGTCGAATATTTTTGTGGTGATAATTTGTCACCGCTTAGGATGACTTTACAATCACTATTGCTCTCCCAAAAACCGAAAACTGACACTTTTTGTTTTCAATTTTCAGGAAATGCAATGAGAGCGTTCCCGTACTTTCATGAATTTCCCCCATCACATGATTCAGGAATATTCAGTGACTGAAAGTACGGGAACAAACATATTTTCTCATAGAAGTATTAAATTGCAACCGCTTTTCCCCTTTTTTGTCTATAATAGCGAAGACAACGTATATCGGCTCTAGCTTTTCCAAGCAATGAATATTTGATACGGGAATATGGATCAATTAACCATTATCACTTAGTTAAATTTAAATTTTTGATCGTCTCAAAAACACATTACATTTGATACTGCTTTCGTAGGCTTAATCCGCAAAATGATTCATATTCCCGCTTCAATTATACTCTGCTCTAGGAAAAGCTCTAGAGCCGATATACGTTGTTATGCCATTAAAGAAAAGAAGGGAAAATACTTCTATGAGCAAATATCGTTGGATAAAATTCGAAATCACAAAATTTATCACAACCAATGTAAATAAAAAAAACCCTAGCGCATCAGAACCGCTAGAAACACTAATGTTCGAAGAACAGTAGAGGATTTGTGCAGATATTGAGTGTGTATTCTACCAATACTTACTTTTCCTACTTAAAACTAATACACTCTAAGTAATAATAGAATCTAAGCTTATTTTAATTTCGGTGAATTCATCGAAAGATACTGCGGTAAAAAGGTGTTTGGGGTTGCCATCCGAAAATGTACAGAGCTTAAAAAATTCCAACAATGTTTACTTATTTTCATTGCAAATGTTTGCAATGAAAATACTTAATGCAAGCATTCATTGGAACGAAAACAACAAAAAGGCCTAGTACTAGTAGCCCTTTGCTAGCACCGAAGCCAAAAATATTTCGCATCTGCCTTACATTGAAGTCAACCTGCTCTGCGAATTTTGTATTGATCCGATGACTGCATTGGAAGCTATAGGGACGCAAAGAAATTTAGGGTTATCTTTCGCAAAAGTTTTCAAAGTTTCTAGATCTTAATATTTGGTGTCTATTTTCATTATAAGATCAATACGATTTGAAAATGCTATGCTAAAATCGTTTACTAAATTTCTATTGAATATTGCCCACAATAAGTTTAATTTGCCATTTGAATTTCGTTACGATTCAATGACTGTACTAGAAGCTATAGGGCAAAGAGCTTTATTTTCCTCAGGAATTTTCAAAATTTAAGACACAAAAATTACCATAGCTGGCAGTTCCAACCGAATTTTACTACTTAAGGCCAATACATTCTGTAAATTTCAGTTAATTCTGATTATCGGATCGTGAGTTTCCGTGAAGAGAAGTTTTTGATGCTAAAAATAAAGGTAAATTGGGAAAGGGTTACCAGGCGTGCCCGTTGTGAAATTCCAAATTTTTTACTTTGGCTATGGAAACAAAGCATAAGAGTTATTTATGAGTGGCTATCTTCCCAAAAAGCGATAATTTTTAAGGAGATTCGATGATTTAAAGGTTTTTGCACTTTCAGCGCCTGTCTAGCTACAGAGTCGCCAACATGATCAATAAAAGCTACACAAATTTACAATTAAATAATACCAATATGTTCTGAAAGTTTCATTATAATTGAATAGCTTATAGGTAATAGCTTATCGTAATTTAAAAATTTTCAAATTGTCCCGTTATCTATTTAGGCACCTAATGTTCTTCGAACATTAGTAACAACCTCCCGCTGCAAGAGGTCACATCAGTCCGGTATACACTATGTGCATAACAGTGCATACTTTCAAAATCACTTAGTTAAAATATTATAATTCAAAGACCAGTTTTGCCTTTAAAAGCTAGATATATTTTAATTTCTTGACTGATATCGATATTTCGGAGGTAATCTGCCCACTTCTTCAGTGTCTATTGGTCACATCAGTAACATCAGAATCAAAACTCTTCTTCAGTGTCTATTGGCACCAATAGACATTGAAGAAGAGGGCAGGTTACTCTCGAAATATCGATAACTGTCAAGAAATTAAAATATATCTAGTTTTTAAAGGAAAAACAGGTCTTTGAATTAAAATATTTTAACTAAGTGATTTCGAAAGTATGCACTGTTATGCACATAGTGCAAACATTAATATATTGATATATTTTTTGAAAAATTTGGATCATATGAAAACACTTAGTCCAATGTCAATTTTCGAAAGGTACATCTCGATACTGAAAAACAACTTAACTGTCGCGAACGATACCGAATTGGTATGTGTTGGGGATTTTGGATGTATGTCGTTTATCGAGTTAGTCAACGTAGGCTTGGGCTGTTTAGTTGTGATTAGTCATGTGGCCGAGATCCGGACCTACTTTTTGAACCTAGTCAAATAGTAAGCGTACGTTTAAAGGAGTGGTTTGGAAACTCGGCAACCATGGCTATATACTGGACGATGTGGACATGCCCAAAGAAAGTTTGGTAAATTTTTGCAATTGCCTATACATATAAGGGAAAATAAGTAAAAGATAGAATGAAATTATTTATAACTAAAAATTAAAATAAAAAAATAAAATTATGCTAGAAAAATCTTGATCGTATTCGACAAACATTAAAACAATTAAGAGCAAACAATTTCTAATATGAAATAATACCAGGTGTTTTTAGACTACCTAGGAACTGAAAGTAACTGAAGTCGCAGTGAAAATGAATTTTATTGTGTCATGTACTTAATTTATATCAATGCTCTCAGATATCAATTCATGATGCTGATTATACAAAGTTTACTGTGTTCAACAATGAATTGACGTTGTCACCTTGACAACGGCAACAGCAGATGGGAGACAGACAGCTGATCGGAAAACTTTAATGCTGTGTTTAAAATGTAAAATTGGATATTGGAAATTTAAAAACCAGTAATTGTTCAAAAGCTGGAATGTACCGAAATTTTCAATATCCAGTTATTTTTCAAAAGTTAAGTTAAAATAGAAATTTGAATTGAAAGTGCAGCCCATCATCAGCTTTGAAATCGTACACACTAAATTCGTTTTCGACCTTAGAAGTTAGTAAGAACTTGAAAACCGTGTTTTTGAATCGAGTAGTTAACAGCAAGTAAAAATTTGATACTTTGAAATTAAAAAGAGTATTTGAATTAATATTTGGAATAAATTGATGAATTGTATTCGATACAGTGTCTTTGTTTTCGACGGAAATTAACATAAATCGAATTTTAAGATATTAAGCATATTACCTTTGGACATTTTTTGGTCCTTCGAACCGGATCGTGTCGCGATTCAATTTCGGTGAAAAAAGTGATTTGTGAAACAATTGGCAAAGTTTTCCCTTTTGGCACTGAGTAAGTCCTTTTCCTTTTCCTTTATATTTATAACTATGCATACAAATTAATACAAAATAAATTATTTGAAACGCATAACTGTAACACATCGTTGTGCATTACTTTAAATGGATATTGTACTAATCACATATATTTGAAATTTGGATAAAAAGTGGAAATAACATTTGAATTATTCATAAGAACAAGTGAAGTGAATAAATTTGTTACATAATTTAAAACCAATATACTGAAATCTTGAAATATAGTGGCATTTAGATAAATTAATTTAGATTCGGAATTCGAACAATTGTAATATCTAATATACATTCAGCAATCTGTGAGTTATATTAGGCGTGTGAATTTGAAAATTGCGGTAATTTGAAAATTGCGGTAAAATTGTGGAAAGTATCGGCAGCTTTTAATTCGAACTCCGTGTTAACGGGAATTTGTAAGAACGTGCTGAATTCACTGTATTTCCCTTCTGCCATAACGGTTGAATATCTGCCACGGTTAGTAACCTTGTTCGTATACAACTGTACATTCTTTGCAATACTTATTGTGCACATTTCAATCACAAGTAAATGGCTGACGTGCAGAATCTTATTGTACGATAAAAGATTGCATGTGATCAACTTGCAAGATGGCAAGTAAATTATCGTAAAGATTCCAAAGCACGGAAAACAACGGGTTATTACCAATCTTTGCTTAGCAAAATACAAGCTCTTTACGAGCGCTTCTTGGAGACCCATGAGCAGATTTTGGAACAAGTGAATGAGAAGATTGTGGAATTGCCGTATTTTACTGAAGATTTCGACAAATTTGAAAATCTTCATCTAAATTTCCAATCGGAATTGGAAGAATTATTGCAAGGGGCGCAGGGGGTTGAAGGCAAGCAGACCACGAAGACGCAAGTGCAAACAAAAACTGATGAATTAGAGTTGAAACTTCCTCGGATAAACTTGCCTAAATTTACGGAAAATTATGAAGATTGGGTGCCATTTAAGGATCTTTTTGTGTCAATATTGCCCGCATGGTCGGGCTTCGTTATCACAAGTGGAAAAGCTGCATTATTTAAAATGCAGTCTAGGTGGTGAAGCGGAAAATTTACTCCGACATTTTGCCATAACTGGAGCAAATTATGAGTCCGCGTGGAACCTGTTAAATGAGCGATATGGCAACCAAAGAGTGTTGTTATATGCTCAATTTAAGAAATTGTTCAGCATTGGTAATGCATCCGAATCCGCTACTGCATTGAAAGGTCTTGTTGGCCGTACTGTTGAATGTGTTCAGTCAATTGAAAATCTAAAGTTAGGAGATTTATGGCAATACATAGTGGTGTATCTGACAACCCAACGATTACCTCAAGAAACCCGTCAGCTGTGAGAGCAAAATCAAGCATTAAACACCAAATTGCCTTCATTTTATGAGTTGAAAACTTTTTGAAATCAAAGATTTCGTGCTTTAGAAGCTTCCGGGATCGATCGATCTAAACAATTTCGAATTCAATCCCATACTCGCAATGTTCATTCAGTACAAACACATTCGTCACCTTTATGTGTTCATTGTCGAGGTCCTCATGTTTAGTTCATTGTGCACAATTTAAACAACTGCCCCATCCTAACAAATTCGATATCGTTAAACGAAATGGGCTATGTCTGAATTGCCTGGATAGGGGACACTTATTGATAAATTGTCCAAGCAGATTCAAATGTTTGAAGTGTCAAAGGTCACATAATACACTTCTGCATCGAGATGATCCATCGGCCAACAGTGCAACCAATCTATTGTCATCAACATCACAAGCGGAACTCTTGCATGTACATAGCATTAACACATTGAACCGACGAGAAGTTCTTCTAGCCACAGCTGTCGTTACTTTGCATTCTCCCATTGGTCTTGTCACATTAAGAGCGCTGCTGGATCAGGGATCACAGGTTTCTTTAATTACAGAATCTGCCGTGCAACAATTGGGTTTAACCAGAAAGTCAGCCAAGGTAAATGTGTCTGGAATCGGAACCTCTGATCCAACTAAAGTAAAAGGAATAGTACAAATCAGCATGCACACTCAAACAGGAGGCGTATTGGATTTCGACGCATACATACTAGATAAATTGACCAATTCAATTCCTAACAAAGCAGTGTTGACATCGGATTGGGACCAAATAAAACACTTGCAGCTCGCTGATCCGTTCTTCGACCGTCCTTGTCGCATTGACGTTTTATTAGGAGCCGGCGTTGTAGGCAATGTGATGCTAGGGGAAATGATGAAACTAGTCGCGGGACCAATAGCACAGAACACAAAATTAGGCTGGGTGATATCTGGACAAATAGAAAATGCAGTCGTGTCGACGGTTCAAAGTTTCAAAGTAGAAACAAACGCTGATGTGGAAGTCAATGAGCAATTGAAGAAGTTCTGGGAATTAGAGGAAGTGCAACCAAACCGAATTCCAACTAAAGAGGAAGAATTTTGCGAATCATTCTTTGTGGAAACTACATCTCATCGTGACAAATCGGGTCGTTACTCTGTGAAATTGCCGATCAAAAGCATCGAATGCCGAAATTCCTTGGGATCTTCAAGAGCCACAGCTTTGTCTAGTTTTTCATCGTTAGAAAAGCGTTTTCAAAAGGATGAAAACTTGAAAAAAGAATACACTAATTGCATTCAGGAATATTTGGATCTAGGCCACATGAAGCTAATCAGCGATATTAATGAGCATATATTCAAAGGAGATCAACGTCAATGTGTTGCGCATTACTTACCACACTATGCAATCCAAAAGGAAAGCAGCACAACAAGATGTCGAGTCGTTTTCGATGCCTCCAGAAAAACAACCTCTGGTATATCATTGAACGAAACTTTGTTTGCTGGTCCAGCTATTCAAAACGACCTCACGACCGTGTTGATGAAATGGAGATGGCACCGCTTTGCTTTTGTAGCTGATATAGCAAAAATGTATCGTCAGATAAACATGCACTCGAAAGATGCACAATTTCAAAGAATTTTGTGGAGGTCCAATCCATCCGAAGAAATAAAAGACTACGCACTGACCACGGTAACATTTGGTACAAGTTGTGCACCGTTTTTGGCCATTAGAACTTTGAGAAAACTTGCAGAAGATGAACGTTTTAGATATCCCAATGCATACGACTCGGTTATGAATGAATTCTACGTAGACGATCTGTTATCAGGAGAAGAAGATTTGGAAAAAACAATCAGCAAGCGGAAAGAAATATTTGAACTTTTGCAATCTGGAGGCTTTCATCTTCGCAAATGGATTAGTAATGATATGCGAATTTTAGATGGTGTGCCTGTCGAAGATTTGGAAATGCAAATGTCTTTGGATTTGAATTTAGACCAAGGTTATAAATCGTTAGGAATTATGTGGCATCCACTAACTGACCAACTTAGTTATCGCGTTAAACTAAGTGAAGAAAGCAATGCATATTCAAAGCGGCAAGTATTGTCAGATATTGCCAGGCTCTACGATCCTTTAGGCTGGCTATCTCCCATTATGATAACCGCTAAAATTTTGTTGCAGTCACTTTGGTTACATGGTTTGACATGGGACGAGCCTTTAGAAGATGAATTACATAGAACCTGGATCGATTTTAGAACTATATTACTAACTCTTGGAAATCTAAGAATACCTAGGTGGGTAAACTACACAAAGCAATCGAATTTGGAGTTACATGGATTTAGCGACGCCTCATCAAAAGCTTACGCAGCAGTAGTATATCTTGTTATTCGACGTGATGACGAAGCTCATGCGCATCTTCTAATATCTAAGGTGGCTCCCTTACCAACGGTTTCAATACCACGACTGGAATTATGTGGAGCAGTACTGTTGGCAAAATTAATTTCGAAGGTAAAACTTGCATTGAATTTGGTGAGTATCAGTACTTCGTTATGGACTGATTCCGAAATCGTGCTTGCATGGCTAAGAGATCATCCAACTCGATGGACAGTTTTCGTCGCCAATCGAACCACGGAAATTTCGAACCACGTTTTGAATACGCCTTGGCGTCATGTTCCATCCAATCAAAATCCCGCTGATGAAGCATCCCGCGGAATCCATGCTTCTGAAATCTTCGACAATAATTTGTGGTGGCATGGACCCAGTTGGTTGACTCAGGATTCTAATAATTGGCCCCGCAGTACCTGTTCCTGGAATACTAAACTGGAATGCAAAAATTCACTGTTAGTCCATGTTGTTAATGAATGTAACCCAGACCTCGACACTTTGTTAGATAAATTTTCAACTTTGTCTCGTTTGATACGAGTAACAGCCTATTGCTTCCGTTTCTTCGCACACATATCGAAACAATCTAATTATAGCGGACATTTAACAACAATCGAATTACAGCAATCGTTTAACTTCTGGTTAAGATACACTCAATCAAAGGAATTTGGAAAAGAAATCTCGACGTTACGAAATGGAAAGGTCATTGGAAACAACAGCCTTCTCAGGAATTTGAACCCGTTTGTAGATGGTACTGGAATATTGAGAATTAGAGGACGGTTAACCAACGCAACTTTGCCATACGACGCTAAACATCAAATCATTCTACCTAAAAGAGGAAAATTAGTGGAGTTATTAATACATCAAACGCATCAAAACACTTTACATGGACAAACGCAGCTGATGTTGAATATGATTAGAAGACGGTATTGGATTTTAGACGCTCGTAATACTATTAAGCGGGAAATACGCAAATGTGTAAAATGTTTCCGGGCAAAGCCGCAAATATTAACCTAATTGATGGGAAGCTTACCAGCACCTTGAGTAAATATGTCCAGTCCATTCACGCATACGGGTGTCGATTACTGCGGTCCAATTGAGTATCGCGACAGACGAGGACGCGGATACAAACTACACAAGGGATACATCGCAATATTCATATGTCTAACAGTCAAGGCTATTCACATCGAATTCGTCAGCGATTTGTCTACAGCAGCGTTTCTCGCAGCACTGCGTCGATTTATGGGACGTCGAGGACTTTGTAACCACATATATAGCGACTACGGTACTAATTTCATCGGAGCTTGCGCGGAATTGCGACGCATCGTGAAAGGAAACAATCATTATGCTGCAGAAGTACTCGCCAATGAAAATATCATTTGGCATTTCAACCCTCCTGCTTCTCCACATTTCGGTGGACTGTGGGAGGCCGGAGTGAAGTCGATTAAACAGCACTTACGTCTAATTGTTGGAGGAGCAGCATTAACTTTTGAGGAAATGTCAACCGTGTTAGTAAGAATTGAAGCTTGCCTCAACTCCCGGCCTTTATACCCTTTATCAGATGACCCCACAGACATCGAAGTGCTCACTCCAGCTCATTTTCTAATCGGAAGAGCAATACTTACACCACCTGAGCAAGATTTCACAGCCATAAAGGTGAATTATTTGGATAGATGGCAGTATGTTCAACGTTTGACACAGGACTTCTGGAACAGATGGAAAGTTGAATATTTGAATCGCCTGCAATCACGTCCGAAATGGCTTAACAAGGAACTAGACCCGCGTGTTGGTGATATTTGTATATTAAAGGACGAAAGAGTGGTATCCTATTAATGGCCGTTACCAAAAATAACTGAACTTCATCCTGGAAAGGATTCATTAGTGCGTTTGGTTTCCGTGTTCTCAAATGGCAAAATTTATAAACGACCTATATCAAAAATCGCGTTACTGCCGATCACAACAAGAACTTGAACTTCATTATTGAATTAATAACGTATCAAATATACTTATGAAATTCGGACTGTAATATCAAGTATTAACGATAAACTAATGAATTGATGAATCGATTAACCCGTTCGAGATAAATGAAGAGACAACACTTGGAATAACAACTAAAAAAAAAAAACAATTGACATCGAATTAATAATAATAATTGAATCAAATGAATTAACCTTAATTTAAAGTATGCATAGTTATCTCAATCTCTGTTCAACGTCTTTATACCATACCAAACCCTGTTCCCTAAATTCCTTCCAATCTTTTGTTTGAGGTGGCGAGTCAAGGCGCCACGTTAATATAACCCTTGGTTGCTGGATGCTATGTGTCTGTTCGGAGTAAATGCCACAGGCAACACTAACATCTTTAACGTATGGTTCTCGACTCCGGCAATCCATAATTTTTCTGGACTATAAACGCTTATGCTTAACGGACCAATGTATCAACAAGGAGTCTATAATCGGTGGTAATCCTGATCCTGTCGGACCAGCGGGGGGAGGATGTTCAACAACGAATTGACGTTGTCACCTTGACAACGGCAACAGCAGATGGGAGACAGACAGCTGATCGGAAAATTTTAATGCTGTGGATATTGGAAATTTTAAAACCAGTAATTGTTCAAAAGCTGGAATGTACCGAAATTTTCAATATCTAGTTATTTTTCAAAAGTTAAGTTAAAATAGAAATTTGAAATGAAAGTGCAGTACATCGTCAACCTTGAAACCGTTCGCATTACAAATCGTTTTCGAAATTAGAAATTAGTTAGAATTTGAAATCGTGTTGTTGAAACCAAGTATTTAACTGCAAATAGAAAGTTTTTAGAATTTGAAATTAGAAAGTGTGTTTGAAATATTAACAATTGAATAAATTAGTGAACTGAACTTGCTTTAGTGTTTTGGTTTGAACGGGAATTCTTATAAAGTGAAATTTTAAGATTCTATAGAAACAACTGTGAATAAAGACAATAAAAGGAATGTTCACAAACCATGAGAATTTAGATTATGATGGAATACAGGGAGTTAAGTGTCCGTCTGAGAATGTGCATTTGGCATTGAAGATGCATGTAACGTATGATATTTGAACTTATATTTAGTCTAATTTAGTTGTGTACATGAGAAATGCAAATTACGTGGACTATGTTAGTACGTTATACAAAAATACGGGCATAATGCTTATCTTATGATAGAGCAGTGATATATTTATAAAATACTTATATTAACCTAGAACAATACTTATCATATAAGTTACGGTAGCCCCTTAACATTAGCACGCAGAACGAAATATCACACATATCTGCACATTTTGCAACTTATCACGCGAAATCGAAATCTGACCCACTGTCTGGCTTAAATCAGTTTTTCTAAATTCCCCACTTGAATTGAAATTGAATCCGTCTATCTCGCTAGTTTTCAAGCGTTACGGGAAACCGAGTTTTAATCAATCATAATATTTCAAGTCAGTCTTTGTCGACCATTCAACAGATGAGCACAACAATCAAAAAGCAATATATAAAAATTTGTGTAAACTAAGTTGTGTTTGAACTTAAACCAAGTTGTGTTTTAACTGAATAAAGTTTGTGTAAACTAAGTTGTGTTTGAACTTAAACCAAGTTGTGTTTTAACTGGCGCCCAAAGAGGGGCCGCATACAGTGCAGTGACAGCAGCTCATCCCTGAAAACCCTTCAACAGGATAATAGGACCTCGATTTTTTTCGCTGGAACACTTGCGGCCTAAATTTTGAAAATTAAGAGGCCGTACCCACGCATCACTCCCAACGGAGCTTCAACCCGCACAGGAGGATCAACTCTAGAGACATCTAAATACCTAAATAACTAAGTCAACCAAACTATCGAAGCTACCTTATCCAACATGGACAAAGTGTATTTCATGTAAGGAGAGTCTCCGCTGTGCAAACTCACTCGAGTCCAGTTCCAATGGAAGTGAACCCAACACTTTCTCATTACAGGAGGAATGCACCAACTCCAAATAACCTTCCGATAACACAGGTCTCAAGCTTAGTTCAAAGCCAGGAAATTCCTGCAAACACTAATCAGCCCTTTCTTATTAACCCAAATCTGTTAGCTAGACCCCTAAAAAGGCAGAATGGGTCGGATCGGCAACCGATTTCAAAAGTACAGCGAATCAACCACTTAGAAGACCAACAAGTGTCAACACCATCAACTGTGGAGTTTGAAGTAGGGAGTTATCAGCCGAATAACGACGAGTACTACTATGATGACTACGAGGACTTTCAGGATCTTTATCTAGATCTCACCACCGACACATCTGAACAGATTAATTTTTAAGGGGTAAATCCCTCCTGCTATATGTTAGTCGAACGCTGGCAAGAGAACCAGTAAAGTTTCTAATAGACACGGGCTAAAAACTATATTAAAGACCTCGGCGCTCTCAAGGGTCTCCGAAATGTAGAAAAACCCTTTTTGGTGAAGTCTATTCATGGAACAACTAAGGTAGTGTCTAAGTGTCTCATAAATATTTTCAATAAAAATGATTGGTTCTATATTCTGCCTAATCTTTTAACATTCGATGGTATCATCGGTTTTGATCTTTTACAAGAGGTCAATGCCGAAATTAATCTACAATCCGGAAATTTAATCCTTGATTGAGGACAGGAAAGGCTGGCGTACCTTCAGTGCAGAGATGTGAATAACGTCTCCACTGCAAGCGAGATTTCTAGTTTTTCCATACCTCCGGACATAGAAACGGAATTTTCTGAAATGGTGAAACGGCATTCAAGAGTTTTTGCTGATGTTACCGAATATTTGCCTTTTAACACTAACATTGTTGCAACCATCAGGACAACCGATAATGAGCCTGTGTATTCGAAAACTTATCCTTACCCGATAGCGGCGAGTGAGTTTGTGAATAAAAAAATTTCGGAGTTGCTATCTAATGGAATTATTCGACCCTCACGATCACCATATAACAACCCCATATGGGTGGCTGATAAGAAAGGTATTGATGATTTGGGAAATCGTAAGATGCGGCTGGTTATCGACTTTAGAAAATTAAATGACAAAACGATAAACGATAAATACCCCATCCCGGATACCTCTGTTATCTTGGCTAATTTAGGTAAAGCATCGTATTTTTCGACGCTAGACTTAAAGTCTGGCTTCCACCAAATAAACCTGGCGGAACGCGAGAGAGAAAAGACAGCATTTTCCGTAAATAACGGGAAGTACGAGTTCTGCAGGCTTCCTTTCGGGTTACAAATGCACCCAGCATCTTTCAAAGGGCAATCGACGATATCTTAAGGGAATAAATCGGCACGACTTGCCACGTCTATATTGACGATGTAGTAATTTTTTCAGAAACCAAAGAACAACACCTAGATGACGTAGACCGAATTCTGAAGAAGCTTTACGCGGCCAATAAGCGGGTGTCACCAGAAAAATCAAAATTTTTTAGGACAAATGTAGAATTCCTTGGATTTGTAGTTTCTGCTGATGGTATAAGAACCTGTTCAGATAAGGTTCGCGATATTGTTGAATATGAGACCCACAAAACACTTCGTAGCCCGCGATCATTCCTCGAACTCGCTGGCTACTACTGGCGTTTTATAAAAGATTGCGCTCAAATCGCGAAACCTTCAACGAAATATTTACGTGGGGAAAACGGACATGTAGGTTCTAACCGATCAAAAAATATAAGAATTGAATTCAATTACGAGGCACTACTCACTTTTGACAAGATAAAGAATATTTTAGCTCGGAAGATGTGCTTTTACTATATCCCAACTACGAGAAACCTTTCGACCTAACCACCGATGCATCTTCACATGCAATAAGGGCTGTTCTGTCCCAGGGAGGTAGGCCAATAACAATGATCTCAAGAACATTGTCGTCCACTGAGGAGCATTACATTACCAATGAGCGCGAACTTTTGGCAATAGTTTGGAGTCTGCAGAAACTGCGCAACTACTTTTACGGCGTGAAACAGCTTAATACTTTTACGGACCACCAGCCTCTCACCTTTGCAATTTCAGATAAAAATCCCAACGCCAAAATCAAAAGGTAAAAGAATTCTCTCCAAAATTTTTCTATAAGCCAGTAAAAGAAAATCACGTTGCCGATGTTCTTTCAAGGCAGCATATAAATACTCTTGTAGGTTCCACAGAAACTGATGAAGCAACCGCCCATAGCGAAGAATCTTCAACCAATACCATTCCAACGGTCCCCAACCCAATAAATTGTTTTCGGAATCAAATAATCTTGGAAGCCAGAATGGAATTGGAGAAAGTGACGAAAATTATATTTAAAAAACAAATTAAGCACTTACTAACCTATAAAGATTTGGACAGCTTATATGAACTACTAAAACAGGCTGTGAATCCAAACGCGGTTAACGCACTTCTTTGTGACTTGCACATCTTTGGCTAGATTCAAAACGAGCTAGTAAGAAGATTTCCATCTGTTAAATTTGTCTATACTGAAAAGTTTGTCACGGACATATTTGATCCAAATGATCAACTGAGCACAGTAGGGCTTATCAATCTGTGCAAGAGAATTATCTTCAAATTCTCAAGGACTATTACTTTCCCCAAATATGAAAACAGATTAAAGAAGTGATTGCTAACTGTAGAGTTTGTCATGAAGCTAAGTATCAAAGGCATCCACCTAAACCAGAGATTGGAAGAACACCCACTCCCTCCCAACCCGATGAAATACTTCACATTGGTATCTATTATACTGATAAAACACATTTTCTAACCTGTATAGACAAATTCTCTAAGTTTGCAACAGTCATACCAATCAAATCTAGCTCGATTATCGATATAAAAGGACCATTATTGCAGATTCTCAATCTATTCTATCAAACAAAAACTATAGTTAGTGACAACGAAAAAACTTTTAGCTCCCATACGATAAAATCATTGCTTAGAGACCATTTCAAAATAGATACTTTCACAACCCCTTCACTTCATAGCACAACTAACGGGCAAGTAGAGCGATTCCATAGTACTTTGACGGAAATTGCTAGGTGCACGAAGCTTGATCAAATTGTCAGCGACACTGTTGAACTCACCTTGATAGCGACAGCTAAATATAACAGTAATGTAAGTAACTCTATGCCCACCAAATTGAGAGAAGAAATAGAAGTACGGATTAAGGAAGCTCAAGAAACAGAACTCAAACGACATAATACAGACAGACATACCCGAACATTTCAACCAGGAGACCAAGTTTTCGTGAAAACAAACAAGCCCATAGAAAATAAGTTCTCAAAATTTTATATTGAAAAAACGGTTGAAAAAGACTAAGGAACAACTGTTTTAATCAATAACAAGCAGGTAAATAAAAGCAATCTAAGATGATTTACATATTCGATTCCAGGTTCTTCTTAACTACAAACCTTCACTGGACTCACGAAAAGATACTGGACCACTCGAACTCATATTACATACCTATAACTACTGGCCAGGAGCAGTCTTCGAGGATTTTGGTTACCTATTTCACTATACGAACTTGACAGCATACGAATCTATAGCCCACGAAACACTAGGTTTCTTACAATTTTTTACTGACGCTAAAGTTCGAATAACTATTGAGACAGACATTGATCAGATCCTCCATCTCTTAAAGACATTACGAATCTACCACCGTCATGTACGCAGTATTAACCTGTGAGCGATTTCTCACCTAATATTAATTTTATGTTTTTGCCTGAAAATATATATGTCAGACGGCCGCTTTGAAACATGAACTATTTTTACTATCCAACAAATGACTGACTAGTGTCACGACCTACAAAAAGTGATAACTAGATTTCATCGGTCACACCGCATCCTTTGTGGTGAACTTGAGAGTTCCCCACAGCACTCCTCTCTAAGTGAGGGAACCTCGCGGCAAATCGACGTCTGGCAGATGCTGGTTGGTAAGTCTTGGTGAGGTATGCTGGTCGTTTTGGCCCTTCATCAGTCGCAAGCGTAGAATTCGTTTCGAGAAAGGCCGGTTTCAATCGCTCTGTGGACACATTGATTGGTTTTCCATTGACGTCTATGGTATACAGAGCGTTCAAAATTCGTTTCAGGATTTTATGTGGACCAGTGTACGGTCTAGTCAAGGATTTACGGAGTGAGTCCACTCTTAAAAACACGTGCGTACATGTGTCGAGATGCTTGTTTTTGAAGATTTTTCGGTCGGTGTGATGCGTTGTTTGAACGGGTCGTAATGCTTGCATGGTTTCTCTTAAATTGTCGAGGAAACAGTGTGGTCCGATAGCAATTATTACGACAAATGCCTGAAATGTTAAAGTCGTCAAAATCAGGAGTTCCGGCCACATATTTTAAGGCTGTTCCTAGCAGGTTTGTGGGGAACTCTCAAGTTCACCACAAAGGATGCGGTGTGACCGATGAAATCTAGTTATCACTTTTTGTAGGTCGTGACACTATCATGAACAAAAAGGCGTTTAGGTGCGTTGTCACTGGCTCCCGCCTGATGAGCCAGTGACTTTATGCGTTTCCCGAGTGCTTAAACGAGCATGGTGGCGTACATCGCCTGGCGCCTGCACCATGCTTGTGGTGGTACCAACATATTGAAAATGGCTTGCCTGGATATATGCGTTTAGCATTTTGAGCAGGAGCTGCCGAGTGAAACGGCCTATGGCATGTAGAACATGTTGGACAAGGGGTTTGTTGCGCATTCGTTTTTGCGCGCATTATTTCAGATTTTAGTCCTACGATCTCTTGCACGAGGTCATCATATCGCGTGTCGTTTACCACGGACTCAACGTTGTTCCGATATGAGACCGACGTTATCCGATCCGCTGACTCTGCTAGGTTGTCCAGGTTGGTAATGTTCGACCCGAGTATGATTTGTTGCACGTTATTCGGCAGCCGTTCGAGCCACAGTGATTTCAAAAACGACTCTGTGACGTTAGCGCCAGCCGCGCATCGCATTTGTCGTAATAATTGCGAAGGACGTTGGTCCCCTAGTTCTAGTTCACACACGAGCTTACGCGTCAATTCGTGTTGCGACAGTTCGTACGCGGACAGTAGTCGATTTTTAACTGCATTATATTTGCCCTGTGCTGGAGGATCATTCAAAATGTCTGTTACCTGGTCTAATGCCGCGGCGTCCAGTTCTCCTATCCCTCTATCAAATTGCACTGCATCCGTGTTGATATGGTACGATCGGAATTTCGCTTCAACCCTGCTGAACCAACTACGAACTTTGGTTGGCCAAAATGGCGGTAGCGTGAGTGAAATCGCTCTGACTCCTGCCACATCCCGAGATTGCTCGGGCTCCGCTTCTTGGTTGCCATCCGTCGCGTCAACGAACTCTCCATTTTCTGTCATGTTGACGTCGGGGTCACCAATGTGAGGGATTTCTCACCTAATATTAATTTTATGTTTTTGCCTGAAAATAGATATGTCAAACGGCCGCTTTGAAACATGAACTATTTTTATTATCCAACAAATGACTGACTAGTGTCACGACCTACAAAAAGTGATAGCAAGATTTCATCGGTCACACCGCATCCTTTGTGGTGAACTTGAGAGTTCCCCACAAACCTGCTAGGAACAGCCTTAAAATATGTGGCCGGAACTCCTGATTTTGACGACTTTAACGAGGTCAAAACCAAGGAGGAGGCATTGATAGAAGCTAATGAACAACAAATCCGTATTAATACGGAAATTCAGGTAAAAATAAATCAATTAACTGATACGGTGAACACATTGGTAGCTGCTACACTGAGAAAAAAAAAACACAGTTGAACCAACTACTTTTTGTATTTGAACAATTGTATCAAAATAGTTGTTGCTTTGAATACAAAATTGTTGATTCAAAAGAATATATTTGATTTCCAAAAACTTTTGAATGTTATTTCAAAAGTGATTTATTTAAAACAAAAGTTTGAAAACTGTTAATGAAATCCAAATACGAAAAATTTCATTACAAATTTTTTAGTAGTTAAAATAACTATATAAATACTCAACTTTACACTTCAAAAGTTAAGTTATTGCTTCAACTATATCTTTTTGAATGTTCAACAATTTCCACTGTTGGTTTCACTACTAAATATTCAACGTAAAAGCGTACTTTGTTGAAGCGTGGACATATGGGCATAGTTTTCTCAGTCGTCAAAGCACACAGACGTTTAGTTTTCTCGTACACTTAAGCAGTTATTTGCATTCATGTATCAACACGTCGTATCAGCGCGTCGGTAAAATGTAATTTGTGTTGTCTTGAAAATAAGTGCAAAATCAGTGTCAAATTTGTGTAATATTGGTAAAAATTAATCCAATAAACGTTGGCTGGTGTAAAAAAACCAGTTATTTTTATTGTGCTATGGAAATAGACGAATTCGAAACAATCGCAGAGTTTATTTTTGAGTTGTCACCTCAATTGACGACCTTATACCAGGAATGGGGATTGAGCGACATAGCCATAACGTTGTTAACGGAATGTGGAGTGGATTCAGAAGAAGTGCTGAAAAGGCTGCACAGTCACGATATAGATGGAATTTTTTGGAAAAGAGAGCATATTGGGCAGAAAGTTAACTTTCGATACTTCCTGAACCGATGGAGAAAAGAAAACAACGTAAGTAATTTGAGTACTTTACTTGAAAACAACCAAAACTGAGACAGGGTTCTTGTATTTTTCAATGCTACTATCCTAACCAGCTCTCAATAGAGACGCAAAAAACGCTATAGTAATCTTAACGATTATAATCGTTCGAAGTTAATCATCATGGCAGATTCTGAAATGCGCCACATTTTGATAGGTCTTTTCAATACTAAAATTAAAAAAACTATTTAGGATTGAGGTCAACACGGAACCGATCTTTTTTCATCCAATTCAATAAAATCATATGTTGTTTAAAAAATATGAATACAACAGATTGATTTTAGCTTGTTTTGCTGCCCATAGTAGTCTTTTCACAAACTGGATTGAGATTAACTTCTATAAGCTGCAATTAATGCATGCAAACGGATATAAAAAGCTTCATAGGTCTCGTAAAATAATTGTCCCGAATCGCAACTTTTCTCATTAATTCAGAAACTACGATGATGTATATTTTCACATAATTTATTCATTTATATTTATATTAGTTAAATATTTTTGATCATAGTTTGAATTATTGACCTGCTGTGGAAGCGATCGAACAATGTCAAGCGCTATGTCAAGTTGGTCAGCATCGGCGCATTCAACTTTATCAACTTCTTCAGGCTCTACTGTTCATCCAGATTCATATATGAATGTCAGTGATATTATTCGCCAAAGCATATCGGGACAAATTGCTATCAATGACTATAAAATAAATAAAAGACTAAACGAAACAGATCAAAATCTGATAACTAGAATTATAGTTGACTATTTTATATTAATAGATCAACGAATGACTCCAAAAACAATGTCAGAAATTGCCAAAGGCATTGTCCAGCTGTTTCCAACAGAGACAGAAGCTACCTATTATACAGCGCGAAATAATAAAAAGAATCCTGCTGGAAAAATTTACGATAGGTACTTATAACATTAAGTAAAAAAAGGAAAAATATCGAGGACCATTCATCTGGGAAAAAATCCAAGAAAAGTTCGGAGTCTTTTCAAGACTTTCAAAACGAAAATGCATCCGATAACAGTGATTTTCAATCAAAAAAAAAGTGGCTTCAACACAACGTCCCGTCGAATATTACTGAAATATGGAGAGAAACATCGGATTTAAGAATACTGGAACAGAAAAATAGTTTGACAGAAATAATGCAAGCTTGGCCGCGATATACTGATCCTACTGGTCCTGAGTTAATCGAAATTGATTTTAAAACTTTGCATCCAGGCAAGGAAAATCACTTGCTGAACAAAATTCAGGATGTGGAGAAAAAAATTGATAAAACATTTTTCGCGAATGGAATAAAAGATAAACTGAATCAAGACTATTATCTTAAGCTTAAAAACAAAGAACTTTCATCTGGTAAAACCTATTTATTTTTGGAATAACCTCATTTAATTTTATGTTCTTTTTGTATATTTTTGTAGATTCTCACTATATGCATTTTTTTAATTTGCTGCATACAATCATATTGCCACCAAGAATCAATAAAATGACTAAACCATCCATTTCGGACTCGCAACACGATATGATTGTCCACATAGTAAACATAAACGATTTAAAAAGGAAAGAAGAAGAGCTTATTAGCATGGCGCTTAAAGAACACTTATCGGTTCAACCAAAAGTTATTGTGGTTGGTGAGTCCATAGAGACCCTAAAAGAATTTTATGTACTACTAAACGGGTTAAAATATAAAACTCCAACTTTGCTGCGGGCAATAGATC
This sequence comes from Nemotelus pantherinus, assembly GCA_963978885.1. Lineage (NCBI taxonomy): Eukaryota > Metazoa > Arthropoda > Insecta > Diptera > Stratiomyidae > Nemotelus > Nemotelus pantherinus. The sequence goes on from OZ022264.1 coordinate 190,319,623, forward strand.
TTGTAATTAAAATAAGTTTCATATTTAATCTTGAATATTCGGCAAAGAGCAAATATGTGTGGATGTTTCTACAGGAATATATATATGAAATAAATTGTGTGGAAAAAATTCCCAAGATTCAAAATATTATAGCAAAAATAAATAATGCAGAGTAACTGCAATGTAATTAAATGTGACTTCAATGCAAGTCAAATATCCACGTATTTACATATTTGCTCAATTTGCCAAAATAAATTTCATTCCGCTGAAATTTTAATTCAGCATTTGCAAGTTTTTCATAAGACTCCAAGCTATTACCAATATACATGCAGATTTAATAGTTGTAATAAACTTTTTCAAAGTATATACAAGTTTAAAACTCACATTAAAAAACATATTACAATTAACACATCAAATGAAAATGAATTCGCTCCAATTCAACACAAAAACTTGGTTTATGCTCAAAATAACGAAAAATCAATTGAAGTTTCGCATAATGGAACAATATTACCAAATACAACCTCAAAAATTGATTCTACATATGAATTGAAAAAATCAATGAATTTAGCTTTAATCATTTTTGCGCTAGACTTACATAATAAATCTAATATTGCAAGGAAAAATATTCTAGAAATTCAAAACAATATTACTGCTTGTATAATGAAACCTCTTTCACAACTTTTAACACAATTTTTACCGCATATGCAAACAGATCAAAAGGCAGCATTTGAAAATTTAATATTATTTTTACAAAATCCTTTTGAAGACATATCGTCTGAGTATAAGTTTTTTAAACAAATCCAATCACTTCACATATACAGTCCACCCACACTTTTCACGATCAGTACGCAATTGGATGAAGTCTTTGTTCGTGGTAATCCAACTTTAAAAGATAACATTATTGAAGGCTGCCTTTGCGACATAAAATACCAATTGAAAAAATATTTTGAATCACCACATGTTTTAGAATATACTTTAAGGAATATGAATAATATAAAGTCTGAAAATAAATTAAATCATTTTATAATGGGGAGTATATGGACTTCAAAAGCAAACTCATTTGGAGATAAAACAGTTTTGCCAATATTTCTCTATTTTGATTCATTTGAAGTCAATGATACACTTGGGCCTCACAAATCTTCTATTTGTGGGATTTATTACACTATTCCAATTATACCCCAATATCACCTATCACATCTAAATAACATATTCGTTGCAGGATTTTTAAACGGTAGTGATATAAAGAATTTTGGAAATATTGCGGCATTTCAAAAATTATTAAACATTTTGGAAGATCTGTACATTAATGGTGTGGATATTATTGTTGGTAACACAAGTAGAACAGTCTATTTTTGTTTAGGACAAATTTTAGGCGATAACTTAGGACTAAATGAAGTGCTAGGCTTTAAGACTAGTTTTAATGGCGAATATTACTGTCGAATATGTTCACGTTGTAAAAGTGAGTGCCAAACAGACTGTTGTGAAGTAAATGAAAGTATAAGGAACAAAAATAAATATTTGAATGAACTAAATCAATTTTCTTCCACGCAGTTCCGAGCTACATCTATTAAAGAAAACTCGGTTTGGAATTCTCTATCAAACTATCACGTAACGGATAACAAAGTTTGTGATATAATGCATGATATATTTCTAGGAGTAGCTAGATATAATGTCGCTCAAATACTTAACTACTTCATTTACAAAAAAAAGTACTTTACATTGGACACATTTAATTACAGAAAACAAATGTTCAACTATGACGTAGATCATATGGGGAATATAAGTTCGGCAATAGAAAAAAATCAAATCAAACACAACCATATAAAGATGAATGCGGCTGAAATGAAATTATTCTTACATTTCTTTTTACTTATCATTGGTGATTTAGTAGATTTTGAAGATCCTGTTTACAAATTTTTAGTTACTTTCATTAAAATCACAGATATTTTGTTGCTAGATAAATTTGATGCTCATATTTTAAATAAATTAGAAATTTTAATAAAAGCGCATAATGAATCGTATATTACACTATTTGACGAGCCATTGAAGCCAAAATATCATTTTATGTTGCATTACGTTTCAGCCATAAAAGCAATAGGTCCGCTCAAATTTCTATGGTGTTTTAGATTTGAGAGCAAACACCAGATTTTTAAGCAATATTCTCACGTGATTTCCTCAAGAATCAATTTACCGTACTCCTTAGCTACCAAAAGTAGTCTCCAATTCTCACAAGCGGCAGTAAATAATTCATTTTTTCAACCTCATATTTCTAAGTTATGTGATGTCACTGATTTCAATCTATCGCAACTACCTTACTACGCGAACTTATGTACATCTCTTACAGTTGGATATACAGTAAAAATTTTACTTTATAAAGGGCATACTTTCAAAACTAATGACTTCGTTATGTGGGATACTACTATAAGTAAAATTCTTTTACTATTTTATAACTCGGAAGATGTTTTTATAGTTGGACAAGGTGTCAAAAATGTTTTTGTTGAAAAATTTCAATCGTATAAAATACTTGAAATGTCATCTGCATATTATTTGAAAAGAATAGAAAATGTTTGTTTTTATTCAAAACTTTATACCTTAAATACCAAAGAAGAATTTCTTCGGTTTCAAATAAAATGAAGCTTTTTGTATTGAAAATTTTTAAGCTAAAAACGTCTCTCCCGATGTGTACTTCGCTTACTGTTTCGCACTTAGTTTACTACTATACGGACATGTTATATAAAATATTTTACTTACTGTTCAGCAATGTAATAAAAATAAATTTCTAATCAGAGTCTTTTCATTTTTTTCTGCTTTACCTACTTCGGTTGCATAAAATTGTGTTCAGCTGAAAATAAAACTTTAATCGACATGATGATGATATTTTCAGGGAAAGTCTTGCGGTTTTCCAGAATAGATTTAAATCGATTTTGGCTTTCAAGTATAGAGGAAGTAGTAAGCAAACGTGATATTCAGCTTGCACTTTTGCAGCAAAAACTACCACCTTTGAAATTTTAACAGCGATATGCATTTGCATTAAATATATTACTTTTTAAAGGCACAAAAGATTCTCACTTTTGACACAAGCATCCCGCTTTTAATTTAATAACGCCGTATTTGATATGCTAACAGCAAAGCGTATTTAATCGAAAGACTTATATTTAAAGGAACAACTGATTCTTACTTTTGAAGCAACAGTGAAACTGTTACATTAACGGTGAAACAATTTTGAGAAAATGAATACTTTTACACTTTTAATTCAACAACCCTTCGTTTTTGGGTAAAAATAAGAGTCAAAATATTTGATGCAAACCATGAATATATTTGATTTTACAGCGTTTTTTTCTGAGTGTAGTAAAAAGGTAACAACGGACTCCGGACATCTACTCGCGGTAATTCAGAGCAGGAGAAAAGCTATTATTAATCACTTCGACAATATAGTTTACTCGATAATGTTGGGAAATCTTAATGTTATAAACCCTGTAATTTTGGATAACAGAGAACACTCTGCAAAACGTTAGCATTAGTGACATAGAAATTAAAAATTACAGAAGACAATGATCAAATATTTTTCTTTAATAAATACCCCAAAGTCAAGTACATTTGTAATAAAATTCAGCTGTTTCCCGTAATTCACGAAAACAAAATATTAGTATTAAAAACAGACACTGTTGCAAAATGTGGCAGTAACTACAAACCCCTCACAAGCTGCAAGGCGGCGATTTCAACAGCCTTTTGCAAGTACGATCCAGGTAACACATGCGTCCGACAGCTTATACTTAAAAGTACAGCATCGTGCAAAGCATCTTCGATGGACCACATCAACCTGGTCGAAATAATTTCCGATTGCCTCTTCATCCTGAACGATGTGGTCGCAGAAGTCCAAGAAGGGAACAACCTACCAATGCAGATACGTGGTACTCACCTCCTGACATTTGAAGATAAAGTCACCATCAACGATACATTGTATGTGAATTTCGAGCGAACCACCCGCGTTACCCCCGAGACGGCCAGGACACAAAAAATAAACCTTACAGACCATTTGACAGTTTTGTCGTTACCATTTCTTCACCAAACCAACATGAAGAATCTGGAGCACATTGCCACTCTAAAGCAAGAGATTAAAACGCGAAGCATTCAATGGGTCGTCTTATCCATTCTTGTCAACATGGTTGTATCTGCGGCATCGTGCATCATAAATCTGAAAATTAAAAATCGCCGTAGCTGGAAAAATACAGCGAAAAATTTGCAGAAAGTGGGACAGGAAGCAATGGTCCACACCATCCTTAAAAACCTGGAAAAAGCCTAGGACGGTTTTGCTTAAAAAGGGGGAGTAGTTACGGTACCCCCTTAACATTAAATGTGCTAAAATGTGCTGGTGAGAGCAGCACATTTTATACCCATTTTCAAGATTTTTTTTTAGAAAACTGTTAATAGTAACTTGATTGGGATAATATCTACAGTAAAGAACAACCTTTGACGAGTATCCAAAAAAAAATTTATTGAAAAATATCGAAAATTAAGCTCGTGACATGAATTTGACATTTTCGTTCAGGACGAAGAGTTGATTTGCGGTGAGACACATAACTAATGACTGGATCATCGTAAACAAAAAAACCAAAAATATTTCGTAACGCTGTCGAGTTTTTTCAAATATCTAGATTATTTAATTTTTGGTAGGTAACTCGACATTATAAAAATAATTTACACAGGTCACAATTACATTACACCAACCCATCATCTTAAGCTCACTACTGCCAATTCCAATGAATCTTTTATTGTTTTTGTTAAGGTTTTGCAAAATATAATTTGGCAATATACATTGCTTGATCAAACTTATGGGACTACCCGTATCTATTAATCCTTTTATTTTTATTTTGAAATTTAATTCAGTCCAATTGTTTGATAAATCTAAAAACACATTAACGAAATATCCACTATTTATTGTATCAGAGGGATTCAAATTTAAAGCTCGCTTGGTTGGACAGTTTTTAAATAAATGGTCATCCTTACCACAACTGTAACAAGTACCTTTTTTCCTTAAGGGGGGCGTATGGTCAGAGCAGCACATTTTATACCCATTTTCAAGATTTTTTTTTAGAAAACTGTTAATAGTAACTTGATTGGGATAGTACCTACAGTAAAGAACAACCTTTGAAGAGTATCCAAAAAAAAAAATTATTGAAAAATATCGAAAATTAAGCTCGTGACATGAATTTGACATTTTCGTTCAGGACAAAGAGTTGATTTGCGGTGAGCCACATAACTAATGACTGGATCATCGTAAACAAAAAAAACCAAAAATATTTCGTTAGTTTATGAGTTTTTTGAGGTAACGCTGTCGAGTTTTTCCAAATGTATAGATTATTTAATTTTTGGTATAAGTTTGAAGTAAAAAAAACGAAAAAAACGGAAATTTTTTTTCGAAATTTATGTTTTCAGTCGTAAAAAATTCCATAAATAAAAAATAAAACAAGAAAAAAATATCTCGACAGCGTTACCTAGTAAATTGCCTACAAAAATAGTGTGCAAAATTTCAGAAAGATCGGTCGAGTAGTTTTCGAGTTACATGTCTCACCGACTTGAAAAATAAAATTCCTCAAAAAACACATTTTAAAATTTTAACTGTGCAACAAAAGTGCGTGAAAAATTACGAAACACGTGTACCGTAACTGCTCGATGAAATGAATGTATACTACTACAAGTCACATATATAAGTGTTTTTACACAAATATAGCACAGACAGGTGTGGATAGAGTGGGAAGACTCTACTATTACGTATATGAGAGCTGCGCGCGGCTAATAAAGCGGGAAAGGAACGCTATAACACGCGATTTGCGCGAAAATATGAATTTGAGTTATTTGTATTGTTAAGCCGATAACTTCGTTAATTTTGCTCGGATCCACCTGAAATTTTGTATCGACACTCTTGAGTCACTATACACTAGTCACTAAACACAAAAAAAAATCGATTTTCTGACCATACCCCCCCTTAAACCAAGTTGTGTTTTAACTGAATAAAGTTAGTGTAAACTAAGTTGTGTTTGAACTTAAACCAAGTTGTGTTTTAACTTATATTATGTGAGCATTGAACACCAGGAATATAATGTTTGATATTCAAATTTTTTAAACAGATACTGAAGGTGAAGAAAACGAACGAAAGTGTAGCAAATTTGAAAATTGCAAACTATGCGAGGTTTAAGATTGTGCACATAATCGTATATCACATTATTGCACATATGTAGAGATAAAAATAAACGTTTTATGACGGTTCTTTTGTTTAGATCATATTAGGTGCGTGTTTTTGCACTCTGCGTGATTGTTGTTGTATTTAATGTACTTACCTAAACTTACCCTGCCCAAGAATGCAAAAAAAACGCACCTATTGTTTATCTACGAATTGGAAATTTATATGTCGTGAGTGGTATAGTAAAAACCAACAAATTAATTTATTGGATCCAGAAATTCCAGAAATAATATTTAGATTTGAGATATATTCTAACTTGTTCTTGAGAAGCCGGTGAAATTTAATTTGATTTTATTTAGGGGCTGATTCTGATCATAGGAGGTCTGATCTGAGGAGGTGATACTCGTAAACAAAATGTTTTACACCATACAGTTTTGCTCAACCAGTGTGGTTTGTTCTTTAATATTTTTGTTCAAGCTACTACAATTTTTATTTGATGCTGTTATTGGCGCATTGCTATATTTGGTTTTTGGTTTAGAAATTTACTGACTGGCAATTTGGAATATTATAAACGGAGTTTCCTGAATAATTACGTTGAAAGAAAGTGACAATTTATCGGAAAATTAGTTATTATATTGCATAGTTTTTTGTTCGTATTTTTTTGAAAGATTTAAGTTTTGAAGAGAAGAAAGAAATAGTGGGTTATTGTAAAGCATTCTACAAGTTTGAATAATTGAAAAAGGAATATCATGAAGCAACACACGTTTTGGTTGGTGTATGAAGGATCATCTAAGATTGTATAAGATAGTTGCTTTGCTTGCACAAAAAATTAAAACATTATAAGCTATGAATAAAATTACATAAAGATACAATAAGCAAGAAAAAACACTTTTCTGAAAAAATCAGTTTCTCACATATTAGTTGCAGTTTCTTTCAACAATTTTTTTAGACCCAATACAGCGTCCCAGTGCATTTGATCCGCAAAATGAGTGAATCACATCATGACTAGTTGCGGTAGCTTTTTGCTATTTGTTTTTCTACAAACATAAAACGAGTGTACTAAATTGGCAAGAAGCCGCATAGAGTTCGAGAACTGATGTAAATACCGCTAAAAGCTATATTTTTCACACACTCAAAAATAAGTTACGAGAATGGTATTCATAGTTTCTTTCGCTGGTATTCATAGTTTCTGAAAAGAATTTAATTGAGACAGCGTTGATTTGCATCGAACACAGGATAGTCCGGTGTTGCGAAATATAGATGAAGTGCTGATATGGTAAAGGTGTTCAAAAGATTATTCTTGCCATGTTAGCACGCAACAAATTTCGTTGAATTAGTTTTTGCGTCGGATAAAAATGATTCAATTGTTCCGTTGAAAGCAGAGAGGCCAAGAAAAATGTTATCAAAAGATGGGTGAAAATAATTTTCGAAGATCTTAACTGTATACAACCAAAGTAGAAGTGTCTCAAATTGCAAAGTAGGGCAATAAATAAAATAGCATGGTAGAATTACTCAGACTTTCACTCGCAGAACGAACAGAGTACCATCAAAAGCAGCGTGAGAGCTTCACGGCGAAAAATGAAGAAGGTTCCTTTTTTCTACATTCTTTACAGCTGTGCAAGGAACTCTTCGTTGTTGAAAGTAGCAGTTTTAAGAGGCAACATACCGCTAAAACGTGCTATTTCCGATTCACGTTACCTTCTTTTGACTCCTTATTCCCTCAATCGAAGCGACTAGAACTACTGGTGATTTGCGATGCCAACTTCCAGCACACCAGCTGGCTCAGCAACAAATGCAAACCTTTTGATTTTATAGCCTTTGCGGGGCTAATGACTCTTAAGTATTGGAATTTCTACTACTCTTTTCACCTCAAACAGAAGTGTAGTTATAGATATTATTGTAATAATCTAATATTTTTGTATATGTCAAAATAAGCATTAAACAATTTTAGCGATGATTGGAGAAAGGAATTTAAAATTATAAGTGGACGAGACATAGTGCGGAGAGGGGTTGTATAATTTAAAAGTAATTTTAAAAAATTCTTACGCTCGCAAATTAAACAAAATGTTAAGATTGGCACACGAACAATAAAGGGGAGTCTGAAAGTGTAAGCCAGATTGGTTAGGTACACTTGAAAACTGTAATCAAACCAGAAAAAAACTTGATATTTTTTTCTGAAAACCACTAGGGCTGTTCATACAACTATTTAGTTTGGAAAGCGACGGTAAATTCCGCCACACAGAATTAATCATAGTTATATGACCGCCGGTCCACCCAAACACTGCATCAATAGCATCACTCTAATGTAGCTCAGAGATTAACATCTACGGAGACGTTATCTTACCGCACTTCTCATCACAGTGGTACTGAGGACGTCATCCACGACGGCAATATAATATATAAAATTTATACAATATGTCGCCCTGTGCACCTGTAATAGTTAAATCAATAGTTGAATAGCGCGTTTCATATGAGATTTCATTCTGGTGGTAACTATTTGCACGTAAAGCGTGAACTAGTGGTAGGATAAACTCATCGTAATCAATATAATTTCGGTTGAAGTATAGTTATATTAGGTAGCAAACTGCGACACTGTCCCACTAGCAATCAATAAGAATCTGATTGCAATATATAGAAATACACAATGCGCATTGGTTATGATTGAAAATGCATTGGTTATGATTGATGATTGAAAATATCATCTCATGTCCACATTACTGTAACCTGAGATTGAAAACATTTCAAGGGCACAGGAAAATTCCAAGCGATTTTCTATCAAAACAAATCACCGTTAGGTAACGGTGCTTAGGGACACGATGAAAGTACTGATATTAGTACGGTATCGATACTTTCGTTTGATACCAAGTAAAATTTTACTTGAATCGAAACTGTTCGATATTTTACTCATATCAATACTTTGATGGTGGTATCGTATCGACATATGTCTGAACAAATTTCATCTTTCCAAACTGAGCTACGGACTACGCGACAGCTATATAATGTAAAACAAATGAACTATTTTAAGTTCAAGAAATCTTTCAATCATACAATATCCAAACAGTTTATGTTGAAACAGTAATGTAAGGGGCATTTCACATGAAGCGGACAACGAAATAAAGTCGAGGTTCTGGATTTCGTTCATATTTTGCATAATTGTACTTCTAGAAGATATGAATGTGGATGCACAAGTTTTTGTTTCTATGATGTTTAGGTGTCGAGTTATGGGCTTCTGAAAAATGGATGACATTGATGGAAGGCTTTTTTGGGAGCGATATCTAGTATTCAAAAAAAAAACCTAAAAAACATAAAAAACACTGATTTTTGTAGAAAATTTGCTGTTCATTTTAATTTTGAAATTAGATTTGAAAACGGGAATTAAAAATTTGTGTGAAACCGGAAGTAACAATTTCAACTCGCTTTTTGAATAATTTGGACCAGGTTAATTTTGTTTACTTTTGTAAGTATTCTTATTTTATCATAAAAGCTTTAGAATGGGATGGCCAGTAGTTTAAGAAGTAGGTGAATTTTAATACATGCAAGTCGCATGGGGGCTGATACCGAGAGCTTGCTTACAACTTCTAGTTGGCTCAAAAACAAAAATTGATATCGAAATAGGATTAGTAGCGCCATCTTTTAGTTTATTAAAAGGTTTTACTTTCTTATAAAATCCTATTTAATATATATGATGCCCATATAATATATATGGTGCCAAATCATTTCGAATTTTCCGTTAATTTTTGAGTTATTGTTTAGCGCTTGCAGTGACGATTACTTTCGTTATTGATTTAAAGATTCTTAATTGTGTGTATTATGTTTCCGTGTGGCTGTTCATGTTTCAATCCTTTCGATTTGAAATTTCATCGGAAGGTTAAAGACCTAAGAAAAATTCCAAGAATATTAGCAGAAAAGTGGAGATATTCATCTTATAGGTACGTATGTGGAAGCCGCAGAAAAAATGGTCATAGAAACACATCCAGTAATAAAAATAAGAATCAGTTTAAGAAAAGAAAATAAAATGGTAAAATTTGTGAAATAAATTCATTTTCCATAAGCAAGTAGTTTTTTTCCATGAAGTAAATCAGCATTATCAGTGTTTAATATTTTGTCTTCTTTATGTAAATTATATAAGTGATATATAATAGTTTTCCTACAAATGTGTTGTTTTCACACTCACTAGCTTGTAGCGATTATGAAATTGCAGGAGTGCTAGACTTAGCACAACTCAGAACCAGACCGAAGTCCGGAACCAACATGGCCAAGGTCCAGCACAAGTGGGAATGGCTGCTGCCATTCGAGAGGCAAAACAAAAAAAAGAATTGCCCCGAGAGCAGGGTGCCCTAGAAATGGCCGTGAAGGCCCCTCGTCCGCATTAGCGGAGCACCCTTTAACCAACCCCGACGGATGCTGGGGTGCCGCTTTGCTAGCTCGCTGCGGCTGGGGTGGGTTCTTGACAAATGGGGATGGTTTGCTCTCAGAAGAAAACGGGATGCTACGTGATATTCATCCGTCATGAATTCGTAGCCGCAAACTGGTATATAAAATACCCAGGGACAAAAGGGGGCATAGTTCCGTAAAGGAAACCACCCAGGCTCTGCAACATGGGCTGACTAAGCAGACCCAGTGCTCGTAACAACGCACGGAGCCAGAAAATAGAAAATCTAAATCGGGAGAAGGAAAACGCGCTACCTCTCTTTTCAGAGGAACCCGGGTGAGGCAGACAGCCCCGGGCCCCCGATGGTAGTGGAGCCCTGACCCCGATAGTCTGGGGTCCTCCACCCTCTGATACCGGCCATCAAATACAAAAACTCAAAAATCTACATCAAAAGCTAATACCAAGAAAAACTGAAATCTATTGTGATTGGCCAGTATCCCTCCCTTTAAAGAAATGCTGAAAAAAATGCCGAAAAATCACTAATTAGTCATAGGCCAGCCAGGCCACGCGCGGACCCTGAAAAGAGAAGAGAACTTCTCGGGCCTTCGCCCAATAAGAAGGCCAGCTTTTAAACTTTTAACAGTTCATATTCTTCTATTAACCATCTCAAGAATACCATACATCACGGTAAAAACAATCATAAAAACTTAAATGTCACGAATTCCAAAAATGCATAGGTTTAGGTAATTATGTACTACAAAAAAATTTATGTCACTGGCAAAGTGTTGTGTATGAATGATTACTTGCGATAGTATTTGGACTTTCAGTTACTATTGAGATGTGGAAGGCCGCTGAGTAGCCAAGTTTAACAGTATACAGTTCAAAAATGCCAATAAAAGTTTCAAGCCAATGATCCAATATTAATTTCGTAATTCACAATACTATATATAATATATATCGTAAGTTCTTGTTTAACTCTTATAACTTGCCATAACAAAAAACACAATTCATATTCTTTCAAAAACAAAGCGAAGAAATTTGCGCAAATTTCCTGGGATTTGTTGTTGCTAAGATTGCCAGTATTCATAGCAGGAACAGTAGCTTTTAGGTTCCGTAACAACACATTTTCGTTCATTCTTAAATTTAGACTTAATTTCATAAATAAAAAGTTTTTAACTCATAGATCATATTGTACGGAATCATATAAAAAGGTATAATACCACACTAAATAACGCGGTGTAATCTATCGGAGACTTATTGTGCGAACAAAAAAAAAGTCTATTTCAAATTCCATGCGTATTACGATACAGTTACATAACTCAATCTAGTTTTATTACTTCTTAATGCTGTGCGAATAAAAATACCGAAAACTCGAAGTTCTCCGTCAGATTACAAAATTTTGCGGCGTCCGGCCGTATTTGGATAGTGACCTTGCTTTGGAAATAAGGCGTTTCGTGAGGTTCTAGTCCAATTAGAAAACCGCTATGAAACACCCGATAGATTTTCTTTCTTATTTTTCTTTAGCGAACAAAAAAAATTACAAGCCACTCTTGCCTTCGTTATCTCGTCTTTTGGTGGTATTATACCTGACATGGGAAAGATCAATAATTTTCTTTTTTTTCTTTAATTGTTATAATATCTAAATTCTTTGTAGAGTAACTAAGCTTTCTTAGAATGAGGCAGAGGCAAAATTTTCATGTGATCTTCATGTCAATATCGTGCAATTTATATCATATCTTTTTTTTCATATCATATTTTAGCAATTTCATATAATATTTTATATCAATTTATATCATATCTAGTAGTACTTGCGTATTCCACAGTGCCATTAATGAATTTCTAACAAATAGCATCCCATACTGCATATCGTCCTTACAGAGTTTCAGCGAACTACCTTAACGGTTATTAGCACGATGTTAAGTCACGTGCAGCCGAATCACGTCTTTGCGGTAAATTTCGCGAACACCCGCTAAATATCACCGTTAAACTAGCTTCTAACGCCACGTGAGTTCGCTCTCTAGAACTGCAGCGCTGCGATCTCCTGCCTAGGCAATAATTTCCGAGAATAAAAGAAAGCCCGACGTGATTTTCGTGCACTACCAACGTTCGGTGACTCGCAGACGGGGTGACAAAGGGGAATACACCACTCACATTATTTCGGAAGAATCTTCCAGACTTCCTTCTATTTGAACACTTTCTTTTGCAGTGCGATGCAGTGCAACACTATTGAAAACTGTCAAAATTGCTGTGACCCGATACAAGAACTTGCTAGATCGCAGGATTCAAGCTGTCCAGTGCAAAACGCACTGATACACACCACGACTATAGATACACACTGTCACAGGTCGAATGGGTATGAAGACAGGCTGCAGCTATAATTAATGTTGATATCTTTCTTTTCTGAATGCAGCAGGAGTACACACGATCCGGGATATTTCACTCACGACCTGGTTTTCATGCTACATCAACTCCACGCGCGCAGACAATTCGACCGTAAACTTCTCGTGCGACACAGCAAACAGCCCGTAGGATTCGCGTTAATTATCAAGTCCGTCTTTGATTGAAAACATTTTCTTCTCCCCAAGGCTACCGTCGCCACAACGACCTGACAAAGACTGTCCAGAAATCAAGCGCTGCATCTCGCAATGCGCGATTGCACAGCAAAACAAAATCTCGTTAGGAATTTCGTTGCTGAGCGAATGCAATAACAAGGTCGCCGGGGACTTACGGGATCTTATTATTGTTCAAATTGAAGTTCGTTTTTCAATTTGAAATTGTTGTAGCGTCTCCGAGCACATACAGTGTGTGTCGGAAGGATGGGTCCAGTAATTTTCGAATATATAAAAATAAAAAATTACTGGATGCTACAACACAGATCTTTCCACAAGGACAAGTGCGTGGAAAGAGCTGAAGGATGGATGTAATATGTGAAATACCATGACGTGAACAGGTGATAATGTCGTTTACTATCCAATCCTTTATATATATATATCGCGTGAACAAGTGAGCGAATTAAAGGGAAAAATGTAAATAAAGGAGATATTTGAACACGTATACTGAGTTAATGAGGAAAGTATCTTTGGTAGGTGAACATCTCTAGATACTTTCTAATTGAGGACAGGAGTGACACCTGAAATAGGCGCAAATGGACGATCTCCAAGTAAAATTTGGAAACAAATCGTGAACTGGTGAACTCAGTGGGTCTACAACTTAGTGATGTCTTTCGCGTGAAAGACGCCCACTGATCGTCCATTTTGATCGGCCATCTGGTAATAAGCACCGCCGATCTTCTTTATTACCTTACTAGGTAAGAACTTCCGGTCCAGCTTTGCATTGTAGTGCGCGGCTGCGTCACTTTGCCGAAAGTTGCGCCTGTAGACCACTTCGCCAGGCTGGTATGTAACCAACCTGGAACGAAGATTATAGGCCTTTGCATTGCGAGACTGAGCCTTGGTGGTGAGGTCGCGGATGGTCTGGCGTAGGATTGCCAGGTGGTCACCAGGTGGCAGAGTCGTATCGGGGTCATCCAGAAGATGGAGTTGCCGCAACAGATGGTAAGTGCGGCCATGGGTGACCATTGGTTGCCCGAAGACTGCCTGGTAGGGCGAAGTCCCTATCGTCGCGTGAGGTGCTGAGCGCAATGCGCAAGTTATTTCCGAGAGCTTGGCGTCCCACTCCTTTTGAGCAGGGTCAATATAAGATCGAATTGCTGCCAGTATGGATCGGTTAAGACGTTCCGAGGCGTTAAATTGAGGGGAATATACGGCGGTGAAGGTGTGTCCGATACCGAATTGCTGTAAAAAGGTTTTGAATAAAGCAGAACGAACTTGCACACCGTTGTCCGATACGATGGTTTCTGGAGTGCCAACAAGATGGAATATCCTCTTCCTTAAGATTTCCACTACTGCCTTCGCAGTGCATTTTCGAAGCGGCTCGATGAATGGGAACCGCGAGAGATGGTCCAGGATGACGAGGGATCCTATGTTGCCAGATTTGGACCTAGGGTAGGGGCCAATAATGTCTATATACAAGCGTTGGAATATGCGCTCGGGTACGGACTGAAACGTCATTGGTGGTCGAAGGGTGTGTGAAGGAGCTTTGGTGGTTTTGCAGGTGAGGCATGATCCCACATATTCACTGACTTGAGCGGCCATTCGTGGCCAGTAAAACCATTGCCGTAATCGGCCGAGGGTTTTCGCCACGCCACCATGCGCACTCAAGGGTGGATCATGAGCTCCCTTCACTAGTTCTGCCGTCATTTCTGACGGCACCCACAACTTCCAAGCCAACTGGTCTTGAAGTCCGTTTCCGGTCGCATATTCGGTTCGCTTGTATACGAACCCGTCTAACACTTTTAAGTCCGGCAGTTGGTGTTGTTCTGCCTGGACTTTCGCCGCTAGCTCCAAATAAGAAGCACTTTTGAAATGCGGCGAAGTCAAATCTAGCTCCATTGGAGTCTCCTCGCATTCTGCCGGCGTCAACGCCTCGGCAGAGAACATGCGCGACAAAGAGTCCAGCACTGCGTTTTGGCTTCCCTTTCGGTGGGTGATGGTGAAATTAAACCCTTGAAGTTTAAGGGCCCACCGGGCTAAGCGACCATTTAGATCCGGTTGATGCATTAGCCATTTTAGGGAAGCATGGTCGGTCACGATTTCAAATTCATGACCTTCCACGTAGGCACGGAACTTTTTGATTGCCAACACCGCTGTCAGACATTCTTGCTCAGTGACGGTGTAATTTCTCTGAGCGGGATTCAATTTGTGGGACATATAGGCGACGGGGGCTTCGTCTCCTTCTTCCGTCCGTTGCACTAGCACGGCACCTACTCCATGTTGACTCGCGTCACATTGGATGGAGAAGGGCTTGTTGAAGTCGGGGCTGTGCAACACTGGAGCCGAAGCAAGGCTCACTTTCAATTGCTTGAAAGCATTTAGCCTCTCGTCGGTCCACACAAATTGAGTTCTCTTCGAAAGCATGTCTGTCAGTGGTGTTGACAAAGACGCATATTCCCTGACGAAGCATCGATACCAGCCGCAGATTCCCAAAAATCTCCGCAGCTGCTTCGTAGTCGTTGGAAGAGGGAAATCCATAATGGATCTCACCTTGTCGGGGTCTGTCCGGATCGTTCCATTACCAACAATGTGGCCAAGGTACTTTACCTCGCAAGAGGAACTTACTCTTTTCCACATTGATGGTAAGGCCAGCTTGTCGCAGATGGAATGCGACCTGGTGCAGTACCTTCAGGTGTTCGTCGAAGGCCTCGGTTATCACCAACAAGTCATCCAAGTATACGAACACTTGGTGCTTTAGATGCGGGGGTATCACTTTGTCCATGAGTCGTGACATCGTTTGGGGTGCATTGCACAAGCCAAACGGCATCACGACAAAGTGATACAAGGGTCGCCCGGGCACAGTGAAAGCCGTCTTTTCCCTTGACCGTTCCTCCAAAGGAATCTGCCAGAAGGCATCTTTTAGATCCAGGCTCGTAATAAAAGTGGCCTTAGGGAGTCTGCTTAAGATGCCGTCTATCAGTGGCAAGGGATAGGCGTCCTTCACTGTGACCGAGTTAACCTTTCTCGCATCCAAGCACAGGCGTACCTTGGAGGGCTGACCACTAGGGTCACTGGCGAGGACCACGCGCTCTTGGACTCTTCGATCACGCCCAGCGCAAGCATACGATCTATCTCTTTATATAAGAGCTTTTCGACAGCTGGCGAAACAGAGAAGTGTCTCTGTTTAATAGGTTTTTGATCGCCAGTGTCGATTTCGTGCTCGATCAGCTCTGTTTTTCCTAAACCCTCTACGGCGAACGACGGAAAGCTAGCAATCACAGACGTAAGTCTGCGACGCTGCTCCGGTGTGAGAGGGTGGACGTGATCGTCGAGTTGTTCGAGGCTACTAGTGGTGTTGACTTGTTGGGATGGCGCGAACAGGTCTGCTGCTAAGGCGAATTGACGCACGAAATCCACTCCCAGATATAAGTTTTGGCTGAGAGTGGGAATTATCCAGAGCGTCAAGGACTTGGTAACTCCCCTAAACATGATGTCGGCTGACACTCGGCCTACGGCTTGATGTTGTGTGCCGTCTGCAGTCTTCAACCCGAGAGAAGCTCTTTTACAATGAAAAGCGTTCCTTTCGAGGAATGACTTTGCCAAGTCAGCCGCCATCACGCCCACGGAAGCTCCCGTGTCGATCAAGCCTGCAGTTGGTTGGTCAAACAGCAGAACCTGCGCGTATGGACGGACGTCACCTGAAGGCACGTCCATCAGGGTGGCACAGTTGAGCTGGTAGCGCCAATGCCGAAAGCGAGAATAGAATGCTCTCGTCCTCAGCGTTGAGCGCTTGGGTTTGGAACGAATAGATTTCGGTCGTGTAATTTCGGAACTGAAGATTCGGTCTCGGACCGCCGTATATTTCTGCCATCTTAGGTGGTATGGCAGAAAAGCCAAAAGTGTAGGAGGCTCAGCCTGTAAGTGTGGTATCGATAAGGTGGTGGATTCCCCACACGGCTGGATACTAGTATCATTGGTGGTTGGGCCAACGGAATTTGGTGACAAATCACCGGTCCTGTCTACTTGCTGGAGCGTGGGGGAGACTGTTTGCTCTGGGGGAGGCGTGAGATCTTTTTCCGCGCTCCCTGTGGTAAGTTTTTTGTTTGGCAGTTAGCACAATTTGGCTTGTATGTGTCTGCCTTTCCGCAGCTATAACAGAAGATAGTTCTGGCCTCCAAGCAGTCATCAAAACGGTGTCCCATCTTCCTACAATTCCAGCATGTAGGCAGGACCGCAACTGCTTCCACTCCATGCTCTTCAGATGAATTTTCAAATTGGTCCAGCGAGTCTTCTTCATGTAATTCTTCAGCGGCATTTCCCCATTGAGAAGGACGGCGTCGACCTCCGAGCTCCATTTCGAAGTTCTCCGCACGGATGACGGCCTGACGGAGCAGTCGGACTGAAGGAAGATGAATTTGAAGGAGACCACGACGAATATCTGGCAGCAAATTGCGCCTAAGCATGTCAGCCAAGTCAGCGTCTGCAACGGGGCGCTGTAGGCGGTCAACTAACTTGTATATTGCCGCACTGAAATCGTCGAAATGTTCATTCGGTCGCTGTTTCCTATTCCGAATTTGCTCCATCAGGTCGGCATCCGTGAAGCGATCAGCGAAATGATCGCTCAGGGCCGACTCCAGATCTCTCCAACTGAAGTCTCGTCTTGTACTATGGAACCTCCAGAACCAATCAGCGGCAGGTCCAGTCAAAAGAAGGTGAATGTGCTGGCATAGAATGTTGAAATTTCCGCCCAGTGTATTTCTTGTGAGAGCCGCTACCCTGTAAATAAAAACTTCAACTGGCACAGTAGATTCGCGACCCGAGAATTTTAGGCCCCACCCACCAATGATACTAGCCACCTTATCGTGGTGAAACTGGACATTGTTGCCACGAGGGGTGCGAGGTGAGTATGAACGCTGCACGGGTACGAACGATTGCGCGCGAGGGTTGAGTCTCGGCGACTCTACATTCCCAGTCCGGGACGGAAGGTTCAATTGGCCCATGCGCTCCAGCATCGCACGCATGCCGCTCTGCAGATCAGAAATTTGTTGCTGAAGTCCGCCTAATTCTTGGTGCACTATAGAGCGCACTTCAGCGGCTTCTGATGGTACGTCAGATATTGGGGACGCTTTCGATGACGAAAAAAAAAAAACTTATGACGGATAAAATTTCCAAGAGTAAATGCACGATAACGTGACTGACGAAATTAATACGCTTAAAACTAAAGTTGGTTGCTGGTACTTCAGGCAGCAACCAAGTGCACAACAATGTGTGTCTAACTCTTTTTTTTGGAAAAAAGTAACTTAACCTAAGCCAAAAATGGCTGAGACAATGCTTAATAGATAATAGGCCAAAGTGCCAAAGTTCAAAATAAGTGCACACCAAGTGGTGTGTCTAACTCTCAAGATTGGTAGCAAAGTAGCAAAGCCAAATGCTAGAGTTAATTAAAGAACGGAATAATCAAAAGACTTCCCTTCATTAATTGTAAAAAGATAAGTTCAAAAGTTTTAATTTTTCAAGATTAGAATCAAAAAAATTTAATTTTCAAGAGATCGGCCTTCCTATTGAGCTAAACCCGATCAACTCTTCTCGGTTTCAGGTCCACTGGCTGGCTGGCTTTTGAATCCAAAAAACGCAAGTATGATAAGAAATTTTTAAATTACGAACAATGTTAAAGCGTGGAACAAATGTTTACATGTGAAAAATGTTTAAGTGCTGAAAGTTTTAGTGTGAAAAGTTAAACTAGGTCGACTCCTAAAGGGAATCGCCCTGTATGGGGGACTGTTCGCCCACCCGAAATTCCTCGAAAAGAGAGGAGCAAAGGATCAAAAACAACTATGTTGTTGCTTGACTCAACCTCAGCAAATGGTTCAAGTCTGGCCAAGCTGCAGGGACGTGTAACTACGCCAACCCCACGTAATCCACCACAACTTGAACCAAACCCAAGCCAAAAGCCGAAGCTGGGTCAAGACAGCAAGGATTTCAAAGTTTGGGACAGCTTCCCACCATAAAGTGGGGCAGGGGCCCTTCGGATGACCGGGACAGGAGTAGCGGTAAACCACCACAACCTGTTATCCGCGGCCATCCTCCAGGTTGCACCCAGAGTAAAAAAACTCACAAGGCAACACAACAGGAAGCTGCCCAAAAGGTAAGCTTCACACCATAAAGTGGGGCAGGGGCCCTTCGGATGACCGGGACAGGAGTAGCGGTAAACCACCACAACCTGTTATCCGCGGCCATCCTCCAGGTTGCACCCAGAGCCAAAAAACTCACAAGACAACACAACAGGAAGCTGCCCAAAAGGTAAGCTAAAAGGAATGAATTTAAAAGGATAGGATTGGGAAGGATGTTTGCGGCTAAAGGACAGAGCGAGCAATGCAGGTCTTAATAAAAAGGGTTTGTTCTCTCGAACGAAGTAATATTGAATCGCAAAGGAGGCAATTCTAAGACCTGCTAGTGAGAATGGAAATTTTGGGATTGAAGACGTAAAGTCTTAAGGGGAGTATGAGTCAAAGCTCATAACTATTTTCTCACTCTTGTGGGTTGCCCAAAAACAAGTTTCGGGCCCCACGTTGGGCGCCATTTGTAGCGATTATGAAATTGCAGGAGTGCTAGACCTAGCACAACTCAGAACCAGACCGAAGTCCGGAACCAAGATGGCCAAGGTCCAGAACAAGTGGGAATGGCTGCTGCCATTCGAGAGGCGAAACAAAAACAAGAATTGCCCCGAGAGCAGGGTGCCCTAGAAATGACCGTGAAGGCCCCTCGTCCGCATTAGCGGAGCACCCTTTAACCAACCCCGACGGATACTGGGGTGCCGCTTTGCTAGCTCGCTGCGGCTGGGGTGGGTTCTTGACAAATGGGGATGGTTTGCTCTCAGAAGAAAACGGGATGCTACGTGATATTCATCCGTCATGAATTCGTAGCCGCAAACTGGTATATAAAATACCCAGGGACAAAAGGGGGCATAGTTCCGTAAAGGAAACCACCCAGGCTCTGCAACATGGGCTGACTAAGCAGACCCAGTGCTCGTAACAACGCACGGAGCCAGAAAATAGAAAATCTAAATCGGGAGAAGGAAAACGCGCTACCTCTCTTTTCAGAGGAACCCGGGTGAGGCAGACAGCCCCGGGCCCCCGATGGTAGTGGAGCCCTGACCCCGATGGTCTGGGGTCTTCCACCCTCTGATACCGGCCATCAAATTCAAAAACTCAAAAATCTACATCAAAAGCTAATACCAAGAAAAACTGAAATCTATTGTGATTGGCCAGTATCCCTCCCTTTAAAGAAATGCTGAAAAAAATGCCGAAAAATCACTAATTAGTCATAGGCCAGCCAGGCCACGCGCGGACCCTGAAAAGAGAAGAGAACTTCTCGGGCCTTCGCCCAATAAGAAGGCCAGCTTTTAAACTTTTAACAGTTCATATTCTTCTATTAACCATCTCAAGAATACCATACATCACGGTAAAAACAATCATGAAAACTTAAATGTCACGAATTCCAAAAATGCATAGGTTTAGGTAATTATGTACTACAAAAAAATTTATGTCACTGGCAAAGTGTTGTGTATGAATGATTACTTGCGATAGTATTTGGACTGTCAGTTACTATTGAGATGTGGAAGGCCGCTGAGTAGCCAAGTTTAACAGTATACAGTTCAAAAATGCCAATAAAAGTTTCAAGCCAATGATCCAATATTAATTTCGTAATTCACAATACTATATATAATATATATCGTAAGTTCTTGTTTAACTCTTATAACTTGCCATAACAAAAAACACAATTCATATTCTTTCAAAAACAAAGCGAAGAAATTTGCGCAAATTTCCTGGGATTTGTTGTTGCTAAGATTGCCAGTATTCATAGCAGGAACAGTAGCTTTTAGGTTCCGTAACAACACATTTTCGTTCATTCTTAAATTTAGACTTAATTTCATAAATAAAAAGTTTTTAACTCATAGATCATATTGTACGGAATCATATAAAAAGGTATAATACCACACTAAATAACGCGGTGTAATCTATCGGAGACTTATTGTGCGAACAAAAAAAAAGTCTATTTCAAATTCCATGCGTATTACGATACAGTTACATAACTCAATCTAGTTTTATTACTTCTTAATACTGTGCGAATAAAAATACCGAAAACTCGAAGTTCTCCGTCAGATTACAAAATTTTGCGGCGTCCGGCCGTATTTGGATAGTGACCTTGCTTTGGAAATAAGGCGTTTCGTGAGGTTCTAGTCCAATTAGAAAACCGCTATGAAACACCCGATAGATTTTCTTTCTTGTTTTTCTTTAGCGAACAAAAAAAATTACAAGCCACTCTTGCCTTCGTTATCTCGTCTTTTGGTGGTATTATACCTGACATGGGAAAGATCAATAATTTTCTTTTTTTTCTTTAATTGTTATAATATCTAAATTCTTTGTAGAGTAACTAAGCTTTCTTAGAATGAGGCAGAGGCAAAATTTTCATGTGATCTTCATGTCAATATCGTGCAATTTATATCATATCTTTTTTTTCATATCATATTTTAGCAATTTCATATAATATTTTATATCAATTTATATCATATCTAGTAGTACTTGCGTATTCCACAGTGCCATTAATGAATTTCTAACAAATAGCATCCCATACTGCATATCGTCCTTACAGAGTTTCAGCGAACTACCTTGTGTAGTGTTGTTTTTCAAAAGAATTGTTTTCTCGGAGTCGGATAGAGAATGGCGGCGAAAAGAGAATGGATAGATCATGGTGGCGTTATTTTCCTTTGGGAGGAGTTGGGTTTTCGATGCGGGCACGGTTTGCAATCGTATAGAATTTTATTTGTGACTGCGATACAATTATGTAAAAATTATTTATCTCTATATAAATCGAGTTCTGTATGCATAGTTTTTCAAGGAGAATAATTAACGATAGTTGAGCAAATTGTTAAAACAGACGGGCTCGAAAAATTTTCTTGCACGGGATCGAATGTTGCCCTGTTCAGTGCCCTGTTCAGGCGTGCTGTAAATTTTCTAATACTGATGGGGAAAGAAATTCATTTTCTTGGGCACGAGAGTGATAATAGGGAATTATATGTTGGATCTCCGCCGATCGCAAGTCTAACTTGTGATATGCCGGTCCCAAGCCCAGAGAAAGGAGGAGGGTTTGAGGCAATGAGGTAACTCTATCCTCAGTAAAACTTGCATAGTTGCAGCCTGATGGCTGAATTACATCTAAGCGTCTCAGGTCATTAGGGAGGTTTGGCCACGTTGTCAAACCTGCAACATAGTTGTGTGAACTCTGGCACGAGGCAAATCTATTGAAGCAACTATCGCCGAGGCCCCCCATGGAAATGGTTGAGCGATATGCCGACAACTCATCCTTGTAAAAACTTCCTCTGTTAAGAAACCTGGAACAAAAGCCTCGGATTGGACGGATCAACAACGACGACCACCCAAACGCACAACGGATTATTCTCTCGGAACCTGGAATGTACGCTCCCTGAACAAACCGGGGGCCGAAAAAGCCCTCCTTCATCAGGTCGAACAGTACAAACTGAGCATTACTGCAGTCCAGGAAACAAATTAGTTAGGCTGCGAGATCAACGACAAGAAATCGCACACCATTTTTACAAGCGGTAAACCATCGGGCCGCAAGGAGTTTGGAGTAGCATTCATAGTGAATAAGCAGCTTAAGTCGCGCGTTACCGACTTCAAACCCGTAAACGAAAGGCTGTGTGCGATTCGCATCAAGGCGCGTTTTTTCAACCTCTGGCTCATCAATGTGCACGCTCCCACCGAAGTACAAGAAGACTCTATAAAAGACGAGTTCTATGCCTGCCTTGAGACTCTCTTCGACTCACTCCCATCAAATGATGTTAAAATGCTGCTGGGAGATTTCAATGCAAAAGTTGGGAATGAAAGTTGGCATCGGGGGACCACTGGAGGTCACAGCCTCCACGAGGAATGCAATGATAACGGCTATCGTCTAATTGACTTCGCTTGCAGCAGGAACCTTGTTGTAAGCTCAACTTGCTTTCCACATCGTCGCATTCACAAGCAGACCTGGAATTCTCCAGACGCACATACCGTCAACCAAATCGACCACGTCCTTATTAGCAAGAGATGTGTAGCATCCAGTAATTTTTATATTTTTTCATTAAAAAAATTACTGGTCACACATCTCCGACCCACACTGTATGGATCGGAGACGCTACAACATTTTGCAATTTGAAACTACATTTCAATTGCACGAAAACAAAATCCCGCAAGTCCTCCGGGTGACCTTATTGTTGTTTTGCACAGCCAAAAGAAAATCCCGTTAGATCTTCGTGGCTGTGCAAGTGGCATTTGCGAGCTGGAGCTGATAAGCTCGTGGCAGTCGTTTGGGTGTCGCGGTATCGACGAGTGGTTGGCGGCGGGCGGCCGAGAGTAAAAACCGGTGTATTATGAGTTCCATTTTTGTTATTCAGATAAGCGGGTCTTGATTCGCCATAAAGCAGATTTGCTCGCATCGTTTTGTCGTCGGATGAAAAGATACTAAATTCAGAAAATCGAAACAATCGGAAAAATTCAAAAGTTGTACGGGAAAAGATAATGAACAGTGCTCGTGTGTGCGGTCGGATCTCTTTGGTGTTTCAAGCCGCGAACGAATGCAAATGCGAAGTTTCAGTGATAGCCGGATTAAAAGCAATTATTACAGAAAACCCCCCTTTCGGAGTCCGACATTAGAGTTGCGGTTAAAATAATTGAGATCGCGAGCTCCGATTTCTTTTTTTTAAAAACCGCATGCGAAACCTTATAAGAAACCTGTCTTAATTCTTTAAACCAGTCTGAGATTCATCCAGTAGTTTGTTTCGGGATCGGGAACAACTTAAGTGCCGCATTGAGACGTCCCATTGTGCGTCCGTTGACGATTAAAAAAAAAATATTGTGATTACACCCCCCCCCCCCCCCCTGTTTGTTGGTCTAACTACTGAAGATCGAAGGGGCTATTTAAGGAAGTGCCGAGAAAAGTGGCGCGAAAACAGTTATTAGTGGGAACGGGTTGGTTGAACGATAATCAATATCCTGACATGCACGAATGGTACCCACAATGAATTTGTATTCAAACTCTGGGTTACGTTTGCGTGCGGGGAGGACAAGCGGGTTGGTCTAAGTACTTTCTGACTTGCATCGACGGCCTGGTTCGTGAGGAAGTATCTGTGCACTGCAAACTCCATATGTATATAAGTTTGGCGCTAGCAGAAGGTATGTGATTAGTTCAACAGTATGATAATGTATAGGTATAGGAACGTTGTTCTGCTCTACATGAGGAAAACGTGCCCATTGTAAGGAAAGGGGTTGCTTGGATTTTGAAATCGACAATCTTGATTGAAGGGCATTTTTGGGTTGAGGAGCAGGGTCCAGAACCGAGGACGGGAACGCTCCAGCACCATCCCCACGACCAACATTTGCATTTCACACTTATAACCGTGCACCAGCTCATGCAGCCTGGTAGTGTTTAAATGAGGCATTTGGTTTACGGCGCAGACACGTATCTGCTACCTAGCTGACCGACTATCGCGATGGATCTTATCTTCCCACTGGACCGCGTATCATGTTGAAAACAGCAAGCATAGCACGCGGCGCAATTCTAGCCTTCATACTTGTCCGTATTCTATGCCTGATAGCATTCACGTAATGCAGTCATTGACGTAAGCAGGAACAACTGGTGAAGGTGACGAGCTGGATGTCGATACGGGTGATGGGTTGGACTTTGCAACACAAACACCACATCTGTTCGATCATTTGCACCATCAGTCAACACCCTGTTGTAGCTGAGTTAATGAAACGTTAGAAGAAATATCCCGGTGTTTGAACTACCCAACAGATTCGTCGCCATTGTTAATAACAAATAAAAATATAGAGAAGAAAACAATCACGGGACGAACGTTTATCCGAAAAGAGTGTCTTTAGCGTAAAAGTCTAGTTGTTTTTTTTTATATTTGAAAAAAAAAAAGAAAAGTAATTAACTATATTAAATATATAAAGAAAATAGTGAACAAAAAGTAAAAGTTTTAAGCATTTTTTTTGATTATCCAAAGTCTTGTAATTAATCAATTTGCGCAATGCAGTTCGATAAATATTATCTTTAAAAAAAAAAAAAGAATGGAAATGATAGAAATTAAAATAGTATTAAGAATATAAAAAACACGTGTATGAAGCTGTATGAACAGATAATACTAGAATGATTAAAAAGAAAACAAAAAGTATCTTAAACAAAATATGTTGAGAAACATTGAACGACGATAACATATATTTATGTAACTTGAATGCGATACACTATTGGATAGTCACTAGGATTATATATTTCGATACTATCTACTTTGTGATAGTAGTTTTTCTTATATATGTTTAGTTTCCATATATATTTATCTGTTTATTGGATACTGTTAGACAATAAGTATTATTAACCTTACCTAGAGTTACGATAGAAGAGTATCGCGGAGTCATGAGGGGCTAGTCGGTTATTTGTTCTTTCTCGACTTTCTTTTTTTTCTTATAAATTTTCCTCTCGCCTCTAGGAAACTATGGTAAGGAAAACTATGATTTGGGCAATATTACTACCCCCATAACCAAAAATTTCTTTTGCGATTTCATTGAATCAGGATTTTTTTTTGGGTATTCAGTTTGAATCTCGTTTTCTTAAAGCGTGTGCCATTACCATATGTTCCTGATTGTATACAACATAATTGAAAAAAAAAATGAAGTCGGTAGTCGACAAGTGAATTACGTCATTACTTTCGAAAGAATCGAGCACGCCTTGGTTGAATATAATGTTGGGTTTAGTAGACGACGAAAACAAACATAATATTGTACGGAACACACTTGGTGCAGACAAACTTATTACTATAAATAATCGCTCGTTTTGAAAAGAAAAATAGAAAACAAACAGGAGAAAATGTCTTTCATAATGCCACCGAAGAATGCATTCTTTAGGGGTTTATTTCTTTTAGAGCAAGTTTTCTTGGTTTAATAGACTCGAGTAATTCAATTCACGTTTTATTTGATCAAGCTTTGTTCCTTATATGCTACTTTGAAAGTTCTGGAGATCTTTTGTTGGCACATAAATGAAAATTCCATATGTAGTTGTAACCTATAAAAGAAAAAAAAAAGAATTATATAACACTAACAATATAATTTTTTTATAATGTACTTCACTGTTATTTGAATTAAACTAGCAACTTTATTAGGACCAGGAACACCGAATTGTAATTTTGACTTTATTATCTTTACGAATAAAGTAGAAATGTTTTGTTAGCTTTGAAATCGCTGGCCTTCTTATTGGGTGAAAGCCCGAGAAGTTCTTTTCTTTTTCAGGGTCCGCGCGTGGCCTGGCTGGCCTATGATAAAATGATTGATTAAATAGTTTTTCGTGAATTTTTCATCTTTTCCTTATAAGGGAGGGATACTGGCCCAAACCTAATTAGTCTCAGCATTTTTTTTGTAGATTTTTGAATTTTTTGATATGGGGCCAGTATCAGAGGGTGGAGGACCCCAGACCATCGGGGTCAGGGCTCCACTACCATCGGGGGCCCGGGGCTGTCTGCCTCACCCGGGTTCCTTGTAAAGAGAGGTAGCGTTTTTTTCCCATTTTTCCCTTTTGTAGATTTTTAATTTTCTGGCTCCGTGCGTTGTCACGAGCACTGGGTCTGCTTAGTCAGCCCATGTTGCAGAGCCTGGGTGGTTTCCTTTACGGAACTATGCCCCCTTTTGGTCCTTGGGTATTTCTATATACCAGTTTGCGGCTACAATTCATGACGGATGAATAATACGTAGCATCCCGTTTCTTGAGAGCCAACCATCCCCATTTGTTTAAAGAACCCACCCCAGCCGCAGCGAGCTAGCAAAGCGGCACCCCAGCATCCGTCGGGGTTGGTTAAAGGGTGCTCCGCTAATGCGGACGAGGGGCCTTCACGGCCATTTCTAGGGCACCCTGCTCTCGGGGCAATTCTTTTTTTTTTGTTTTGCCTCTTGAATGGCAGTAGCCATTCCACTTTCGGACCTTAGCACTCCTGGTTCTGGACTTCGGTCTGGTTCTAAGTTGTGCTAAGGCCTCTCCCATCGTCATTTTCGCTACAAATGGCGCCCAACGTGGGGCTCGAAACTTGTTTTGGGCAACCCACACCAAAGTGAGAAAATACTTATGAGTTTCGACTCATACTCCCCTTAAGACTTCACGTCTTTAAATCCTAATAATTCCATTCTCACTAGCAGGTCTTAGAATCGCCTCCTTTGCGATTCGATATACTTCGTTCGAGAGAACAAAACCCATTTATTAAGACCTGCATCGCTCGCTCTTTCCTTATTAGCCGCAAACATCCTTCCCAATCCTATCCGGTTAAATTCAATTCCTAGTTAGCTTACCTCTTGGGCAGCTTCCTGTTGTGTTGTCCTTTTGAGTTTTTTTGACTCTGGGTGCAACCTGGAAGTTGGCCGCGGATAACAGGTTGTGGTGGTTTACCGCCGCTCCTGTCCCGGTCAACCGAAGGGCCCCTGCCCCACTTTATGTTGGGAAGCTGTCCCAAATTTTTATATCCTTGCTGTCTTGATCCAGCTTCGGCTTTTGGCTTGGGTTTGGTTCAGGCTGTGGCGGATTACGTGAGGTTGGCGTGGTGCCGCCTACACGTCCCTGCAGCTTGGCCAAACTTGAACCATTTGCTGAAGCTGAGTCAAGCGGCAACATAGTTGTTTTTGGTCCCTTGCTCCTCTCTTTTCGAGGAATTTCGGGTGGGAGAAACAGTCCCACATACTGGGCGGTACCCTTCCGGAACCGACCCAATGTAATTTTCACTTTTGTACAATTTGTCAAGCGTTCATATTTTTCACATTAAATATTCACATCCTTCAATCATTTTACATATAACTTCACACTTAATTAAAACCATCAATAGCTATAAACCTAATTATCACTTTCTTGCGTTTTGAAATCAACAGCCAGCCAGCCAGCGGACCTGAATTGGGGAGGAATGGATCGGGCTCAGCTCAATGAGAGGGCCATATTTTGATACGACATATTAATTTTTGTCTCTGAATCCGCATTTAGTGCGAAGAACTTAAAATTATACAATAGTTAGACACGTCCATTGCAGACGTGCATTTGAGATATTCACTTGTTGGATACGCGCCGCGATCACGCGCGCGTCTTAGTTTGTAAGATACTTGAAAAGCAAAGCGTTTTGACGCTGCTTTAGTTTAAGCTTCTTGCCAGACGCAACTCTTATATTGTTCATTTTTTATAGAATTTCATATTTTCCGCAAGACGAGATGCCACTCACAAGGAGTAACGAGGACCTGTCCCGTGTCCAGGTGGAGGAACAATGCTCCATCTGCCAGGCTCCATTTACGCCAGACAGGCCTGCTTCTACCACCTCCTGCGGCCACCAATTTCATGGGCCATGTCTCGAAAAATGGCTAAAGACGAGGCAGGATTGTCCGCTGTGCCGTGGAGCGTTGAGACTCCCCCTGGAGGCGGTACAGGTCTCTTCAGCAGGAGCAGCCTCCGGAAAAGGCGCTCGTCCTAAAACAGGTAGAGGAGGAGTAAGAACCCGTGGTATGGACCGTCAGGAAGAAGGAATTCGGGACTTCTCGATGGAAGACCCAAATGGGGAAGAAAGTTTGGGTAAATCCCCAGATCCAAAAAGGCACATCCAGCCCACTTCGGAGGAATCCGCAGCGGCCGTTGGTGTTCGCTCCATTGTTCAAGAGGAGCTGAGCACATTTCAACAACAAATTCTGGATCTGCAGCGGACCATGCAGTCCTTATTAAACCAAGGATTTGACCGGAGCCTTCCACCACCATCCGATAGAGTTGAGTCGCCCAGACTCAATCCTAGGGCGAACTCCTTTGTGCCACTCCCTAGGCCACCTCACCAAGCTCCACTTTCTCACCGAGATCCCCATAATTATGAACCACCTCGCGGAGGGCTTCGAAACTTTCGAGACGAGCGTCTGACGCCAGACCGTATCACTACAATAATGGCTGGGTGGAATTTATCGTTCAGCGGCCAGGCAGGAAGTATGCCGGTAGAGACTTTCCTCTACCGGGTCAATGCACTGACACGTCAGCAACTCCAAGGCGATTTCCGGGCGGTCACCCGACATATTGATAGCCTGTTGACAGGTGTCGCCGAGGAGTGGTATTGGCAATACCATCGAGAAGCAGAGCTCCACGACTGGCATTCCCTGAGGGACGCCATGAGGCGCGAATTCCAAGATTTCGCATCCAATAGCGAAATCATGCGGAGGATCCGCCAGCGACGACAGAAAGTGGGCGAGTCTTTCGATGAATTTTATAGAGATCTCCGTCGAATGGCAAGCAGCCTTCCAGTCCCTCTGCACGACAATGACCTCTTGGATATCGTGCAGGGGAATATGCTCCCGGAGTTGCAGTGGCAGCTGGTGGATCGCCAGTTCATTAGCACCCAGCAGCTTCGAGAGCATGTTAAAAGGCGGGAGAGATTGGCCAAAGCTCTAGGCCAGCCAGAGAGAGTCTTCGGGACTCGCCGGCATCTGTCGGCGCTGACGGATCCGCCGGATTGGACTGAGTTAGACGGTGAGCTAGGGAGCCGGTCGAGTGAGAGACCCGCAGACGAAACACTATGTGCTGCGACAGTCCTGCCTACCTGCTGGAATTGCAGGAAGGTGGGACACAGATTTGATAACTGCTTGGAAGAAAGGCGTGTATTCTGCTACGGTTGCGGTAAGGAAAACACTTACAAACCTCATTGCGCAGTATGCCAATCAAAAAACCGCCAACCGGGAGTGCCGAATTCCAGCAAGAGCCTCCCAAACAGTGGGACACACCCCCCTCCGAATTCCAGCAGATAGACAGGACTGAGGACAGGCAAAAGTCTCTCGCCAACCCTCACGATGCCTCCAACGTTTCTATATCTGCGCCTACCGGCCCTGACAGTTTTCCCCCAGCTATAACACAACACGCACCATTGGCTTTTCTGCCATACCACCTAAGATGGCGGAAATATGCGGCGGTCCGAGACCGAATTTTTAATTCCGAAATTTCACGACCAAAACCTATTCGTTCCAAAACAAAGCGCTCAACGCTGAGAATGAGAGCTTTCTATTCTCGCTTTCGGCGTTGGCGTTACCAGCTTAACTGTGCCACATTGATGGACGTGCCTTCAGGTGACGTCCGTCCATACGCGCAGGTTCTGCTGTTCGACCAACCAATTGCAGGCTTGATCGACACGGGGGCTTCCGTGAGCGTGATGGCGGCTGACCTGGCAAAATCATTCCTCGAGAGGAACGCTTTTCATTGGAAAAGAGCTTCTCTCGGGTTGAAGACTGCAGACGGCACACAACATCAAGCCGTAGGCCGAGTGTCAGCTGACATCACGTTCAGGGGAGTTACCAGGTCCTTGACGCTCTGGATAATTCCCACTCTCAGCCAAAACTTATATCTGGGAGTGGATTTCGTGCGTCAATTCGCCTTAGCAGCAGACCTGTTTGCGCCATCCCAACAAGTCAACACCACTAGTAGCCTCGAACAACTCGACGATCACGCCCACCCTCTCTCACCGGGGCAGCGTCACAGACTTACGTCTGTGATTGCTAGCTTCCCGTCGTTCGCCGTAGAGGGTTTGGGAAAAACAGCGCTGATCGAGCACGAAATCGACACTGGCGATCAGAAACCGATTAAACAGAGACACTTCTCTGTTTCGCCAGCTGTCGAAAAACTCTTATATAAAGAGATAGATCGTATGCTCGCGCTGGGCGTGATCGAAGAGTCCAAGAGTGCGTGGTCCTCGCCAGTGACCCTAGTGGTCAAGCCCTCCAAGGTGCGCCTGTGCTTGGATGCGCGAAAGGTGAACTCGGTCACAGTGAAAGACGCCTATCCCTTACCATTGATAGACGGCATCTTAAGCAGACTCCCTAAGGCCACATTTATTACGAGCCTGGATCTAAAAGATGCCTTCTGGCAGATTCCTTTGGAGGAACGGTCAAGGGAGAAGACGGCTTTCACTGTGCCCGGGCGACCCTTGTATCACTTTGTCGTGATGCCGTTTGGCTTGTGCAATGCACCCCAAACGATGTCACGACTCATGGACAAAGTGATACCTCCGCATCTTAAGCACCAAGTATTCGTGTACTTGGATGACTTGTTGGTGATAACCGAGGCCTTCGACGAACACCTGAAGGTACTGCACCAGGTCGCATTCCATCTGCGACAAGCTGGCCTTACCATCAATGTGGAGAAGAGCAAGTTCCTCTTGCGCGAGGTAAAATATCTTGGCCACATTGTTGGTAATGGAACGATCCGTACAGACCCCGACAAGGTGAGATCCATTATGGATTTCCCTCTTCCGACAACTACGAAGCAGCTGCGGAGATTTTTGGGAATCTGCGGCTGGTATCGACGCTTCGTCAGAGAATATGCGTCTTTGTCAACGCCACTGACAGACATGCTTTCGAAGAGGACTCAATTTGTGTGGACCGACGAGAGGCTAAATGCTTTCAAGCAATTGAAAGTGAGCCTTGCTTCGGCTCCAGTGTTGCACAGCCCCGACTTCAACAAGCCCTTCTCCATCCAATGTGACGCGAGTCAACATGGAGTAGGTGCCGTGCTAGTGCAACGGACGGAAGAAGGAGACGAAGCCCCCGTCGCCTATATGTCCCACAAATTGAATCCCGCTCAGAGAAATTACACCGTCACTGAGCAAGAGTGTCTGGCAGCGGTGTTGGCAATCAAAAAGTTCCGTGCCTACGTGGAAGGTCACGAATTTGAAATCGTGACCGACCATGCTTCCCTAAAATGGCTAATGCACCAACCAGATCTAAATGGTCGCTTAGCCCGGTGGGCCCTTAAACTTCAAGGGTTCAATTTCACCATCACCCACCGAAAGGGAAGCCAAAACGTAGTGCCGGACTCTTTGTCGCGCATGTTCTCTGCCGAGGCGTTGACGCCGGCGGAATGCGAGGAGACTCCAATGGAGCTAGATTTGACTTCGCCGCATTTCAAAAGTGCTTCTTATTTGGAGCTAGCGGCGAAAGTCCGGGCAGAACAACACCAGCTGCCGGACCTAAAATTAGTAGACGGGTTCATATACAAGCGAACCGAATATGCGACCGGAAACGGACTTCAAGACCAGTTGGCTTGGAAGTTGTGGGTGCCGTCAGAAATGACGGCAGAGTTAGTGAAGAGAGCTCATGACCCACCCTTGAGCGCGCATGGTGGCGTGGCCAAAACCCTCGGCCGATTACGGCAATGGTTTTATTGGCCACGAATGGCCGCTCAAGTCAGTGAATATGTGGGATCATGCCTCATCTGCAAAACCACCAAAGCTCCTTCACACACCCTTCGACCACCAATGACGCTTCAGTCCGTACCCGAGCGCATATTCCAACGCTTGTATATCGACATTATAGGCCCCTACCCTAGGTCCAAATCTGGCAACATAGGAGCCCTCGTCATCCTAGACCATCTATCGCGGTTCCCATTTATCGAGCCGCTTCGAAAATTCACTGCGAAGGCAGTAGTGGACATCTTAAAGAAGAGAATCTTCCACCTTGTCGGAGTTCCAGAAACCATCGTGTCGGACAATGGTGTACAATTTCGGTCGTCTATCTTTCAGACCTTTCTACAGGAATTCGGTGTCGGACACACCTTTACCGCCGTGTATTCCCCTCAAGCCAATGCCTCGGAACGTCTCAACCGCTCCATACTAGCGGCCATCCGTTCGTACATTGATCCTGCTCAAAAGGAATGGGACGCCAAAATCCCAGAGATAACCTGCGCGCTACGCTCAGCACCTCACGCGACGATAGGGACTTCGCCCTATCAGGCAGTCTTCGGCCAACCAATGGTCACCCATGGCCGCACTTACCATCTGTTGCGGCAACTGCATCTTTTGGATGACCCCGAGACCACCCTGCCACCTCCTGACCACCTGGCAATCCTACGCCAGTCCATCCGCGACCTCACCACCAAAGCCCAGTCTCGCAATGCCAAGGCCTATAACCTTCGTTCCAGGGTGGTTTCATACCAGCCTGGCGAAGTGGTCTACAGGCGCAACTTCCGGCAAAGTGACGCAGCCGCGCACTACAATGCAAAGCTGGACCGGAAGTTTTTACCTAGTAAGGTAATTAAGAAGATCGGCGGTGCTTATTACCAGCTAGCCGATCAAAATGGACGATCAGTGGGCGTCTTTCATGCGAAAGACATCACTAAGTGATATACCCACTAGTTCACCAGTTCACGATCTGTTTCCAAATTTCATTTGGAGATCGTCCATTTGCGCCTATTTCAGGTGTCACTCCTGCTTCAATTGAAAAGTATCTAGAGATGTTCACCTCGTTCACCATTTCCTCTACCAAAGATACTTCCATTATTAAGTCAGTATACGTTGTTCACGATATTTCCTTCATTAAAAATTACCCCTTTTAGTTCTGTTCACATTCTTCACGATTTTCTTAAAAGGATTGGATAATAACTGACATGATCACCTGTTCACGTCATTATATTTCCCTTATTACATCCATCCTTCAGCTCTTTCCACGCACTTGCCCTTGTGGAAAGACCTGTGTTGTAGCATCCAGTAATTTTTATATTTTTTCATTAAAAAAATTACTGGTCACACATCTCCGACCCACACTGTATGGATCGGAGACGCTACAACATTTTGCAATTTGAAACTACATTTCAATTGCACGAAAACAAAATCCCGCAAGTCCTCCGGGTGACCTTATTGTTGTTTTGCACAGCCAAAAGAAAATCCCGTTAGATCTTCGTGGCTGTGCAAGTGGCATTTGCGAGCTGGAGCTGATAAGCTCGTGGCAGTCGTTTGGGTGTCGCGGTATCGACGAGTGGTTGGCGGCGGGCGGCCGAGAGTAAAAACCGGTGTATTATGAGTTCCATTTTTGTTATTCAGATAAGCGGGTCTTGATTCGCCATAAAGCAGATTTGCTCGCATCGTTTTGTCGTCGGATGAAAAGATACTAAATTCAGAAAATCGAAACAATCGGAAAAATTCAAAAGTTGTACGGGAAAAGATAATGAACAGTGCTCGTGTGTGCGGTCGGATCTCTTTGGTGTTTCAAGCCGCGAACGAATGCAAATGCGAAGTTTCAGTGATTAAAAGCAATTATTACAGAAAACCCCCCTTTCGGAGTCCGACATTAGAGTTGCGCTTAAAATAATTGAGATCGCGAGCTCCGATTTCTTTTTTTTAAAAACCGCATGCGAAACCTTATAAGAAACCTGTCTTAATTCTTTAAACCAGTCTGAGATTCATCCAGTAGTTTGTTTCGGGATCGGGAACAACTTAAGTGCCGCATTGAGACGTCCCATTGTGCGTCCGTTGACGATTAAAAAAAAAATATTGTGATTACACCCCCCCCCCCTGTTTGTTGGTCTAACTACTGAAGATCGAAGGGGCTATTTAAGGAAGTGCCGAGAAAAGTGGCGCGAAAACAGTTATTAGTGGGAACGGGTTGGTTGAACGATAATCAATATCCTGACATGCACGAATGGTACCCACAATGAATTTGTATTCAAACTCTGGGTTACGTTTGCGTGCGGGGAGGACAAGCGGGTTGGTCTAAGTACTTTCTGACTTGCATCGACGGCCTGGTTCGTGAGGAAGTATCTGTGCACTGCAAACTCCATATGTATATAAGTTTGGCGCTAGCAGAAGGTATGTGATTAGTTCAACAGTATGATAATGTATAGGTATAGGAACGTTGTTCTGCTCTACATGAGGAAAACGTGCCCATTGTAAGGAAAGGGGTTGCTTGGATTTTGAAATCGACAATCTTGATTGAAGGGCATTTTTGGGTTGAGGAGCAGGGTCCAGAACCGAGGACGGGAACGCTCCAGCACCATCCCCACGACCAACATTTGCATTTCACACTTATAACCGTGCACCAGCTCATGCAGCCTGGTAGTGTTTAAATGAGGCATTTGGTTTACGGCGCAGACACGTATCTGCTACCTAGCTGACCGACTATCGCGATGGATCTTATCTTCCCACTGGACCGCGTATCATGTTGAAAACAGCAAGCATAGCACGCGGCGCAATTCTAGCCTTCATACTTGTCCGTATTCTATGCCTGATAGCATTCACGTAATGCAGTCATTGACGTAAGCAGGAACAACTGGTGAAGGTGACGAGCTGGATGTCGATACGGGTGATGGGTTGGACTTTGCAACACAAACACCACATCTGTTCGATCATTTGCACCATCAGTCAACACCCTGTTGTAGCTGAGTTAATGAAACGTTAGAAGAAATATCCCGGTGTTTGAACTACCCAACAGATTCGTCGCCATTGTTAATAACAAATAAAAATATAGAGAAGAAAACAATCACGGGACGAACGTTTATCCGAAAAGAGTGTCTTTAGCGTAAAAGTCTAGTTGTTTTTTTTTATATTTGAAAAAAAAAAGAAAAGTAATTAACTATATTAAATATATAAAGAAAATAGTGAACAAAAAGTAAAAGTTTTAAGCATTTTTTTTGATTATCCAAAGTCTTGTAATTAATCAATTTGCGCAATGCAGTTCGATAAATATTATCTTTAAAAAAAAAAAAAGAATGGAAATGATAGAAATTAAAATAGTATTAAGAATATAAAAAACACGTGTATGAAGCTGTATGAACAGATAATACTAGAATGATTAAAAAGAAAACAAAAAGTATCTTAAACAAAATATGTTGAGAAACATTGAACGACGATAACATATATTTATGTAACCTGAATGCGATACACTATTGGATAGTCACTAGGATTATATATTTCGATACTATCTACTTTGTGATAGTAGTTTTTCTTATATATGTTTAGTTTCCATATATATTTATCTGTTTATTGGATACTGTTAGACAATAAGTATTATTAACCTTACCTAGAGTTACGATAGAAGAGTATCGCGGAGTCATGAGGGGCTAGTCGGTTATTTGTTCTTTCTCGACTTTCTTTTTTTTCTTATAAATTTTCCTCTCGCCTCTAGGAAACTATGGTAAGGAAAACTATGATTTCGGCAATATTACTACCCCCATAACCAAAAATTTCTTTTGCGATTTCATTGAATCAGGATTTTTTTTGGGGTATTCAGTTTGAATCTCGTTTTCTTAAAGCGTGTGCCATTACCATATGTTCCTGATTGTATACAACATAATTGAAAAAAAAAATGAAGTCGGTAGTCGACAAGTGAATTACGTCATTACTTTCGAAAGAATCGAGCACGCCTTGGTTGAATATAATGTTGGGTTTAGTAGACGACGAAAACAAACATAATATTGTACGGAACACACTTGGTGCAGACAAACTTATTACTATAAATAATCGCTCGTTTTGAAAAGAAAAATAGAAAACAAACAGGAGAAAATGTCTTTCATAATGCCACCGAAGAATGCATTCTTTAGGGGTTTATTTCTTTTAGAGCAAGTTTTCTTGGTTTAATAGACTCGAGTAATTCAATTCACGTTTTATTTGATCAAGCTTTGTTCCTTATATGCTACTTTGAAAGTTCTGGAGATCTTTTGTTGGCACATAAATGAAAATTCCATATGTAGTTGTAACCTATAAAAGAAAAAAAAAAAGAATTATATAACACTAACAATATAATTTTTTTATAATGTACTTCACTGTTATTTGAATTAAACTAGCAACTTTATTAGGACCAGGAACACCGAATTGTAATTTTGACTTTATTATCTTTACGAATAAAGTAGAAATGTTTTGTTAGCTTTGAAATCGCTGGCCTTCTTATTGGGTGAAAGCCCGAGAAGTTCTTTTCTTTTTCAGGGTCCGCGCGTGGCCTGGCTGGCCTATGATAAAATGATTGATTAAATAGTTTTTCGTGAATTTTTCATCTTTTCCTTATAAGGGAGGGATACTGGCCCAAACCTAATTAGTCTCAGCATTTTTTTTGTAGATTTTTGAATTTTTTGATATGGGGCCAGTATCAGAGGGTGGAGGACCCCAGACCATCGGGGTCAGGGCTCCACTACCATCGGGGGCCCGGGGCTGTCTGCCTCACCCGGGTTCCTTGTAAAGAGAGGTAGCGTTTTTTTCCCATTTTTCCCTTTTGTAGATTTTTAATTTTCTGGCTCCGTGCGTTGTCACGAGCACTGGGTCTGCTTAGTCAGCCCATGTTGCAGAGCCTGGGTGGTTTCCTTTACGGAACTATGCCCCCTTTTGGTCCTTGGGTATTTCTATATACCAGTTTGCGGCTACAATTCATGACGGATGAATAATACGTAGCATCCCGTTTCTTGAGAGCCAACCATCCCCATTTGTTTAAAGAACCCACCCCAGCCGCAGCGAGCTAGCAAAGCGGCACCCCAGCATCCGTCGGGGTTGGTTAAAGGGTGCTCCGCTAATGCGGACGAGGGGCCTTCACGGCCATTTCTAGGGCACCCTGCTCTCGGGGCAATTCTTTTTTTTTTGTTTTGCCTCTTGAATGGCATAAGCCATTCCACTTTCGGACCTTAGCACTCCTGGTTCTGGACTTCGGTCTGGTTCTAAGTTGTGCTAAGGCCACTCCCACCTTCAAATTCGCTACAGATGGGCGTCAAGGGTTATGGATGTTCGGTCGTACCGCGGAGCTAACTGTGACTCCGATCATTTTCTGGTGCAAACGACATACCGGTGCAGAATTTCCTCAGTGCACCAATCGAGATTCAGCCCTCCCAAAATCTTCGCTGTTGAGAATTTGCTGAACGATTATACGGCTCAGGTATATACGACCGCGCTCGAGGAAAGAATTTCACCAATGCTGCGCGACTCCAGCAACGTAGGTGTCCATGAGTTCTGGGAAGAGCTCAAAAATACAATCAAGAATGTGGCAGAAAACGTTGTGGGATACAAAGCCCTACGAGCGCGAAATGAATGGTTTGACGAAGAATGCAGAAACTCATTTGACGCAAAGAACGAGGCCTACAGACAATGGGTCCAACGTGCAACCAGAGCCAAGAAGGAAAAATATGACGAGCTACGGCGAATATCCAATAGAATAATTAGGCGTAAGAAACGAAAATACTTTGACGAGCAGTTGCTGAACATTAATATAAACCTAGTTAGTAAGAACACCAGACAAGCGTACAGATCTAAACTTTATCAAAAACGGCTACCAACCCAGGACTAGCCTCTGTAAGGACAAAGATGGAAATATTATCAGCGACACCGAAAATATTAGCAAACGATGGGCGTCCTACTTCGAAGAGCTTCTGAATCCGCCTTCAAACATCCTGGCAGCAGAAGCTGAGCTCCATGGTGATACCGTTGGTCAACCGCCATCCACACAATCCCCTACAGTAGAAGAAGTTGATCTCGCCTTGCGTTCACTGAAAAGCAACAAAGCGCCGGGCGCTGACGGCATACCAGCTGAGCTACTCAAGTCTGGTGGGGCGGGTCTATTAAGTGCGCTACATCAACTACTGCTGCGAATATGGGAGACTGAGGTGATCCCAGACGATTGGCGCAGAAGCATCATCTGTCCCATACATAAAAAGGGAGATAAACTGCGGTGTGAGAATTACAGAGGCATCTCCTTAGTCTGTACGGCCTACAAAATCCTGTCAAAAATCCTGGAGTATAGGATTAAACCGTTCGCGGAAGAAATCATTGGCGAGTATCAAGGCGGTTTCAGATCTGGTCGCTCCACAATCGACCAGCTCTTCACGGTCAAGCTAATTTTGCAAAAGTGCTGGGAATACGACGTCGACGTATACCAAATCTTTGACGACTTTAAACAAGCATATGACAGCATCAATCGAGGAGCTCTATATAGCATCATGCTGCAATTTGGTATACCGGCCAAATTAGTGAGACTTGTAAAGATGACGATGACCAACTCCGTCTCGCAAGTCCGGATCCAGAACAGATTGACGGATCCTTTTGAAACTCTGGGTGGCCTGAAGCAGGGCGATGGTATAGCGCCCACGTTCTTCAACCTGGCACTTGAGTTCGCTATTCGGGCAATGAACCTAAACACCAGCGGCACGCTACTTTTTAAGTCGACACAATTGGCAGCGTACGCGGATGACATTAACATCATGGCTCGAAAACTGACCGATGAAGAAGAACTTCTGCTTAGACTTGACGCCGCAGCAAAGGAAGATGGACTACGAATCAACGAGGACAAAACGAAAGTTATGATGCAATCTAGGACAAGGACGCCAGCGCACACGACCATCAACGTAGGGGACCTTTGCATCAAATTCGTGGACAACTTCGTTTACCTGGGTAGCAATCTATCGAGTGATGCCAACGAAACTGACGAAATCAAGCGACGGATACAACTAGCAAATAAGACATTCTTCTCGGTCCTCCCCATTATGAAATCGAAATATGTGCACAGAAAAACTAAGCTCCGCGTTTATAAGACTATCATACGACTTGTGCTGTGCTATGGTTGCGAAACATGGACCTTGACCCAAGCCTCCGAAAATAGGATCGACACCTTCGAACGGAAAGTTCTACGGCGGATTTTCGGGGCTGTTCGCGACCGAGATGGATGACGCATCCGGTACAACAATGAGTTGTACGAACTTTATGATGAGCTGGAAGTCTCCAAGATCGTCAAATTACAACGTTTACAGTGGGCTGGGCAGGTGCAACGCATGAATGACGATCGCATGCCAAAACGTGTCATGAACGCAAGACGAGTCGACGGAGCGAGGCCAAGAGGAAGACCAAGAGCTCGTTGAGAGAGCTCAGTGTATGCGGACGCCGAGCAATTATTGGGGCTCCAAGACTGGAGGACGCGGTCACGTGACCGAGACAATTGGAGGAATACGATCCAGGCGGCCAAGGCCCGACGTCGGGCTGTTGTGCGGCGATGATGATGATGTTGGATTTATATGATGGATTTATATGATATATTATGAATTATATGTCGGCGGTGATGTTCTGCTCGCTATAAAAAAAGAACTGCCAGTATCCCGTCTTGAGATATCTGATATTAGCGGCCTTAATATGTCTGCATCACACTAAACATTGATCAGAGGTGTGTTTTCTTGGCAATAATATACATCCCACCGTCCGCACCAAGCTCCACATGTGATTTGGCGTACAACCTGACCGATTATATTTACCGTATAATGGAGCCCACCAATGATCTCATTCTTATGGGAAATTTCAATCTACCGCATGTAGAGTGGCGACTCTCTGATGATAGTGAACATTACCTTCCATCGTCTAATAACCGACGTGAAGCTTACTTCATTGACTCCGTACTTTCAACTGGACTAAAGCAGATCAATTGTATTTACAACACAAATGGACGACTTTTGGACCAAATTTTTTCGAAAATTTCTTCGGATGTCTTGATTCAACGATGCTCATCTTTTCTACTTGTTGAATCCACTCACCATCCAGCTCATCATATAACATTTACAATCAAAGACGATATACTTAATGTCTAACTTTGTTAATCTTTACAATTTTAACTTCAAGGAAGTCGACTTTGATATGCTGAGTGGAGTGCTAACCGAATGCGACTGGTCTTCGGTTGTGAATGAATCTGACATAAGCGTTGCTACCATAAACTTTCTTCCATCTTATTCGGTTGCTTTGTTCGCTGTGTTCCATTGCGTAACTCTGTACCTTTGAAACGCTTTCCATGGATCAAACCAGATTTAATCAATCTAAAAAATTTGAAAATTAAGGCTTGGAAAGTGTACAATTCGTCGCGTCTAGAAGATGACTATGAAGTTTATGAGGAATTACGAAATAGATTCGTATCTGAAACCTCATCTGCCTACTCAAACTACATGGATGAGCTAAGGCAGTCTTTCATAAGCCATCCTAAACGTTTTTGGAGTTTTGTAAATTCAAAAAGGTATCATGGCGGATACCCTTGTTCTTTTATCTCTGACGGCATGGTCATTAATAACTCGCTCGCTATCAGTAACTTGTTTGCAGATTACTTCCAATCTGCGTATGGAATACCTGTCTATGACTTCGACATAACTAATTTCAATTACTTAATGGACTCTCCTAAAACGACGTTGTTAATGAAAGACCTACACATCGACACTGCCACTACCCTAAAGCATATATCTCATCTTGAGAATAGTTTTCATCCTAGTCCTGATGGTATACCGACCTTAGTCCTTAAGCGGTGCGCCGATTCTCTCTCACCCCTGTTGGCTCACCTTTTTAATCTATCCATTTCTTCTGGCATTTTTCCAAACTTGTGGAAATATTCATCTATAGCTCCCAATTTACAAAAAAAGCAGTAGAGATGTCGTGCACAATTATAGACCAATCGCTAAATTACCATGCGTTGCCAAGCTCTTTGAAGCTATAGTTGCCGAGGTGCTATCTTTCCACTCTAAGGCATTTATTACGCCTTGCCAGTATGGCTTTATTAAAGGCAAATCTACCACTACTAATCTTTTAGAACTTGCGAATCTAGTCACCCCTGCGATTGAAGAAGGTAAACAAGTTGACTGTATTTACACCGACCTCACGAAGGCTTTTAATAAGCTGGATCATAATATTCTTATATGTAAATTGCATATTCTTGAATTCCCTGATAAGTTTATTGACTGGATTAAATCCTATCTCACAGATCGCAAACAGAACGTTCGATTTCGTGGCACTCGATCCACTGACATAATCTCCTCTTCGGGTGTGCCACAAGGCAGCCACCTTGGTCCGATTCTTTTCGCTATTTATATTAACGATCTTATCACCTTCGCTCCTGGACTCTCCATTCTACTCTACGCTGATGACGCAAACATTTTCAATATAATATCATCACTTGACGACTGTACAATCTTACAACGCAATGTGTCATTTTTTTCTAATTGGTGCGCTCTAAACCATCTTTCACTAAATGCTGACAAATGATCAGTTATTTCTTTCTCCCATAAATCATGTCCTATTAATTTCAATTACTTTTTAAATGATATTCTATTGACCCATTCCAATAAAGTTCTTGATTTAGGTGTTCTATTAAACTCTGCCTTTACTTTTAATGACCACATTTACTCTATAATAATAAAAGCCAATTGTGCTCTTGGCTTCTTAAAAAGGCGGTCTAAAGAATTCAATGACATTCGGATGACAAAAATCC
Source organism: Nemotelus pantherinus (assembly GCA_963978885.1). NCBI lineage: Eukaryota > Metazoa > Arthropoda > Insecta > Diptera > Stratiomyidae > Nemotelus > Nemotelus pantherinus. The sequence goes on from OZ022264.1 coordinate 190,361,776, forward strand.
TATTCTGCTCTCTAGTTCGCTCGATCCTAGAACATGGATGCTTGATGTGATCTCCATTTTATAAGGAGCATATTGATCGAATTGAATCTGTTCAAAAAAGATTCTTAATTTTTGTTTTTAGTTCTTTCCGCTGGTCTGATCCTTTTTGTTTACCTCTTTATGAAAGCCGCTTGCAATTATTGACCATGGACACTCATGAAACTAGACGTCAAAATGTCAAGGCTCTATTCGCTGTGAAATTGCTCAATGGAAACGTGAACTCTGAGTTTTTATGATCAAAGTTGAGCTTTCGTGTTTGTCACGGTGAGCGTAGACATCATAGCGCCTTATCCATCCCATTTCATAAGACCAATTTTGGATTAAATGAACCAACATGCGCAATAGCCCGAAGCTTTAACTCGGCATATCAAATGTTCGACTTCAATCATACTGTTGAAATTTTCAAGTGGCGGCTTATCCGACCGTTTAACTGTTCGTCATAAACTTATAAATATATTTTTTGTAGTAACCACTTTGTTGATGAAACTGTGTAGAATAAAAAAATTAATAAATAGTTATGTGGATCAACGCAACAATCATAAAGCCGATGATCATGTAAGCATCCATAGAATGGTGAAACTCGTGAACGCTCGTAAGAACTAAGGCACAAAATAATGGACTGCTTGCCTAGGTATCTACCCTGCTGTCATTACATTTTGATGGGAAAATTCTCTCCAGATCTCGCAATGCCCTTGGACGCTCGATTTCGGAAGAAAATATGAACTAATCTTTTTGAGCAGGAGTGACTGGGAGCACCCAGATGTCTGTACTGGAAGATAGTCTGGGATATTGTTCACGGACGGCTCAAATATAGATGTTAGATGTGAAGCTAGTGACTACCTGTGCTTATCGAATCAAATGTGGTTTTTTTGGAAACCATGTTTCTGTTTTTTGACCTGAAATGTTCTCTCTCTTGAAAGCTGCTTGCGGGGCGATTGATGATAAGTGGAAGAAAAAAAGGAATTCCGCAACGACATCAATACTGCGCTGTTGGCATTATGTAGACCCCTGACTGCTTCGAAAATTATCCACGATTGAACTCTGTTCAATCGTAGGTGTGTGCTATGATGTTTCCGGAAATGAAATTGTTGATGCTTCTACGAAGTAATGCTCAATGCGTTCAATAAAGCGTTCAGAACCTGCCACATGTGTACCAACCGCATCTACACATACCATTTTTCAAAAATGGTAATCGGTTCCCATAAAGAAAGATGGTTATCTGTAGCATTTAAAAAATTTCGAAAAACTTTTTCAGTTAACATTTTCTGCGGACGTATGCTTAGTTTAGGCTGTCTGCATATCAAGTGGCATTTTTTCATATCATTGAATATTTTGCTTTCATGTTACCTGCAAAAAAAACTTCAGCTTTACGACAAAACATTCCAAGACGTTCTTATCTTTCAGCAATTATTTGCAAAATGGTTTGTTCTGGTTAGCAAAATTTAATCTTGTGAAACACTAACTTTTTTAGTCTTTTTTCTATGTATTAAGTGTTGTGAATAAAAACACGCAGTTATTTTTTTTTATCACGTATGAATTTTATTTGGTTAAGAAGCATGAATTATAAAAAAAATTATTACATAGTTCTCCATAAACATGTGAATAATGAAGTTAATAAATCAAAGGTCTACAATTTCCTGGAATATTTGACTTCGTGTCAGTCCTTTTTGGTCGTCCAGCAGTAGTCTGCCGACATCCTGGGACTCCATTTACCCTGGTTACCTTTCTCCATGCTCATCGCATAAAGCCCCTAAATTCTCAGGGAAAAATCCAGATATGAGTCTAGAAAATGAATTCTAAGCGACATATTGCAACCCAAAGTATCATATGTCAATAGAAGCTCGTTGATCAATTCTCTATGATCCTCACTCTTATGGTTACCCAAAAAATTTGCAACCACGTTTTTAAAGCATTGCCAAGCTGATTTTTCTAAAACGTTCATTTTTTCTTCGAATTTCGAATCTTTTATTAATTCCTTGATTTAAGTTCCTACGAAAATGACCTCTTTGATTTGAGCATCATTTATTCTGGGAAATTTGTTTTTAAATACAAAAATCCATATCAATTGCGATTCATCGCCTTTACGAAATGTTTCATAAGACCTTATTTGAATGGAGTGGCGGAACAAATGCATCAGCAGGGTTTACAAGTGGTAAATGCTTCACATTTTTCTGTTCAGGAATTAAATAGCGAAAACAAATATGTAGCACTCCTTTTTTTGTTTTATATGCTTTTATCGCTACAATACCGAAATCAGCTTGATCTTATCACAAAAAAACTTAGGCTGATTGAAACTAAATAAGTGCATTTTCGTAATGAGGGTAAGTAGTCAAAACACGATCACCTATCACAGTTCATGTGGCATCCAAATTTCGCAGGAATTTTTTTACCGTTTGTATAGCACTTTTGTGTTCGACACTGCTCAAATATAGAATTCAACAGCTTACATGTTATAAGAAATTCGTTAAATTGTCTTCGGAAGTATTTTCTTAAAGTTCCATTCAGAAATAATAGACTGCATGTAACACCAAAGGTAACCCTGGTCATTCTCTAAGCCGTCACTGGCTGTTTATTTTTGATGTTTTTTAGTCAGATAAATCTATGAACTTTAAAAATTTTTAGGAGAAGCAAGTTCAGTCTGTAGAAATGGTTTTTCTAAAGCATAATTTTAAATTCGAAAGTTTTATAAATTCTTTAGTGAATCCGATGAAAGATTAGTTCCAGCCCAAAGTAGCTCATTCAATGATAAATGATTACCTGTTTTTGCGGATGCGTCAAATATGATGCAAATCTTTGCAATCTGTTTATACAAGTGGTACATCGGACGAGGTGGCATGTAATACGCTCTGCCTTTAAAATCGTCGTCACATTTTTCGACGACTCCCGATGAGATAAGTTCTTGAATAATATCATCATATTGTTGACTCTATCGGAGTCTCTACTGTCATACTGTTTAGTCATCAACTTAGGTGATTGCACTAGCGCGGCATCACGATTTCCATCAACTAAACAGCTTTCTTTTTTCCATAATTACGAGGCTTTATACCAGCGGCCATTCATACGCACATATTGATCGGTCAATCGATCGTGGTCATCATCTTGGCTACCATGAATATCATCTAAATTTCACAAGCGATTAGTACAGTTGGGTATAAAATTGTAATCTGTATTATATTTATCAAAATCTAGTTGAACAATATTCAGATACATACTCGATGCGATATTTCTAGACACATAAACTATAGGAACTTGCAAAGTCCATCCGAAAATGGTGTCAACAGCAACCCATCGCTTGTTGATTTGCATAGTTTGCTTTTTGACCACGGACCAGAAGATATCAGCATCTAACAACATTTTGATAGCATTTTCGCATTCACCTTAACGATAATCATCCGCAAGTGAAAGAGTCGGCAAACTTTTTATTGAAGTAAGAAATTGCAACACATCTGGACATATGTCAGGAATAAAGATAGAATAATCTGATACAATCATTGATAGGGTTTATAGCGGTTGGACCAAATCTGACCTGATCTATAGCGCGGACTAAGTGAATTTAGTCCTAAGGCGTTTACATGGACCTGACCTAAAATTTGACTAGGTCGGATATAGTCCTAATTTATTCAGCTGTCATTAAGTTTAATTTTAGTTCACGCACTGTAATAATCTTTGCATTTCTCTCTCAAACATGTTTACTTCAATGATCTTGAATCAAACGAGAGTGTTGCGACCTTATATTCAACATGCATATATTATTAATGGTCGCGTATAAATCAATGCTTAGTTCGAGTGTGTTAACAGCGATATAGTCCACGATCTGAAATTGAGGACTGACCTATCACTAGTTTGGGTTCGGTACTGAGTGTTTACAGCAGGTGGACTAAATAGTTTAGGTCGAATTTGATGTATAGTCCGCGGAATAAAAACAAACACACCCATTGCTATAATTGCTTGTGACATAGCTTTCATTCTGTCAAACAACCGTCAACAACCAAAGAGAATTATCTGCATATTTACCGTATCCACAAGTTCAAGGTTGAGCTTATGTACCACGTTCCGTTTAATGTAGGTCTTGCGGGATCCACCATTCAAAATGACTAGAATCATTAATGCTCTAACGCCGCCAATTGCTCGAATCAATACTCGAGCAATCTACAATAACGCTTTTCTTGATTTATGGATTAAAGAGCATAACGTTGTGAACACGAATTCCCTGCACTACAATTTTGAAGCTTTAAAGTTTTCATTACTGATTTCGACTCTAATTGCTCACTAATTTTGCCTCGATATCTTGGATCGTTAATAGACCTCATGTGATTTCTTGAGCATAATTTACACTCAAAATCCATGTATCTTACCAATGAGGCAACTGCGAGATTGCGTACTGCGTGTGCTTCAATGGCAAAAGTAACCATTGTTTAACTCCGTGGTTTCCGTTAATATTCCACCAGCTATTCTAATTGGTTTCACGAACTCATTCTGTTCCGTTCTTAATTTAGTCCCCGCAATATGATCCAGACTTCCTGAAGATTCGATTTCATGCCTTAAAAACAATAAAAATCATTTCCAATCTATCACGATGTATGTTGCATGAAGAATAATCACTGCCAGTTGAAAGTTAATGATCATGTGTGAGTGATGGACACTATTATAGAGCTTTCGTAAATGCATAACATCGCTACGTGAAATTATTCGAGGCAAGTTTATAAACTTTTGCATTATGTTATCAGCAAGTTTTACACTCACTAAATTGTTCTAACAGTAAGGCAATAAATTTGCACTGGTGGGTGTGATATCAGCAATAAATTCGGCTGCCTTGCTCAATAAAATATTTGTTAGATAATTAAGTCTATCAGTACCTGAATTGTCATTTCTACCATAGACAACAGTTTTAAAACGCTCTCAAAACAAATACATTTTTTTTTTAGCTTTCTGACGATTATATTCAAAAACAGCTTTGGTAATTTAGCACAATTTCTCATGCGGTTATCTTCTCTGACAAATTAAGATGCTAAAGATGCAGTCTCATTTGCTCGATTTTGAAATGAGCGCGCATATCGTAAACGTTGATTAACAAGTGCTAATATTGCCCTCACCTAAAGCCGCCCTTACGTTAGTCTGTTTACCAGTGAAATATCCTTTTTCACTGCTATATATTGCTTTTTTATTAGTGGTGAAACCTTTGCACGTAACTGGTGAAATATTTGTTTATCCATTCGCAATAAATTACGGTAGTCATCCGACTCTTCTGTGAGTTCTATAACTAGATTTGCTTATTCATGAGTAGAACTATTTTCGAATCAACTCTTCCAGCCACGTTTTTACAAATTTTCGAAGAAAATTAAAATTAAATTTAGTAAATTAAAAATTTTGTATTATATATATATATATATATATATATATATATATATATATATATATATATATATATATATATATATATATATATATATATATATATATATATATATATACATACATATGTATATATATATAGATATATAGATATATATATATATATATATATATATATATATATATATATATATATATATATATATATATATATATATATATATATATATATATATATATATATATATATATATACACACAGTAGGAACTCGTTATAAGCAACCCTCGTTAATGGCAGCTACTCGATATAAGCAGGGTATAATTTTTAGCATTGTTGACTCTATATAGGCAACGGGCAAAATGTTTTGACTTGATGTAAGCAACTGGATATTGGATGCATTAAGCAAACTATAAAGAGTGATTTCAAATAAGTAGATATACATTAAAAAAATATTTAAAAATTTTCCACTGTTCCGTTTGGTGTCATATGTTTCCAGGAACTGCGTATTTTAAAAGATAGCACGTCTGTGGCGAAACTTGTTATCTATAAAAAACAAAATAGAAATCCTAGATTCCGTTCGTCAATTTGAATCATACGAATCAATTACTGAAAAATACAATATTCACAAAGCCACAATATTATAAAAAGTGAAGAAAAGATTCGAGTTTTCATTGGATCAACTGAATCAAAAATTGGAAATAAACGGAAGTTACGTCAACTTAAATATCCCCAAATGGAGGCAAAACTATTTGAGTGGTTCATGAGACAGCGCGAAAAGGATCTACCTTTTACCGGTAAAATATTTTTTAAAAAAAGCTGTTCAGATCTACAATTTGAGCCCTGAGAAAGAGGGAGCATTTAACGCCAGGAATGGATGTTTTGCGAATTTTAAAAAATGGCGGGAAAAACGACCATAAAAAGTGTGCGGAGAAAAGTTGTCCTCCAATACTGATGCCGTGGAACCATTTGTAGAAAAATTTCACTACTTCATACGAATTTTGAGGTACTCCTTTATTTCCAAGCAGTGTAAATTTTTGTTAAAATAAATGTTTGGAAATTATTATGTTTTAAGCTTGTCTATGTTAAAAAGTTGGAAATTTTGAGCCGCGTGTGGGTGCAGCGTCCCTAAAAGTAGGCAAAGATTTTGTTTCATATTGGATCATCGTGAAATTTGCAGAACATATTGATGTTGAGTAAGATTTAACACACATAGAATTTTAAGATAGTGCGGGTAACCCTGTAGCTACGGCAGGCTCCTGAAAAAAATCCTTCAAATCATTGACCCTCCTGAAAAATTTTTGATTTTTGACAAAAAATTTTAATCATTGATAAATTTTGACCTTTGCCCATCATGTCAAATTGAAATTTTGAAAATTCCGGTTTGTACAAGAATGACAGCCCATCACCAAATTACCTCTATTTTCAGCACTCGAAAGTTCTATTCACGAGAACTGACGACCGGATTATTCGATCATAATGAAATTTACAGGACATGTTGGTATTAACTAGGACCAGGTCTGATAGGTAGTGGTACAATCTTGAAAAATCACTGAGAAAAAAACAGCTTTTTGGCCTATAACTTCCGATTCAGACATCAGATTTCAACAAAATTTACACAGTACTTGGAACTTTTTTTGGTAACATTTGGTGAAAATTTGGCTGAAAAATTTTTGTCTCCTAGATCTTGCAAATTTGCTTAGCAAAATAAAGCTTTTTTCCCTATAACTTCCGGTCCAGTGTTGAAATCAAAACGAAGTTGACGCAGTAAGTGGACCTGTATGTGAACCAAATGTCGTAGGAATTTCGTAGAAAAATCATGAAAGGGCTGCCAGCTATGATCATTTTGGTAATTTTGTGGAATTTCTTTACTGAGCGATTATGCTACTAGATTTGCAAATGGGAATGATTCTGCAATGAAAATTAACAACAAATATTAACGCTTGAAAAATTTGAAAAGTTTTGAGGGTGGTAACCCTAAAATTCTTTTCACCTGTATAACTTCCAGCGCAGTGATTCAATCGAAATGAAATTTACTGGTTGGGTTTAACTTAACGTGAAGCAGTTTTGGTATATATTTTGCTTTGCTGCTAACACAGGGTAACCAGCATTGGCCATTTTCGTAAATATTGCACCAACAGATGCTTCAAATTACGTACTCATATTTATTTATTTATTTATTTATTCACGGAAATAAAATCTATTTCATACATATGTTTAAAGCTTATTTATCTTAAAAATCTTATTTATCTTAAAATGAATATAAAAATAAAAATAAAAGATAACAAAAGATAAAAAACAAAAACAAATATTTAGTGGCTGTAATAGAATCCAATAAAAAAAGCTAATGATAACAATAGGTCTGTTTCCGTACTTGAATCTATTACAATATATTAAAATAGATTCGCAGCAAGTCGTTTCCGTACTTTTGCTGCAAGCCAAATTCAAGCCAAATGTTGCAGCAAAAAGAAACCAGCTGCCAAATTCTGTTACTGCTGCAGTTTGCTGAAAGTACGGAAACAGACCTAATATCAACTAATAAGCTAGTGGTAATAACATTCAGAACTGAGCGATACTAAATTAGTCCTATATCTAATTTATCCATGGAAAAAAGTGCACAACTCATGTTGAATGGTATTTACAGAATCATTAAGAAAATCAACCCGATTGCTTACAATATTGCCCGTAATTTGGAGTCTCATAAGAGAAGAATTTTGGTGAAAATTTTACCTAAAGCTATCTACAATGAATATATCGTTCGATCTAGTTTGCCTGGAGCGAACCCGAAATCACAAAAGGCCAAGGAGATAAGAGGAATCCAAATTACTATTAATTAAATTAAATAAGAATGTGACATCATGGCATGCCCGACGAGCCTGAAGCGATGTTTAGCAACTCCATGATCACAGAATAAATATTTTCAATACCGTTCAAACGAAGTTTGGAAGCAACGTACCGTAAAAATGTATGCTGAATTCTTTCTAGTTGGTCAATGTGCACCATGTAATGCACATTGACCAACTAGGTTCCAGAGAACTGATACATATTCGAGCTTACTGCGAACAACAGACGTGTATAATAGCTTCAAAGTATTGATATTATTAAACTCACGAGAATTACGTATAACAAAGCCAAGCAATCTGCGAGCTTCGTTAGCAATTTGATTAATGTGATTGGTAAAGCTTAAATTACCGTCAAAGGTTATACCCAGATCCTTGATTTGATTAACTTTTTCTATAAGGACACCATTAAATTTATAAGTACCCCCAAAACTTACTCTGGTCCTGTTGAAAATAATAAATTTACATTTGCTAATATTTAGTTCTAAATTATTATCAACGCAATATGCATATAACCGATCAATATTTGACTGCAGCAAATGGATGTCAGAAAGAGTGTTAATATCTTTAAAAACTTTACGGTCATCTGCAAACAATAAAAACTGAACGTCATGGAAAACTGAACTTATATCGTTTATAAATATTAAAAACAATAATGGACCAAGATGTGAGCCCTGAGGTACACCAGAAGGGGGAAAGAAAGGATTTGAGAATGTATCATGAAATTTCACAAATAATGACCGATTGCTTACGTAGCTACAGAGCCATTCATACATAGAACCATGAAATCCAATGTTTTTCAGTTTTTTGAACAAAAGCGTTAAGTTAATTTTATCAAATGCTTTACTAAAGTCAGTATAAATTAAATGAACTTGGCCGGACGATGTCAGAGAATTACAAATAAAGTTATGGTATGAAATAAGATTAGTTGCGGTGGATTTTCTACTACAAAAACCATGCTGATTACATATAATTAGAGGCCTGATCAGAGGAGTGACTAAGTCACAAACTAAACTTTCAAACACTTTAGGAATGGTTAACAAGATACAAATAGGACGGTAATTACTGACATCACATTTGTCACCTGATTTGAAAATAGGAACTACATAGCTTGACTTCCAGAATTCAGGGAATGAGCCAGTGTGAAGCGACATATTGAAAATGATAAGCAGAGGAATTGATATGGAAAAAGCACAGTTTCGTAAAAACAGAGGTGGAATATTATCAGGCCCAGAGCTTTTTCTAACGTCTAACGTTGATAGCTTTTTTAATAGATCATTCACTAAGAGGACTGTCTGAAGATAGAGGATAAAAATGAGAAACCAATTTCTAAATTTTCCGAGTTTTGAAAATTTTTCGGATGGCAGCCTCAAACAACGTTTAACCGCTGAAGCTTTCGATGAAATCCTCCGATGAGAACGAAATTCAAAGGATAAGTTGATTTAAGTATGAGCTTGTTAAGGATAGCTTATTGCTGCTTCGTTGGGAAAGTGTTGCCAGCACTGAACATTTTCATCATTTGTGTTATAATTTAGTTTTGTTACTTTGGATAAGGAGTGGTTGATATGATTCTACAAAAAAGTGTATTACGTCTTTCCACATTATTTAGTCACTCAAAGACAATTTCTTCGAAAATTAGTTTTCTAGCGGTTCTGATGCGCTAGACTTTTTTTTCGTCTTCCTCTTTTCTTTTTCTTCAGTGTAGCGGCAAATACAATAACTATTATATTACATTCAGAGTAACTGGGAAAAAAACATACTTCAGATTCATTTTTGTTCAAAGTAAGATCACAATTGCCTTTATGTTGTTCAATATTATTGAGTCATGTGAGGAATATTCACTTTTGACTACATATTGCTCCAATAATATTGCTTCAATATTATTGATCGTGTAAGGCAGGTCTTATCCTCATATTCGATTACGGGTTCGAATTATTTTTGGATACTTTGCGGCTTTATGTGTTATCTTAATTTTTCATTTATTTATTTTAGTCTGGCACACTTTGCATAAGCGCACAATTCTTCTTCGATTTCAAAGCTACCAATATTCTCGTTGCATTTAGAGTTTGGGCTTGATAAATAGTAACTTGTATTTTTGACTAAAATTGTAATCCGCTCACGATGCAGAACCCATTCGGTTTAACCGTATTTTCAATCGTTCTATATAGTATATGCTTGAATTCACTCCCAGGTTTCAGCATCAGATTTTGATAAATACATTAACTCAGTTTAAATTTCAATAGAATTAAAGAACTTTATTAGTAATACACTTCAATTGTTGATACATAGGTGTGGGAAATAAAATAAACAGCGCCTATTTTCCTTGACTGACAAAATGGAAGTGAAAAAACTTTTTTGTTTTTATTTGACATCGACTTGCATCGCCTAATTCTAATAACATAAAATTCAAGTAAAACACATAAGCCTGAATTACATTGCCATGCATTGCAGTGCAATGCCGAAGCAGTGCACGCATTGCAAAGCACATTGAAAGCAGTGCAGTGTTCTGACAATTAATGCCAAATTAGTTTGTGGAGGTTTGATATTTAGATTTTCTGTATCTGTTTTTCGTCCATTTACAATTTAATGCCTGGAACGGAATTTCCGCCTCAATTTAAATAGTTACTTTCTACTACTACTACTTTCTACTACTACTTTCAAACAAATGTCAACCGATGCAGTGTGCAGTGTTTTTAGAAATTAGCCTAAACGATGCAGTGCAGTCCACTGCACTGCCCTGCACTGTAGTTAATGTAAATTGCCACATGCAATTACATGAGCCCTAAATTTCAGTGCAGTGCACTGCACTGCATGGCAATGTAATTCAGGCTTTATGGTATAGAACAATCAAAATTCTCAACAGTAGGTTACACTTCTTTTAATGATGGTTGTTCAAATATAAATATATTCAAAATTTTTTGTTCATTCTAATTATCAATTTTTAAACAACTTAGTCAAAAAAAATTTTCAATAAACATTATTCAATTTTAATCATCCCGCAAAAAAAATCCACTTTGATTCTGCTTTTGGAGGCTTATTCCGCGAAACGATCGAGTTTCCCGTATCAATTATTCTCTGCTTTGATAAGCTTTAGAGACGATATACGTTGTCTATGCTGATTTATAGACAAGAAGGGAACCATGATCACAAATCAATAACCTTTATGAGTAAATTATTTCGATGGATAAAATTTGTCACAATTAACATAAACAAAAATTAATGATCTCCAACTGCAAGTGATCACATCAGTCAAGTATGCACTGTGAGCTGGTGTCTGATGAGAATCAGTGCATACTTTCTAAACCGCTTAGTCAACAAAAAATTGTTCAATAAAAATTTTTCAATTTTAATCATCCCGCAAAAACAATTCCACTTCAATAAATATAGCTTTAATATTTTAAAAGAAATTATTGTTATAATTATTAGTAGAAAAACCTACTCTCTGATTTGAGTGGCTAAGAGATTTGGACATATATTTCAATAAAAAGACAAAACTATGCAGTTTTTAGCTTTTACAGACTTTAATGAACATTCATAGATCAATATTTATTTCATTTTATCGTTTTTTCACTTATACATTAAGATGGTTTGCAATCTTTGAATATCACTGGAACAAAGTAGATTAGCTAGAATACTAAAAAGTGGTCCTCAAAATGCAGGTTGAGTGCAAATGGGTTTCGTTGTAATGTCTGCTTACGAGTATATCAACCACTTCAATGAAGAAATGCAAACTTACAAATAAAATATACTTGTAAATGTAATGCGTAAAAAATGCTGTTTTAGTTGTCAACTCAATTTTAAGGCGTTATTCGAAATTGAGACTGAGATTATTTCAACATTGCAGTTTGTTCATATTGGACTGTGTAATGTGTCTCCTGCTATTTCAATTTATGGAAAATACTAAAAAAATATGTTTTTTTATTCCATTCTTAGTGAAGTGATTCTGAAAAATTGACTTCGGATTAGTTTGGTCTATTGCATCGCCGCGTTTTGTAGATCAAATCAATATTTCGTCTTGCTGGGAGTGTGAATATCATTCATTACAATAATCACAGTGGACTTCAAAGTGAAGGAAATCCATGGTTATTTTAGGTAAGTATATGCCTGTTTATTTGGAAAAATATTAAAGAAGTGTCATTTTGAGATGATTAAAAATTCAAATTTTTATGGTATATATTTTCAAATTTTTTTTATTTTTTTTTAGCCAAAAATGCATATTTCCATATACACACACATATATATATATATATAAATATATATAAATATATATATATATATATATATATATATATATATATATATATATATATATAAATATATATATATATATATATATTTATATATATATATATATATATATATATATATATATATATATATATATATATATATATATATATATATATATATATATATATATATATATATATATATATATGTATATATATATATTTATATATATATATATATATATATATATATATATATATATATATATATATATATATATATATATATATATATGTATATATATATATATTTATATATATATATATATATATATATATATATATATATATATATATTTATTTATTTATATATATATATATATATATATATATATATATATCATCAAAAAATTTCAGTGAGATAATCTCGGGAACGCGCCATCCGATTCCCCAGCAACTTTCAGGATACATTGGTGTATATGCAGAATAGGTCCAGATCTCACTAAATGTCAATTACTGTTAACCCTTTGGCACCGGCGGCCATTTTGGTTATATTTTTAATATACCTATTATTCCGTACTCAAATAATTTTTGCAGAAACAAAGTTGACGAAATAAATTTCGAACGTGTTTTAAATGCGAATCGGGTAATGTTTTGGAATTTTTGAACCCCATGTGTGCGCTAGGTGCCTAAAAACAGAACGGGAAAATTTGAACATTTTTAAATTGCGATAACTTTTGACAGAGTTATTCAATTATTACGAAATTTTCAGGACATAATGGTATTATTTAGTTGTGAATTTGTCTAGCTTTTAATGAGCGTGCTGGCAACCCTGTAGCTATGGCAGGCACTGAAAGTGAAAACCTCCAAATCATCGTCTCTCTTGAAGAAAAGAAGCTGAAAAATCCACTCATATGAAAATCGTATGCTTTGTTTATATAGTCAAAGTAAAAAACGTGATATGGTACAACGGGCACGCTTGGTAACCCTTGCCCAATTTACCTATGTTTTTAGCATCAAAAACTTCTGTTCACGGAAACTCACGATTCGATTAACAGAATTAATTGAAATTTACAGAATCTATTGGTCTTAAATAGGACCAGGTCTGATAGAAGTGATTTTGAAATGCGGGCTATTCTATGCCAGTGGTGCCATCTTGAAAAATCACTAAATAAGATAACTGCTTTTAGCCCTATAGATTCTGATTCAATCGTTCGATTTTGACGAAATTCACACAGTAGCTGAATCTTATTTTAGACCAAGTTCGGTAGAAATTTGGTTGAAAAATTCGGTTGGAGCTGCCAGCTATGATAATTTTGGTGTCTTAAATTTGAAAAAATAAAAATTTGGAAGTGAAAACATTCAAACCATCGAATATCCTAAAAAATGTCCGTTTCAACAATAAAACCAATCTGTATACAAATCTTCTGCTTTATCTACACGTTCAAAGTAAAACTTTGGAAATTTCATGTCGGACAAGAACGGTAACCCTTTCCCAGTTAACTTATATTTTTAGCATCAAAAATTTCTGTTCACGGGAACTCACGAACCAATAATCAGATACAACTGAAATTTACAGAATGCATTGGACTTAAGTAGGACCAGGTCTGATAAAAGCGATTTTGAATTGTGGGGAACTCTGTGCCAGTGGTGCCATCTTGAAAAATTACAAAGAAAAAAAAACTGCTTTTTACCGTATGAAATGTGAATAAGTTACCATATTTTCATGAAATTGACACAGTAGCTGAACCTTACTCTAAACTCTGTTCGATAGAAATTTGGTTGAAAAATTCGATTGGTGCTACCAGCTATGGTAATTTTTGTGTCTTTGGTTTTGAAAATTCGCTCAGGAAAATAAAACTGTTTGCCCTATAACTTCCAGTGCAGTCATGAAATCAATACGAATTTCATACAATTAATGGAACCTATTATAAACATTATTCGGGTCAAATTTGGTTGAAAAGCCGCGATAGGGTTGCCAGCTATTGTTGGTTTCTTGTTTAACTGCAATATCTTTATTAAGCGGTTTTATCGTAGAATTTTCAAATGGTAATGATATTGATAAGATAACTTTATTTTGCCGAAAAACACATCATTTACAAACTATATTGCAACTTAATTATTCTTATAAGAGATCGGATATATGTTTTATCTATGCAACTTAAATATAAAATTGTGAACAGTAGAATGGAGTAATTATTATTAGAAACTATACTTTTTCATAGGGAAAAGGCAAAGAAAACCCTATTTCTGATTGGCTTAAGCTAATAATTAAAACTAATATTTAAAAACTAAGCAACTAAACTATCTTACATAATTAGACTCGAGTGCCAAATAGGTTTATTACATACAATTGTAAGATATACTCAAGATGACATTGATGTCGCAACAACTAATGATTTGACTAAAATGTTATCACAATTTGAGCAAGATTTAACATAATTTTTAGTTCTTGATGAATGGCATCCTTGACTGTACGTACATGGTGTTGCTTGTGAAGTCGATTCGTAGAGAAATAGTAGGGCAAGTTTAGCATCATGTTCAAAACTTTATTTTGCTTTATCTGCAGCTTCAATATATGAGTACGTGCACAACTTCCCCATACTACGCACCCGTAAAGAATGGTCGGTTGAAAAATAGTTTTGAATATTAGAAGTTTGTTTTTTATGGAGAGCTGTGAATGACGGTTTATTATGGGATAGTATAATTTGATCAGATTGTCGCATTTACGAACAGTAGCTGCAGCGTTATCTTTAAATGTCAGTGTTCTGTCGAGAACTATACCCAGATATTTAATGTTCTCAGTATTCCAGCATATGCTTTGCCCATCGAGGTTTAAATTTGTAGCAGGAAAGAAACAAGATTTGCGTCTTCTAGTGAAAAAGAATGCCTGGGTTTTTGCGGAATTTATCTGGATTTTCCATTTGTTGAAATATTCGTTGAGAGACGAAAAACCACGTTCAAGAAGGCTTGAAATTTCACTGGGGTCGACAGAGGTAGCAGCGAAGGCTGTATCGTCAGCAAACAAAAAAAGTTTGCAGCTCTCGGGTGAAGGAATGTCGCTAGTGAAAATATTGTACAAGATTGGGCTGAGTACTGAACCTTGGGGGACACCTGCTGTAATTAGAAATCGGGATGATTTTGCATCGCCAATCGAAACGTAAAAATAGCGGTCGTTGAGGAAGTTACTTATGATACTGCATAAATAACTAGGGAATTGAAGATTTTTCATTTTGAAAATTAATGATCTATGCCACACAGTGTCAAATGCGTTTTTAATGTCGACTGTGATCAATCCAGTAGACTTTTTCTGCGAAAAGCCATTTAGTATAGTATTTTTGATGCGGTGCACTTGATGGGCAGTTGAATGTTGTTTCCTGAACCCGAATTGTTCGGCGGGATAAATTTTATTAGCCAAAATATGTTGCTCAAGACGTTGCTTAATTATACATTCAAAAGTTTTGCTAACACAGCTCAGCAGGCTAATAGGCCGATAACTGCTAACGTCGTGCTTTGGTTTGCCTGGTTTTGCTATGCAGATTATTTTAGCTATCTTCCAGTTGTTTGGGAAATAGCTGAATTCAAGACAAGCATTAAATATTTTCGAAAGGTAGATATATCCCTTATTGTGTAGGTACTTCAAGATTATATTTTTGACGTCGTCAGCACCAGGAGATTTACGATTTTTCAGGAGCATTACTACTTTTTTTATTGCGCCTGGACTGATAAGAGGAGTAGTGGAATCTCTAAAAGGAATATTTAAGCTATTACAAAGGCTTTCTGTGTATGGGTCACTTAGATTTTCGGTAATAGAGTGCTGTTGAAAATGTTTAGCGAAAGCTTCGGCTTTTTCTTCATCGGTGAACAGTTCATTCCTGTCCATTTTGATAACAGGTATTTTATTGTTTCTATTTTTTAGACATTTTGTTAGTTTCCAGAAAGATTTGCCACTATAATCGAGTTCAGCTAATTTATTGGACCACCTTATGTTGAGAAATTTTCTCAATTCAAACTTGATCTTTTTATTTAGATCGTAGTACTGCTTTTTGAAGTAATCGAATCTCGTGCGTTGCCATTTCCTTCGAAATTTGTTTCGCTCAAATATTAGTGCTTGAACAAAAGGTGTTATTCCGTTCAGTTGAGAAGTTGGTTGCATTGTTTTTAAGGGAATAGCCTCCCGTGCAGATAAGTTCAGGATACTATTGAATTTAACTATATGGCGATCAATGTCTTCAGTTGATTGGAAGTGTTCGTGATTTATTTCATTGATGTTAATTAGGCGTTTAGTGGACCGTTTGAATTTTTCCCAAATAGCGTGTCGGAAGTCAAACATAATTTGTGGATCCTGTGTTAAAGGGGTGCTCAGCAAATTAAAAACGACTGGTAAATGGCCGGAAGTGAAAACCGTTCGGAGTGAAAACAGTTCGGAGACAAAATGAGGGGAATTTGTTAGAATAATATCTAAGGTGGAAGGATTACCTCTGTTTCTTGGGAAACAGGTTGGAGACTGACTATGCAATATTTGAAAATTACTTGATGGCAATAGACTGTACAAGATATTACCCCACCGATTATTTCTTGTACAGTTCCAGTCAGAATGGCGTGCATTTAAATCACCGGCTACAAGAAAATTACCAGTAATGCTGTTAAGGATCCGCAGATCATTTCTAAATGCGTGTTCTTTATCTTGGCTGCATGCGCCCCCAGGGAAATAGGCGCCGACTAAAGCGATGGTAAAATTCGTGACGTAGAGCTCAACAGATATGGTCTCAATGCATACTGTCTTCGGCAGTTTTAACCGCTTATGGGACAAGTTCTTTTTTATAATAATAGCAACAAAACCTCCACGTACGTTCTCATCTCGATCACGTCTGTATATTTTGTAAGCATTGTCATGTAATCGATGTTTAGACTTCAGAAATGTTTCAGTTAGTATAGCAATATCATGGTCTTCTGTATGTAAATAGGCAAAAAACTCTAATGACTTATTACTTATAGATTGAGCATTCCAAAAAAGGATTTTGAGATTACTTATATTAGGTGAGTTTCTATTTCTGACCATATAGATATTTAAATGTCAATTCCAACACTGCTTTAAGTTGGTCTTGTCGAGAATTACAGGATTTTAGCCTGTTAAATAATTCGTCAGCGATGCATATAATTTCGGAAGAAGTAAACAAATCTTTTGCATTGGTCGCTGATGACATATTATTATTATTCGCTGTTGTTTGCGCACGGGGCCAATGGTAATGATATTGTAGTGACAATAAACAGCAAATATTAAGTTTTCGATTATTTGAAAAAACTCGCTGCAGATAACCCTAAATTTCTTTATACTCCTATAACTTCGAATGTAATATAACAACGTGAAGCAGATGTGATATATTTCTGGCTTTGATACTGGAAAAAGGTTGCCAGCACGATTCGGTTGTGCTACTTTTGTATCAATAAATGCTTACAGTTAGTATTCATACCGGAAACATTTACAATGAAAATAAATAACCGATGTTTCAATTCCCAAAGTTCTGCAAATTTTTCGGATCGCAGCCATAGGCGGGCCGTGGCCTAAAATCTGGCAAGGGCCAGAGACTGAAAGGTTCAAGACATGCGATGATTTTGTTTTTATTTGTACACGTACTGTTCATACAACTAATACAACTTTACTAATACATTATATATTTGTTGATTTATTCTTTGTTATTTGCTAATGCATAATGCATTATCAAATAAACTTCTTGTCTGTGAATACGTTTGAGCTACTACCACGTGCATATAATGTGAATGGTAGGTATGAACTACACATGAGTTATCAATGACCGCTAAGAAAGAAAGCTTGTATGAATTAAACAGGAATAGAATGCAAATAATTAGAAATGTAAATATTTTTTCGTTAAGAAGCTAAATATATTTCAACTTATACTTGAAGAAGAGGATAGCTTAGTTTCAAAATATCTTTGAAAAAATTGGAATATATTAAGCTTAGAGGGAAGATATTGATCTCCTGCTTCAAACATTTGTTACCTAGAAAGCCTAGAAAAAGCGAAAATAATTTGGCAAGATGAAAAGTACTGTAACTTACTCTTTTCGAGCCATTTGGTTTGCAGGAATATCTTTGTAGCCCTAACTGCGTATCCGAGGCTAGATGAAACAGCAAAATCTTTGAAGCTAGTGCTTTTTGCTGTTTTCCATTTTCGCGATCGTTTGGTAAATGTGAGATTCAGACAGTTCTTTTCTGCGAATATATTTAATTTTTCCCAAAACTACATACAAGTCTTCTCGCTCACTTAGTAGCGTTCCATTCACAAGATTTATCCCATCCCTAAGAGTTGCATTTTTAGTTTGGAAATATGTGCTTAACATGTTCGTTATAAAAAGTGAAAGATGAAAAGATTTACTGCAAATTTAGGATTACTGATTGAATGAAAGATCCCCAATGAATAAACTGAGTCGTTGTATTTTCCCTCATTCATTTCTTTCTCTAAAGCCTCTTTCATAGTCCCATAGCTATCGATCACATGTTTGCAATTGTGAAATCTCATTGACTAACGAGTTGAGCTTAAACTTCTCATTCTACGCCTTATGTTTAGAACAACTGCTTCTTCAAGCTGCTTCAACAATTCGTGTTGTAATGGCTTCGAAAAGTGTAGGTAAAGGGATTCGATGGCATTGAAAAAGGATGGACACGTTTCGATTGTGAAAAATGTGTCCATCACAACCAGGATAATTTTATGAGCTAGACAGTGTACAAATGTGGCTGCAGGGTGTTTCTTCTTAATTTAGATTTGTACACTACTTTTTTGTCCTGACATGACACTAGCACCATCATAAGACTGTCCAACAACAGGCAATTCAGAAAGTCCGTAGCTGTCTAACAGGCTCAAAATTATATCTGCTAAATACGAGGCATTTCTACCTCCTGAACAGTCTACAAAGCTTGAGAACGTTTCTTCGACTGCTAGCTCTTTAGCAAATCTGACAACCACGGAGAGTTGTTCCTTCTGTGGACCCTTGTTGCTTCTCCTATAATGGATATCAATCCGCAATCTTTTATTTCAGCTGTATTGTCATCGCGAACGATTTTAGCAATTATTTTCATCAATTTATTTTGTGTTTTGCCACTGCAGTGGCTTGTTTTTAAAATTATTTTCAAAAGTTAAATCATGCTTCGCGAATAATACACAAAATTCCAAAAAAAAATTCACGTTTATCACTGGCACCACTTTCATCATGTCCTCTGAGAGCACGTCTTTGGCGACTGAGACACGTCTCAAGGTCGATAACCTTCTCCAAATAATTTCGGTTCATCTTGACAATAATCCAAGACTGTTCAAGCTCCATATCATTTACTGTCTTCCAAGTACTATTAGAGTTTTCTCATTGTGCATGAATTTTACTATCCGGATAATTTATCTGGGTCGCGAAGTTTGGTCGAGCTGAAATTTCGGTGTATTTTTCGCGACAATGGAAACTCTATGGAAAATTTCGCATTGTGATAACTTCACACCGAGTCATCACTCGGTGCACTTGATGGGCAGTTGAATGTTGTTTCCTGAACCCGAATTGTTCGGCGGGATAAATTTTATTAGCCAAAATATGTTGCTCAAGACGTTGCTTAATTATACATTCAAAAGTTTTGCTAACACAGCTCAGCAGGCTAATAGGCCGATAACTGCTAACGTCGTGCTTTGGTTTGCCTGGTTTTGCTATGCAGATTATTTTAGCTATCTTCCAGTTGTTTGGGAAATAGCTGAATTCAAGACAAGCATTAAATATTTTCGAAAGGTAGATATATCCCTTATTGTGTAGGTACTTCAAGATTATATTTTTGACGTCGTCAGCACCAGGAGATTTACGATTTTTCAGGAGCATTACTACTTTTTTTATTGCGCCTGGACTGATAAGAGGAGTAGTGGAATCTCTAAAAGGAATATTTAAGCTATTACAAAGGCTTTCTGTGTATGGGTCACTTAGATTTTCGGTAATAGAGTGCTGTTGAAAATGTTTAGCGAAAGCTTCGGCTTTTTCTTCATCGGTGAACAGTTCATTCCTGTCCATTTTGATAACAGGTATTTTATTGTTTCTATTTTTTAGACATTTTGTTAGTTTCCAGAAAGATTTGCCACTATAATCGAGTTCAGCTAATTTATTGAACCACCTTATGTTGAGAAATTTTCTCAATTCAAACTTGATCTTTTTATTTAGATCGTAGTACTGCTTTTTGAAGTAATCGAATCTCGTGCGTTGCCATTTCCTTCGAAATTTGTTTCGCT
This sequence comes from Nemotelus pantherinus, assembly GCA_963978885.1. Taxonomy (NCBI): domain Eukaryota; kingdom Metazoa; phylum Arthropoda; class Insecta; order Diptera; family Stratiomyidae; genus Nemotelus; species Nemotelus pantherinus. The sequence goes on from OZ022264.1 coordinate 190,382,504, forward strand.
CAAATATTAGTGCTTGAACAAAAGGTGGTATTGCGTTCAGTTGAGAAGTTGGTTGCATTGTTTTTAAGGGAATAGCCTCCCGTGCAGATAAGTTTAGGATACTATTGAATTTAACTATATGGCGATCAATGTCTTCAGTTGATTGGAAGTGTTCGTGATTTATTTCATTGATGTTAATTAGGCGTTTAGTGGACCGTTTGAATTTTTCCCAAATAGCGTGTCGGAAGTCAAACATAATTTGTGGATCCTGTGTTAAAGGGGTGCTCAGCAAATTAAAAACGACTGGTAAATGGTCGGAAGTGAAAACCGTTCGGAGTGAAAACAGTTCGGAGACAAAATGAGGGGAATTTGTTAGAATAATATCTAAGGTGGAAGGATTACCTCTGTTTCTTGGGAAACAGGTTGGAGACTGACTATGCAATATTTGAAAATTACTTGATGGCAATAGACTGTACAAGATATTACCCCACCGATTATTTCTTGTACAGTTCCAGTCAGAATGGCGTGCATTTAAATCACCGGCTACAAGAAAATTACCAGTAATGCTGTTAAGGATCCGCAGATCATTTCTAAATGCGTGTTCTTTATCTTGGCTGCATGCGCCCCCAGGGAAATAGGCGCCGACTAAAGCGATGGTAAAATTCGTGACGTAGAGCTCAACAGATATGGTCTCAATGCATACTGTCTTCGGCAGTTTTAACCGCTTATGGGACAAGTTCTTTTTTATAATAATAGCAACAAAACCTCCACGTACGTTCTCATCTCGATCACGTCTGTATATTTTGTAAGCATTGTCATGTAATCGATGTTTAGACTTCAGAAATGTTTCAGTTAGTATAGCAATATCATGGTCTTCTGTATGTAAATAGGCAAAAAACTCTAATGACTTATTACTTATAGATTGAGCATTCCAAAAAAGGATTTTGAGATTACTTATATTAGGTGAGTTTCTATTTCTGACCATATAGATATTTAAATGTCAATTCCAACACTGCTTTAAGTTGGTCTTGTCGAGAATTACAGGATTTTAGCCTGTTAAATAATTCGTCAGCGATGCATATAATTTCGGAAGAAGTAAACAAATCTTTTGCATTGGTCGCTGATGACATATTATTATTATTCGCTGTTGTTTGCGCACGGGGCCAATGGTAATGATATTGTAGTGACAATAAACAGCAAATATTAAGTTTTCGATTATTTGAAAAAACTCGCTGCAGATAACCCTAAATTTCTTTATACTCCTATAACTTCGAATGTAATATAACAACGTGAAGCAGATGTGATATATTTCTGGCTTTGATACTGGAAAAAGGTTGCCAGCACGATTCGGTTGTGCTACTTTTGTATCAATAAATGCTTACAGTTAGTATTCATACCGGAAACATTTACAATGAAAATAAATAACCGATGTTTCAATTCCCAAAGTTCTGCAAATTTTTCGGATCGCAGCCATAGGCGGGCCGTGGCCTAAAATCTGGCAAGGGCCAGAGACTGAAAGGTTCAAGACATGCGATGATTTTGTTTTTATTTGTACACGTACTGTTCATACAACTAATACAACTTTACTAATACATTATATATTTGTTGATTTATTCTTTGTTATTTGCTAATGCATAATGCATTATCAAATAAACTTCTTGTCTGTGAATACGTTTGAGCTACTACCACGTGCATATAATGTGAATGGTAGGTATGAACTACACATGAGTTATCAATGACCGCTAAGAAAGAAAGCTTGTATGAATTAAACAGGAATAGAATGGAAATAATTAGAAATGTAAATATTTTTTCGTTAAGAAGCTAAATATATTTCAACTTATACTTGAAGAAGAGGATAGCTTAGTTTCAAAATATCTTTGAAAAAATTGGAATATATTAAGCTTAGAGGGAAGATATTGATCTCCTGCTTCAAACATTTGTTACCTAGAAAGCCTAGAAAAAGCGAAAATAATTTGGCAAGATGAAAAGTACTGTAACTTACTCTTTTCGAGCCATTTGGTTTGCAGGAATATCTTTGTAGCCCTAACTGCGTATCCGAGGCTAGATGAAACAGCAAAATCTTTGAAGCTAGTGCTTTTTGCTGTTTTCCATTTTCGCGATCGTTTGGTAAATGTGAGATTCAGACAGTTCTTTTCTGCGAATATATTTAATTTTTCCCAAAACTACATACAAGTCTTCTCGCTCACTTAGTAGCGTTCCATTCACAAGATTTATCCCATCCCTAAGAGTTGCATTTTTAGTTTGGAAATATGTGCTTAACATGTTCGTTATAAAAAGTGAAAGATGAAAAAATTTACTGCAAATTTAGGATTACTGATTGAATGAAAGATCCCCAATGAATAAACTGAGTCGTTGTATTTTCCCTCATTCATTTCTTTCTCTAAAGCCTCTTTCATAGTCCCATAGCTATCGATCACATGTTTGCAATTGTGAAATCTCATTGACTAACGAGTTGAGCTTAAACTTCTCATTCTACGCCTTATGTTTAGAACAACTGCTTCTTCAAGCTGCTTCAACAATTCGTGTTGTAATGGCTTCGAAAAGTGTAGGTAAAGGGATTCGATGGCATTGAAAAAGGATGGACACGTTTCGATTGTGAAAAATGTGTCCATCACAACCAGGATAATTTTATGAGCTAGACAGTGTACAAATGTGGCTGCAGGGTGTTTCTTCTTAATTTAGATTTGTACACTACTTTTTTGTCCTGACATGACACTAGCACCATCATAAGACTGTCCAACAACAGGCAATTCAGAAAGTCCGTAGCTGTCTAACAGGCTCAAAATTATATCTGCTAAATACGAGGCATTTCTACCTCCTGAACAGTCTACAAAGCTTGAGAACGTTTCTTCGACTGCTAGCTCTTTAGCAAATCTGACAACCACGGAGAGTTGTTCCTTCTGTGGACCCTTGTTGCTTCTCCTATAATGGATATCAATCCGCAATCTTTTATTTCAGCTGTATTGTCATCGCGAACGATTTTAGCAATTATTTTCATCAATTTATTTTGTGTTTTGCCACTGCAGTGGCTTGTTTTTAAAATTATTTTCAAAAGTTAAATCATGCTTCGCGAATAATACACAAAATTCCAAAAAAAAATTCACGTTTATCACTGGCACCACTTTCATCATGTCCTCTGAGAGCACGTCTTTGGCGACTGAGACACGTCTCAAGGTCGATAACCTTCTCCAAATAATTTCGGTTCATCTTGACAATAATCCAAGACTGTTCAAGCTCCATATCATTTACTGTCTTCCAAGTACTATTAGAGTTTTCTCATTGTGCATGAATTTTACTATCCGGATAATTTATCTGGGTCGCGAAGTTTGGTCGAGCTGAAATTTCGGTGTATTTTTCGCGACAATGGAAACTCTATGGAAAATTTCGCATTGTGATAACTTCACACCGAGTCATCAGATCATCACAAAATTCACAAGACTCATCAATGGGCATAAAAAATAAGTTTCTGTCGCTTTTAAATAATGTCTGGGCAACCTTGTAGCTACCATAAGTACGTAAACACAAATTTTTCACACGGCTGTTAGAATAAAATGCAAATGATTGATGAATTTGATACTATATTTATACAGTCAAATCTAAACTTGTAAAGTTCCCAATCGCACAAAAATTGCACCGAATTATTTATATTTTTAGCACCTAGAACTTGTGTTTACGGTATCTCGCAACCGGATAAAATTCATAGGATATACTGGTCTGACTGACAAAAGTTTAATGAATATAATAAGAACCATGTGGCGGCTGTGTCACTATGAAAAAACGCTCGGTGAAATTGAAGTGCTATGCCTTTTAACTTCCGATGCAGTTATCAAATTATAATAAAATTCACACACATTTAACCTGAGTGTAAACCAAGTAGGTCATAGATAGCATAAAAGTGGCAGGGATGCCATTTTTATTCTCCAAATGACTTCGAAAACTGTTTTCTTCGTTAATTACCTTACTGCCTACCATTTTAATACTTAGACTATGTTTTGTGAAAAACATAATGGCAAAAAACGCCAGTTTATAAAAGGGTTCTTATCTAAATACCTTTATATTGCCTAGTAGGAATAAACAGATAATTTTAATTAAAAAAAGGATGATTGGCGAGGTGCTTTTCGTCTTTTTCTAAACGTTTAGCTTGTCGAAATTAAATATTGCCGTCCATTTCTCGAAATAAGTCCCATAACATCGTAATTAATACCGCAAATAACACAGTCTCTATGCTATCAGTAGTGTGTATGCTTTGGTATAGGCTTACACTACTGCACTACTCAACTCTTGCTGTAACCACAAAAACCTAAGAGGCCAAAACTTAAGTGGTTGCTGTTGGAAGTATTTATTTTTCTGGGAGGGGCCAACCTAGGATCTGGGGGGGTCCCGGCCCCCCCCCTGGCCCCCCCTACGGCGCGCCTATGATCGCAGCCCCAAACACCAACTTCATTTACAGTGCTGCAGGCACTGAGCATTTTCTTCATTGATGTTATATGAGATGCTGCTTTCAAAATTTTGTGAAATATGCCACTGATAACGAATATAATTAACCCGTGTTTTGCTCTCATAAACGTTGAAATTTATGTCAGTGGTAATATCTGAAACCTTTCCACCATATAAGTTATAATGCATTCTTGAGACCAAAGTAAAACGTGACGTTTGAAACAGTTTGGCCGCAATAAGCAGCTCATGTAGTGGAATATGCACTCGAAACCTGCACGATTCTTCTACTGTTCTTCGAACATTAGTGTTTCTAGCGGTTCAGGTGCGCTAGAGTTTTTAATTTTCAAATTCAAATTTTTATGGTATGTATTTTTATGTCAGAAACTAAATATTTATATTTGACAATATTTAGACCAAAAATGACTAATTTAACGATTTAATAAGAAAAAATAACTTAACTGTTAGGCGGAATATCAATAACCTCTGTGGAAGCTTTCCAAAGCGACCATCTCGAACCCAACAACAAGCCTCGGACCCGGAATGGTATCACCATGATCACCACTCATACAAAAAGGCGAAATATCAATAACCTGTGTGGAAGCTTTCCCAAGCGACCATCTCGAACCCAACAACAAGCTTCGGACCCGGAATGGTATCACCATGATCACCACTCATAAAAAATGTCTGAAAAATTTGAGATTTTTCTCATGGAACATTGGATATCTAAGCTCGAGCTGCTCAAAAGTTGACTGCGTATAATGCCGTGTCTGAGTATAATGCTGATATAACAGCAATGTAAGATTTCAGATAGACAGGGAATTTACAATGGAAAGAATATAACTTGTACAACAGCAGACAATCCACTGCCACGACATTTCATTCATGTCCAGTCAAAAGATAGAGTCTACCACCACTGGCTTTAACGGTATCAATGAAAGGTTATGCACTTGTATTAGAGAAGTTCGTTACTTTTGAGTAATAATAATTTTTAACGACGAGTTTAATACTGAATTTTCGAAGAAAATTCATATACTTATATATATATATATATATATATATATATATATATATATATATATATATATATATATATATATATATAAAACTATATATGTCTATATATATATATATATATATATATATATATATATATATATATATATATATATATATATATATATATAAAACTATATATGTCTATATATATATATATATATATATATATATATATATATATATATATATATATATATATATATATCTATATATATATATATATATATATATATATATATGTATATATATATACATATATATATATATATATATATATATATATATATATATATGTATATATATATACATATATATATATATATATATATATATATATATATATATGTATATATATATATACATATATATATATATATATATATATATATATATATACATATAAATATATATATATATATATATATATATATATATATATATATATATACATATAAATATATAAATATATATATATATATATATATATATATACATATAAATATATATAAATATATATATATATATATATATATATATATATATATAAATATATGTATATATACATATATTTAAAATATACATATATATATATATATAATATATATATATATATATATATATATATATATATATATATATATATATATATATATATATATATATATATATATATACTTATATATATATACATATATATTTATCAGCAAAATGATTAAGGGAGATAATCTCTGGAGTGGCCGATCCGATTGATATATATGTATATGTATATGTATATATATATATATATATATATATATATATATATATATATATATATATATATATATATATATATATATATATATATATATATGTATATATATATGTATATATATATATGTACATATATATATATATATATATATATATATATATATATATATATATATATATATATATATATATATATATATATATATATATATGTATATATATATATAAATATATATATATATATATATATATGTACATATATATATATATATATATATATATATATATATATATATATATATTTATATATATATATATATATATATATATATATGTACATATATATATATATATATATATATATATATATATATATATATATATATATATATATATATAAATATATATATATATATATATATATATATATATATATATATATATATATATATACGTATATATATATATATATATATATATATATATATATATATATATATATATATATATATATATATATATATATATATATATATATATATATATATATATATATATATATATGTAGGATAGAGATGTATATAGCGGGTAGGTCCGTGACTTGCTAGAATTTAGATAATTTTAACCCTTTGGTGGCGGTGGGCATTTTAGTGAATTTTCAAGTATTCCTATATTCCAAGCAGTGTAAATTTTTGCGAGAAAAAGTATTGGAAATGAAAACTTATTATGTTTTAAGCTTGCCTATGATAAAGAATTGGAAATTTTGAGCAGTGTGTGGGTGCTGAGTGCCTAAAAGTAAGCAAGGATTTTTTTTAAAATTTTAATTTGTCATAACTTCTGAAAAAAAAACATTCAATCATCGTGAAAATTGCAGAGCGTATTGATGTTGATTAAGACTTAACACACATGGATTTTCAAGACAGTGCAGATAACCCTGCAGCTACGGCAGACTCCTGAAAAAAAATTTCAAATCAACGACTCTCCTGAAAAATTTTTACTTTTTGACAAAAACTTCACATTATTGATATATTTTAACCTTTGTCCATCATGTCAAATTAAAATTTGCACAAGAACGGCAACCCATCACCAGTTAACCTCTATATTCAGCACTCGAAACTTCTGTTCACGAGAACTGACGACCGGCTTATCCAATAATAATGAAATTCACAGGACATATTGGTATTAACTCGGACCAGGCCTGATAGAAGTGATTTTGAAATACAGATAACACTGTGGCAGTGGTATGCAGATAACACTGTGGCGATTCAGCCATCACATTTTAACAAAATTCACACAATATTTGGACCTTACTTCAGACAACATTTGATCAAAATTTGGTTGAAAAATTAGAATATTGTTGCCAGCTATGGTGATTTTTGACTCATAAATCTTGCAAATTCGCTCAGCAAAATAAAGCTTTTTCCCTATAACTTCTTGTCCAGTCATGAAATCAGTAAATGGACCTTAGTGCAAACCAAATGTCGTATGAATTTCGTAGAAAAATAATGAGAGGGCTGCCAGCTATGACTATTTTTGTAATTTATTGGAATCTCTTTCCCAAGCGATTATGCCATTAGATTTGCAAATGGCAATGATCTTGCAATGAAAATTAACAACAAATATTAACGTTTTGAAAATTTGAAAAGTGTTGAGAGTGATAGCCCTAAATTTTTTTCACCAGAAACGAAAATCACAGGGTTGGGTTAACTGAACGTGAAGCAGATTTGGTATATACGAGTATTTCGATTTGTTGCTAACACAGGGTAACCAGCATCAGACATTTTCGTAAATATTGTACCAACAGATGCTTCAAATTACATACTCATATGTAAAGCATTTGCAATAAAAATAAGGTATACATTTTTGAATTTTCCGAGTTTTGAAAATTTTTCGGATGGCTGCCTTAAACAACGTTTAACCGCTGAAACTTTCGACGAAATCCTGCGATGAGAACGAAATTCAAACGATAAGTTAATGTAAGCATGAGCTTGGTATGGTAAACTTATTGCTGCTTCGTTGGAAAAGTGTTGCCAGCACTGAACATTTTCATCATCTATGTTATAATTGGGTTTTGTTGCTCTGGATACTACAAAAAAGTGTGTAACGTCTTTCCACATTTTTTCTTCGAAATCCAGTTTTCTAGCGGTTCTGATGCGCCAGACTTTTTTTTATTTTCATATCATTTATCATCACTCGTTATCGTTACATTATTTTTGATTCTAGAATTATATTACTATTCGTTTATGTACTTGCACGAAATACTCTCGAAAATATCTATACACTTGAGTGAATACTATTCTTGAAAGATTTCAAAAAACATTCACCAGTTAGAAACCAATTTTATTATGAAAAATATAAATACCAGCGACTCTCTTCGCAATTAACAATAAAAAACACTTAATATCAAATTCAAATGCCATGCCAAAACTTTATGTAAATTTAAGTATTTTTAATTTAATTAAAGAAAACACTATCTGTTTTGTTTTGATCGCTAATGTTTGGAAATATCTGTGCAGAACAAAAGAGAAGCTTTTATTGAATATATATAACGTCCAATTCAATTTTGTAGGTATATCATTTTTAAGATTATGCGGAGTGTGCGCTGGTGTTGGTGCCGTTAAGCGTGAAAATTACGATCTCGGTCCTTTGTTCCCCGGCTGGGACAAAAAGGGGCAGTTCCGGGTGGCCTTTAGTACAGGAAATGGAGTGGGTTGGGTGCCACTGGCTTCGATACTAAAATATAACGGCATCTTGACCGTCACCCTGAAGCAAGAAGAGGGTAACGGAATCTAATCTGGACCACCACTGCTCCAATCCGCGCTCCAAAAGTAGACCGAAAGTATAGTTTTCGGCCACTAAATTCTATAATTTAATTACGTTCTCTACGCAAAATAAACACTAGAAGCAAATACACTTAATACACTATCTTCTTCACTTATCTATCGACCATGCACCTATCTGCGACTTGTAAGTAGAGTCGGCGAAACTAGGCGCAAAAGATAATTCATCACTACAACAAAAATTTTTAAATAAATGAACCCGGAGGGATCTGTAGCATTCGGCAAATTTTCTTTTTCAAATCAAATTTACCGACTCGTCATATTCGATATGACTAATCTTTGAATTAGAGATGTTCGATATATATCGATATTTAAGAAATATCGTTATTTGACTCCCGATATATCGATCAACCCGATATAATCGAATCCTCAGATATCGATTATTGTAATATCGATATATTATCCGATACAAGAATATCGTATTGTGCTTGCAAACGAGTTGGTCAACAATTTTTCGTTTTTCGTGTCGCGACGCGAGCTAACCGCTGGTCGAGGAAGAGAAGAGAACGAAAAGAAGCAAACCGTTCAAACCAGTCTGTTTGCTTTTGTATTGTTTTCTAATTAATTGGTTTAAGTAATTTGATCGTGTCCACCGCGTTGCCCATCATCGTAAATTGACAAAACTTAGGTTTATCTTTTTTTTTACAGATTTTGAAGGCTTCTAGGTGATTGGGCGGTTTCGGTTTACTCAGGTAACTGAAAGTACTTAAAATAATTAATTTAAATTAATTAACTTTAAAAAAAATTTGGTCTTAATATAGAGATAGTGAGCCGTGTGTACGCTAATTTTAGAAGTTACAACCAAAAGCTCGTAGAACTTAGGTAGCGGAGAAACCAAAGGGAATATTTGAATCAGTACATCTCTCGATTTGTTCTATTTATAGATTTTATCTTTGCATCCGCGGTTCAAGGAACTTCATTTTGAAGACCAACTGGCTTGTTCGAATGCCATACTTAAAATCAAAGAACTAATGAAACAAGATCAGCAACATGAATTATGTGTAGCTGCGGGATCAGATTCGGATGGCTCAGACAAAACTCAGTCCGATTTTAGTCTCTCGAGCAATCATCATCATTCAGTTCAACGAAATTGGAAAACAAATAAAACTGATGAAAGTGTATCAGACGAATTATCTCTTTACTTGAGGGGTCCAGTTAGCAGATTAAATGAAAGCTCTTTGGCTGTATGGGTTGATTATAAAGTACAATTTCCGAGGTTATACAATATTGCATACAAGTACTTGGCAATGGTCGCTAGTTCTGTGCTTTCTGGAAGATTATTTTCGAAGGCTACGCAGGTCTTAGCTCAACAGAGAAATCGGTTACAAACTAAACGCGTGATCAAATTTTTGTTTATGCAAGGTTTAAGCAAAAAATATTGGGAACTTTGAGAAAATCGTATCATGTTTGATTTGTATTCTATTTGTTTCTTTTACATATCATAAATATAATTGATTTGTGTTAAATTTCTTCTTTTAACTATTTACTGTTTATGAAATCTTACCTTTCCTTATGAATTGCACTATTTTAGGCTTAGGTTTGTTGAATTAATTTTCTACAGACAACGGTTTCGAAGCCGATATGGTCAACTCTTCTTTGTGGGTGGGAGTTAGGAAACGTTAAGTTCAGAAATGAATACATTCATTATGAGTTTAAGAATAAATATAATTTTTCAAATGTTAAGATATTGCAAGACTGTAGATATTTCAAATTTTCCTTTATAATATTTTGCTACATCATAAAATCTATTTACTTTCTTTATTCCTCTTTAACTTATTATTTGAGATGAGCCAGTCCATCATAAAATAAATATCTTTATTTTCATGAGCAAAATTTGGCCGCTGCGAAGAGAAGCCAAAGCAATGATAGATGACGTGGACAAATATTTCCCTTTGTTCTCTTTGTTTCAAACCAGAGTTCAAAGCAAATTTTAAATTTAACTAATACTATTTTTCATTTATTCTATTTGGATGAATATTGCTCAGTTAAGGAATGTGGAATTCATCCCAAGGATATTTTCTGCTCTTTTATCCATTAGTTGTAGAAAACTTCATATTTTGCCAACATTTGTACTTTTGTATTTTCGAAAATTCGTGATATATATATATATATATATATATATATATATATATATATATATATATATATATATATATATATATATATATATATATATATATATATATATATATATATATATATATATATATATATATATATATATATATATATATATATATATATATATATATATATATATTAAGGATATACAGCTGTGTTCATGAAAATAGTAGTGCAGCACCTCACAACATTAAATATTCATGTTTCGACATACTGACCATTGCAAATTGAACAAGTGTCCATATTTTTCTAAGAACAGCATGCAAAGAAGAGAATAGGGATAATATTTTGCTACATCATAAAATCTATTTACTTTCTTTATTCCTCTTTAACTTATTATTTGAGATGAGCCAGTCCATCATAAAATAAATATCTTTATTTTCATGAGCAAAATTTGGCCGCTGCGAAGAGAAGCCAAAGCAATGATAGATGACGTGGACAAATATTTCCCTTTGTTCTCTTTGTTTCAAACCAGAGTTCAAAGCAAATTTTAAATTTAACTAATACTATTTTTCATTTATTCTATTTGGATGAATATTGCTCAGTTAAGGAATGTGGAATTCATCCCAAGGATATTTTCTGCTCTTTTATCCATTAGTTGTAGAAAACTTCATATTTTGCCAACATTTGTACTTTTGTATTTTCGAAAATTCGTGATATATATATATATATATATATATATATATATATATATATATATATATATATATATATATATATATATATATATATATATATATATATATATATATTAAGGATATACAGCTGTGTTCATGAAAATAGTAGTGCAGCACCTCACAACATTAAATATTCATGTTTCGACATACTGACCATTGCAAATTGAACAAGTGTCCATATTTTTCTAAGAACAGCATGCAAAGAAGAGAATAGGGATAAGATCTCGTAAGTTTTGCATTGGTTTGGATGTGTTTTGATGACTTTTGAGTGATGCACCGAAATTTGGCTGTTCATTAAAATAGTAGTGGCTACATGAAAGGAAAAACAAAACTGTATAACTTTATTCAAAATTGGTTTTACAGGTTCTTAATATTAGAAATAGTCTAATATTTAGTTGTATATCCGTTATTTTTAATAACGGCTTCGCACCACCGGGGCATGGAATCGATAAGGTCCTGACAACGCTTCAAAGGAATTTGAGA
>OZ022264.1:190399870-190414870 GCA_963978885.1 Nemotelus pantherinus
ATTAGGGAAGGTACTGTGCGCGGCGGTGTGGGCAAATATCGGGAACATGCATAAATATCGTAACCATGTGGGGGTGTGTAGTTTGAGAGACTAATATTTAGTGATGCAGGGTTAAGCGACGGGCCAAAGAGTTTAAGAATCTTTGGGTTACTAAATCATTATATATCTCACTCGTGTGTCCTCTTCTCGAATATGGGTGCACTATCTGGAACCCGGCTTTCGAAATTCACAGCCAAAGATTTGAGTCTGTTCAGAAGCAGTTTTTACTGTTCGCTCTGAGAGATCTTTTCAACCCTTATGATTTCAGTAATCTACCACCATACGAATATCGCCTTAAATGTATTAAGTTGTTACCCCTTGCATCGAGAAGATTAATGTTATCTGCCTGCTTCAGCTTCGATGTCATCGGAGACGTGGTTAATGTCGCCTACTTGAAAGAAAAGTTTGTGCTCAATCAGCCCTTGAGAGTGACTAGATCCCGACGATTGCTTATTGAATACCAACACAACACAACATATGCAGCAAACGAGCCAATAAATAGGTGCTGCAGGCTATTCAATAGCATGAGCGAGAACTTTTCCCCTACGATATCTAAGGCAACTTTTAAAAAAAATATTATGAGGGCTTTCTCTTCATAGTCTCTCCCTTTCCCCCGCCATACTAATATATATATGTATTGTAAATTTAAATTCACTTAGCTATTTGTCATTTGTTATTCATTTAGTAATTTGTCATTTAGCTATTACTTTATTTGTTATCATTTGTAACTAGTTTATTTTTGCGTTATTTATTAATCTTGTATTCATATATAGTTTTGTTTTTTACTTTGTTTCGTATATTATTTTATTTTATTTTGTTTCGTTATTTTATCCATGTACTATATTATTTATTCTTCTGTACATGTACACCTTGCTTGGTGAATAAATAAATAAATATATATCAGCAAAATGATTAAGGGAGATAATCTCTGGAGTGACCGATCAGATTGAACTGAAATTTTCGGAGGATATAGATCTATATAGTGGGTAGGTCCATGATTTGCTAGAATTCAGATATCTTAAACCTTTTAGCGGCGGCGGGCATTTTAGTGAATTTTCAGGTACTCCTATATTTCCCAGCAGTGTAAATTTTTGTTAAAAAAAGTATCAAGAATGAAAACTTATTATGTTTTTAGTTTGTTTATGAAAAAGAATTGGAAAGTTTGAGCCTTGTGTAGGCGGTGAGTGCCTAAAAGTAGGCAAGGATTTTTTTTAATTTCGATTTGTCAAAACTTCTAAGAAATACAATAGATCATCGTGAAATTTTCAGAGCGTATTGATGTAGACTAGAATTTAGCACATATAGACTTTCAAGACTGTGCGGGCGTGTCTGTAAGTACAGCAGGCTTCTGAAAAAAATCCTTCAAATCATCGACCTTCCTGAAATATTTTTGATTTTTGAAAATAAATTCAAATTTTTGATTAATTTTGACTTTTTTTCCACCAAATCAAATAAAAATTTCCAAAATCCCGCGGTCAACAAGAACGGCAATCCGTGATCACATTACCTCTATTTTAAGCACTCAAAAGTTCTGTTACCGAGAACTGACGATCAGATAATGTGATCAATATGAAATTTACAGGACATGTTGAATTTAGCTAGGACCAGGTCTGATAGAAGTGATTTTTAAATGCCGGCAGCACTGTGGCATTGGTTCCCTTTGGAAAAATCGCTGAGAAAAAAAACTGGTTTTTGGCCTATAGCTTCCGATTTAGCCACCAGATTTTAACGAAATTCACGCAGTAGGTGAACCTAACTCTAAGATAAATTTCACAGAAATTTGGTTTAAAAATTAGTATAGGGACGCCAGCTACGGCAATTTTTATCTCCTAAATATTGTAAATTTGCTCAGAAAATTAAGGTTTTTTCCCTATAACTTCCGACACAGTGACGAAATCAAAACGAAATGCATGTGATAAGTATATCTTGTTGCGTTTCTAATTCTGTAGGAATTTCGTTGAAAGACCGTGAAAAGATTGCCAGCTATGATGAATTTCGTAATTTGTTGACATTTCTTTATCGAGCGATGTTGTCATAAAATATCCTTATGGGAATGATCCTGCAATGCCAATTAACAACAAATATTTACGTTTCAAAAATTTAAAAAGTTTGGACGATGGTAACCCTAAAATTAAAGTCACTCCTATAACTTACAGCATAGCCATTCAATCGAAACGAAATTCATAGGGTGAGTTAAACACAACGTGAAGCAGCTATGGTACTAGCACATGATTGCCAGCACCGGACAATTTCGTAAATATCGCACCAACAGATGCTTCCATTTTCCATTGTATTATATTATTTTTCTTTGGAATAATGACGTAATTTATCTGAACGAGCATTTAAATTTTATTGTGGCAGATATTCACGATTAAAATATGCATAGAAACAATATCAACTACTTATATTTAGTGAGTAATACCACCTAACCAAACCAACCAAAGGCCCAGCGCATTAAAGAAAATAAATTATTCAATATATATATATATATATATATATATATATATATATATATATATCTATATATATACATATATATACATATATATATATATATATATATATATATATATATATATATATATATATATATATATATATATATATACATATATATCTACATATATATATATATATATATATATATATATATATATATATATATATACATATATATATATACATATATATATATATATATATATATATATATATATATATATATATATATATATATATATATATATATATATATATATATATATATATATATATATATATATATATATATATATATATATATATATATATATATATATATATATGTATATTACTTTTGATTCGATTCCGATATATCGAAAAATCGATATTTACATTTCGATATATCGCAAATTATCGATATAGAGTGTCGGTATATCATATCGGAAAAAATATCGATATATATTTTAAATGAACATCTCTACTTTTAATTCACTCGCAGCCAACCTAAGCTGGCAACAAGTGAATCACGGCGATGAGGCTGGAAACCGGTATGGAGACAGTCGCGTACTTCCTTGATGGCTGGTGTGCTTTCAGGCGGCGGGTTGTCTGAATTGTTTGTTCGCGGTGTGAAGGTGTTTGCTCCGTTATCCGATCGAGGAGTTGTGCGAATCACCGAGAAGAAAAGAAAATCGAGCTCGAAAGTGTGCATCGGTGTATGAGTGCACTTGAATGACAACTGCTTCTCGTCGAAAAGCAGTCAACTCTGTTAGGCATTTGTCCTAACATAACCCCTTCTTTCAATGGACTCAGACTCTTTTACCACAATTGTAGTGGTATGAGAGGCAAATTGAGTAAATTATATCTTGACGCAAAATCCTGCCACTTTAATTTACTCGCCTTCACTGAAACTTGGCTAAATGACTCCCATAAGAATGAAGAGATCCTTGATAGCAATTGGACAATTTACAGAAATGATCGCGACTATTCTTCCACAGGTCAATCGCGAGGCGGTGGGGTTTTACTGGCGGTTGGCAACACTATTTCAAGTGAGATTATTGACATCGAAGATTGTTCCAACACCTTGTTATTCGTGTTTCTTTGAATAACAATTTCCTTTACATTAGTTTGGCCTATATCCCACCCAGATCGGACGAATCAGTTTACAACCATTTCTGTGAATTAATATCTTCCATTACAACATCTCTGAATGAAAAAGACAAAATAATATTCCTAGGGGATTTCAATCGTCCCAACTTACGTTTTATCCCCGATGAAAACGACGCATTTCTTCTCCCTGTTAACCTCTCAGATTCCAATGACTTCAACCTTGCGAGTACTTTTTATGGCAACGATTTGCAGCAAGTCTCTCCAACTCCCAACCAAAACGGTCATTGGTTGGATCTTGTATTTACAAACGCCTATGACGAGGTAGTGGTAAGTCCAACTGATGATGCAGAACATCTTTTTTCAAATAGTTTACACCACACTGCACTATCAGTTGAACTTC
Organism: Nemotelus pantherinus; assembly: GCA_963978885.1. NCBI lineage: Eukaryota > Metazoa > Arthropoda > Insecta > Diptera > Stratiomyidae > Nemotelus > Nemotelus pantherinus. The sequence goes on from OZ022264.1 coordinate 190,403,898, forward strand.
CCACTTCTGATTCTATTTATTTTAGAGCGTACAATAATTCAATTGTATATGACTTTCTTAATGCTAATTATGAAAGCATTCACCATCACCTTGACTCTATAGATTGGCCGAATACTCTTTCAACGTTAGATCTTGAGGAAGCCATTTCCATTTTTTATGACAATATATTTGACGCCGTTGAAAGATATGTACCTAAGATAAAAAAGAAGAAACTGTCTGAGCCATGGCTTGATAGGGACCTTAGGCATTTGCGAAATCGAAGGAACAAACTTTATAAGCGGATTAAAAACAATATCGACGTTAGTTCTGCTATTCAGGATGAATATAATGAAACTGCTAAGCAATTTCTGGCAAAGTCTCACGAGGCTTATGACAATTACATTAAGGCAACAGGTGAAAATATAATCCGCGACCCGAAAAAATTTTATGATTTTGTAAATGTGAAGCGAAAAACTACTGGTTATCCATCGTCGATGTTCTTTACTGATATCACTTCTTCCTCTCCTAATGAGATTTGTGATTTATTCGCAGATAATTTCCAGAATATTTTTATTGCTCCTGACTCATCAAACTCACATCTCCCTTCCTCTCATTCCACTGCTACAGCTTTTATCAGCCACTTAGAAATTACACGTGACGAAATACGTAAAGCTATTTCGGAACTCGATTGCAACAAAGGCCCAGGGCCAGATCTTCTTCCTCCAACTTTCTTGCGCAAATGTGTAAAGCAGCTTATAACTCCCTTTCATATCTTTTTCAACAGATCACTTTCGTCTGGAGTTTTCCCATCCCGTTGGAAACTTTCATATGTCACACCCATATTCAAAAATGGTGATAGACGCAACAACATGGTTTTAGAAAAGGTCGCTCAACTACCACAAATTTGACAGTCCTAATCTCAGAAGTCCTATGTAAAATGGAGAAAGGATACCAAATTGACGCAGTCTATACAGACTTTAGTAAAGCTTTTGACACAGTTGACCACCCTACCTTAATTCTAAAGCTACTGAAATTCGGACTTGGTGGATCTTTGCTTAGCTGGCTGACTTCTTACCTTGGAACTCGAACTCAGCTGGTAAAATTTCAAGGACTCTTATCGAAAAATATCTCTGCTACCTCTGGTGTACCACAAGGCCATCTTGGCCCACTTCTCTTTAATATATTTATTTCTGACCTATCTGACGCCCTAGCAAATATACCTCATCTACTTTATGCCGACGATCTCAAAGTCTATCATATCATTAAATCTAAATCCGATGTACTCTTTCTCCAATCCAAACTTGATTCACTTGACCATTAGTGCAATGAAAACAAGCTCTCTCTAAACATTGCTAAGTGCCAAGTTATAAGTTTCTCCCGAAAATGCACCGTCTCACATAACACATACTTCCTCGGGAATAATTTGTTAGCTCGAGTTGATAACGTTGTCTACCTTGGTGTTGTCTTGGATGAGCGACTCCGCTTCACCTTGCATTATGATAAAATACTTTCCCGTGCGAACAAACAGCTAGGCTTCATCAAAAGACGTGCCAAAGAATTTCGTAACCTGTGGGTCACAAGATCCTTATACACCTCTCTTGTACGCCCCATTCTCGAATATGCTTCCATTTGCTGGAATCCGGCTTTTGAAACCCACAGTAGCAGGCTCGAGTCCATACAAAAGCAATTCTTACTTTTCGCATTGAGAGAAATATACAGCCCTTACGATTTTAATACCCTTCCTCCTTATGAGTTTCGACTGGGTCATCTAAACTTATTAACACTTGCATCTAGAAGAAAGATGATTTCGGCCTGCTTCACATTTGACGTCATTAGAGGCGTCATCAAAGTTGAATTCCTGAATAGCAAAATGGTGTTGAATAACCCTGTAAGAAATACCAGGTCCTCCCGTTTACTTAAGGAATATCCACACTCCACTACTTACGCAGCTAATGAGCCGATAAATAGATGCTGCAGGATATTCAATAGCATAAGTAATCTATATTCTCCAACAGTCTCAAAATTATCCTTCAAATCCTCCCTTTTCCAAGCCATCCGCAACCCTTAATCCTAAGCTATATGACAATGTTTTATTTATTTGTTATTTATTAATTTATTATTGATTTATTTTGTTAATTATTTTATTTAATTTTTCGTTTTGTTTCTATGTACTCGTAATTTACAACTTTGCTTTTTTACTGTTTATGTTACTTGTACCTTGCTTGGTTGATAAATAAAATAAATAAATAAAAATAAATTCATCGGCAGTGCTGTTACGCCGCCTTTTCATAAAAATTTATGAAAATTTGAAAAAAATGCCGTTCTTTCGCATTCTCATGAATGCACATCCCCGGAGGTACGAGGGCCGTTCATTCGGATCCTCATGAATACATGTTCCATGACGGTACGAGCGCCGTTCGGTCGGATCCTCATGCATTCACATTGGGCCTGTGACGGAGACGAAGAAAAAAAACTCTAGCGCACCTGAACCGCTAGAAACACTAATGTTCGAAGAACAGTAGAAGAATCGTGCAGGTTTTGAGTGCATATTCCACCACATGAGCTGCTTATTACGGCCAAACTGTTTCAAACGCCACGTATTACTTTGGTCTCAAGAATGCATTATAACTCATATGGTGGAAGGTTTCAGATATTACCACTGGCATGAATTTCAACGTTTATGAGAGCAAAACACGGGTTAATTATATTCGTTATCCGTTGCTTATTTCACAAAATTTTGAAAGCAGCATCTCATATAACATCAATGAAGAAAATGCTCAGTGTCTGCAGCACTGTAACTGAAGTTGGTGTTTGGGGCTGCGATCCGAAAAATTAGCAGAACTTTGGGAATTGAAACATTGGTTATTTATTTTCATTGTAAATGTTTCCGGTATGAATACTAACTGTAAGCATTTATTGATACAAAAGTAGCACAGCCGACTCGTGCTGGCAACCTTTCGCCAGTATCAAAGCCAAGAATATATCACATCTGCTTCACGTTGTTATATTACATTCGAAGTTATAGGAGTATAAAGAAATTTAGGTATACCTGCAGCGAGTTTTTTCAAATAATCAGAAGCTTAATGTTTGCTGTTTATTGTCACTACAATATCATTACCAATTGAAAATTCTACGATAAAACCGCTTAATAAAGATATTGCAAACAAACACAAAACCAACAATAGCTGGCAACCCTATCGTGGCTTTTCAACCAAATTTGGCCTGAATAATGTTTATAATAGTTTTCATTAATTGTATGAAATTTGTATTGACTGCACTGGAAGTTATAAGGCAAAAAGTTTTATTTTCCTGAGCGAATTTTCAAAACCAAAGACACAAAAATGACCATAGCTGGCAGCACCAATCGAATTTTTCACCCAAATTTCTACCAAACAGAGTTTAGAGTAAGGTTCAGCTACTGTGTCAATTTCATGAAAATCAAAATTGTGTCAATTTCATGAAAATCAAAAGCAAAAAGCAGTTTTTTTTATTTGTAATTTTTCAAGCTGGCACCACTGGCACAGAGTTGCCCACAATTCAAAATCGCTTCTATCAAATCTGCTCCTACTTAAGTCCAATGTATTCTGTAAATTTCAACTGTATCTGATTTTCGGTTCGTGAGTTCTCGTGAACAGAAGTTTTTGATGCAAAAAATATAGGTAAATTGGGAGAGGGTTACCGTTCTTGTCCGACATGAAATTTCCAAAGTTTTACTTTGAACGTGTAGATAAAGCATAAGATTTGTATACAGATTGGTTTTATTGTAAGAAACGGACATTTTTTAGGATATTCGATGCTTTGAAATTCACTTCACTTCAGAAGTTCACTTCCAAATTTTTCTTTTTTTCAAATTTAAGACACCAAAACTATCATAGCTGGCAGCTCCAACCGAATTTTCCAACCAAATTTCTATCCAACATGGTTTGAATTAAGGTCCAGCTACTGAGTGAATTTCGTCGAAATCGAACGATTCAATCAGAGTTTATAGGGCTAAAAGCAGTTATCTTTTTTTTGTTATTTTTCAAGATGGCATCACTGGCACAGAATCGCCCGCATTTCAAAATCACTTCTATCAGACCTGGTCCTATATAAGACCAATATATTCTGCAAATTTCAATTAATTCTGCTTATCGGATCGTGAGTTTCCGTGAACAGATGCTAAAAATATAGGTGAATTGGGCAAGGGTTACCAGGCGTGCCCGTTATACCATATCAAAGTTTTTTTTTTGGTTATGTAAACAAAGCACAAGATTTACATATGAGTGGCTTTTTTTTGAAGAAGCGGCATTTTTTCAAGAGAGACAATGATTTGGAGGTTTTCACTTTCAGTGCCTGCCATAGCTACAGGGTTGCCAGCACGCTCATTAAAAGCTACACAAATCTACACCTAAATAATACCCACATGTCCTGAAAATTTCGTAAGGATTGAGTATGTCTGTCAAAAGTTATCGCAATTTAAAAGTTTTCAAGTTTTCCCTTTCTCTTTTTAGGCACCCAGCGCACACATGGGGTTAAAAAATTCCAAAACATTATCCGATTCACATGTAAAACACGTTCGAAATTTATTTCGTCAACTTTATTTTTGCAAAAATTATTTGTGTGCGGAATAATAGGTATATTAAAAATATCACTAAAATGGCCACCGGCGCCAAAGGGTTAAAGATTATTAACTTTTTGTGAGACCTGGCACTATTCTGCATATACACCAATATGTCCTGGAAATTTCACTTTAATCGGATGGCGCGTTCCTGAGATTTTTTGATGATATATATATATATATATATATATATATATATATATATATTTTCACTGAAATTTTTTGATGATATATATATATATATATATATATATATATATATATATATATATATATATATATATATATATATATATATATATATATATATATATATATATATATATAAATATATATATATATATATATATATATATATATATATATATATATATATATATATATATATATAGACATATATATATATATATATATATATATATATATATATATATATATACCTATATATATATATATATATATATATATATATATATATCAAAAAATTTCAGTGAAAATATATATATATATATATATATATATATATATATATATATATATATATATATATATCATCAAAAAATTTCAGTGAAAAAATCTCAGGAACGCGCCATCCGATTAAAGTGAAATTTCCAGGACATATTGGTGTATATGCAGAATAGTGCCAGGTCTCACAAAAAGTTAATAATCTTTAACCTTTTGGCGCCGGTGGCCATTTTAGTGATATTTTTAATATACCTATTATTCCGCACACAAATAATTTTTGCAAAAATAAAGTTGACGAAATAAATTTCGAACGTGTTTTACATGTGAATCGGATAATGTTTTGGAATTTTTTAACCCCATGTGTGCGCTGGGTGCCTAAAAAGAGAAAGGGAAAACTTGAAAACTTTTAAATTGCGATAACTTTTGACAGACATACTCAATCCTTACGAAATTTTCAGGACATGTGGGTATTATTTAGGTGTAGATTTGTGTAGCTTTTAATGAGCGTGCTGGCAACCCTGTAGCTATGGCAGGCACTGAAAGTGAAAACCTCCAAATCATTGTCTCTCTTGAAAAAATGCCGCTTCTTCAAAAAAAAGCCACTCATATGTAAATCTTGTGCTTTGTTTACATAACCAAAAAAAAAACTTTGATATGGTATAACGGGCACGCCTGGTAACCCTTGCCCAATTCACCTATATTTTTAGCATCTGTTCACGGAAACTCACGATCCGATAAGCAGAATTAATTGAAATTTGCAGAATATATTGGTCTTATATAGGACCAGGTCTGATAGAAGTGATTTTGAAATGCGGGCGATTCTGTGCCAGTGATGCCATCTTGAAAAATAACTAAAAAAAAGATAACTGCTTTTAGCCCTATAAACTCTGATTGAATCGTTCGATTTCGACGAAATTCACTCAGTAGCTGGACCTTAATTCAAACCATGTTGGATAGAAATTTGGTTGGAAAATTCGGTTGGAGCTGCCAGCTATGATAGTTTTGGTGTCTTAAATTTGAAAAAAAGAAAAATTTGGAAGTGAACTTCTGAAGTGAAGTGAATTTCAAAGCATCGAATATCCTAAAAAATGTCCGTTTCTTACAATAAAACCAATCTGTATACAAATCTTATGCTTTATCTACACGTTCAAAGTAAAACTTTGGAAATTTCATGTCGGACAAGAACGGTAACCCTCTCCCAATTTACCTATATTTTTTGCATCAAAAACTTCTGTTCACGAGAACTCACGAACCGAAAATCAGATACAGTTGAAATTTACAGAATACATTGGACTTAAGTAGGAGCAGATTTGATAGAAGCGATTTTGAATTGTGGGCAACTCTGTGCCAGTGGTGCCAGCTTGAAAAATTACAAATAAAAAAAACTGCTTTTTGCTTTTGATTTTCATGAAATTGACACAATTTTGATTTTCATGAAATTGACACAGTAGCTGAACCTTACTCTAAACTCTGTTTGGTAGAAATTTGGTTGAAAAATTCGATTGGTGCTGCCAGCTATGGTCATTTTTGTGTCTTTGGTTTTGAAAATTCGCTCAGGAAAATAAAACTTTTTGCCTTATAACTTCCAGTGCAGTCAATACAAATTTCATACAATTAATGAAAACTATTATAAACATTATTCAGGCCAAATTTGGTTGAAAAGCCACGATAGGGTTGCCAGCTATTGTTGGTTTTGTGTTTGTTTGCAATATCTTTATTAAGCGGTTTTATCGTAGAATTTTCAATTGGTAATGATATTGTAGTGACAATAAACAGCAAATATTAAGCTTCTGATTATTTGAAAAAACTCGCTGCAGGTAACCCTAAATTTCTTTATACTCCTATAACTTCGAATGTAATATAACAACGTGAAGCAGATGTGATATATTCTTGGCTTTGATACTGGCGAAAGGTTGCCAGCACGAGTCGGCTGTGCTACTTTTGTATCAATAAATGCTTACAGTTAGTATTCATACCGGAAACATTTACAATGAAAATAAATAACCAATGTTTCAATTCCCAAAGTTCTGTAAATTTTTCGGATCGCAGCCCCAAACACCAACTTCAGTTACAGTGCTGCAGACACTGAGCATTTTCTTCATTGATGTTATATGAGATGCTGCTTTCAAAATTTTGTGAAATAAGCAACTGATAACGAATATAATTAACCCGTGTTTTGCTCTCATAAACGTTGAAATTCATGCCAGTGGTAATATCTGAAACCTTCCACCATATGAGTTATAATGCATTCTTGAGACCAAAGTAATACGTGGCGTTTGAAACAGTTTGGCCGTAATAAGCAGCTCATGTGGTGGAATATGCACTCAAAACCTGCACGATTCTTCTACTGTTCTTCGAACATTAGTGTTTCTAGCGGTTCAGGTGCGCTAGAGTTTTTTTTCTTCGTCTCCGTCACAGGCCCAATGTGAATGCATGAGGATCCGACCGAACGGCGCTCGTACCGTCATGGAACATGTATTCATGAGGATCCGAATGAACGGCCCTCGTACCTCCGGGGATGTGCAATCATGAGAATGCGAAAGAACGGCATTTTTTTCAAATCTTCATAAATTTTTATGAAAAGGCGGCGTAACAGCACTGCCGATGAATTTATTTTTATTTATTTATTTTATTTATCAACCAAGCAAGGTACAAGTAACATAAACAGTAAAAAAGCAAAGTTGTAAATTACGAGTACATAGAAACAAAACGAAAAATTAAATAAAATAATTAACAAAATAAATCAATAATAAATTAATAAATAACAAATAAATAAAACATTGTCATATAGCTTAGGATTAAGGGTTGCGGATGGCTTGGAAAAGGGAGGATTTGAAGGATAATTTTGAGACTGTTGGAGAATATAGATTACTTATGCTATTGAATATCCTGCAGCATCTATTTATCGGCTCATTAGCTGCGTAAGTAGTGGAGTGTGGATATTCCTTAAGTAAACGGGAGGACCTGGTATTTCCTACAGGGTTATTCAACACCATTTTGCTATTCAGGAATTCAACTTTGATGACGCATCTAATGACGTCAAATGTGAAGCAGGCCGAAATCATCTTTCTTCTAGATGCAAGTGTTAATAAGTTTAGATGACCCAGTCGAAACTCATAAGGAGGAAGGGTATTAAAATCGTAAGGGCTGTATATTTCTCTCAATGCGAAAAGTAAGAATTGCTTTTGTATGGACTCGAGCCTGCTACTGTGGGTTTCAAAAGCCGGATTCCAGCAAATGGAAGCATATTCGAGAATGGGGCGTACAAGAGAGGTATATAAGGATCTTGTGACCCACAGGTTACGAAATTTTTTGGCACGTCTTTTGATGAAGCCTAGCTGTTTGTTCGCACGGGAAAGTATTTTATCATAATGCAAGGTGAAGCGGAGTCGCTCATCCAAGACAACACCAAGGTAGACAACGTTATCAACTCGAGCTAACAAATTATTCCCGAGGAAGTATGTGTTATGTGAGACGGTGCATTTTCGGGAGAAACTTATAACTTGGCACTTAGCAATGTTTAGAGAGAGCTTATTTTCATTGCACTAATGGTCAAGTGAATCAAGTTTGGATTGGAGAAAGAGTGCATCGGATTTAGATTTAATGATATGATAGACTTTGAGATCGTCGGCATAAAGTAGATGAGGTATATTTGCTAGGGCGTCAGATAGGTCAGAAATAAATATATTAAAGAGAAGTGGGCCAAGATGGCCTTGTGGTACACCAGAGGTAGCAGAGATATTTTTCGATAAGAGTCCTTGAAATTTTACCAGCTGAGTTCGATTTCCAAGGTAAGAAGTCAGCCAGCTAAGCAAAGATCCACCAAGTCCGAATTTCAGTAGCTTTAGAATTAAGGTAGGGTGGTCAACTGTGTCAAAAGCTTTACTAAAGTCTGTATAGACTGCGTCAATTTGGTATCCTTTCTCCATTTTACATAGGACTTCTGAGATTAAGACTGTCAAATTTGTGGTAGTTGAGCGACCTTTTCTAAAACCATGTTGTTGCTCGTTCAGTCGGGAGTCAACAAGTGGAGAAAGTTTATCGTAGACAATCTTTTCAAAAAGTTTCGGAATAGAAGATAAGATGGCAATACCTCTATAATTTCCGATACAGCGTCTATCACCATTTTTGAATATGGGTGTGACATATGAAAGTTTCCAACGGGATGGGAAAACTCCAGACGAAAGTGATCTGTTGAAAAAGATATGAAAGGGAGTTATAAGCTGCTCTACACATTTGCGCAAGAAAGTTGGAGGAAGAAGATCTGGCCCTGGGCCTTTGTTGCAATCGAGTTTCGAAATAGCTTTACGTATTTCGTCACGTGTAATTTCTAAGTGGCTGATAAAAGCTGTAGCAGTGGAATGAGAGGAAGGGAGATGTGAGTTTGATGAGTCAGGAGCAATAAAAATATTCTGGAAATTATCTGCGAATAAATCACAAATCTCATTAGGAGAGGAAGAAGTGATATCAGTAAAGAACATCGACGATGGATAACCAGTAGTTTTTCGCTTCACATTTACAAAATCATAAAATTTTTTCGGGTCGCGGATTATATTTTCACCTGTTGCCTTAATGTAATTGTCATAAGCCTCGTGAGACTTTGCCAGAAATTGCTTAGCAGTTTCATTATATTCATCCTGAATAGCAGAACTAACGTCGATATTGTTTTTAATCCGCTTATAAAGTTTGTTCCTTCGATTTCGCAAATGCCTAAGGTCCCTATCAAGCCATGGCTCAGACAGTTTCTTCTTTTTACTAATGTTCGAAGAAGAACATTAGTATTAAAATCACTTTGGCCAAAAATTCATATTTCTATATATATATATATATATATCATCAAAAATTTTCAGTGAAAAAATCTCAGGAACGCGCCATCCGATTGAAGTGAAATTTTCAGGACACATTGGTGTATATGCAGAATAGTGCCAGGTCTCAGAAAAAGTTAAAAATCTTTAACCCTTTGGCGCCGGCGGCCATTTTAGTGATATTTTTATTATACCTATTATTCCGTACACAAATAATTTTTGCAAAAATAAAGTTGACGACATAAATTTCGAACGTGTTTTACATGTGAATCGGATAATGCTTTGGAATTTTTTAACCCCATGTGTGCGCTGGGTGCCTAAAAAGAGAACGGAAAAATTTGAAAATTTTTAAATTGCGATAACTTTTGACAAAGCTATTCAATCATTACAAAACTTTCAGGACATATTGGTATTATTTAGTTGTAGATTTGTGTAGCTTTTGCTGAGCGTGCTGGCAACCCTGTAGCTAGGGCAGGTACTGAAAGTGAAAACCTCAAAATCATCGTTTCTCTTGAAAAAATGCCGCTTCTTCAAAAAAAAGCCACTCATATGTAAATCTCATGCTTTTTTTACATAGACAAAAAATAACATTTGATATGGTATAACGGGTACGCCTGGTAACCCTTGACCAAGTTACCTATATTTTTAGCATCAAAAACTTCTGTTCACGGAAACTCACGATCCAATGAGCAGAATTAATTGAAATTTGCAGCATGTATTGGTCTTTAATAGGACCAGGTCTGATAGAAGTGATTTTGAAATGCGGGCGATTCTGTGCCAGTGGTGCCATCTTGAAAAATCATTAAAAAAGATAACTGCTTTTAGCCCTATAAATTCTAATTGAATCGTTCGATTTTGACGAAATTTACACAGTAGCTGGATCTTATTTTAAACCACGTTTGGTAGAAATTTGGTCGAAAAATTCGGTTGGAGCTGCCAGCTATGCTAATTTTGGTGTCTTAAATTTGAAAAAATCACAATTTGGAAGTGAAAACATTCAAACCATCGAATATCCTAAAAATGTCCGTTTCTTACAATAAAACCAGTCTGTATACAAATTTTATGCTTAATCTACACGTTCAAAGTAAAACTTTGGAAACTTCATGTCGGACAAGAACGGTAACCCT
>OZ022264.1:190419870-190444870 GCA_963978885.1 Nemotelus pantherinus
CGGAAATAGTATTATCTGGCCTGTGGCCGTCGGTTTGTATAGTTCATAAGCATCGACTAGTGCTACAGCGAAGATTCTTTACACTTGTCGGAACTGTATTTCTTCTACGACGCGTGACACTATTAATCGCCTCACTCAATGTACCTGGCACTAATTTACAATGCAATCCCAAACGACACAAACTTTATCGTCAGCGATGCTATCGAGCTGAGTATATCCCATGCCTGGACAATATGGAGTGGCTTAGGCATATTCGTACGTGTTCAGTGGACATACTATAGTTTAGCCCCTTTAAATTGTTTTCGTTACTGAATACACTTCGCGAAATCTGTACTTCTTTCACACCCTCACGTGGATACTGAATTATATTTAGAATGTTTTTAATCATTGTCACTCACGAGCTGTATTCGATCCATGTTTCGTCGCATGTTACACAACATCTCGTTTTTTATTGCATTACTACACGCTGGCCAACAATCCGGCGTTAAGGGCACATGATTCGACACGCACACGCATATGGATATCACATTGCTTTCACTCCTACCATTATTAGATGCACACCAGTTTATGTACGAGATGCGGTCAGTGTTATCCCGAAAATTACATTTGGATAGCATACGGCAGCGGCTTATTAATTGCATATTTGGTGCTGTTGCACTTAAACGAATTTAGTTTGAATTTTTTATTTATTTCAAGACAGTATAAATTATAGTCAATAAATCAATATAACACTTAATCATTTTTGAACTAGGACAAACAATCAGAATACGTCATAAAAGTCATGTTGTTGAAAGGAAAAGAAAAAAACATACTGATAAAATTAAAAAAATGATTAAAATCCGAGAAGGTTGCTGTTAGTTTCTCTAGAAATAAAAATAAAGTATAATTCCAATATCACTTAACCTTGGAAACAATAAGAAAATAAATAACGATATGAAAATAACTAAACAGAAACACAGATCCGTGTTAGCATTTATCATGACTAGGAGACAAATTTATTATGACTAGGATGTACGTTAATTCACTTAATGAAATAATACGGTTACTTGTACGTTCATGAAAGGAGAACAATTTATGTTATTGATTGGAATTTTGAAGGCAGAGAAAAAAAAAATATATAGAATCATGATTTGCTAATTTAATCTGTCGGCCTTGTTATTGAGTGAAAGCCCGTGAATTCCTTTCCAATTTTCAGGGTTCACGTTGGCCTGGCTGGCCTTTAATTAACTAGTTTGAATTTCAGATTTCTCTCTGAGGGAGGGACCTTGGCTAGCTAGTTTTCTCTTTGGTTTGTTTTTATTTGTTTTCAGTCAAGATCATAGTAGGTGGAGTGACACCGTAATATCTGGGGTCATGGCCCCACCAACATCAGGGGCTTGAGGCTGTCTGCTTCTCCTTGGGCCTACTAAATAGAGGCAGTTTACCCCGTTTTTAAATTTTCGCGTGATTTTTCGGTCTCCTCTTCTTCAGATAACTAGCAACGTGCTTTGTCACATCTGTCTGAGAGCTGTATCTGGTCCTTTATGGACAAAAGCCCCTTCCCCTTTTATTTTGCGGCTAGTATATTTTCATGACGGATGAAATATACGTAGCGCCCCTCTATTTCTGAGAGCAAGTTCACCCCATTTTCAAGTGACCCACCCCAGCCACGTATAGCTAGCAAAGCGGCAAACTATTATCAGCCGGGGTTGGACTAAAGGGTGATCCGCTTATGCAGACTAGGAGCCTTCACGGCCATTTCTAGTGCACCCTGCTCCCGGGGCATTTTTTTTACTTGCCCTTCTTGATGCTTAGTCATCATTATTACCCTGGCAGGCCATCTTCTGGACTTCGGTTCAGTAGAAGTCCCTCCAAGTAAGTCCTTTGTTTCGAAAATCGCTACAGATTTTTCGATGGAGCCCTTTCGAGGTCGTACTTCTCGTTATAAAACGAACTGCTACGTGATTGCTTTCGATCGCACCAGATCCGCTGCAAATCGCTGTTGAATCGACACTTCCACAACTATTTACCAATATTATATTCCTCTTCTTTCGCTGAATTTCTCGGATCCAAAAATCTTCTTCCTTCGCTGATATATCCAAGAAAAAGCCAACCACCAGTCCAATTCGAAAATTTGACATCCGCAACACAGAAACAGCAGTTCGATCAGTCGAAGCAGCTCCAAATTCTCAAAAATAGATATGAAAGCGAAAAAGAATTGTTTAACTTCTGCTTTTATCAAGACTTCCCTGATCCGTTCGGTAAACTCAACTGGGCTCAACATTTTTCCGATTTAATTCCATTGAGATTCACTCTATCCACATTGTCGCTTCATTCACCGGATCTTCGTACTCGATCTGAATATCACTACAGTCGGATGATATTTCGCATCATTCAGTCAGTTCATACAAGTCACGAAAATTCTAAATTGTTGTGCCGTGTTGTGACGTGTCGTCTCGTCGAGGCCAGCATTGGGTCGCCCTGGATTTGTAACTAGCTCTTCAGGTATGAGTATCAGGTATTGCTTATAATTCCTCGCGATTGGGTTCGGCCTTGTGTAGCAATTGCGTCAAATCTCCTCATCCGTCGTGTGTCGATTCGGCGTCTAAAGTAGGTCCTCCATTGACCCACTTTTGGTTTTGTATACAATCGCGTCTTATCCGAGTATATTGGCGTTTGCAGTAAAATGGTGATTTTTGGCCAAGATATGGACAGAGATCGCATCATTTTGATAACATGTACTCTATTGATCATATTTTCAAATTTTATATTTTCAGTCCTGTGTGCACCGGTAAAATTGAAGAAAAGATAGGAACACATTCCCCAAAAGTCCGCTTGCAGTACCAACAGATATCCAGCAATTAGTTGTGAGCGCAGTTTATTGTGCACATTACAAATCACATAAAAGCACATCAAAAAAAATCATTGTGCACATAAAAGCTTTGACACTTGTTGACAACACACTTGTCTGCTGTGGGCTCCGAGTTTTATTTTGAATTCCTGTGTTCCACCCGTCGCTTTAATCGCACACATAGTTCCGGAGGCTATTCGTGTTTCTCCTATGCGCCGCCGTCTCGTGATCTTGTGCGATAGTTGGTGCCGTTCTTGAATTTCTTGCAACGAGATCTTCGATTTTGCTTTTTTACCGCTTCTCCTTGAGCTTTGCGTGACATTAATTTTTTCCATCCATGTGAAGTGCGCCTGTGCTATTTTTGAGTGATTTTTAACATTTTTTGACATTTTGGACATTTTGATATCGCTTCCTGAAACTTTGCGTGTCATTAGCTTTTCCACGTGAAGTGCGCCTGTGCTATTTTTTTGACTGATTTTTGACATTTTTTGAGATTTTTGACTAAAAGTGTGTGCGCCTCAACATTCTTTGGGTGTCTTTAACTTTTCTACGTGGAGTGAAGTGATTTTTGACACTTTTTGTTGTTGACATTTTTGACATTTTTCTTTTGATATCACTTCCTGAAAGTGTGTGCGCCTCAATTTTTCTACTTTTTGGTTACGTTTTGGTCTGCTTACACGTGTGACCAAAACAAAACATTATGTCTTTCTGCACAGCTGCAAAGTGTGCTGATAAGGCAAATAAATCGCCTTATGTGATGTGTGCGGGTTTTTGCGGGCTATCATTTCATTCGAAATGTGTTGGAATGAATGCCCATGTCGCAGACGCTGTCCGACAAACCTCATCTGGTGTTTATTGGTTTTGCTCCCGTTGTAAAGCCAACTCCATGGTATCATTTGTTAACTGCTTAAAGTCAACCAAATGTGTAGTTGACAAACTTTTTAAAGAATTTTCCTGTCTGGGCTCAAAACTTGAGAGTGTCTGTGGTGATATAAATACACTCTTGTCAGTTGCTAGGACTGAGCAACCTTCAGGCTCTCAACCTGCATCTGCCGATGATCAGCTTCACCAGGAAGATTGCCCAGCTGTTCAACGTCAACAAATATCTTTAAACACTCAACTTCTGCCTCCGCTATCTCCTGCAGCTGCTCCCCTTCAGACCTTTGGGGTGATACATCCTTGCAGCCCTCAAATCCAAAGTCAACCTCAGCGCGATGTATCTCAGATGCTCACACGCGGCCAGCGTGCTAACCTGCAGCTGCAACTACACCAACAGCATGAACAATCATTGCAGCAACAACGTCAACCGCAACAACAACATACACTACAGCAACAACAACAACAACATACACTACAGCAACAACAACAACAGCAACAGAACCAGATACAACAGCACGCTCTCGTGACCGTGAGCGAACCTTTGGTGAATTTGGTTGCTGACAGGATGAGCCTTTCAACTCCTGCTGCATCATCTCCTGCGGTAACCCAGACGTCTTATGCTGATGTACTCAGTCAGCCTGGACCATCTAGGGAACTATCTGAGCCCCATACATCACTCCCTTGCTTGGAAGTAATGGTCCCACCCTTGAAAGTTTTCGTATCACGTTTCGCTTACAGAACTACTGCCGATAAAGTCTTAGCATACATTAAAGCTAAGCTCGGATACACTCCCTCGTTGCTAATGTGTAGGAAACTCACTCGTGACAACCTCAATCACCAGCTGATCTCTTCTTTCTGCATCACTGTCGCATCCGGAACCTCTGATTTGCTGAAGAAGCATTTCTGGCCTGCTGGTGTTTTTGTCAAAGAGTTCGTAAAAACAACCTCTGGAAATTTTCATCGGAAACCGCCGACAAAAAATCGTACTTAGAGCGTAAAATTAACCTTAAAGTTTACTACCAAAACGTTCGGGGGTTGAGGACCAAAACCAATGAGCTTAAAATTTCCTCAACTATCGGGTCTGACGACATACTATGCTTAACCGAAACCTGGCTGACAGGGGATATATTCAATAATGAAATTTTACCTCTTTTTGCTGTCTTCCGCAGAGATCGTGATCGCTCAGCCAGTGGTTTATCTGACGGCGGCGGTGTTTTAGTTGCTGTTCGCAATACACTTAGCGTGTTCTCCTGTACCGATTTCGTGCCTTCTCCGCCTGTTGAATGTATCCTTGTTCTTATATCCGTTACTCCATCTACTGCGTTACTTGTATCCTCGATTTATATCCCATATAACAGTCCTATTGTAGTTTATGAACGTTTTTTCACGGAGATTTCCTTCTTTCTTAACACTTGCTACCCCTCCTCTTTCGTTCTTTTATGTGGTGATTTTAATATTCCCAGCTTAGTCTGGGATACAACCTTCACTGAAATTTTATCGAGGAGCAATATTTCTTTAGCTACATCTTCCTTTTTCTCTCTTTGCTCTTTTTCACAATTGAATAATGTGCCTAATGTTAATAACAGAATACTTGATTTTGTTCTTACTAACTCTCCTCTATCGTCTGTTCATTTATGTGCTGCTCTGTCATCTTATGTCAGTCCTGATCCTCACCATCCACCTCTTCTTATAGAACTTTCCTTCACCTCATTCCCTAAAAATAAAAATACCTCTGCGCTGCGTTATAACTTTGCTAAAGCTGACTTCACTTCCATGTCCAATGTTATTAATGCTGTTAACTGGTTTGCTTTTTTTAGAGGTCTAAGTGTTGATGATGGCCTTCATGCGTTCTATGATTTCGTGTCTAATATTGTTTTCTGTCACACTCCCACTTTTCGTATTCGCAGAAGTATTGATCCGCCTTGGTTAACTGTTGACGTGATGCGTGCTCTTAAAAACAAAGGCGAGGCGCGTCGTAGATTTCGAAGCTCCGGCTTAGAGGCTGACTTACTGAGATACAGAAATTTACGATCGTATGCTAAAAAGATGGTTAAAGATGCGATGAATGCTTATCATGCCCACATTGAATCCTCCGTATCATCCTGTCAACAGAAACCCTTCTGGTCCTATATCCGTTCCCTTAGAAAGTCTCCCTCTATCCCTTCTCTGATGCACCTTAATGATTTGTCTGCTTCCTCGCCTAAAGAAATATGTGAGCTGTTTGCTCTTTTCTTTTCTTCTGCTACCTCTCAACCTAATCCTTCTTTCTCTGCTAATATTCCCTCTCCAGATGTTAATAATCGTTGTTTGTTTTTAACGAACCCGTTGGAGGTCGAATGTTTGCTTGCTAACCTAGATAGTAGCACCAGCTGCGGACCCGACGGCTTACCTAACATATTTGCAAAGTCATTGTCATCATCCTTGTGTGTTCCTTTATCTGTCCTCTTTAACCTTAGTATTGCTTCCTGTACGTTTCCTTCTTCCTGGAAGTCAGCAAATATTTATCCCATCCTTAAAACCGGAAATTCATCCTGCGTCTCTAATTATCGTCCCATATCACTTCTATCTTGCTTCAGTAAGCTTCTCGAAAATGTTGTTTACAACAGGGTTTACCCTCTAATTGAACCTCTTCTCGCTTCTGAGCAACATGGTTTCGTCAAAGGTAGGTCAACAGTTTCCAACCTTCTTTCGTTCACCAATACTGTTGCCTCCGCTATCGACCAGCAAAAGCAAGTGGATGTATTATATACAGACTTTGCCAAGGCTTTTGACTCCGTGAACCACGAAATTCTCCTTTCAAAGCTTGATGGTTTCAATATTTCGGGTCAGCTCCGTTGCTGGTTTTCCTCATACCTTCGTGATCGTGCTTGTTTTGTAACGTTTCACTCTTGTTCTTCTTTCCCCTTTTACCCTACTTGTGGTGTCCCGCAAGGGTCAATTCTTGGTCCTCTCCTTTTCCTCCTGTTTATTAATGATCTTCCTTCTCTCTTCAGCTCCCCGTGTCTCTTGTACGCTGATGATCTGAAAATGTTTAGGGTGGTTGAGTCAGTGGATGACTGCTCCCAGCTGCAGGATGACCTATCTGCTCTGGGTAACAGGAGCTCTGTCAACTGTATTTCTCTTAACGTTGTTAAATGTTTCCAGATGTCCTTCACATGTAAATTATCCCGGATCACATTTCCCTATTCTATCCTTGGCTCTTCCCTTCATCCAATTGATAATTTCATGGACCTTGGTGTTGTGTTTGACACTAAATTAAAATTTGATGTCCACATTTTGCGTGTCACAACCAAAGCCTCGCGCTTGTGCGGCTTCATTCTAAGAGCGTCCAGACCTTTTACTGATATTTCCTCGTGTGTACGCCTGTACATCTCCTTCGTGCGTAGTGTCCTCGAATATTGTTGTCAAATTTGGTGTCCTCATTATCGTTTCTCAATTGATGCTGTTGAGTCTGTACAACGTAAATTTACTCGCTCACTATTCCTCAAGTTCCGTATTCCCTACTGTGAATATAGTATGCGTCTTTCCATCCTTGAAATCCCTACCCTTATTTCACGCAGAGTGTATTTCGACGAATGTCTCCTATATAAAATGATTACTGGTTCTATTGCTTATATCCCCAGAGCGCAGTTTTCTGTTCGTGACCCGGTACATTCTACCAGGTCTTCATTTATCCTCAACGTACCATTTGCTCGTACTCATTCATATTTTTACTCTCCTCTTTTACGCTTGCCTAGGCAACATAATTCTTTGAATATTGGTCCTCTTCCGCCTTCGTTACGCATTTTTAAAACTATGTTAAGAGGATGCGTTTTATCGTATGAAATAAAGTAACTCTTTGAATTTTTAATGTCATATCTGTGTTGAATTATGATTAAATTTCACCGCCTCATTATACTTTGTTTAGTTTTAATTTATAGTCTCTTTTCTTTTTACATATAAGTTTATTCCTTGTCTAATCTTTAATTGGATTTGTATCTGTTGATTTAGACAATAAATAAATAAATCGCTTTCTGCACAACTGCCACTTCATATATTTGTAGTAAAATTTGAATGGTTCATAGAGCTCAGCATAGCAGTTTAATTCCTGGCTCTAATGCGGTAATTAATTCTCTTAAACCTCTATCTACGACAAAAGAAAATGGCCGAAAATGACTTATTACCATTTAATTTAGCTTCTTTTGTTGGCTTTGATCATTGAATAGGAAGAATTGATTTAATACTGTACTTTTGCTGAGTTATCACTGAGTCGATGATTGGCGTTCTTATTATGGTTGACGGGTTGTCTACCGATGAAGATGAAACAGCTTCTTAAGGGTTAAAAATAGACCGCTCAATATTACTAGCTGATGCAATCGAAGATGGCAACACTATTGCTCCTGAAGCTTTTAAATGATATCTTAAATGCAACCCTAAGTTTTTTTAGATCGTTTAGTATATAGTGCAACTGTATTTTTACTTCTTTTGAAATATTCGACTTCTATTGTAAGATGTCACGATTAAAATGATTTTCTTTTTTTCAAAATTGCTCTCCATTTTTCAAAATGAAATTTCACATTTACATTCAATCACATTTCGCTTTCATCCTATCGGGACCGGTAAATCTAAAGTAAAGCCAGTTATTGTTTCACTTCCAAATAGCTTTTAAAATCGAATGATAAATAGCGCACAATTAGATAACACTAAAATAGAAAACTGTTAGTAACAAACACACTAGCGTTCAGTGTGTTTGTTAGTAACAGTTTTCCATTTTACAAAACTATCATATAATAGTTTTTACAAAACTATCATATAATATTCAAGCTCAAGAGCACTCTTTTAGTGACGCCCCTCCAACACTAGGCGCGTTTTTTTTCCATCCAGAGTATCCAGAATCGTGGCAAGGCACGCGAAACAACAACAAAATCCAGAGTACGAACACTTGTCAAATCAGTGGAGTTTGTACTTGTGCAGTCTGTGGAACGTATTTATTTATTTATTTCTTCACCAAAACAAGGTACAAAATCACATATAAAATAACAAATAAAAAAATAAAATGGAAAAGTAAAGTAAACAATAAAAACAAACAATTTAAATAAGTAACAAACAAATGAAAAAAGTAACAAATAGATTAATAAATAACAACCAATCAATAAAAACATTGACATATAAGCTATAGCTTAAGGTCTAGGGGTATGAATGGCATGCAAAAGGTTGATTTCAAGGATGATTTGGAAATCGTAGGAGAATATAAATTACTTATGCTGTTGAATATTTTGCAGCATCTATTTATTGGCTCATTAGCTGCATATGTCGTCGAATGTGAATATAATTTTAGGAAACGATTGGACCTGGTGTTCCCCGCAGGGATATTTATCAAAGTTTTACTATTCAGGAATTCTACATTAATAGCGCCTCTAATGACGTCGAATGTGAAGCAGGCCGATATCATCATTCTTCTGGAGGCTAGTGTCGATAGGTTTAAATGACCCAGTCGAAACTCATAAGGGGGTAGGCTATTAAAATCATAAGGGTTGTACAGTTCTCTCAAGGTGAAGAGTAAAAATTGTTTTTGTATTGACTCAAGTCTGTCACTGTGGGTTTCAAAAGCGGTATTCCAGCTAATGCAAGCGTATTCGAGAATAGGACGTACAAGTGAAGTGTATAAGGATCTTGTGACCCACAAACTACGAAATTCTTTGGCACGTCTTTTGATGAAACCTAGAGCACGAGAAAGTATTTTATCAAAGTGTAAGGTGAAGCGGAGTTTTTCATCTAAGATAACACCGACGTCAGCAATGTTATCAGCTCGACTTAGCATGTTATTGCCGAGGAATTACGTATTGTGTGTGACCGTGCATTTCCAGGAAAAACTAATAACTTTGCATTTATTAATGTTGAGAGAGAGCTTGTTTATATTGCGCCACTGATCAAGTGAGTCAAGCTTGGATTGGAGAAAGGAGGCATCCGGTTTCGATTCAATAGTCTGATAAAGTTTGAGATCGTCTGCATAGAGTAAATGAGGTATGCCTGCTTGCGTCACATAAGTCGGAAATAAATATATTAAAAAGAAGTGGGCCAAGATGGCTACCTTGGGGTACACCAGAGGTAGCATTAACGTTTTTCGATAAAAATCCTTGAAACTTTACACATTGTGTTCGATCGCGAAGGTAGGAGGTCAGCCAGCTGAGTAAAGACCCGGCAATACCGAATTTCTGAAGCTTTAGAATGAAGGTAGAATGGTCAACTCTGTCAAACGCCTTACTGAAGTCAGTGTAGACTGCGTCAATTTGGTATCCTTTCTCCATTTTACATAGAACGTCAGAGATTAGGATTGCCAAATTCGTAGTAGTTGAGCGACCTTTTCTAAAGCCATGTTGTTGCTCGTTCAAACGGAAATCAACAAGCGGAGAAAGTTTATCGTATACCACCTTTTCGAAAAGTTTCGGAATCGAAGACAAAATGGCAATGCCCCTATAATTTCGGATACAGCGTCGATCACCATTTTTGAACATGGGTGTGACATACGAAAGCTCCCAACAGAATGGGAAAATTCCCGACGAAAGTGATCTATTAAAGAAAATATGCAAAGGAGCTATAAGCTGCTCTGCACACTTGCGCAAGAAGGTCGGAGGAAGAAGATCAGGCCCAGGACCTTTGTTGCAGTCGAGATCCAAAATAGCTTTACGTATTTCATCACGAGAAATTTCTAAATGGTTCACAAAAGCTGTTGAAGCTGAATCAGAGGAAGAAAGGTGTGATTTTGATGGGTCTGGTGCATTACAAATTTCTTGGAAACTATCAGCGAATAGGTCACATATATCTTTAGAAGAGGAAGACGTTATATTGTTAAGAAAAATCGACGATGGATAGCCAGTAGTTTTTCGCTTCACATTAACAAAATCGAAGAATTTTTTCGGGTTGTTCTAATGTAAGTGTCATAAGCCTCATGAGACTTTGAGAAGAGAGTAGTCGACCGATCAGTAGTATCAAGAACATGTGTAATGATTTCATAATCAGCATTACGGAAGTCAAATACAATTGATTGTAAGTTTTTAAGCAGGTGGAATCTGAAGTGGAAAGTTCGACTGACAGTGCTGTATGGTGTAAACTGCTGCTTAAAAGATACTCTGCGTCACTAGTTGGACTAACCACTACTTCGCCATAAGCATTTGTGAAAACAAGATCTAAGCAATTACCATTTTGGTTAGGAGGTTGGGAAGCCTGCTGCAAATCATTACCATAAAAGGCACTCGCAAGATTGAAATCGTTGGTGTCTGAAAGGTTTACGGGTAGAAGGTAAGAGTCCTTATCATCCGGAACAAAGCATAGATTCGGACGATTGAAATCGCCCAAAACTATTATTTTTTCTTTTTCGCTAAGTGATGTTGCAAACGAAGATAATGTATCACAAAAATAGCTGTAGACGGATTCGTCAGATCTGGGCGGAATGTAGACAACAGCGATGTAAGCTGATTTGTTATTAAAGGAGATTCGAACAATTAAATATTGGAAGAAAACATTTAGGGTGGTATCTACAAGCTCACTTGAAAGTGTGTTGCTACCAACAAGTAAAACACCACCTCCTCGCGATTGACCCGTAGAACAATAATCACGGTCGCTTCTGTAAATAGTCTAACTACTATCAAGAATCTCCTCATTTTTATGAGAGGCATTAAGCTAAGTTTCGGTGATGGCGAGTAAATTAAAATGGCATGATTTGGCGTCAAAGTACAATTTACTTAGCTTGCCTCTCATACCATCACAATTGTGGTAAAAAAAAGTTTGAGGCTTTTCTGAGTTCGGTTAGGAAAAATGCCCAACAGGGTTGACTGATCTTCGAAGAGATTCAGATGTTTGATGTACCATTAGAAGAATAATTTATATTGCTCACAGTAGGAGCTATGTTTAGGGCGGCCTGACTGGAAACCTTGGAGGAGTGTTTATTAACAACGTTGGTACACCTGCTTGAGGGAGAAGATACCGTGGTAACTGCTGGGGGTATCAGTGCATTATTATTATTATAAGTAAAAGCATTGGAACAGTTAGATAAGAAAGAATTATCTGTTGTCAGTGGAGCCGGGGACTGAGTAGGTGATGAGCGAGTTTTATGGGTGGAAGGAAATTGGGTAAAGGTGTGACTAGGGATACCATTTTTTCTTACAATTTTTTGTTTTTTCTTATTCCTAGTTTTGTAGGTGATGTTTCTCCAGGGGCTGAATGTCATTACTTTCCAATTGATGGAGCTGTTGTTTCCACTCAAGCAAGTAAAAAGCCAGGCATATTTTGATGGGACTAAGACCTTACACCGTCTTGAGGATATATGTTTACGCTGGGATAAAAATTTCACTTCGTAATCGTTTATATGAAAATCAGCTTCGAGAACTTTTCCCAACCATTCGTCGTGCTCTTATTGTAAAGAATATGGTTCGTTTTTTTTTTTATTTTTTGTAAACGATTCTGCCAATCGTTTTGGGACCAAAAAGTACCGAGCTTGTAAATTGGGGTTTCACCGTTGAGGTTTGAAAATTTTTGCTGAGTTGGTGGAACTGTACCCTCAGCTAGATTCCTTATAGGTGATGTTGCTTTGTCTTGCGTTCTCGTATTCATAGCCGTTGTCTTATTATTTATCTCAAACGTTGTGTTAAGGAGCTCCCGATGGAGTGTTATCTCGTTCGCTAATAAATATTCGTCTGCATTATTTCTTGAGGTTTTGCAATGACGGTCTAAAATCATCCAATTTTCTGCTGATATCAACTTAATCGTTGCTCGGAAAAAGCGTCTGTTAGTCTGTCAGTTTGCATTTTTAACGTTCGTGATAATGGTTCAAAATTTTCAAGCGTACCTTTACTGTTTGCTTGGCAAATATAATTAGCGTTATTGCAAGTGGACAAATTCGATACAATGGAACTCATTTTATCAATTACAGTATCCATTTTCTTCCCAAGCGTGTCAAAAGACTTTCCGTTGCTAATACTGTTTGATTGATATTTCCGACAGGAATTCTTCATTTGCTCGCGCTTACGCTAGTTGCTTGGATATGATATTGTCTTTTTCCGAATTAAGTGTCCCAATATAGCTAATTAAGTTGTCGTACATAATTTTCAAGAGTCTTTCAATATTTTGGCAATCCGTACAGATAAAATAATTCTCAAGATACGGGTGGGAACAATCTCTGGGAGCACCCATGTAGGTACCGTGTAAGTTCCTATTGCAGAAAGCTTTGCATATCACGAATTTCATCGTGTTGTCGAAGGCAAAGCAATTTTCGAGGCTGCACTTGAAGCTCATGAATGAATATGTCGATTCGATGCCCAGAAGTATCCAATCTGATAAGTGCCCAGAAGTATGCAATTATTTAGACTTGGTATCATAGACAAAAACCAATCGGTTGGCAAGTGGAATATATATTTTTTTTATCAAAAATGCGGGCAAAAACTCGGCACCGTGTGGATTTGATCGTCAGATCGCTAAGCGGTTGCTAATATAACGCTACTACCAAAAAAAGCTGAAGTACTGACGTGGAATCGAACTCGCACTCTAGTGGTCCAGAGCTTGCAACAATGTCACTGAGTTCTTTGTTCGCACTTCCCGTTATAGTTGTTTCAATTTATACACTTTCACTTATGAAGAACACGAAAAAAGGGAAATATGTTAATAGAAATAAACTAAATGACCTTTACTGAACTGTCCAAGGTATATCTTACCACCCTACATCGAATATATATACAACAGAAAACCGGGTCGACCCCTCAGAGTTTTACTGTTGACGCGATTTAGAGGACGACGTGACGTTACGCGACCTTGTTTTCTTACTGGTTCCTCACGGGGAAAAGAAGAAGGGTAAAAATTGTATTGTCAAGAAAAAAAGCGCCCACGCTAGCACCGCACATAAAATCAGCGCGTCGGCACAGAGTAAAGACACAGATGAAAAAACAATATAATGGATTATGGTTTAAAAATATACGGAAATTTAATTAAATTCCGACGGGAAGTACTTCACGCACGTCTGACGTTTGTTGTTGGAATAATATACGATAAGTCATGTCATCTGAAACAATTGGCTGCAGTGATAGATTCCTCAAAATTTCCCTGTCAATCTAACAACCACGAAACATTAAAGCGCATGAATTAAAAAACCAATGCTGTCAATAGATTTCTCATCCTATATGTCGGAATATTCTTCGATTACGTTTAAAAAAGAAATTAGCCGGATTCTAATCTTCTAGGTAGACATTTATTATTTTGAATTTGAAACTGCCAAATGTCTAATATACCAGTTTGTTTGACATTTGTCAGTTCAAAATTCCAAATTCAAATTTCGAAATAACAAATGTCTACCTAGAAAATTAGAATGATGGTAATTTCTTTTTAAAACGTAATCCAAGAATACTCCGACTCAATTCTGTTGACAGCATTCATTTTTTAATCATATTTATCCATTTCAATATTTCCTGGTTCCTAGATTGACAGGGAAATTTTGGAGAATTTATCACTGCAGCCAACTGTTTCAGCTGGCATAAATTATTGAAATACGTTCCACATAGTGCACGAGTACGAACTCCACTGCATTGAGAAGTGTTCGTACCCTGAATGTTGTGGTTTTTTCGCGTGCAAACTGATATTCTGCACTACTCCAGATGCATAAAAAACGCACCTAATATTTCCTATCGTCATCATTTTATGAATTTATAATGATTATGATTAAATAAATTTATGATTATTACATATGTAGGATTGAATATAATAAGTATCGGTACAATATTTAATTGTATGTAAAATATCGCAAATAATTTGTATTCAACATGCTAACATATTATTGTCATTTAATGTAATTTAATCTATTTTGTGAACATTCCGCCCACCAAGAACCTAGTGTTCTTATTACTCCTTGGATTGCTGTTTCGGTGGTGTCAGCATCAAACCATCGAAGTATAGTGTGCTGCTGAGCGGTCCTGCATTTAAACTAGAGATGTTCATGTAAAAAACATATCGATATTTTTTTCGATATGAAAACCGAAACTCTATATCGATACTTTGTGATATATCGAAATATAAATATCGATTTTTTTCGATATATCGAAATCGAATCGAAAGTAATATATGTATATATCGGATAATTTTTTTTCTTTATTGGGTTCAGTCTTTGGTTGGTTTGGTTGGGTGGTATTACATGCTGAATATAGGGGGTTGATATTGTTTTTTTTTGTATATTTTTCACGTGGATATCTGCCACAATAAAATTTAAATACTCTGTCAGATAAAATATCTCATTGTTCCAAAAAATGAACAAATAAATTTTAGAATTTCTGAAAAATTTACGTAAAGTGCAAATTTTGACAATATATGGAGTTTACTACTACTACTGGATAAAAAAAGCATAAAATATTCATCCAAATAGAATAACCGATATTCATCCAAATAGAATAAATGAAAAATACTACTAGTTAAATTTGAAATTTGCTTCGACCTCTGGTTTCAAACAAAGAGACCAAGGGGAAATATTTGTCCACGTCATCTATCATTACTTTGACTTCTCTTCGCGGCTGTCAAATTTTGCTCATGAAAATAAAGACATTTATTTTATGATGGACTGGCTCATCTGAAATTACAAGCGAAAGGGGAATAAAGAAAGTAAAAAGATATTATGATATAAAAAAATATTATACAGGAAAATTTCAAATATTTTAGGACAAGGAAATCTAAAGTTTTGCAACACCTTTACATGTGAAAAATTTTATTTTTTCTTAAACTCATTTCTGAGCTTAAAGTTTCATAGCCCCTACCCACAGTGAAGAGGGGATCATATCGGCCTCGAAACCGTTGTCTGTAGAAAATGAATGCAAAAACCTCAGTCTAAAATAGCTCAATTCATAAGGAAATATAAGACTTCATTAAGAGTAAATAATTAAAAGAAGAAATATAGCCCAAATCAATTATATAACGCCTTGCTTATTTTTTTCACTTCTCTTGTTCGATCAACGAAAAACGAAAAATTGTTGACCAACTCGTTTGCACGGGCACAATACGATATTCTTGTATAAATCGATATCTGATGATTCGATTATATCGGGTTGATTCGATGTATCGGGAGTCAAATATCGATATTTCTTAAATATCGATGTATATTGAACACTCCTAATTTGAACTTGTTGTTGTAAAGCATGTGGACCATGATTAAGAGCGCTGAAACTGCAGTTGAAGCTGTCGCAATCGAATTGTGGTTGCGTATTTGAACCCAAATCAATTCAACGGTAAACTGCTGTATGTCCTCAGCTTGATTCATTAAAGTAACGAACAACTCGGATGGTTTTAACATCTAGTTCAATGGGATTTTGGGGGCTGATGATATGTTTATGTATGGCGCTATTTGCATCGGTTCGTCATCAAAAGTGCTATGCTGACGATTTTTTGTCCATCGGCGGATAATGTATATTGTGCCGATGTGAAGACAGACTCTAGTTTTAAGCTTAAGGTACTTGTTCCATTTAAAACAACCTCTTCTCGTTTTCCATTTTAGATACGATGTGCTGTTATGGGCTTGGCAGTGGCAAAAATCCATTTGCTGCGGGCAGATAGCTGCTTCCAAAATATGTTTGAAGTATTTGTGGTGAAGGCACGCTTTGAGCAGATCTTTCCGTCAAAGGTGTTGACTATTTCCTTGATAAGACAGTTTGGCTTGTTCTTCATATGGTATAGTATATTAGAGTTGATTACGAAGTTAGTTTCATCAATCGTAATAGAATCGTCAAATTGAGACATTGAGCTCCAAATAAACTTGCCAATCAAAATTCACTCCTAGAATATTGGCCGTGACATCCTGAACTACAAAAGTTCGATGAAGTATGGTATGGGTGAAGCTTTAAAAAGATTAAATTTATGAAGGTCCGCTATGGGGAGAAATCCAATGATGTTTAATGTTTCTTCCTCATGTTGTACTTTCAGTGACTTGAGAAAGATATGTAAGACCATTAAAGAAAGTGGTGAAATATTTTATGTTGTATTGATGGTGGATTTGACAGTTCTTGCAGGAATTATATTTAAAATATCTTTCATGTTATAGACTGTTTGCAGAATCGACGAGTATTTGTTGAACATGCTTTGCAAATAACTGAGGGCTCGTTGATGGGTTCCCAGTAACTGAAGATTGATCTTGTTGTGATCCGTTGTTTTGAACGAGTTGTTATACTAATTAATTCGAGATATGACTGTATTGAGTCTTTCAGTGAAATGCATTAAGTTAATATCTACATGAAGATTGGTTTTGTTCCACACGTGATTAGCTCGCAACATCAATTTGTTCCCTCTTTCGAGCAAATTCCTTAAATTTTGTTGGTTGGTAGTCAGGGTCTCAATGTCTTTATAAACTTCGTCATTTACTCCAAAAACTGAAGTGAGAATATTTCCGAATGCACCTACCCTTTGTCTGTGTCGCATGAAGTATATCGTGCTGATTTTATCTTTAATCTCGGTCACATAAGAGACTAAATGGTCTATTAAATCCCTGCAGTTTATCTCTTCAGTTATAGCAGATCCTGCCTTACAAAGCCTTGTTACATTGTTTAATATGTCGTTGATGTTATCCTCATCTCTCCTTATGTCACTCCATTTCATTACAAGTTTTAGCTGCAAGGTGCCTTTGCTTAAATAGGCTTGTCCTAAATTTACTATCAATAGGCTACCATTTAAATAAATCAGGCTTGAATTTGCTTGGACACTATCCTGATCCATTCCATTGGACGTTTGTAGGGCCTGTGTAAACAGTATAAAACATCATCATCATCATCGATGGCGCAACAGCCCAAGTCGGACCTTGGCCTCCAGTAACGTCCGCCTCCAATCTTCTCGATCCTGCAACCTGGTTCTCCAATTATTGAAAAAAAATTCGTCATAGCACTTTGCGCTCGAATATACGCCCAGAGCCTTTTCGGAGTCCGTAGTCAAAGTCCAGGCTTCGCTTCCATAGAGAAGCATAGGTTTAATGGGTGTTTTGTATATGCGAAGCTTATTATTCCTGTGTACGTTCGTAGACTTGATTATGGGGAGTATGGAATAGTACGCCTTGTTTGCTGCATTTATTCGCCGTAAAATTTTGTCCTTTTCACTGACTGAATTATCAAGGTGGACTCCTAAGTAGATGAAGTTCTCCACATTCTCGATGTTGTAGTCTCCTAAGGTCAAGTTTTGTCTGATTGGCGCCATTTTTCATGTTTGGGTCATTAGTTTGATTTTATCTTCGTTGACCTTTAGATTTATTTTCTTAGCTTCTGACTCCAAACTTAGGAAAGCTTCCTTTGCTTCTGGTATGGTCCGTGCTATAATGTTGACGTCACCTTGATACTCTCCTATGATGTTATCATAGAAGGGCTTTATTTTGCGTTCAATAATTTTGGACAACATTTTATAGGACGAGCATAATAAAGCGGTGACTCTGTTGTTTTCGCAACGTAATTTGTCTCAAAAGTTCCCATCGTTTCCCCGATTCCATGTTCCTCGATAATGCTACGGCATCTAATCTACGTGAAATTTGCGACCTCTTCGCAAAATATTTTTCTTCCTTCTTTTCCCAACATAATCATATCTTGCCTTGTGAAATTCCCCATGTTGCTTCATCCTCCCTATCTTCCATTTACACCAATCCTCTTGAAATTGAATCCTTACTCGAATGTCTTGATGTCAATGTCGGTTATGATTCTGATGGTATCCCCAACCTTTTGGTCAAATCACTATCATCGTCCTTATGTGTTCCCTTGTCAATTATATCTCTCTCTCTAAGCCTCTCCTCCGGCTCCTTCCCCTCCAGTTGGAAATCTGCTTATATTTCCCCCATCCACAAGTCTGGAGACCCAAGCTGTGTTTCCAACTACCGTCCGATTTCCCTCTTTCCTTGTTTTGAAAAAGTTCTCGAAAGAGTGGTTTCTAACAGGCTGCTTCCTCTCCTCCATCTCTTCCTTGCTCCGGAACAGCATGGTTTTATCAAATGGAGACCTCCCACCTCTAATCTTATTACTTTTACTAACGGAAACAAGTGGATGTCGTATATACCGACTTCTCAAAAGCTTTTGATTCTGTTGACCACAGAATTCTCCTTGCAAAGCATCGAAGTTATGGGATGTCGGGTTCTCTTTTGTCTTGGTTTTCATACTATGTTTCTGGTCGTTCTTGTGTTGTATCTGTGCAATCGTCCATCTCTTCCCCCTTCTGTCCACTTTCCGGGGTTCCTCAGGGCTCCATTCTCGGTCCTTTATTATTCCTAGTATTTATAAATGATCTCCCTTCCTTTATTCGTTCTCCCCGCCTATTGTTTGCTGATGACTTAAAGATTTTCAAAGTAATTGAATCTACCAACGACTGCCTCCAACTCCAAAACGATCTCTGTACTCTGTGCGACTGGTGCTCGAATAATTCACTTGCTTTGAACATACCCAAATGTCATCAGATGTCCTATACGTATAAAATGTCACCCTTAATTTACTCCTATACTCTTTACGGCTCTTCCATTACGGCTGTGAATAATTTTAAGGATCTTGGTGTGCACTTTGATCCAAAGCTCAAATTTGACCTGCACATTGCATATATAACCGCCAAGGCCTCTCGTCTGTCCGGTTTTATTCTTAGATGCTCTTCTTCGTTTACTAGCATCGCTACCTCTTTCCATTTGTTTTTTTCACTTGTTCGTAGCATCCTAGAGGATTGGTGTCAAGTGTGGTCTCCTCGTCATAAATATCTCAGTGATGCAGTGGAACACGTTCAGCGTAGATTTAACGCTCTGTCATTTTAAGTCCCAAATTAAAGACATAATTCTTAATGCTTCTTATAATGATTGACTTTCTTTTTAATTTTAGTACTATTTTTGCACTTTCTTCGATGTTGAATTGTATATTAGCTTCAATTTGTTGAAGTTCTAATATGTATATTTCTAGTATTTTCATTTATTTGTTAATTTTTGGTATTTTCTTCTTTTGGATTTATTTAATTTTTCTATTTTTGTAATTGGGCAGAAGCCTGTTAAAATGGATTCAAATAAATAAATAAATAAATGTAACTTGACGGATTTGATGCCAGTCTCCCACAGTCCTCCAAAATGGGGACTTCAAGGAGGGTTGAAATGCCATTTGATTTCCTCATATGCTAAATAGGTTTCAGTTTCTAGACGTACCTTAGTGAATTTTTCCTTGAGATCCTTACTTGCTCCAATGAAATTAGTCCCGCAGTCACTGTTAATATTCTGACACAATCCACGTCTTGCAACGAATCGTTTTAATGCCGCAATACAGGCCTTTGATGTCAGATCGCTGACCACCTCAAGATGAATAGCCTTTGTTACTAGGCACACAAACAAAGCAATGCATGATTTCATGCTTTTGGTACCACGACCAGCTGACCATTTCAAAGTTGTTGGGCCAACAAAATCTAAGCCGCAATTCAAGAAAGCGCCAGTTGGTGTAACTTTTTCTTTCGGCAGGTTTCCCATTAATTGATTTTGCGTCTGAGCATTGCATTTAAAGCATTTTATACTTTTGTGTATGCAGCTTTTGACTAGCTTTTTGTACTTAAGGTATCCAGTACTTTGTGCAGATCGCTGAAATCATCAATTGTTGTCCTCCGTGTAGTGTTTGTTGATGAAACCATTCCACTATCAATTTTGCAAAATGATAGTCTGGGCTGATGAGTATCTGATGCTTGCTGTCGTGCGGTAAGTCAGCATTCTCCAATCTTCCGCCCACTCTGAGGATAATCTCAGTATCAAGCAATTGATTCAACGGGAGGATTTTGGACGCGAAATCAATTACTCCCTTTGAAGGTAGTGCCCTAATTTAATCTCTATATGTAGATTGTTGAGATATTTTAATACAAGTTAAAGTTGCTTGCTTCAGTTCTATTGTGGTAAAAAATGTGCGCCGTGAATCCTTAACTCTCATACGAAGGCAATATGCTACAACTCGTATTAATCGAGTGTAACTCGAAAAACCAGTTAGAATGCTGCCCCCTGGATTTTCAGTAGCTATGTGAACGCTTATATCGCGCCGTTCTAAATCTGCCCTTTCAGTTTCCGCCCTCGATTTGTAGGTTATCGTTGGTTCTGAAAGCTACTGCGGACATGACCACTAAAATCAGCGGGGTTGTGCTGTGATTCTACGTGATGCCATTCTGAAGGTTTGCTAAGCGTTTGAATTTCACTTACTCGGTTTACCATCTAATCGGCAAACCATTGATGTAAGCTAGCACTGTTGTTGAATCGGTCCAATAAAAGGTTTGTACCTCTTTTCCTATCTTCATGACTTTCTTGATTCGGTCGACCCCGTTACTTAGTAGCACTGCACCGCATAATTCTAATCTAGAGATAGATTGCACTTTTAATGGAGTGACCTTAGATTTAGCTATTAGCAAAGCAACTCGCACATCTCTGAAAACAGATACCACGTGCAAACATACAACAGCTGCGTAAGTAGTGTTTGAAGCGTCACAGAGCCCATGGATTTCTAGTTGATCTGATGCTGTTGTTCCCAGATACCGTGGGATTTTCATTAATTCCAGCGCTTGGCAGTAAGTTGAATCTAGTCTACCTTTATATTGTTGGGAATGTTTTCGTCCCAATCTACTCTTTGTATCCATACTTGCTGTAAGATTTTTGGCCTTGAATGATTACTGACTGAAGCCATCCAAGTGGGTCATACAATCTTGCGATTGTTGAAGCAACTTTTCTTTTAGTCGTAAGGCCTACGTTGATGTGAGACACATCTACCTTGAAAGTGAAAATATCGTCTTTGGGATGCCACAGTAAACCCAAAATTTTCAGAAATGACTACATGTTAATTGGGCCTATTGCAGCTCTGTTTTCTGGAGGCAAACTTTCAAGTACTTCATCTTGGTTGGAAGCCCGCTTTCGAATATTCATCTTGCCGGCTGCTAGGATGGATTTTATGTCCCTTAGTAGATCTATGGCACTACTTGCATCTGATGTACCGATCATAAAGTCATCTACGTAAAAGTCTTCCTTTATCACTTTGCACGAAATTGGATGCTTGAATCGTTCGTCATCGGCCAACTGATGAAGCACTCGGACGACCTGGAATGGAGCACTCACTGTCCCATATGTTACTGTTTTCAAACGGTAGTGTTTGATTGGACCAGGAATGATGGATCTCCACACGATGCGTTGGAAATCGGTGTCTGCCGCGTTGACTGAAATCCGGCGAAACATCTTTTTAATGTATCCAGTGATCACTAGTGCATGTGTTCGCCATCGTAAAAGGATGTGGAATATACTATCTTGTAAGGTAGGGCCCACCATCAGCAGATCGTTTAGCGACTTTCCCGACATAGTCTTAAAAGACGCGTTAAACAACACTCTAACCTTCGTTGTTGTGCTTGGAGGTTTGACTACGGCGTGATGAGGAAGGTAGTAAGAAGGTGTTTTATACACAAACTTAGCTGGGACCTCTTCCATATGCCCTGATTCCAGATATCGTTGCAGGAAGTCATTATACTCTGCTCTTAAACAGTCGTAATTTGTCATTTGGTTTATAAGGTAGGCGCACTATGTATCTTCCTGATGCTTCGTCACGTTTTGTAGCCAGCGTAAAATGTTGTTGCACTTCCTGTTCTTCGTTGACGTAGATTTTGATGGCGTTAATTCTTCCTGTTCCCAAAACCGTTTAAAGGTTGAATCTAATTCTTCCAAAGTACCCATAATCAATCCGCCATCATTCGTAAGTGCCTCGTTTGTAGGTCGGGATATTATCCAGCCTAGGCACGTTTTTTGAAGTAGCAACTGTCCATTGTTAACTCTTTTGATAACCCTTTAAAATAATTCCGCTGTATGCATCTGCACCGAGCAATAAATCAATTTTCGCCGGTTTGTTATAATTGAGGTCTGTCAGTGCTTTATCTTCAAACCCGAGGTTCAAGTCTTTACTCTACGGTAAACATGCAGTTATCCTGGGCAAAACGTGCAAGTTGAACCTTATGTCTTGAGGTGACCATTTTTACTTGCAGCTTACTGTCAAGAAGCCTTTAGTCTTGATTGGCGTTTCACTGATTCCATATATTTTAATATCACTCTGCACTCTTTGAATTCCCAGAGTTTGTGCTGCAGACTCTGTTATAAATGATTTCTGTGAACTTTGATCAACTAATGCTCTTAGTGGCATGTAGATGCCTATGTTATTCTTTGTCCATACTATGGCGGTTGCCAAAAGTACAAATTTCCTTGTGCTCGGCGACAAAGTCTTGAAAGATGACGCATGCTGAATTTGTTCTGTCTGAATTTGTTGCTGAATTTTTTCTGTCTTATCTGTTTCTGTATTTTCCGTGGGTTCGTTGTCTAGATGAAGTGTAGTATAATGCTTTCCATTATATTTTTTTGCATCGAGAGGTCGATGGGCAGGCTGCAGACACATCATGACTGCTCAAGCAGTTTAAGCATAAACGTGCTTGTTTGACAAATTCACGTCTTTGAGAAATGCTGGCACTCGTAAATTTGTTGCACATAAACGGCTTATGCTCTCCTTTGCATATTGAGCACTTTGCGAAAGCCATGACCTTTGGTGCGAATGTGGCAGTAAGTGCACTGACTTTAGCAGACTTCTTAATCTCCTTGCTTTGTATTGACTCTAGTGCTGTAAGACGCCTGGACAAGAATTCAAGAAACTGTTCAACCGTTGACACTTCAATGGAAGTGCCAATGGAATTTTGCCACTGGATGCTAGTTTCCACATCAGATTTCTGCTGTAGCATGCTGCCATATTCTTTCCGGTTGTCTTCATACTGCACAAAACCTCATTCGTTTTATTAAGTATCTCCTTGATTGATGTTGCGCTGGCTTGTTCACATGGCTTGATGGACCATAATACCCCCATAAGGCCGTTAGCTATGGCTTTAGGATTATTAAAGCGCTTAATAACCAATGACCATGCTTCTTCGTAGTTTGCCTCGGTGATATTCAGGTGTTTGATACACCTTCTCCGTATCTCCAACCAGCGATGCTTTTAAATATTGCATTTCCTGAACCGGGTCAAGATTTCCGTTACGATGCACCATCCCATTAAAAATATCCTGGAACGAAGTCTAATTCTTCAGATCCTCATTGAATTTAGGGATTTTAATCCGCTCTAGAGGTATTGTTCCTTCATTTGAGAACGCAACCTGTTCTAGACGCATTGGCTGTTCAGTCTGTCTGCACAGGTCGTCATACTCCACCAAATGCTCATGGAATATCACGATGTGTTCCTCGACCAGGCGTTCTGCATTTTCGTAAGCGCTGGCGTAATCTTCCAAAAGAGTCGAATTGTCCGATTTAATCGCCATGACTTCATGATGCAGTTCTTCGCAAGTTGTCCAACTTTGCTTAAAATGACTGGATCTTGCTTTGGAAATATTTCTTCGGATATCTTCCGGAAGAATATTAAAATTCCGCACGAATCGAAGAAATTCAGCGATATTAAACTTATGCCTCTTCATTGCTGTCGGGCTGAATTTCTGTGCTGACTCCATCGGCATCTTCTTGCAAATCGTTTTGTATCTTCACTCCAATCGAAAATTTGAATAGAACCAAAAATACGGTTCGAAGGACTAAATGTTCAATTAATCCTAAAATTAATTGACTTAATTTGCTATAATCCTAAAATTATAGTAAAATCAATAGAAGATAACAGATTACCAGGATAAAAGCAGTTTTATTGATTGCATGGAATAGAGCGAGCATTTAACAATTCGTGGCTTAAGTACTAATTTGGCTAGCAATAAGCTTACTTTGCAAGTCAAAGTACACGCAAGTGTACTCACTTAATATTGCTGATTCTGCAATATACATATTTCCAATTTTATTTCAATTCGTGTGAATACACTTGCTCGTCAATATTTCCTATCGTCGTCATTTTATGAATTTATGATGATTATGATTGAATGAATTTATGATTATGACGTAGGGTTGAATATAATAAGTATCGGTAATGTAGCATCCGACACGTTTCCCAACTGGGAAACGCGCTTGCTACTTTTACCTGAGAAATTTCACGTTGCAAGGACAAAAGTACAAGCGAGCTACACGAAATTCGAAACATGTTGCCGCTAGGTAACTGTTTCTGTTTTTTTTCTCAAAATTTCAAGCTGCGACAATGTGAACGCGATATCTGGACAGTCGGCTAAAGGTCGTGGCGAAGATCAGAGGTGTGCAAGTACTTGCGAGCAGGAATCTCCATATTCTTTGTTGTCGTTAATTTGCTCTATTTAATTCACTGGCGATTGATCAAATTGACTCGCATTATAATTGAAGTAGTGCTATTCGATCGTGCACTAGATATAACTCTT
>OZ022264.1:190447370-190450200 GCA_963978885.1 Nemotelus pantherinus
TTTTTCCCAGATAATGGAAACTACGATTGAATTTTTAAAATATTTTACAATCTGCTGTATTTGAAATTAACTAGCAAAAACTTACGCGAAATCATATTGAAGGAAAATCATATTGAAGATTCTAATAGGTCTGTTCACGTACCTGAATCTATTATAATATAGGTGCGTTTTTTTGCACACCCGAGCAGATCAATATCTGTTAAGTGTATTGAATACAACAACAAAATTGTTATTGTATTCAATATACTTAACAAATTTGGATCTGCTCGGGTGTGCAAAAAAACGCACCTTATATTAAAATAGATTCACAGCAAGTCGTTTTAGCACTCTTGCTGCCACCCAAATTTTGCCACAGAAAGAAGCCAGCTGCAAAAATATGTTACTGCTGCAGTACGCGAACAGATCTAATCTCTCACATATTTTCGAATGTAACTATTCTCTATGCTTCTAAATAATAACCCGGATTATATTATGAATTAAATTATCCAAGGGAAGCCGTAAATCCGCCAACGCCGGTCCAAAGCCCGGTTGCAAAAGGAGGAGGGGGGCTGGCAACTTAAGATTTGGTTCTGTGGTAAGATTCGTATTTTAAAATGCATTTTAAATATTCTGAGTTTATGGTTGATAAATGATTTGAACAGAAGTTATTATTATCAATAACATTGGTTTATAAATTTAATAACGCGCACTGATTTGTGTTGCATTTTCTCGGGATAAAATTCAGAAATTTATTCAAATCATTGATTCAATTTCTTTTATTTGAATTCATCACAAATGTTAATAAATAAAATTTCCACGTATTTCCTCATTAACCGTTCATAGATATTGTGAATGTATTTTACTATTAAATTCTTCCAGTTAAATCGAAACACCATTTTAATATATTTAAAATATATTGGCCCCTTTAATTATACGAAATCGTATAATCACTACACCTTTGTATTTTTATGCCAGATGCATGTATTCACTACAACTATCAAACAATCCAAAAAATGGCAACAAAAATTTCGCTATGCCCATATCCTCTATACTTTTATATCAATGGCGTCTGCCAGGAAAGATTGCAGTCATCCAAAGTGTACTGAAGGTGCGTATTTCGAATCGTCTGCGTAAACTGTACGCACGTATCGTTTACACGATTTCAAACACATGTGTTGCTGGTCCGCGAGCATCGCTAACTGTTTCTGACGTCCATGCGGAATCGACGTAAGTTGTTGTTGATTTCTTATCACATCTGTGAGAGCGCTTGAGTACAGCATTTCCCGCCCACTTATTTGTCACCCAGTATTGAATGCCAAGTGGAGTTATAAAACTTGTGCTACTATTTTCGTCTCAGTTCGGTTTTGACTCTCTTAGAGATCACACCTAGCAGCGTTCCGAGTGTACTTACATCGTATTCGAGCTATTGTGTCATTGCGAATTCGGTCTTTATTCTAATTGTAACCTAGAATATATTAATAGTGAAGCGTTGTCTTTCTCCTGAGGGCGATGCCCTGATGGCGAAAAGAAAAGTTACGAAGTCTGGCTCTGCCAAATCTAACGGAAACTTCTTTGCTCCGCTAAGCCAGCTTATTGACGACGAAAGTGAAAGTGTTTCATTGCCAGTGCGCGTGACTTATTCGCCTCCAATAACTGTCATTGGTACCTCCCGCGCAGCTGTGGAATCTTTAATTCAAGGCTCCAATATCACGCAGTACGTAATTAAACATACCAGCATTGGTATAAAAGTTTGCTCACTTCTCGCGGAAGACTACAATCAGCTTCAATCTAAGTTGATAAACGAAAATACGAAATTTTTTACACATGATGATAGTGCGCGAAAATCGTTCAAAGTCGTCTTAACAGGCTTACACTCAGTCACTCCTGCCGAGCTAGCAGACGAACTCAAAACAAAGGGAATTACATGCCCGGACATTAAAAGTTTAAGTGTAAGATCTCCGCGCTATGCTGATCAAGCAACTTTTGTTCTAACTTTTCCCCGTGGATCGGTCAAAATCGCTGATCTAAATCAAAAAGCTAAATACTTATTTCACACTGTGGTGAAATTCAGCCGCTATCAGAAACGGCTTTCTGGGCCTGTACGTTGTTTTAACTGCCAGACTTATGGGCACGCGTTGGCCGGGTGTCACCTTAAAACTATTTGTAGTTTATGCGCGAAAGCACATAAATCAACAGAGTGCCCTACTCGCGACGATATTAATGCGAAACGTCTTTGTGCCAACTGCTCCGGGGACCACCCAGCTAGTTCAAACCTCTGCCCTAGCCGTCTCAAGTACATTGAGCTTCAAGCTCGATTACGAGCTAAACGAAGCAAAACCGACATCCAACCTACATCGCATGTTGATATCAGCAACAAGAACCTGTTCCCTGCGCTTAATCTAAGCAGTGGCACTAGACCAAAGACAACAATGATGACGACAACTCCATCATCTGCCCTGAACTATGCCACGGTAGCCAGTGCAGGCGTACGTCTTAACAATGACCTGTTCACGTGCAGTGAAATAATCAACCTGACAAACGAGCTTTTAACTAAGCTTAAACCTTGTACAAACAAAGAGCAGCAATTTCGAGTGGTTGCAGAACTTACAATTAAATACTTATATAATGGGTATTAATATTATAATGTGGAATGCTCGTAGTATTTGCCCACTAGAGAAACGCCTTGAATTCTTCTCCTATTTGAAAACGAATAAGGTTGATGTTGCTGTCATAACTGAAACGTGGTTGAAAGACAGTAACTCCATTTTTGATGAAAGTTACTTAATTTATCGCACCGATCGCTCTTTCCTTCATGGCGGTGGTGTGGCAATTGCCGTCCATCGTTCTATTA
>OZ022264.1:190450400-190480400 GCA_963978885.1 Nemotelus pantherinus
CATACAACTAATATAATTTACTAATACATTACATATTTGTTGATTTATTCTTTGTTATTTGCTAATGCATAATGTATCATCAAATAAACTTCTTGTCTGTGAATACGTATGAGCTACTACCATATGCATATAATGTATGAACTACACATGAATTATCAATGAACGCTAAGAAAGAAAGCTTGTTTGAATTATACGGGAATAGAATGGAAATAATTAGAAATGTAAGAATTTTTTTTTTTCGTTTAGAAGCTAAATATATTGCAACTTATACTTGAAGAAGAGGATAGCTTAGTTTCAAAATATCTTTGAGAAAATTGTAATATATTAAGCTTAGAAGGAAGAAATTGATCTCTTGCTTCAAAGATTTGTTACCTAGAAAACCTAGAAAAACCGAAAATAATTTGGCAAGATTAAAAGTGCTGTAACTTACTCTTTTCGAGCCATTTGGTTTGCAGGAATATCTTTGTAGCCGTAACTGCGTGCCCGAGACTAGTGCTTTTGGCTGTTTTCCGTTTTCGCGATCTTCTGGTAAATGTGAGATTCAGACAGTTCTTATCTGCGAATGATTTGATTTTTCCCCAAACTACATACAAGTCTTCTCGCTCACTTAGTATTGTTCCATTCACAAGATTTATCCCATTCCGAAGAGTTGCATTTTTAGGTTGGAAATATGTACTTAACATGTTCGTTATAAAAAGAGCATAGTGAAAGATGAAAAGATTTACTACAAATTTAGGATTACAGATTGAATGAAAGATCCTCAATGAATAAACTGAGTCGTTGTATTTTCCCTCATTCATTTCTTCCTCTAAAGCATCTTTCATAGTCCCATAGCTATCGATCACATATTTGCAATTGTGTAATCTCATTGACTAACGAGTTGAGCTTAAACTTCTCATTCCACGCCTTGTACTTAGACCAACTGCCTCTTCAAGCTGCTTCAACAATTCGTGTTGTGATGGCTTCGAAAAGTGTAGGTAAAGGGACTCGATGGCATTGAAAAAGGATGTACACGTTTCGATTGTGAAAAATGTGTCCATCACAACAAGGATAATTTTATGAGTTAGACAGTGTATAAATGTGGCTTCATCTAAATTAAGATTTGTACACCACTTTTTTGTCCACCATCATAAGACTGTTCAATAACAGGTAATTCGCTAAGTCCGTAGCTGCCTAATTGGCTCAAAATTATATCTGCTAAATACGAGGCATTTCTAGCAACTAAACAGTCTACAAAGCTTGAGAAACTTTCTTCGACAGCTAGCTCTTTAGAAAATCTGACAAACACGGAGAGTTGTTCCTTTTGTGGACCCTTGTTTCGTCTGCCATAATGGATATCAGTCCGCACTCTTTTATTTCAGCTGTATTGTCCTCGCAAACGATTTCACCATTTATTTTCATTAATTCATTTTGTGTTTTGCCACTACAGTAGTTTGCAACCTTGTTTTTAAAATGTTTTTCAAAAGTTGAATCATGCTTCGCGAATAGTTCACAGTATTAAAAAAAAAAATCATGGTTATCACTGGCACCACTTTCATCATGTCCTCTGAAAGCACGTCTTTGGCAACTGAGACACGTCGTAAGGTCGATAGC
Source organism: Nemotelus pantherinus (assembly GCA_963978885.1). Classification (NCBI taxonomy): domain Eukaryota; kingdom Metazoa; phylum Arthropoda; class Insecta; order Diptera; family Stratiomyidae; genus Nemotelus; species Nemotelus pantherinus. The sequence continues at coordinate 190,451,994 of OZ022264.1, forward strand.
CTTTTCCAAATAATTTCGGTTCATCTTGACAATATTCCAAGACTGTTCAAGCACCATATCATTTACTTTCTTCCAAGTACTATTAGAGTTTTCTCATTGTGCATGAATTTTACTATCCGGATAATTTACCCGGATCGCGAAGTTTGGTCGAGCTGAAATTTTGGTGTCTTTTTGGCGACAATGGAAACTATGGAAAATTTCGCATTGTGATAACTTCACACCGAGTCATCAGATCATCACAAAATTTACAAGACTCATCAATGGGCATAAAACATAAGTTTCTGTCGTTTTTAAATAATGTCTAGGCAACCTTGTAGCTACCATAAGTATGTAAACACAAATCTTTCATACGGCTGTTAGAATAAAATGCAAATAGTTGATGAATTTGATACTATATTTATACAGTCAGATCTAAACTTGTAAAATTCCCAATCGCACAAAAACCGCACCAAATTATTTATATTTTTAGCACCTGGGACTTGAGTCTACGGTATCTCGCGATCGGATAAAATTCATAGGATATACTGGTCTTGAGTAGATACAGGTCTGACAAAAGTTTAATGAATATGATAAGAACCATGTGGCGGCTGTGTCACTATGAAAAAACGCTCGGTGAAATTGAAGTGCTATGCCTTTTAATTTCCGATGCAATTATTAAATTATAATAAAATTCACACACATTTAACCTGAGTGTAAAGCAAGTAGGTCATAGATAGCATAAAAGTAGCAGGGATGCCACTTTTATTCTCCAAATGACTTCGAAAATTGTATTCTAAGATAATCTTAATAAAAAAAAGATGATTGGCAAGGTGCTTTTCGTCTTTTTCTTAACGTTTAACTTGTCGAAATTAAATATTGCCAACCATTTCTCGAAATAAGTCCCATAACATCGTAATTAATACCGCAAATAAGACAGTCTCTATGTTATAAGTAGTGTGTATGCTTTGGTATAGGCTTACACTACTGCACTACACAACTCTTGCTGTAACCACAAAAACATAAGAGGCGAAAATTTAAGTGTCTGCTGTTGGAAATATTTATTTTTCTGGGAGGGGCCAACCTAGGGTCTGGGGGGGTCCCGGCCCCCCCTGGCCCCTCCTACGGCGCGCCTACGGTGACATCGCAGGCCAGTCTGAAACGTTTAAATTTACCGACCAATTTACCAATTTTTCACTTTACGCGCTATACGTGTGATTATATTTTTAATATTTTCACTATACGTGTGAATTGGGGCATTATCCTGATGAAGAATGACATCCTGGATTTCCAAAACCTCGCGACATCTTATTGCTTCGTTTTTCATTAATTCTACGTAATTTGCAGCGTTCTGACGACTGGACAAAACAACCAAATCCACGACCTCATTGAAGGAAATTCCTCTCCACACCATGACTGATCCAACCGCTGCGTTACGTCTAGAGAATACCAATTCTTCCTTCCGTAAATCGTGAAAATAGTATGAAAAGCCATCGGGTCCGTCTAAATTAATCTTTTTTCGTCGCTAAATATGACTTTTTGCCCTTTTCTGGTACAAGTCATATGCTTCTTTGCGAATGCCAGGCGCGCTACATTATGACGCTCCTGTAGCACCGGTTTGCGCTTCAGTTTCCTGCGTCTCATATTCGGAGATCCTTTAACAATTCATTTGAAATTTGTAAGTGAGCTAGTTAGTTGCCCGACGAAAAAAATATCGCTATATTTTCAGTGACTGTGGTAATGACAAGCAATTGAATAAAAGCCTTCACAAATATTACAACAAAGCCTACGGAGCAATTAACTGTTGATGAATGAAAATTTAAATTTACAATGCAAATTTATTCTTCCTGGAAAACAAAAAAGATAAATGAAAAATCGATGGTATCTTTTTCTTGAGACACAAACCAAAAGAAAGAAAGCGGATACACCGGTACAAGCGTGGGCAAGAAACACTACTTGCGTTCTATCATAGCACCTATGATCATGGACGCTAATACTAGTTTGTGTTATACTAATTGTTTTATGTGGACTCAAAGTTTCTCTCTTAACGAATGGAATGTATGCAGAAAGCTTGAAAGTTGCGAATTTGCAAAGAAGTAAGTAAATAAATCTATATATTCCAAAAATTATAAATCTCTATTATTACCTCATCAAATAAGCTAAATGCTGCTATACCTGCCCCATTGTATACAGCATCTTTTAAAAAAATGTCCTCAATATTTGAATCAGCATTTAAGGTCCGAGATTGGGCGATTTTAATAAGCTTCATCATTGGCGTTACCATTTTTTGGGTATACTTATTGAATAAAGTTGCAAACAGCGTCTCAGCACATGGCTAAAAGTTCAAATATAAGGTACCAAAACGAAAAATATTTGTCAAAAACTTACTCGTAATACATATCTCCAGCTTTCTCCACTTTCGCCTGAAATGTATGCTTCAGGGTTTTCACGCCAAGAGTCCAGCTCGATCTCAGTCAAAACAACATATTGTGTCACAAGCTTTTCACAAATAAATGCAACTCTCTCATTTGTAAAAAACATGTCTTTGGACTTAATAGCAAGTAGAATAGGATTTTGTGAATTGTGTTCTTGCATACGCTCATTAAATGCTGAACAAGTTAAAATGCTTTTTATTATATTCATGCAATGAATGCAAAAATGTGTGAACATGTGTGATTTACGATCGAGCTCTTTAAATTCATCACATAGTAAGTAATTAAAGGAAAGGTCTAATGCGGGTTGCATAAACCTAGCAAATGATATGGGATGTTGTTTTAAAAAGTCATTCAGTAATTTCATCTGCTTTAGTATAAACTTTTCCATTAAAAGTGAAATCTTTTTACCTAATTCATCACTTTTTATAAGGTAAAAAAGTCGAACACACTCTCGAATACTTTGAAATATCGTTTCTAAAAAGAACATACACTTTTCTGAGACGTGGGGCTTGCAAAAACCATAAATTGTCATTTTTTTAAGCATTCTTAGAGTTAATACAGCGTCCTCCAATAATGTTGTGATAGTATATTCGTCTAGTACTCCTTTGTTGAAAACGGTACAAAGAGAGCTTACAAAAGCTTCCCAGTATTGTAATATGGTGCTATAGATGCCAGAGGTGATATCCTGAAAACGCAAAACAATTGTTATTCTTTAACTATATCATTGTTATAAAAGGTTTCAATAGCTGATACATTGACTGTTAAAATTTTGCAAAATGGTAACTAGAGATGAATTGACACGTTAGTTAAGCGTTATTGCAATATCTTATTAGTTAAGGTTATATATTACTATAATTTCCTGATATGAAATTTTTATTTATTAGATTTTTTCAGTTCATAAAGATTTACACGAGCAAAACCTACGTTTTTACAAACCAACATACCGCAAATAAAAAAAAACGCGATATTCATAGGGCCTATCCCTCGATTTGATTAACTCAAATAATTTTCATGATTGCATTCATTCAAACATACGAGGTCACCACAAAATCCACGAAGCTATCACTCAATAGCATTTTTCCACTCAATTTCACTCAATGCATATATTTCAGCAAAACTTAGCGCCTAATTAAAGGTAAGTACGCAGCCGTGCCTGAATTTCGTCACCCCTTTAAAATGCATGGGAAAAGAGTGACGGAATTTCGGCACCTGAAATTTTTTTCTTGTCACTTGAAAAATTCGGTACGCAGCCCGTGCCGGAACGTTGCCTGAAAAGTGTCAGAATTTCAGTGTTGCTCTTTGCTTGTAGGTGCTTGCTTGCTCTGCAGCACAACTGGAGAGTTTTTTTCAGGTACGAGGTGCCGGAATTAAAGGTTAGTACGCTGCCGAACCTGAATTTCGGTCACTCGGTTTTGCTATTTATTTCTACACAAAAACATTTTCATGTAGAGAAGTGTAGAATTTTACAAAGTGACACTTAATTGTGTAGATGTTTGGCATTTGCATTTGGAATTTTGCAGCAAACAGAATAATGGATAGTGAAGCAATGTACAATAGCATATTGCGAAATATTAAATTTACCAAAATTGCCATAATAAACACTAAAGACGTCGGTTGGGAACGACCCAGTCTGTTTGTTATTGCAATTAGTCTTAAGCCATACAAAAATTAACTTTTTTTCCCAATGTACATATTCCTTCATTATTAATCATTGTTCTATTGAAGATGTATGATGCATTTGAATTTTCTTCGGACGCGAAGTAAATACCGCATTCTGGTGCTCAAACTTTAATAAATTGTAGGTGGAAATTTTATCCATAATACTTCTTGAAAATTGTAAATTGGTTGTGCTGTAGACTACAGGACCATATTAAACATCGCTGTCATATTGTTTTCCGTCAAAAGTACAAGCCCCAACCCGCTTCACCTTTAAATTGTTCCATAACAACGTTAACACCGCATTACGCTCAACTTTGGCGGGATGGGATTTAGAAATTAACTTTCTTTGAAAATAACCTTTACAATCTACCAACTATATGCGAAATACTATATATTACTATTCCATTAATGCTTCTTTCAGCTCTTCAATTTTAAATTCATTCAAGTTTGCTGCCTCATCATACTGCTATATTATAAACCAGACCGAAGTTTACGAAAGAAACCAAGTTACAGTAGCAAATTTTAAAAACTACTTTCATGTTAAATTCAATTAGACTGAATGAAAATAGGCGTAGTTTTTCTAAGTAAAACAATTATGTAATCTATTGAAAAATTGTTTATTTGATATATATTTCCTTTTCACGAATACATAATTTTCATCCATGCATTTCATATCGCGTACACATGCGGTGCTAAAAACTTTAGGTCTGTTCGCGTACCTGAATATATTATAATATATTAAAATAGATTCGGAGAAAGTAGTTTTTGTACTCTTGCTGCAAGCCAAATTTTGCCGCAAAAATAAGCCAGCTGCCAAATTCTTGTTACTGCTGCAGTTTGCTGAAGTACGCGAACAGACCTTTTATAACGTCGCACTAATTCAATTAACCAACCAGCTAATTAAAGTGCATCCTAGTAAAATTATCTACAAAAAAAAAACAAATGTGCTGGAAAATCATTGCTTCAAGTTTTGCACGAACTATCCTACGCGTAAAATTAGTAAATTTGTCGACAGAAAGTACCGACGTAACTATTGAACAAATTTCAAAATTTCAAATAAAATTCCAATTGTACGCGCTGTTGCGACACAACAGCGGCCTCTCCAACACGGGAACCTAAAAAGAAAAAACAACAAAGTATCGGTTTCAAGATAAAAAGTATATACTTATCTAAAGTCTGCTATCGATCAGCATTGTATTTTGATGATTGTTTTGATGATTTTGACAATTGTCACTTGACATTTGTCATTTGGCACTACATGTTAAATGTCTATTCACAATTGTTTTTTTTACTTGATATTCACCGTGAAGAAGAATACTGGTAAACAAACATTAACAAGAGAATTAAGAGAAAGTTGTATAACAAAAAGAAAGTACCGAAATTTTCACTTTACAGTTGATTTTGAATAGAGATGATGTGCATTAAGATCGGTCGATAGAAAATTGAAACACGCGCGTTCAAAATGGCCAAAATGATTGCTTTTCGTGACCAAATAAATAGCAATTCCGGCACCTCGTGCCTGAAAAAACTCTCCACTTGTGCTGCAGAGCCACCTACGAGCAAAGAGCAACACTGAAATTCTGACACTTTTCAGGCAACGTTTCAGGACGGGCTGCGTACTGATTTTCTCAAGTGATCTGAAAAAAATTCAGGTGCGGAAATTCCGTCACTCTCTTCCCATGCATTTTAAAGGGGTACAGGAATTCAGGCTCGGCAGCGTACTAACCTTAAGGTAAGTACGCAGCCATGTCTGAATTCCGTCACTCGATTTTGCTATTTATTTTTACACGAAAACATTTTCGTGTCGAGAAATGTAGAATATTACAAAGTGACAGTTAAGTGTGTTGACGTTTGCCATTTAAATTTTGAATTTTCAGTAAACAGAATAATGGATACACTAGTTTACACAAAAAATGTACCTGGTGAAAAAAAGTTTTTTGAGCCTAATTCGAGGTCGCTGAAAACGAAAATGACACTCATTTATTTTTTCAAAGAAGCGTTTTCGAGATATTCGTAAAAAACTTTGTTTTCGGTTTTTTCTTTAGTTATGTCCAAATATCTCGAGAACGATTGACCTTACCAATATCAAACGTATACTGATTAAGAAGTACGTGTTTTCCCTTTACGACGATATCAATTTTTTGATAATTGGAGTCATATTGTTCAAGTTTCAGGCGGTTAAAGTTTAAAAAAATGTGGTTTTTCTAGCTTTTTTGAAAATTGCACATGTTTATTTGTTCTATTAAGTTACATAAAATTGTTTTAGACATATAATATCATTTGCAAATAACAGATAATGTAATTGGAAAAATATAAAGCCTACACTTGCCCAAATCAGACAAAAAGTGCAGTAGATATGACTCATTATGTAAAAGAATACAAGTTCTCGCGTTGACGCCACATATAAGTCTATGCAGAGCGGCAGAAAATCAGTTTTGTAGCACCAGCTACTTTACTTTCACCAAAATGTGTAAGCACTCAATAGATAAGTTTTGTTTTGTTTGCGGGTCGTTCATTTTCAACAAAAATTGTCGCAAAAAAAATAACTCAAAACATTTTAGTTGCTTATGAGCATTATTTTGGATTTCGAGCAATCAATACTCAAAAACTGTGGACACCAAACTCAGTCGAATTTGGAAAAGGCAGAAAGAAGTATTTGTCGTTTGGAAAGCCAGTTGAGTGGAGAAATTCAATAGATCATGTCACCGACTGCTACTTCTGCTTAACAAAAATTCACAAGGCTATCTATCCCAACGTAATATCAGTGACCAAAAACCGCACCACATTCTTTTTATTACCCAAAACGAGAGCCACCAGCGCCAAAAACAACAAGAAGTAGAAGATAAGTCACTTCGAGAAGATAAGTCACCGCATAAACGTAGGAGTTTGAGTAACAAAACATATTTCAGTCCAAGAGTTTGATTATGTAAATAGCTGACACTGTGCCTTTATCAACAATAAGTCATATCTACTGCATTTTTTGTCCGATTTATAATATATATAATTATAATATATGTCTAAAACAATTTTATGTAACTTAATAGAACAAATAAACATGTGCAATTTTCAAAAAAGCTCGAAAAACAGCATTTTTTTCAACTTTAAACGCCTGAAACTTGAACAATATTACTCCAATTATCAAAAAAAGGATATCGTCGTAAAGGGAAAACACGTACTTTTTCATCAGTATACTTTTGATATTGATAACGTCAATCGTTCTCGAGATATTTGGACATAACTAAAAAAAACCGAAAAACACGTTTTTTACGAATATCTCGAAAACGCTTCTTTGAACAAATAAATGAGTGTCATTTTCGTTTTCAGCGACCTCGAATTAGGCTCAAAAAACTTTTTTTTCACGAGGTACACGCAGTTAAGCAAAATTTCGTAAACTAGTGTAATGATTTCGCGAGTTCACTGTTTATGTACGCCGCATTTGTAGTGGCTGAGTCGTTAGAAAATAATAATAACAAGAAACCATCAATAAGGGTCACAACTTATCTTGTTGAGAGAAAAACAGAAAGAAGATTTAACAAAGATGTAAGTTTTGCATGTTAGTCCAAATATACAAATATTTCTTTGCAAACAAATTGTTTTTTCCAGTTCGAAGACGAAGAAACATCTACATGTTTTTAAGGATAATTTTGACATGGATGTTGAATGTTGTTGAATTTGTGGTGGTGCAGACTGCAGGAGCAAACTGTACATGGCTGTAATATTCTTTTCTCTGAGCTTCCAGCCCGCTTTACCTTTAAATTTTTCCTTAAAAACATGAGCACCGCATTCAGATGAAGATTGGCGGCATGCGATTCGGAAATCAATTTTCTTTCATAATAACATTAAGATTTTATCAACTGCACGATCAATCCTATATGTTACTCCTTTATAAATTTTTCTTTCACCTCTTTAATTTAAAAATCATGCAAACTTGGAGGTACATCAATACTGCTACATTACGAATCAGATTGAAGTTTACGTTACAAAGCAACTTTAAAATATGTTACAAAGCAACTTTAAAAAATATTATACAAATTTTCAAAACTACCTTCACGTTAAACGCCATTACGCTGAAAGCAAATAAGCGTTTTTTTTTTCAATAAAATAATTATGTAATCAATTTAATAATTGTTTATTTCAAACATACTTAATTTACACCAATACATTAGGCGCGTTTTTTTGCTCCCCTTATCTAAAACAGAACAATGCTAGTCAGTGCAGACGCATTGGAAACAACAACAACTCCTGTTATGGAAGGGGGAAGTTGTTGTTGTTCCCAATGCGTCTGCAGTGGACAGCATTGTTCTGTTATAGATAGTGTGATGAAATGGTTAATTTGATTATTTTTACCCCAGACACAAAGTGCCTGAGTAAAATGGAGTGAAGGTCTTAAATGACCATCAAAGGATATCGAGTCATTAGTCCGTGCAGGACTGAGCTACGCCGGGTAGCTACAACTCTCACATGACAGAACGGCGGCACATGCTGGTTGCCATCTAGCGATTCGGGAGTTGTGGGGGGTTCTTTTCCTGTCATGCGTCCTAACCATCATCACATTTTTATTCATGTGCCTGACAAGAAAACAAACGCGAAATTAAAAGTGATCTTCTTCAAGATCTACTTTATGAGCCGTGAAGGCTAACCCTGACAATGGGTATTTTTTTTGTTAGTGACTGGGATCCGAAGATCACCAGCACAACAAAAAAAAATAAGGCCACCAATTTGAGTCAGTGCTTCCTACGAAGCAACTCGACGCGAAGACGAATCGAATTACGCGCGAGGGATCGCGAATTGGTGGCAGAATTCGGGGACGAGAGAGATACGCACGCAAAACAACAAGAAACCGCGAAATTACAATAACTCCAAAAATAAGGTATACGCGGATACCGATACGAAATTCACTACTTTACACTTTACACTGAACAAATACGCGCACGACTGACGAAATTCATCGACCTGAAAAAAAAATCCTGTGCTACCTTATAGCGGCGCCAGAAGTCTGATCTCTACAAAAAAAATTATATAGGTCAGAATTCCGACGGGTCCGCCCATAGCCCCTACCATCCACCCTGATATAGAAAGAAGAATCAAATAATGAAAAAGAAGAAAAGAAATCCTCACATCTTCAGAAAGAAAAAAACAGTTTTTTTTTATTACTCAAACATTTTTTTTTTGTATTTATTGGTAAATATATAGCATTCTATTGTTAATTTTATTATGATTTAGTAGTAAGAACGTGTTGTATAGTACTTGGTAGTAGGAAAATACTAAAAAAATTATGAATTGAAAAAAAATTCACATCATATTTTCCTTTCTTTTCTTTCAACGAATCACCACTTGATTGATTAAATTTCATAAATATATATATATATTTTTTTTCTCGCTTTCTATTTGCACAACTTTTATTTGAGATCCACATAGAGAATTTTAGAAAATTCGAACGCACGAAAGCTAATGAAAATTTGTGTGGTGAAAAAAAAAATCGACAAATAACAAATATCCTAAGAATAAGTTTGCACATTTGTTTAAAGTCTCCAAAGTTTTTCTCTTTTCCACCTTCTTGTACGCTGTAACATTCTCTCTTAAAAGCTAAGTTTTGTTATCATTTGCCATACATATGTTGGTTGTATTCATGGTTATTAATTTCATTTATTTACGTATCTTACTCAATTATAATTTGCATTATACGTTAATTAGATTCATTTAAGAAACCGAAATGAAAACTTCCGGACTACAAATACTACTTGAAAAGTTTTCTTTATTTCAAACAAATTCCTGTTTACGAGTAGAAGTAAAAAGTGCACGCAAAAAGTATATTTTATTAATTTCCTTCTTTCTACTTGGCCGGCTTGCATGTGAAGGATTTTTGATTTCCATGTGTAATGTAGTTCATGTAGCATTATGGAAGTGTGAAAGCCGATTACTATTGGAACACAAACAGTCTACATAATATTATATACTTTCATCTTCATTCAATTTTATTTGATGTGACTTACTGTTTAATTTTTTTAAGTGGTCTCACCTAACAGTTTTGTACATTATCATATATTTAGCATACGTCAAACATAATATAATAACCACCCATATGATGTTTACAAGTTACATAAAAAAAAAGACTTACAGCTCATATGCACCAATATCTCCGGAAACTTTCAGCTCGATCGGATCAATCCGCATCATGCAGTCCGCAGAAAAAAAAACTACTCATTAGTGCGGTAGCCATCAATTGCACGAAATGTTTATATGTTTCCTTACGTTACAAGTCGAAAGGTAGGTTACCCTTAGTCAGAGGAGGATTTTCAACATCATGCATTCAGCCGAAGATAATGAGCAACCTGTTTAGCAAAATAAGTATGCTACACTGCTGAAGTTTCCTTGTCTCGGTTGAAAAATTTTGAATATGTGAACATTATCGACGGCTTCGCTCTCCATTCCAATTCACAAAGTAATTTGCATAACTCATCATTACTTATGTTTGATGAAAGTTCGAACTCTAAACAAAGCAAGCACTAATTTCTATTTTTATTGCATGCTCAAACGGTGGCAAAAATACATGAACAATATACTCTATCTTTGTCTACTTTGCATATACGTTACACAATCATCTAGAAAATTATATCCGATTCATATGTTATGCATTAATTTCACTTGTGCCAACGATTACATTATTTGAATATCAGTAGCGCACAGATTCGAAATACTATGGAAAAACAAACTAAACGGTCAAACAATTAGCACGTGTTTTACAACCGTCCTTATTATTCCACTTATGAATTCCATAAATTCAAATTTAATATTTATTTTTCTCTGCTTGTCCGTAAATCTTCTTTAATTCACACTTCTTTAATGAAAACCGTTTTGGTCAATTATGTTCAATTCAACATTGCTTTTATTGGTTGTAGTTAGAAGCACTAGGTATGTACGTAGTGTATTGGATTTTAACAAGCACTTGAACTTTCAAAACAAATTAATTGCATCCCAAGGGCGACGGTAGTCAAATTCGACTTTTATTATTCAAATTATGTAACTTTCACTTCAAGCAAGTTGCACAGTATGTACTGCACAAACAATAGATAATATGGCCAACGACACTCAAAAATGCACAATATTCGAGCTCCCAAGCAGCTATAATTCATTTATCACTTTTCTAAGCAGTCCGCACCTTGAACAGAATTTCAATCATGAAACTTCTCTGGTATTTTCACAGTTGACTGTGAAATTGAAATGTCATGCATCGCTGACGAAAAGGCACAACAAAAGTCACAGAACTTGCCTTGTTTTTGATACAGATATATTTAGTTATCTGTTCACTCCCTATGGTCTTTTCTTTGATGACACTAAAATGACCTTCCTAAATGAGATAATCGAAATGGAGCTGACACAGACGCCATAACTTTCCAGTTTTAGCATTATAATCTAGCATTATAATCTCTAGCGTACAAAACACGTTGTAGAAGATTATCCGTTCATGGTCAAATCGGAGGAAAAACAATTGAATTCGACCAGATCCGACCATGAAGGGACAAACATTTAATACCATCTCCTTTAGTTTAAATCCAGTTAGCATGTCCACTCCATTTCCAACATCTCACTATACTTTCTAGAAAAAAAAACTTCACACCGTGGAGTCGAGCACTGATTCAGAAAAACTGAATGACGGTCAATAACTCGATTTACACCCGTAGTTTTGAATCCACTTACTCACTTTCGTAGTGAATAAGCAGAAAAAGGATTCAGGCAAGAGTGACATCAACGTTTCACTTTATAACCATACCTTATTCACATTTCTAATTCGCTCGCGGACTCGCTATTTCACAAAACTGGGGTTAGCCCGATTTAAGCGCACACTTTCTTGCCGACAACCTTTCTTCATTAGTTTCCGACACGAAATTCCAATGTCTTTTATTGAATTTTAGCTTGAACGTCGCGAAATTTAATCGAAATAAGGCAACTGATCTTCACCGTCCAACAATATGATGGGGAAAAAACCAAATTCAAACTCACGCGCCGTTTTCTTACTTTGCACTCGTCGACTCGCACTGAGCTCCGACACACGACTCTTACCCAATTCACAACATTCTCTCCAGCATGTGTGACTTAGCAATCCCAGGCTCATTAGCGAGTTCGAAGAATGTTACATTCAACATGCCCAGGCTCACGAGCGAGTTCTGAGAATGTCAAATGCAACTTTCTCAGGCCCGTCGACATTTCGGGGAATTCCTCGATTCGCAGCGCTGGGTTTTTCCCCGAAATATCTTCATTGGTATTGCATGCCCAATTTACATGGAAATTCGCTCTGATGGTTAGGCGAATTTGTATTTCCATGCAAATTGAGCACGCATGAAAACGAATATTTTCAGGAAATGTGCATTTAATACAAACCCGATCTTTCCGCAAATTCCAATGCGTGGAAAGAGCCGAAGATCCCAATTGTCAATTTTTCAGAATCAAAGTGGTTTATGGGAAGATTCTGGATAGAAAAAACTTACTTGAAAGCGAAGCAAGGTAATGAAGAAAACTCAGTCACGGCAATATTTGAAAAGAGTGTTTCAATTATAGGTGCGTGAGCTTTGTATTGTGTGTCAATCCTCATCAAAGGAGCTATTAGGAACAGAAAAAAATTCAAAGGCAGCATTAATGCCGAATGTCCTTACCATGGAAAACACCCATGGCCTTGCCATCTGGGTGCTGCAATAGGTACCTGGGCGTACCCAGTCGAGCTACAACTTTTGCCTTTTTAAACTTGCTGTCAAGTTTGCTATTATAATGCTCCGTGGCTTTGCTCTGAGCGAAGTTCCGAACAAAAACTGTGTCGCCAGCTTGAAACTGAGAGTCTCGGGTGCGCAAGTTGTAATATTTGGCCTGAGTTTGATATGCCAAATCTATTTGTTTCTGAGCATGCTCCCTAATCAACTCCTGGCGTTGATGGGGTAGCAGCTCAGCTGTGGGTTCCTGTAACAACCCTAGTTGTCGGAGTAGTTTATGCGAACTACCATGTTTAGGCATGTTTTGCCCGAATGCCATAAAGTAAGGGCTAAATGCGGTTGAGGTATGATGAGAAGTACATAAAGCAGAGTTAATTTCAGACAATCTTCTATCCCAATCCAACTGAGTGGGCACAACATATGTTCGAATGGCTGCTACCATGGATCTGTTGACTCTCTCTGACGCGTTTGCTTGAGGAGAATATACTGCTGTGTATTGATGTTGTATGCCATAGTTATCGAGTAAAGAATTGAACAAATGTGAGCGGAATTGTACACCATTATCAGTCATGATAACTTCAGGCACACCAAAAACATGAAAGATACGCTTCTCCACGTATTCACACACTTTAGAAGCGGTGCTTTTTCTCAAAGGCTCTACAAACGTGAATTTAGACAAATGATCCAATACGACTAATATGCCGGTATTACCATCCTTAGATCGGGGATAAGGGCCCAACAGATCTATATACAGACGCTGAAAAATGCGATCGCTAACAACTGATTGGCCCATAGGCGGTCTCAACAGCTGATTCGGAGCCTTGTTCATCCTACACAAGTCGCAAGCCAGCACATATTCTTTTACTTGTAAAGCCATTTTTGGCCAAAAGAAATATGTCTGCAATCGCTTCAAGGTTTTGCCGATTCCACCATGCGAGCTTGTGGGATGATCATGGGCCCGAATGATCAGCTGAGATGTAAGCTCTTTGGGAATCCACAACTTCCAGCTGTCACGTTCCTGTATTAAATCACCGGTGGCATATTGACAACGTCTGTATATATATCCATTATTTACCCTGAGATCGGGAATCGTTGTTGCATTCGCCGATACTTTCTCAATCAAATCTAAGTAGGCCTCCGATTTAAAATGGGGCGAATCTAAGTCGATTTCAATCATTTCTGATAGCTCCTGAATCGCTTCTCAAACTTCCATCTGGAACCACATTCTGGCTACCTTTTCGATGACTAATAGTGAATTTGAAGCCTTGCAACTTCAAAGCCCATCGAGCGAGTCTTCCATGCAAATCCTTAAGACTCATTAGCCACTGCAGAGGTGCATGATCGGTTACCACCTCAAATTCTTGCCCTTCAATGTAAGCCCTAAATTTTTTTATAGCTAATACAGCCGCTAAACATTCCTGTTCGGCCACCGTATAGTTTCGTTGGGCCGAACTTAGCTTCTGCGACATGTATGCTATAGGGGCTTCAGCTCTGTCCTCCAGTTTTTGCATTAATACAGCACCAACACCGTATTGACTAGCATCACAATGAATGGCAAATGCTTTACTAAAATCGGGGCTGTGCAATACAAGCGAAGAACTAAGGCATCTTTTCAGCTCCTCAAAAGCGGCTAGGCTTTCCTCACTCCATTCAAATTTTCGTTTACTCGACAACATATTAGTTAATGGCGTAGACACAGTCGAAAAATCGGGAACGAATCTCCGATACCAACCACAAACCCCCAAGAAACGACGCAACCGTCTGACTGTCCGAGGAATAGGAAACTCCTTTATGGCTTGAATCTTTTCAGGATCTGGTTGAACTGTCCCGTGACCGATTATATGGCCGAGATATTTAACTTCCTTCATCACAAACTTGCTTTTTTCTACATTTATCGTCAATCCTGCAGAACGCAAATGCTGTGCAACTTCTTTAAGCAGCAATATATGATCGTTAAAAGTTTCAGTGATTAAGAGCAAATCATCTAAATAGATGAAGACTTGATGTTTAAGATGTGCTGGAATGGCTCGGTCCATCAGTCGTTGCATGGTTTGTGGGGCATTACATAACCCAAAAGGCATGGTAACGAACTGATAGAGTGGTCTGCCAGGAACAGTGAAGGCTGTCTTATCCTGCGATTCCTCATCAAGCGGTATTTGCCAAAAAGCGTCTTTTAAGTCAAGGCTGCTTATATACTTTGCTTGTGGCAGCCGACTTAAGATACCGTCGATCAGAGGAAGAGGATAAGCATCCCTCACCGTTACCTGGTTAACCTTTCGCACATCCAGACACATTCTAACTTTTCCAGGTTTGACAACAAGAGTTACTGGAGAGGACCAACTGCTCTATGATTCCTTAATAACTCCCAGATTCAGCATTCGGTCAATTTCTGCGTATAGCTGTTTTTCAACTGCTGGTGAAATTGAAAAATGTCGTTGCTTAATGGGTTTATTAACGCCCACATCAATCACGTGTGAAGTGAGTGTAGTGCGCCCCAATCCTTCCTTTGCAAACGACGGAAACCTTGCAATGACCGCCTCCAGTTCTTCCTGTTGTTCTGGTAAAAGATAATGACGATTAGTAGAGGAGATAGCAGATAGTGATAAATTCTCCACTGAAGGGTTTTGATCAAACAGATCCGTTGCCAAAGTAAAAAGACGCACGAAGTCTATTCCTAAATAAAGGTTCTGACTCAGCGAAGGAATTACCAGAAACGACATAGTTTTGATACGTCCTCGAAATTGTATGGAGCCAGCAATCCTACCAACAGCAGCATGTCTGGTGCCATCAGCAGTACTGAGACTTACATGTAATTTCTCGAGACGGTATCTATTGTCATTCAGTAATTTCCTCGCTAAGTCAGACGCCAGACAGCTGACACTCGCTTTCGTGTCAATCAATCCGCTCACCCTCTCATTTCCGAAAAGAGTGACATTTGCATATGGTCGCAAATCACCTGTGGGTTGATCCACTACGGTAGATGAACAGTACTGTCGCCTAAGTTTCTTAATACGTAACCAAAAGTTATGTAGACGAAGAGTTGATCTTTTAGTTCTTCGTACTTTGGAAAACTCCTCACATTCAAAAATGCGACGGCGTACCTGCTCATATTCCCTTAGTCGGATATGATAAGGTTTGAGATGTTGTGGGGTCGGGTTGGTACCGAGCACTCGCTCCGATCCCTCTAAAACGACGTCAGATTGAGCAACAGATGAACCCGAAGAAGATAGAGTTTTGTTAGTGAAGATAGGGGTAAACGCAAGAGTGGTATTGGCAACACCAGAATCAGAAGTAGACGAGAACAGATTCTGGTCTTCCGAACGAGAAGGATCTAAGGTCTGGGACTCTGCCGATGGCCGTGATTGTTTGCGGAGGGCTTCTGGTGGTGGTGAGCTCCTCCGGTCTGACGGTTTTTTTGCTGACACGATTCACAGTGAGGCTTGTAAATATTCTCTGCTCCACAGCCATAACAAAATATCCGTCGTTCCTCCAAACAATCCATAAAGAGATGTCCTGGCTTGCGGCAGTTCCAACAGATGGAAATTCGAGTAACCTCCGCAACTTCCTGACCCAGATCTCCTTCTTCTACCGACGCATACGGATCCGACAGTGCCGCCAGATGACGGCGAGTCCCAAAAACTCTTTCAGGCTGTCCAAGAGCCTGAGCCAACCTTTCTCGTCTTTTGACCTGTTCACGTAGCTGTTGTGTGTTGGAAAAGTGCCGATCTACTAACTGCCACTGCAGCTCGGGCAACATATTTCCCTGAACAATATCCAGCAGCTCGTGATCCGGCAGTGGGAACGGTAGAGCACTGGACATTCGACGTAAGTCCCTGTAGAAATCGTCAAAGGACTCACCAGCCTTCTGGCGGCGCCGACGGATTCGATTGGTAATTTCACGGTTTGACGCAAAATCTCGAAATTCTCGTCTTATAGCCTCACAAAAGACATTCCATTCGATTCGTCCTACCTCCTGATGGTATTGCCAATACCACTCCTCCGCCTCCCCGATCAACAATCCATCAATATGTCGGCACAGGGCATAGAAGTCTCCTTGAAGTTTCTGGTGGGTTAGAGCAGTTACTCTGTACAGGAATTTCTCCACAGGTATGCTTCCTGATTCTCCACTAAACCTCAAGTTCCATCCTGCCATTATAGTGGTGACCCTGTCCGAAGATATCCTACTATCTCTAGGTGGTTGACCATTCCGCCTAGGTAACACATTCTCATCATAACCTCTCCTCACTTGTCCCTGCCTTATTCCAGACAAGTGGGCTGAGGATCGTCGAGGTATTGTTTCTGCCATGGGCTCCTCAAACTCATGGACAGGCCTGTTGGCAGCCGGTTGTGCTGAAGACCGAGCGTTCCGGTAATTTGACTGGTGGTCTCTCCCAGTCAACTCCGGAGTAGATATGTCCCTCCCGGGGCGTCTCAATGAGCCGATTTGGCGGGGAACAGCTCCAGAATCCCGAGACGAACCATTAGGGCTAGATATAGATAATGTAGTCAATTGATGCTGAATGTTGTTTACTGATTGCATCAGTTGACCCATCTGCTTTTTAATGTCTCCTATCTCAGGATCCGGAGTTGCTCTTCTGGAATCTGTGAGACTCGGAGATAGCTCAGGAAGAGCGCCTGTAGCATCAACTATTCGTTCTTCACAGTTCCAGCTTTGTTGTACCGAATTTCTCAAGTCCCCGCCCAACGGCTCGTTGGTACGGGACCGAGTTATGGGTCGGTGGCCCTTTTGAACAGCACCTTGCTTAGGTTGCCGTCCAGAATCGGTTTTAACTGATAATGCCCGCAAGTCCTCCGGTTTTAATTCCCTCCGGCATAATGGGCATGCACGAGATTGTAGAAAGCATCTTTCCAGACACTTCTCGTGATATTTATGGTCACATTTAGTAATCAACACGTTTTCTTCGTTTGTGAGAACCTGTTGACAGATGGGACAGCTCTCACTACTGCCCTCATCTGTTTCCCTCATAAGAGGTGGCGGCGTTCTTGCCATTGCCATTTCGATACTAGATAATTATTAGTTTAGAGATAATTAATTAGTTTAGGGATAATTATTAGTTCAGAGATAATTATTATTTTAGAAATAATTACGAAAAATATATCTTTTGCACAAGATATATATTAATTAGTTTTTTGGTTTAGTGTTGGTTTGTTTTTCCTTTCCAAAGAGTGGTGAAGATCTCTTTCAAGAAAAGAAAAGAGAGAAGTAGAGAGAATTTAGATGAAGATTTTATTTAGACCAATAGACATTAGATAAAGAATGAGATGTTAAACAGTTCGCGAATTATTGGAAACTAGAAGATAAACTACGTTACGTTATAGAGATGAAAAATAGAGAGATCAAAGACAACTGTGTTTAAAATTGCAATAACAAACTAGTGTTTCCAATAAAAAGTAATTGCACACGATAATCTTTCAGGTGATGAACCTCGTCAGTACCCGAACCGATATAATTTTATAATATTTTTCTCCACGACAAAAGACTTTAAAGCCAAAGGAGGCAGAGATATCCGATACCAGGATTCTGAGCAACAAGGACCAATACCACTGGACATACTATTTGGCTGGATGCCGAAATCGCAGATTTCACAGTTGGTTTGCTCCTTGCTGATCAAAATCGCAGCTCGGAATCTCTGTCCTCACGGTAGAAATAAAAAAAAGGATCACTCGTTCAACAGAAAGGAAGACGACATCTGTTTCCGAAGACTGGACATACTAAGTGGCTGGTTGCCAACATAGCAGATATCACAGATCTCCAAAAACAGACTGCCTTCAAGCGTGAAGCCTAGAACAAAACACGAGAACGAGTGCCTTATATTGAATTTTTAATGGAAATATACTACGGATGGCAGTTTTTTATAGGGGCTGCAGACAGGTAATAGAAATTGCTGGCGGAGTGATACCACCGAAGTTAAGTCTGCAGGAGTGAAGGTCGATGGGAAAATGTTAAGTACGAAAAGCACTTAGTTATTTGGAATTGTTTTTGCGGGATGATTAAAATTGAACAACTTTTTTATTAACATTAAAAATTTTAATCTACATTGAAAATTCTATTTTGACAAAGTAGTTCCGAAAGTATGCTCTGTTTCTCATCAGACACCAGCACACAGTGCATACTTGACTGGCGTGACCACTTGCAGGTGGAAATCATTACATTTTTATTTATGCTAGTTGTGACAAATTTTAACATCTCCGACTTATATCCATGGATATAATTTTACTTAGTAAAGGTAATTGAATTTGATCACGGTTCCCTTCTTGTCTATAAATCAGCATAGACAACGTATATCATTTCTACAGCTGATCGAAGCCGAGCATATTGAAACGGGAAACTCAATCGTTTTGCGGAATCAGCCTCCGAAAGCAGAATCAATTTGGAATTGTTTTTGCGGGATGATTAAAATTGAACAACTTTTTTATTAACATTAAAAATTTTAATCTACATTGAAAATTCTCTTAGTTATGTTCTACTGAACATAAATCGATCTCACTGCTTAAATGTGGGACTCCTTTAAGGATTTGTAGACCGAAGTCTGTAGTTCTAAACTCAAAACATCTTTGAGCGAACTTTATGGACTCTAACGAGCAAGTTTCGGGCCCCACGTTGGGCGCCATTTGTAATGAAATGGGTTATTGATTTATTTGCCCAGACACAAAGTGCCTGAGTAAAATGGGGTGAAGGTCTAAAATGACCATCAAAGGATATCGAGTCATTAGTCCGTGCAGGACTGAGCTACGCCGGGTAGCTACAACTCTCACATGACAGGACGGCGGCACATGCTGGTTGCAATCTAGCGATTCGGGAGATGTGGGGGGTTCTTTTCCTGTCATGCGTCCTAACCATCATCACATTTTTATTCATGTGCCTGACAAGAAAACAAACGCGAAATTAAAAGTGATCTTCTTCAAGATCTACTTTATGAGCCGTGAAGGCTAACCCTGACAATGGGTATTTTTTTTGTTAGTGACTGGGATCCGAAGATCACCAGCACAACAAAAAAAAATAAGGCCACCAATTTGAGTCACTGCTTCCTACGAAGCAACTCGACGCGAAGACGAATTGAATTACGCGCGAGGGATCGCGAATTGGTGGCAGAATTCGGGGACGAGAGAGATACGCACGCAAAACAACAAGAAACCGCGAAATTACAATAACTCCAAAAATAAGGTATACGCGGATACCGATACGAAATTCACTACTTTACACTTTACACTGAACAAATACGCGCACGACTGACGAAATTCATCGACCTGAAAAAAAAATCCTGTGCTACCTTATAGCGGCGCCAGAAGTCTGATCTCTACAAAAAAAATTATATAGGTCAGAATTCCGACGGGTCCGCCCATAGCCCCTACCATCCACCCTGATATAGAAAGAAGAATCAAATAATGAAAAAGAAGAAAAGAAATCCTCACATCTTCAGAAAGAAAAAAACAGTTTTTTTTTTATTACTCAAACATTTTTTTTTGTATTTATTGGTAAATATATAGCATTCCATTGTTAATTTTATTATGATTTAGTAGTAAGAACGTGTTGTATAGTATTTGATAGTAGGAAAATACTAAAAAAATTATGAATTGAAAAAAAATTCACATCATATTTTCCTTTCTTTTCTTTCAACGAATCACCACTTGATTGATTAAATTTCATAAATATATATATATATATTTTTTCTCGCTTTCTATTTGCACAACTTTTATTTGAGTTCCACATAGAGAATTTTAGAAAATTCGAACGCACGAAAGCTAATGAAAATTTGTGTGGTGAAAAAAAAATCGACAAATAACAAATATCCTAAGAATAAGTTTGCACATTTGTTTAAAGTCTCCAAAGTTTTTCTCTTTTCCACCTTCTTGTACGCTGTAACATTCTCTCTTAAAAGCTAAGTTTTGTTATCATTTGCCATACATATGTTGGTTGTATTCATGGTTATTAATTTCATTTATTTACGTATCTTACTCAATTATAATTTGCATTATACGTTAATTAGATTCATTTAAGCAACCGAAATGAAAACTTCCGGACTACAAATACTACTTGAAAAGTTTTCTTTATTTCAAACAAATTTCTGTTTACGAGTAGAAGTAAAAAGTGCACGCAATAAGTATATTTTATTAATTTCCTTCTTTCTACTTGGCCGGCTTGCATGTGAAGGATTTTTGATTTCCATGTGTAATGTAGTTCATGTAGCATTATGGAAGTGTGAAAGCCGATTACTATTGGAACACAAACAGTCTACATAATATTATATACTTTCATCTTCATTCAATTTTATTTGATGTGACTTACTGTTTAATTTTTTTAAGTGGTCTCACCTAACAGTTTTGTACATTATCATATATTTAGCATACGTCAAACATAATATAATAACCACCCATATGATGTTTACAAGTTACATAAAAAAAAAGACTTACAGCTCATATGCACCAATATCTCCGGAAACTTTCAGCTCGATAGGATCAATCCACATCATGCAGTCCGCAGAAAAAAAAACTACTCATTAGTGCGGTAGCCATCAATTGCACGAAATGTTTATATGTTTCCTTACGTTACAAGTCGAAAGGTAGGTTACCCTTAGTCAGAGGAGGATTTTCAACATCATGCATTCAGCCGAAGATAATGAGCAACCTGTTTAGCAAAATACGTAAGCTACACTGCTGAAGTTTCCTTGCCTCGGTTGAAAATTTTTGAATATGTGAACATTATCGACGGCTTCGCTCTCCATTCCAATTCACAAAGTAATTTGCATAACTCATCATTACTTATGTTTGATGAAAGTTCGAACTCTAAACAAAGCAAGCACTAATTTCTATTTTTATTGCATGCTCAAACGGTGGCAAAAATTCATGAACAATATACTCTATCTTTGTCTACTTTGCATATACGTTACACAATCATCTAGAAAATTATATCCGATTCATATGTTATCCATTAATTTCACTTGTGCCAACGATTACATTATTTGAATATCAGTAGCGCACAGATTCGAAATACTATGGCAAAACAAACTAAACGGTCAAACAATTAGCACGTGTTTTACAACCGTCCTTATTATTCCACTTATGAATTCCATAAATTCAAATTTAATATTTATTTTTCTCTGCTTGTCCGTAAATCTTCTTTAATTCACACTTCTTTAATGAAAACCGTTTTGGTCAATTATGTTCAATTCAATATTGCTTTTATTGGTTGTTGTTAGAAGCACTAGGTATGTACGTAGTGTATTGGATTTTAACAAGCACTTGAACTTTCAAAACAAATTAATTGCATCCCAAGGGCGACGGTAGTCAAATTCGACTTTTATTATTCAAATTATGTAACTTTCACTTCAAGCAAGTTGCACAGTATGTACTGCACAAACAATAGATAATATGGCCGACGACACTCAAAAATGCACAATATTCGAGCTCCCAAGCAGCTATAATTCATTTATCACTTTTCTAAGCAGTCCGCACCTTGAACAGAATTTCAATCATGAAACTTCTCTGGTATTTTCACAGTTGACTGTGAAATTCAACTGTCATGCATCGCTGACGAAAAGGCACAACAAAAGTCACAGAACTTGCCTTGTTTTTGATACAGATATATTTAGTTATCTGTTCACTCCCTATGGTCTTTTCTTGGATGACACTAAAATGACCTTCCTAAATGAGATAATCGAAATGGAGCTGACACAGACGCCATAACTTTCCAGTTTTAGCATTATAATCTAGCATTATAATCTCTAGCGTACAAAACACGTTGTAGAAGATTATCCGTTCATGGTCAAATCGGAGGAAAAACAATTGAATTCGACCAGATCCGACCATGAAGGGACAAACATTTAATACCATCTCCTTTAGTTTAAATCCAGTTAGCATGTCCACTCCATTTCCAACATCTCACTATACTTTCTAGAAAAAAAAACTTCACACCGTGGAGTCGAGCACTGATTCAGAAAAACTGAATGACGGTCAATAACTCGATTTACACCCGTAGTTTTGAATCCACTTACTCACTTTCGTAGTGAATAAGCAGAAAAAGGATTCAGGCAAGACTGACATCAACGTTTCACTTTATAACCATACCTTATCCACATTTCTAATTCGCTCGCGGACTCGCTATTTCACAAAACTGGGGTTAGCCCGATTTAAGCGCACACTTTCTTGCCGACAACCTTTCTTCATTCGTTTCCGACACGAAATTCCAATGTCTTTTATTGAATTTTAGCTTGAACGTCGCGAAATCTAATCGAAATAAGGCAACTGATCTTAACCGTCCAACAATATGATGCGAAAAAAACCAAATTCAAAGTCACGCGCCGTTTTCTTACTTTGCACTCGTCGACTCGCACTGAGCTCCGACACACGACTCTTACCCAATTCACAACATTCTCTCCAGCATGTGTGACTTAGCAATCCTAGGCTCATTAGCGAGTTCCAAGAATGTCAAGGCGGCTTTAGATATGTGGTGTTTGTCAAACACCTCCTATTCGCCAAATACCGAACACCTAGTCAAGTCATTTGGCTTGGTGATTGCGAAATGACAAGCACATTAAATTATACATTCGGGCATTGCCGAATGTTTGCCAAAACTGGAACATGTACGAGCTGCTCGTCATTGTTCACTCCCGCCATTTTCATTTGAACATTTTTACTCGCGCCACACAGTTTGACACTTTTCAGTATTTATCAACAACCGCAACAAATACCGAATGTCTAAAGCGGGGATCCGAACATAACCAAACACAGTGCTCGTCTACTTTGATTTGGTTGAAAGTTCCACAAACTACGGGAATAGCGAGCACCCGAATGTTTGTGCTTGGCCTAAGGCAAGCACTAGGCGAGCAACTCAACCACACATCCGAAGTTTGCCAAACTAGGTGCTCGGTATTTGACAAATACCGCATATCTAAAGCCGCCTTCACATCCAACATTCCCAGTCTCACGAGCGAGTTCTGAGAATGTCAAATGCAACATTCTCAGGCCCGTCGACATTTCGGGGAATTCCTCGATTCGCAGCGATGGGTTTTTCCCCGAAATATCTTCATTGGTATTGCATGCCCAATTTACATGGAAATTCGCTCTGATGGTTAGGCGAATTTGTATTTCCATGCAAATTGAGCACGCATGAAAACGAATATTTTCAGGAAATGTGCATTTAATACAATAGGGGGAGCAAAAAAACACGCCTATTATTTCCACCCATCCATTTCATATTGCGGACATAAGCAGTGCTCAAAACTTCCCTAAGATGGACCAATTCAATGAACCAACCAGCCAATTAAACTGTATCCAACTAAAATTATCCACAAAAAATATTCTATTTGCTGCAAAATCATTGTTTCTTGTTCTGTAAGAATTATCCTACGCATAAGATTAGTAAATTTGTCGACAGATCGTGCCGACGTAACAATTGAAAAAATTAAATAAATTTAAACCCGACGTGAGGTCAAAATGGCCAAAATGATCGCTTTTCGTGACCAAAGAAATAGCAGACCATTTAATTCCGACACCTCGTGCCTGAAAAAAACTCTCCACTAGTGCTGAAAAGCCACCTACGAGCAAAGAGCAACACTGAATTTCTGACACTTTTCAGGCAACGTTCCGGCACGGGCTGCGTACTGAATTTTTCAAGTGACAATAAAAAATTTCAAGTGCCGAAATTCCGTCACTCTTTTCCCATGCATTTTAAAGGCGTGACGATATTCAGGCACGGCTGCGTTCTTACCTTTAAATGGTTTGCTATTTATTTGGTCACGAAAAGCAATCATTTTGGCCATTATGAACGCGCGTCTAATTTGAATTTATTTAATGTGTTCAATAATTACGTCGGCACTTTCTGTCGACAAATTTACTAATTTTATGCGTAGGATAGTTCGTACAGAACTAGTAGCAATGATTTTCCAGCAATTCGATTTTTTGGAGATAATTTTACTAGCATACACTTTAATTAGCTGGTTGATTAATTGAATTAGTGCGACGTTAGAAAGTTTCATGTGTACGCGATATGAAATGCATGGATGAAAATTATGTATTGGTGTAAAGGAAATATATTTGAAATAAACAATTATTAAATAAATAACATAATTTTTTTACTTAGAAACATTAGCCTATTTTCTTTCAGCCTAATGGAATTTAGTTGTAGTGTAGTTTTTAAAATTTGCTACTATAGCTTGGTTTCTACCGTAAGCTTCGATCTGGTTCATAATATAGCAGTATGATGAGCCAGCCAACTTGAATGAATTTAAAATTGAAGAGCTGAAAGAAGCATTGATAAGGGAGTAACATATAATATTTAGCATTCAGTTGGTAGAAGAATCTTAAGGTTATTTTCCAAGAAAATTAGTTTCTAAATCGCATGCCGCCAAACGTGAGCTTAATGCGGTGTTAACGTCGTTATGGAACAATTTAAAGGTGAAGCGGGCTGGAGGCCTCTACTTTTCATGGAAAAGAATATGACAGCGATGTTTAATATGGTCCAATAACCAATTAAACATTTTCAATAAGTATATTATTGAGAAAATTTCCACCTACAATTTATTAAAGTTTGAGCACGTACTCGTGGTTGCGAGGCAAAAAAATTTGGGCAAACAACACAACTTAAAGTGAAGTTGTGAAAACTACCCAGGAGTTGGCGAACAAGAAAATCACTTCTAGTGGTGAATGTTAGTTTGTTGGGGTTCGGAGGCAAAAGATGTTAATGGAGCCAAGTGTGCAGACGATCGAGCTTGCGAACGTTTAAAAAAATTACACATAATATTGGGTGAAATTCAGCTAAGTACATCTTGATTATATGAGTAAATTTTCATTCCACAAGCAACAGAACTATTATTCGAATATTTCCGTATCATATCTAACGTATAGAGGCATGAGAACACGAAAACTTAATTAATTGAATCTGAAACTACTTAAGTTTGTATATGAGTATAATTTATTACAATTTTCTTCTTATTATATAAAATATTCTCATCTATTACAATTTTCTTCGTATTATATAAAATATTATCATCCATTACAATTCTCTTCTTATTATATAAAATATGCTCATACATATATCATTATATCCACTATTGGCACGGCCTATTGAATTATTTTAACCATTTGGATTAAATATCGTATTTATAGATTGGGTTGATCAAGAAAGGGAAAAAAATTTTTTTTGTCATGATTGGTGTAAACCGACCCCGGCCAGGTTTGGGAAATTCAAAAAAAAATGAAGATGTATATCAACTATAGGTGCGTTTTTTGCACACCCGAGCAGATCAAATTTTGTTAAGCATATTGAATATAGCAACAAAAATCCTGCACTTGTGGCGTCACTGAATCAAAAAATGTTAAGCAGTCGTAGTTTATGGGTTTACATGTAGAGTGTGCTGACAACAGTAAGAGTGTTCTAAACGGTTCGTAACACTGCTGTTGATTATTGTGAAATCGGCAGTTTGAATTGAATGAATTTGCATAGCACTCTGCCATTTTCAATTATTTTACATCAAATCTTGTAGTGTGCAGACTGGTTTTGAGTATTTCGATGCACATTACATTGTAGATTGTTTTATATGCAAGTTTCATGTCTGATTTCGATTAAAATCTAGATAAGATTTCATTCAGGCTTTTTCTATGGATTATTCTCATTTAACAACCAATCTAAGCAAAAGCTCAGCGAATGCAACAACATTTTCGAACAACGCAATTTTTCTGCTCGGGATCGTTTTTTTGCAACCCTACGTTAACCTGCTCTGCTAGGTTGCAAAAAACGCACCTAATGTTAGTGAATTCTGAATTACTCAAATATTGAATTGTTTCTTTTCCGTTTCTTTCTTTGTGAGGATCATTTAGTTCTTATAACATATATATACAGACATCTTTGTCTCATAATTTTGGGTTGTATATATTTTCTTATTTTTTTTCTTCATCTTCCTTTATTGCGTGTTCTTGCCTATTATGTTTGAATAAATTTGTTAAGAAAAAAAAATAATGATTTCACCTCACCATTGTCTGTGCTTGCATGTTTTGTGGTGTAAACTGTGATGTCCGCGTGCCGTAGGACAAAAGGCTCCTTCTCTGTAAAATACCCACGCCAGACTGCGTTAGCCGACAAAATAAGGCACGCCTGGCAAGATAAAGAGGAGTCCTTAAAGTAAAAATGATGCTGCATTGACGACGGCTCGGTTGAGTGGCTGTGATGCAACAAATGGCGCCCAAACAACGGCAATATGGCTTTAATTTCTTGTCGCTTTCATAGTCTTACTTTTACATCAACCGTAATTCAGTTTCTAGTTTTTTTACAAATTCAGTTTCGTTTAGTTTCTCATCTTGCTCCGTATAAACGATCTGACAGGCCAGGGTTTGCTCCGTATAAACGATCTTACAGGCCGGGGTGACCTTTGTTCTTGGGAGCACTGCGTTGCGTCAGCCTTTTTATTTTATTTTTTTCTTTGGCCAAAAGTGGCAATATGGTTGGATCGTTCCTATCGGATTTCACGTATAGCTTTGCTTTTACTCTTTCTTTGTCTAGTTCATTGTTCAAGTAGTTCATTGATTGTCAATCAGGTCGAGCAGTCGTCAATGCAGCATTGGCACCCGTCTTGTGCTACTGTGGCTGTCTTAAGTGTAGAATAAAATTTGTTTTCACAATATTTATTAAATGCAGATTGCGGTGGTTGTTGAGTTGATTAGTCAGAGAGAATCACAAAATATCTCCTAATGATAGGATAGTTTTATGTATGTATTAAGACAGTAATGATTTCGTTTGATGTTATCACGAATAAATTCCCTGCTGGCCTGTTATTACCTCTGAATTTCGGTCTGTGTCCACCTGTTGAGGTGTGGTTCGATTAGAACCTGTTGAGCCAGACTTGACGCAAATAGTTGTATGATCATCTCGGAAACAACCGAGACTTTAGAACCCTACCCTCGTCCTATCTCATGTCCCACTCCTGATGGTGAAGGGTAGAAATCATTATTTTTTTTTGTATGCTGAATCTTTTCGACTGTTAAGAAAGGAACATTTTTCAAGTAGGTGATACCAATTTTCATTTTATTTTTCTCGTTGATATACATTGAGTTTATTCATTTTTTTTTATTTTTTTTTTCTCGAACTCTCGAGGCTATCACATTTGTTCTGGTGAAATATTAAGTTTCATCTTTGCGACTGAATTGGTCAAATTATTGTGTGAAATCGCGTGTTACTTTTTGAAGCAAGCATTTTCCTGTTCTGCTAGGATTTTGTTTTTTTTTTGCAAGAATCAGAATCGGGTGTAATGCGGCGTATAATTAATAGCTGGGATCCCAGCTACACACCCTTTCAACACCAACTGGAATGCCTGAGCTTATGGCCTTCTGTCGCACAAGCCACTCAATTGGTAAATACTGATCGTCTAGAAAATAGATAAAAAAACTCTAGCGCACCTGAACCGCTAGAAAACTAATTTTCGAAGAAATTGTCTTTGAGTGACAAAAAAATGTGGAAAAACGTAATACACTTTTTTGTACAACCATTCCTTATCCCAAGCAACAAAACTCAACTATAACACAAATGATGAAAATGTTCAGTGCTGACAACACTTTCCCAATGAAGCAGCAATAAGTTTACCTTAACAAGATCATACTTAAATCAACTTATCCTTTGAATTTCG
>OZ022264.1:190485400-190510400 GCA_963978885.1 Nemotelus pantherinus
TTCGCATTTAACGTCATCTAAGAGTAGCCTAGTCTTTCCGAACGTTAGTAATATAAAAAAAAGAAAACATTTTGAGAATATTTTGTTAAGTAAAATATCTTGTTAGAGTGGAGTGGTGGATTGCGTTAATTAGAATAAGCTAACGTAGCGTAGGCGTTAGAGTTGAAAATTGTTTCGGTGTTAGGAACATCGCGAAATCGCGGAGGTTGAGAAAATAAAGATTTTGTCTCCTAGTTACGAGATCGTACTTTCTTTTTGCGGCACAAGTCGTTGATTAAGCACTCGTTTCGCGGTTTTGTGGTTCGGCGACGGTGAAATAGAGGGGCTGTGCTACACGCAACAGCGATCCCAGTCCCAGATTTTCTGACCTCGGTGAGCCGTAAGCTCACTCGGCGGCTCGTGGTCCATTATTGGGGTGAGTGAGTGGCGCCCACGCCCAGTCTCCTGAGCGAACCCAGGACCCAAACGGACCAGGCCGAGGGTCACTACCCCCTCAATTAGGCGAGGAGGGTAACAAATTGGCGCCCAACGTGGGGCCTAAGAGGAGATTACCGCGGGGTAATTTCTTGGAAATTTTCGGTGTTGAAAACAGTGATAGTGAAAATCGAAATTTACAGTCCCTTGCCATATTATTAGACTCATGCTGCAAATCTACTTTTACTTGATATTTCTTGTTGTTAATATGAACTTTTTGTAGATATGTTGGTAGAACTTGGGTTTTTGAATATCGCGGGCACTTTTATCGTTTTAGCAACACTGATCATGTTGGTAATCGATGACTCACATCGATTATCGCGAAAATGACATGTAACCTAAAAAACAGAGTTTCAGTTTGATAGTGCAATTCAACAATTTAACGTGTTTCAATAGCGTTTTCTCTTGTAAAACTCTTTTCCATTTCATAAGGTGAGTTTATTGTTGACAAAACAACATGTCAAAGTATATATTTACACGTTTTGAGGCCATATTATGATAAAAAAACAATTTCAGAATGGGAAAAGTGTCTGATTTGTCGCCAATAAAAGTTGGTCGAATTTCCGGCATGCTGGAAGCACGAAACATGTCGCAATACCAAATAGCGCGAATTGTTGGAGTTTCTCAAAGTTCTGTCAAACGAATAAAACAAAAAATAGACCTCGGTGAAGATCTGAGAGCCAAACGTAAAGGTGCGTGCGGTCGTCGGAGAATCACGACAGTGAGAAGTGACCGAAAAATTCGCAATATTTGTGTTGAAAATCGAAAACTGCCGATAAAAATTCTTGCAAAAAAAGTTGTTGAAGCCGGCATTGAAGTTTCGCAAAGAACAGTGCAGCGGAGGTTAGCAGAAGAGGGTCTTATTGGACGTAGACCAGCACGCAAACCAAGACTTACACCTGCTATGATATCAAAGCGATACCAATGGGCACGAAAATACAAAGATTTCACGACTGATGACTGGAGGAAGGTAAATAAATGCTACATAACTATATTCAAGTTGTTCTTGTACTGTAGATATTGTTAAATCTAAATTCTATGACATTTTTCAGGTATGTTTTTCGGACGAGTCGATTTTCCAAGTATTGGTCGACAAATCGCAGTTTGTACGGCGAAGGTCAAATGAGAAATATAAGCCAGACTGCATTGTGCCGACCATTAAACATCCTCCGTCGGTAATGGTATGGTCAGTTATCAGTTATAAGGGGCCAGGGGCCTTATACGTTGTCGAAGGTACAATGAATGCCGAAAAATACCAGAAAGTTTTGGAAACTCAGCTGCTTCCTCAAGTGAAAAAATGGTTCAAGAAACGAGAAAAGCCAATTTTTATGCATGATGGTGCGCCTTGCCATCGTGCACACAAAATTACAAAATTTTTAGCTGAAAAAAAAGTAGATATTCTCGACTGGCCAGGAAATTCGCCTGACATAAACCCCATCGAGAACGTCTGGGAGTTTTTGAAATCTGAGGTTAGGATGAAAGCCCCTACAACCAAGCAAGAGTTGATCAATATACTTAATGACACTTGGAAACATAACCCAGAGATCAAAATAAAAATTCAAAGCTGTATAAGCAGTATGCCACGTCGCGTTGAAGCTGTGTTGGCTGCGAAAGGTGGTCATACAAAATACTGATTTTTGCAAAAAAATGTATTTTCATCTAAAAAGATTTCATTTCGATGTAAATTTCTAATTTTCTATGTGACATTTATTGTATTTATAATAAATTTTGACGTTTCATCATGAAATAGCGTTGTTAATGTCTACTGACGTGTTATAAGCCAGAAAAACTTCATTTTTAAGCATGAGTCTAATAATATGGCAAGGGACTGTAGTGTCGAAATTCAAGCAGAAGTAGAACACAGCATGACGGTGGTAGGCAGTTGTAATAGGAGAAGCAGTTGACAAGTTGAGGACCTGGGACCTTAAACCAAATTACAGATTCCACGCAGAGTGTGCAAGGAGCGACAGCTAGGCGGCGAGGATTGCGAGACAGAATAAGAGCGGCTGATTTTTTTTATTTTTTGACTTGTAATTTTAATCAAGATTCAGTTTGAAATAAAAATTTGTGTTTTATTCTACTCTTAAGTAACATACGAACTTAGCATTTTTAACTTAAGCACCTAGCAGTGGGGAAAATCCAGTATGGCGTCGAAAACCAGGATTCTAATCGACAGACTCAGCAAGGAGGAGTTGGCATACGAACTAGAAATCCGAGGGCAACCTACCGGGACTGAGGAGGCCATGAGAAAGACGCTTCGGGTGGCGCTCCGGGCTGAGACTTCGATGGATACGTCGCTGATTACAACTCGAGACTATCCTTATACCTTGGAAGAGGACTTGGAAGCCGTCAAAGAGAAGCTGGAGGAAATCCAAACCCTGACTGCAACCTTTACGGGCACCCCACAATCGTCGGAATTTCTCAAGATCAAGACGAAAGTTGAATTTGGAATGCGGCGGTTGCAAAACGCACATCACGAGGCTGAGGAGATGGGAGAAGAAGCCAACAAGCTGAGAGTTCGGTTGATTATGGCTATGGGAGAGCTCCTAGTGAAGGTGGAGAGTGAGGAGAGAAACGAGGGAGCAGAGGCAGTAGGGGACAGCGATGAAGGGAACGGGCGAGTGGAGGCACCTGTAAATGGGGATGAGGCTGCGGCAGTAACCGTAGGCTTCCGTGAACCGAACCAGGGTCTGGATCACAACACTGGTCCTTTGTTTTCGACACCCAGGGCAGCGCCGGTGGTAGCGAAAGGGCAGGAGGTGTCCAAGTGTGGCCTCCGTTATAATGGGGACTCCGGGTCCCTGAGCGCATTTCTAGAGCGGGTGGAAGAGCTGCGGGAGGCCAGAGGGGTGTCACCTCAGACGCTATTTCAGTCAGCGGCGGAAATGTTCGAAGGAAAGGCGCTAGTCTGGTACCGTGCCAATCGTACTCGGGTCAACTCGTGGCAGGAGTTGGTGGCAGAACTGCGTGCCGAATTTCTACCGCCTGACTACGACGACCGTCTGCTCAGCGAAATTGGAAGGCGCACACAAGGCCCGGAGGAATCGATGGGCATATATGTATCGGCAATGGAGGGGCTGTTTAGGCGTCGTACCGTCCCGTGTTCCGAGGAGGAGAAACTTCGGATCTTACGGAAAAATATAGCCCCATTTTACCAA
Organism: Nemotelus pantherinus; assembly: GCA_963978885.1. Taxonomy (NCBI): domain Eukaryota; kingdom Metazoa; phylum Arthropoda; class Insecta; order Diptera; family Stratiomyidae; genus Nemotelus; species Nemotelus pantherinus. The sequence continues at coordinate 190,489,033 of OZ022264.1, forward strand.
ACACAGCTGGCTCTGACTCCGGTACGTAGTATCGCGGATCTGATCAGGGTAGGCCGCTCTTTGGAGGCGACGCGGGCATCAGTCGAAGCATATTTACCCCCACCGACTCGGAAACAACAACGCCTTTTGGAGCCGGATCTGGCCTACGTTGGTTGCGCGGATGGAGTAAATCTAGCGCCTCTGCAGGGGAATCTGGTGCGCTGCTGGAACTGCAAGGGCAGTGGCCACACGTCCCGGGACTGTCGAGAGCCCCAGAGATGCTTTGGTTGTGGGCGGCAAGGTGTCAGAAGAGCGACGTGCCCAAATTGCCAGAGCCAACCGAACCATCCTCGTAGCGCCAGAGCACCACCGGATTCGAGAGCGAATGAGAGACCGATAGCCAGAAACTCCGAAGCCGAAGTTCGTAATCGATCGACTCAGGGAAACGGACGTTGTGTCCAGTAGGCGGCAGCCTGGACACAAGGAGCAGTATAGGAGGGGCCGCAACGGAGGCGCAATTGGACTATTTGTTGGCGAAGAGACAGGGAGATAACCGACCACACCTGGAGGTGGAGATATACGGTCGCAAATTCTTGGGTCTCTTGGATTCGGGCGCCACTAATACAGTGGTAGGGGAAGAAGGTTGGAGGGTGCTGAACGAGCTGGGTGTAGAGCTTCTGGACTCCAACCAAAAGGTGATCCGAATGGCCAATAGCCAGGGATGTGCAATTGCGGGGACGGTAATGGTCCCAATTCAGCTGAAGGAGAAGCAGGAGTGGCTTCGAATGCTTGTGGTTCCGTCGCTACCGCAGACGCTCATATTGGGGGTGGACTTCGTCAGACGTTTCGGCCTGGTAATGGCTTTAAGTGAAGAGAGTTGGAGCTTCATCAGCGCATTGCAGGGAGACTCTGGCGAACAGTTGAAGCCACGGAGTCGCCTCACAAGATTGGAGGAGGGTGCCCTAAGCCGATTGCTTCAGGAAGAATTTCAATTAATGGGAGATGGTGTTGGATGCACTAACAGGATAGAGCATGTCATCAAGACCAACTCACCCCCCATTAAACAACGTTACTATCCTATCTCGCCGGCCGTTCAAAAGCATGTGGACGCGGAGCTCAACGAGATGTTAGAACAAGGGATAGTGGAGCCTTCTGCGAGCCCATGGCCCTCACCCATTCTATTGGTGGAAAAAAAAGACGGCACCTATCGGTTTTGCGTCGACTATCGGAAACTGAATCGGGTTACTGAACACGATGCATACCCAATCCCATACGTGTCGGCCACATTAGATAAATTACGCGACGCAAAATATTTATCGTCGCTCGACATTAAATCGGCCTATTGGCAGGTGCCAGTGGCAGAACAATCGCGGAAATATACGGCTTTTACCGTGCCCCATAGAGGTATTTTTCAGTTTCGCAGGATGCCATTTGGCTTGCAAAATGCCCCAGCGACATGGCAGCGGCTGATTGACCAAGTGCTGGGACCGGATCTTGAACCTTGCGTGTTCACCTATCTCGATGATATCATCGTGGTAACGCAGGATTTCGCGAAGCATTTGGAGACCTTGAGAGAAGTCTTCCGGCGGTTGAGGCAGGCGGGTATGAAAGTGTCCCGTGACAAGTGCGAGTTTTGTCGTCCCCAATTGAAATACTTGGGCTACGTCGTAGACGAGAGGGGCTTGAACCTGGATCCGGACAAGGTAAGGAGTCTGATGGAGATTCCCGCGCCTAAAAATGTGAAGGGAGTACGGCAGTTCCTGGGAATGGTCTCTTGGTATAGGCGATTCATACCATTCGGCTTCAACAATACGCCTTCGAGATAATTCATAGAAAGGGGAAGGAACATCTCGTGCCAGATGCACTATCTCGGATGGTAATTCAAGAAGAGGTAGCAATGCTGGTGACCACGGAGGATATGAAACAGAAGGTTTCGAAGGCTCCAGGACGTTTCGCAGATTGGCGGGTGGTGGGAGGCTGACTCTGGAAGCATGTGCCGGGTCGATATCCTGAGTTGGAAGGAGAGGACGCATGGAAAAGAGTGGTGCCCAAGGCGGAACGAAAAGAAATTCTTCGTCAATGCCATGACAATCCAACGGCGGGACATATGGGGGTCAGTCGCACGCAGTCTCGAGTGGCCACGAAGTATTATTGGCCCAAGATGTCCGTGGATGTGAGCGGCTACGTACGAAAATGTAAGGTGTGCCAAGCAAATAAGGTAGAGCGACAAGCTCCGGCTGGGTTTATGGTCTCGCGAAGTGGCGAGCCGCAACAGCCATGGGAGATGGTGTGTGTCGACTTGGTGGGCCCATTACCTAGATCGACCCGGGGATATACTCATATTCTCACGGTTGTGGACTATGTAAGCAAATTTACAGTCCTGTTCCCAGTGCGAACGGCGACAGCCGCCTCTGTTTGTCACTTACTTGAAGAGCAAGTTTTCCTGGTGTTCGGAGTTCCGAAATGGCTTGTATGCGACAATGGGGTCCAGTTTCGGGGAAAACTAATGCAGCAGCTAGTGGGGAAGTACGGGACAACTATTAAATACACCGCATTATACCACCCACAAGCCAACCCGGCAGAACGACGAAACCAGGACATTAAAAGAATGTTGCGTTCCTACGTCGCTGACAACCACCGTGTTTGGGATCAACACCTGGCGAAGATTGCCTGTGCGCTACGTACTTGCAAACACGAGGTAACTCAAGTCACCCCATACTTTTATAACTTTGGCAGGGAGATGGTGACGTACCACGACGGCCAGGAACGGCCAGGGGAGGAGCAGGCAGCAGTAGGGCCCGAAGCTAGGGCCGAAGAGCTCGCCAGAGTACACACGGATGTGACGGAGCGTATGAAACACGCAACTATGCAGAGTGCTCAAAGATACAACTTGCGTAGGCGTGACGTAACGTTTGCGGAAGGAGAGGCCGTGTGGCGGAAAAATTACACCCTCTCGGATGCAGCAAAATTCTATTCGCCAAAACTAGCGCCTGAATATGTGGGGCCCTTCTGGGTCAAGAAACGGGTATCGGGATGGATCTACCTACTGGTAGACGAAAAAGGCCAGAATGTAGGGACATGGCATGTCAAGGATTTAAAAAAATATGTTGACTAGAGGTTTCGAGGAAGGTCCACCCACGATTTAGCTGATAAGTTACATAATCCTTAAAACCTAAACTTACAATCTAATTCTTAGAATCTAGATTTTGATTCTAAGTACGAATATTTACACTTAAACAACTAAGCCTGGAAATCTTAACTTAAGTTATTAGTTATAAGTAGTTAAACCTAATTTCCTAAGTCTTAAACTCTAAATCGCCGCTGTCTCGTTTCTCTTCTCGCTGCCTGTTGCCCATATCGCTCGAAAATTCCTTTTCTGTCCGGGGGGCGCTGGCAGTCCGGGATCACTAACGTCCCGCTGCCTACCTATCATGGGATATAGGCACCCGATATTGACGTCACGTCGAGGAACCTAAAAGAAACCGTGAAAGTGCGATTTAGTAGGCGAACTTGTGAAATAGCAATAGGTTGGAGAGACTCAATCAGATGGAATTAGGGATAGCTAGATGGGAATCAGCGGGATTAGAGAGCTCTAAGTAAAAGGAAAAGAAAATTAGCCATAACCACATAGATTTAGGTAGAATTTAGAAAAGTTATAGAGTCCTAGGTAGCATTAGATAGAAGCACTGAGTGTTAGGTGAAGCGGGGTAGAAACATAGTGCATTAGTGAGAATGAGTTAAAAGTTAGTTTAGGTCAATATTAGTTATTAGCGAACAGCAACCATTAAATTATGAACCAAAACAAAAATTTGTTGAAAGAATATTAAAACACGTTCAGATAGAAGTCAACTTAATAGTTAAATATGAGTCTCGAACAAACTCAATTTAACAAATTAAAGCGAGCCAGATACATCATATGAAAATAGAAAAGAATTAGCAACGTCAAATGAAAATAGATAAGAGTGAACTAGATACATCATATGAAAATAGAATAGAATCTTGCATTAGACACTAAGCCAATGGAATTCTATTTGAGTTAGGAGTTAGAAGTTAGAGTTAAGGTGGCTGTAGAAACCTGCATAGAATTTTGGTTTAGACACTAAACCAACAGAATTTTATCTGAATTAGTAGTTAGAAGCTAGAGTTAATGCTGAGTTATAAACATGCATATTCCAAATGGATTAGGATCTCGAATTAGACCCTAAACCAATGGAATTTTATTTGGATTATGGGTAAAGACTTAGGAAAAGGGTCGCTTGATAAGTATGCACAGTCAAAGTAGAGTAGGATCTCGGATTAGACGCTCGACAGATGGAAAGTGTATTGGAAGTGGGGGTTAAGAAATAGAGCTAGGTCGTTCTACCAACATACATACACGAACTAGAATATGAGCTAGAAGTAGGCCCCCAACTAAAGAAATGTTCGTTGAATTGCCAGTTAGGGAAAAGAGTTATGTGTTGCTGTACGAACATACCTACTCAAAGTCGAATAGGAACTGGGGTTAGAACTTATGATTATAATTAGAAAATCTATATAAACGCGCGTAATCAATTACACAGTGCGACAACGAGGCGTTAGGAAATTAATCCAGCGCTGCGTCAGGCGAACCATCAAAACCGACTACGAGATCCGACGTATGGCATTTTCGATGCAAGACTATCACGTAACCGTTAGACTAGATACTCGAGTTTATATTTACCGGGACAGTCGCGACAACGATATCGGTAAAGGATTTCCGGGGAAATCCTTTTCGGGTAAGGGGGGAGTTGTTACGTTGTAACAAGGGGTGCTCTTTCACTTTGAAAAAAAAAATACAGCTTTCCCCGGGGAAGGCTGAGCCATGACGGGCAATCCACCACTCCACTGAGTAGGAAGTATGTACACCACCACCACTCATAAGTAGCGTACTGCCGTCGCATCCGACCTGTGTATTGTACCCGTCGCATGCTCACGGCATAGATAGATTGTTAAGATAGACGGATAGGATAGATAAGTAAATGGGAGCAGCATCGTAGCCAACCTTCCCCATCGAACGGAGACGAATCGCGATACTCCCAGCTACGTCTGGGGCTGCACAAGACGCGCTGATAGCGGGTTGCTTTCGCGGCATTACAATACACATACACAAACAACTCACCTGTTAATGTTATTTGCCACGGTCGTGCGGCCCGGGTTTCGACACAGCCAGTTTGGCTTTGCACATCGCTCGATAGCACCGCCAAATCGCGTCATGCCAATAACCAGATACGAGTTGCCACCTGGAAAGTAATTCACACAAAGAACCAGATTCTTCTTAACCCAAGCACAAATACTTATCTAAACCGAATTCGAATGATGCGGCGACCTAGCGCGAACCGCCACCACCCAAGGACGCTCCCGAATCAAAGCTCTCCCCCCCGGTGTTTATTAGCACTTTCATCGAGGATCATCGGATTCCTAGCTGGATACAAAGGGGACGTGTTGTTATTGCCAGACGAGTGATCACCCTATCCTGCACTGTCTTGTTGCCTAAAAGAATAAAAAGGAATTCAACTTCACCGGCATGGTGATTGATTACACTCAAATCAACGCAAAACCTCTCCTCGAACGAGCCACAATACCGATCCTCCAGGCAACAGATTCGCGAAGCGATTATCCGATTCTTCCGTGACAGACTACAATTGTCAACACGGCCACTAATAGCTACCTGTCATGAAACCGACATATGGGTTGACAGCGGAGAAGCAGTGGAAACCGACATAACCCAAACGTCAACACAACCCAGGGGTGGATTAACGACGACCACGGTAAATTATCGGATTGGTGGGAATCCTCGATCGGCCCGTGTGGAAAGGAGGACATTCACCCGGTCACATTGTAAAAGGAGAAAGTACGGGACCCGAACTAGAAAGTAGGAAGCAGCGGTACCCGATGAAGGAAAAATTTTCCATTCTGTGTGCGACAGTGGAAACGAGCAGATCGATAATTTATTTGAAAAATCATCAGGTACGGAAATTCTGGGTGCGACAGTGGAAACGAGCAGATCGATAATTTATTTGAAAAATCATCAGGTACGGAAATTCTGTGTGCGACAGTGGAAACGAGCAGATCGTTAATTTATTTGAAAAATCATCAGGTACGGAGATTCTGTGTGCGACAGTGGAAACGAGCAGATCGATAATTTATTTGAAAAATCATCAGGTACGGAAATTCTGGGTGCGACCGTGGAAACGAGCAGATCGATAATTTATTTGAAAAATCATCAGGTACGGAAATTCTGGGTGCGACAGTGGAAACGAGCAGATCGATAATTTATTTGAAAAATCATCAGGTACGGAGATTCTGTGTGCGACAGTGGAAACGAGCAGATCGATAATTTATTTGAAAAATCATCACGTACGGAAATTCTGTGTGCGACAGTGGAAACGAGCAGATCGATAATTTATTTGAAAAATCATCAGGTACGGAAATTCTGTGTGCGACAGTGGAAGCGAGCAGATCGATAATTTATTTGAAAAATCATCAGGTACGGAGATTCTGTGTGCGACAGTGGAAACGAGCAGATCGATAATTTATTTGAAAAATCATCAGGTACGGAAATTCTGTGTGCGACAGTGGAAACGAGCAGATCGATAATTTATTTGAAAAATCATCAGGTACGGAAATTCTGTGTGCGACAATGGAAACGAGCAGATCGATAATTTATTTGAAAAATCATCAGGTACGGAAATTCTGGGTGCGACAGTGGAAACGAGCAGATCGATAATTTATTTGAAAAATCATCAGGTACGGAGATTCTGTGTGCGACAGTGGAAACGAGCAGATCGATAATTTGTTTGAAAAATCATCAGGTACGGAAATTCTGGGTGCGACAGTGGAAACGAGCAGATCGATAATTTATTTGAAAAATCATCAGGTACGGAAATTCTGTGTGCGACAGTGGAAACGAGCAGATCGATAATTTATTTGAAAAATCATCAGGTACGGAAATTCTGTGTGCGACAGTGGAAGCGAGCAGATCGATAATTTATTTAAAAAATCATCAGGTACGGAAATTCTGTGTGCGATAGTGGAAACGAGCAGATCGATAATTTATTTGAAAAATCATCAGGTACGGAAATTCTGTGTGCGACAGTGGAAACTAGCAGATCGATAATTTATTGGAAAAATCATCAGAAAACCATCAGGCACCTTGAGGAACATCCTTGGTGTGTCGGTGGAGGTGAAAAAAAGGACTTCCGAAAAAAAAGTGTGGCAAATTCGAAATCGGGTTCCGGCGGGGATTGAACCCGCGATTCAGCGTGCGCCACTTTCTTGAAAATTCTGTGTGTGACGGCGAAGGCGAAGCAGGGGTTGGCTTTTTGATCAGATTTTGGTTCGACGAGTAGAAGAAAGAAGGTCAGTGCATAGTTTAGACTAATTGTAAGTTTTTATTTTAACTACCGTTCGCATTTAACGTCATCTAAGAGTAGTCTAGTCTTTCCGAACGTTAGTAATATAAAAAAAAAGAAAACATTTTGAGAATATTTTGTTAAGTAAAATATCTTGTTACAGTGGAGTGGTGGATTGCGTTAATTAGAATAAGCTAACGTAGCGTAGGCGTTAGAGTTGAAAATTGTTTCGGTGTTAGGAACATCGCGAAATCGCGGAGGTTGAGAAAATAAAGATTTTGTCTCCTAGTTACGAGATCGTACTTTCTTTTTGCGGCACAAGTCGTTGATTAAGCACTCGTTTCGCGGTTTTGTGGTTCGGCGACGGTGAAATAGAGGGGCTGTGCTACACTCAACAGCGATCCCAGTCCCAGATTTTCTGACCTCGGTGAGCCGTAAGCTCACTCGGCGGCTCGTGGTCCATTATTGGGGTGAGTGAGTGGCGCCCACGCCCAGTCTCCTGAGCGAACCCGGGACCCAAACGGACCAGGCCGAGGGTCACTACCCCCTCAATTAGGCGGGGAGGGTAACAATATATATATATATATATATATATATATGTATATATATATATATATATATATATATATATATATATATATATATATATATATGTATATATATATATATATATATATATATATATATATATATATATATATATATATATATATATATATATATATGTATATGTATATATATATATATATATATATATATATATATATGTATATATATATATATATATATATATATATATATATATATATGTATATATATATATATATGTATATATATATATATATATATATATATATATATATATATATATATGTATATTATATATATATATGTATATATATATATATATATATATATATATATATATATATATATATATATATATATATATATATATATATATGTATATATATATATATGTATATATATATATATATATATATATATATATATATATATATATATATATATATAGATATATATATATATATATATATATATATATATATATATATGTATATATATATATATGTATATATATATATATATATATATATATATATATATATATATATATATGTATATATATATATATATATATATATATATATATGTATATATATATATATATATATATATATATATATATATATATATGTATATATATATATATATATATATATATATATATATATATGTATATATATATATATATATATATATATATATATATATATATATATATATGTATATATATATATATATATATATATATATATATATATATATATATATATATGTATATATATATGTATATATATATATATATATATATATATATATATATATATATATATGTATATATATATATATATATATATATATATATATATATATATATATATATATATATATATATATATATATATATATATATATATATATGTATATATATATATATATATATATATATATATATATATATATATATATATATATGTATGTATATATATATATATATATATATATATATATATATATATATATATATATATATATATATATACATACATATATATATATATATATATATATATATATATATATATATATATATATATATATATATATATATATAAAGAAATATGCATTTTCGGCGAAACGAGTTTAATACTATTGTTCTTCGAACATTAGTAAAAACAAGAAAAGAGATCCACCAACCAACCGAACTTGGTGGAGCATATAGTTGACCCCGGCAAACAGGAACCTCCAAGGTCAGCCTTTCGGGAACCTACAGTAAATAATAATCGTTTAGGGGCTAATTTGCCTACGTCAAAATGGAACCTTACCTTCGATGGTTCAAATTCTGGTTTGCCCGCTAGACAATTTATGTTTAGAGTTTTTTCTCCGGCTGAAGATTATCATGTTGCGTTTAAGACTTTGTTAACCGACTTCCATTTATTATTAAAGGGGCCGGCAGCTGATTGTTACTGGCGATTTCGGTAGTTGAGTTATCCTCTTTTATGGGGCCACTTGCGTCAGGAGTTTCTGGAACGGTTTAGCTCGTGTCATTCAGATGTAGATGTTCAGCGAATGCTGGATGCACGAATTCAGAAACCTGGGGAAGCGTTTCAGGATTTTTATGATATACTAGAAAGTATTTCATTACAGTTAACTGTGCCACTGTCTGATCTGGACTTTCAATGTGTGGTATTTCGTAATATGGCTTCAGCCTTAAGAGCTCACTTAGCTGGAGTTGATTTTAGGTTCACGAGGGATTTAGTTAAGCGTAGCTGCATAGTGGAGGCTGAGTGGAAGCTTTTGGGGTGGAATGCAGATCGCGACTTCCATCGTCGATCCCGTGCGGTACATGAGCTACTTGTACAGGAGGATCCAGAGGACCGTGGTTACTCGGAATTAAGAACCGTAGGATCTCAACATCCCATTTGGTACCAGGGACTAGCAGCAGCAGAGGCACCCACTAGACCGAGAATTGAGGTATTGCAGACCAGTTCCAATCCCGTTCTAGGTAGGAGTCAACGAGCTGATGGGCAAGCGAGTTACCGAGTATGCTGGAATTGCAAGGATTTGGGGCATGGATTTACTGACTGCCAAGAGCTAGTACAACGAGTTTTCTGTTTCAGTTGCGGTAGAGAGGAAGTGGTAAAACCCAAGTGTTCTAGATGCCAATCTGGAAACTTTGGCAGGAATGCGGTTCCAGCGGAGAGGTTGCGCATTCCAAAGATTTCTCCGGCAACCCGACCAGCTATGACCGAGGCCGCTACCAACGTGAACCCGGAGTTGAGACGACGACCGTAAATAAAGAACTGATTCGGCCAATATCATCAAATATAACAAATTCGTAATATTCATTATCACCAACTAATTGTGTACTTGGAGAAGTTTTCAGGAAGCGTAGGCGTTCGGCCGGACGATTCGTTCGGTCATGGCGTTACTCTACCCAGAGGCAGTTTTTGAAACGAGCTTGCGTGGAGTCGATTGTTTCCACACCTGGCAACAATCGGGCTTTTGCGGATATCTATATTAAGGGACGAAGACTCACAGGTCTACTAGATAGCGGGGCCAGTGTTAGTATTCTGGGTGCAGGGGCGCTTGATCTGGTCGATGAGTTGGGTTTGTATGTACACTGCATGCAGACTGCAGTTTGAACTGCTTCAGGCCAGAAGACGGCCGTACTTGGCTATGTTAGTACGTTGGTACCGTTTAATAATAAAACTAGGATGATACGCTTCTTGTTATGCCCCAGTTTGACCAACCAAGTCTATCTTGGCATAGACTTTTGGGATGCGTTCAAAATCGTGCCACATTGTTCCGCTATTGAAACTCAAGTTCCAGATTCTTGTTTTTACCAATTGTCTCCAGCAGATAAGCAGAAATTAGACATCGTCATACATCAGTTTCTTTCATTTAACACAATAGGTCTGGGCAGAACCAATCTTCTGTCACACGCCATCGACACAGGAGATGCCCAACCTATTAAACAACGTCATTACGCAGTTTCTCCTGTCGTTCAAAAACTGATGTATGATGAATTAGATCGCATGCTGTCTCTAGGAGTAATTGAGGAAAGCAGAAGTACGTGGAGTTCGCCAGTCGCCATCGTAAGAAAGCCAGGTAAAGTGCGGCTATGTTTAGACGCCCGAAGACTGAACGAGGTCACCGTCAAAGATGCATATCCCTTGCCGCTAACTGAGGGATTATTGGCTCGTCTTCACTCCACACGATTTATAAAAAGCCTTGACTTGAAAGATGCGTTTTGGCAAATTCCGCCAGAAGAGAAATCGCGAGAAAAAAACGCTTTTTGCGTCCCAGGTCGTCCCCTGTATCATTTCACTGCTATGTCGTTTGGGCTGTGCAATGCGCCTCAAACAATGTCCAGGCTGATACATAAAGTAATTCGACATGAATTGCATGATTGGATCGGATCGGATGACCGGATGCACTGTCGAGGGCGTGCGCTTCTGAGGATGAGCCAGTTTGTGCGGTAGTATGTATGCCCGAGCATCACCAGTGGGGAAGCAATATTCCAAAAATGTTTAAGCAATATTCCAAAAATGTTTTTTGAAGATTCTGATTATAAACGTATAATTGCAAAAGTTAAGAATCCTGATAAATTTGAAAACCTAATCATTTACGATGCTGTTTTATACATGGTGGTAAGTACCACAACGTTTGACCTGTCAACAACGTCAGTGTGGAGCTCCCCAGTGGATACGTATTTTTCGGCTACTTACTGTGACCCATCAGATCTTGTTAATCTTGACGGTTTTCTTAATTTCCGCGAGTGCTTTGGTTATATTGTTTGTTGACTTTTTTTTCTTTCTTTATTGTGCTTGTGTTTATTTTCTTATTGAGTGCGCGAGTACTGGTTTTTTCTTCAAAGCCGTTAATTTTAACTTTGTTAACTACATCATTGCCGTGCCAGAATCCCAAAAGAAGGTGCTATCTAAATCTGACACAGACTCATACCAAATTTACTCGAGACACTTACCGCTTATTTGCCGGAGATACTTACCATAAGCCATCCGAGACATCGCGTAGCGTGGACACTTTTCATTAACTTTCGTTATTAACCCTTCGTTAGTATCGTTATTAACCATTCATCTTTTTCTCTCTCGCGGTTTATCACATAATAATAATTTGATATTATGGCACTTTGTACAGCCATCAACTGCCTGGATAAGAAGGATACTTCTCCCTTCGTTATCTGTGCGGGTTTCTGTGCGCAAACGTTCCATTCTAAATGCGTTTCCCTGCCTGGAAATGCTGCGATGAGATCTTAAAACGCGATTCAGGTGTTTACTGGTTCTGCGATAAATGCAGGAAACACTCAATGGTTTCTTATGCCTCTCGGCTGCGCTCGGCGAAATCTACTATCGACGGTCTCTTTCGTTCCCTTTTGAAATTGACTGAGGATTTTCGCTCAACTAGCGATGAGGTTGATGAGCTGTTTCGTACTGCAATAATTGAGCAGCCTTCTGCGCCACCGCATGGAACGTCAGCTGACTACTCTGTTACAGCCATTGTACGCCCACCTGGATCTTCTGCTGCCATGCGAACTCGATCGCAGACGCAGAACCTTGCGTCAACAACGAACTGTGCTCATCAACAACAACAATTACCACCAGGTAGTTGCCAACAACTGCTGAGCCCATTACTGCCTACGCCTCAACCAGTGTCAACTGGCTTATCTGGGCAGTCTTTATCATTGGATAATATGGAAGTGTTGCAACAATCTCGTAATGCACAGCAACAGCTACCAAGCCCGTTACTGCCAGTGGCTCATTCTTTGCCTGTGTCTACTGGCCTACTTATGCAACCTGCTACTTCTGCTGAAACGCTACATCAGATGCCTTCGGCACCAACCTTGATTGCTGTTACTCCTCCTCTACAAGTCTTTGTGACTAGACTTACTTATGAGACTAGTACTGCTGCTATCAAGAACTATATCCATCACAAACTTGGATTTGTACCTGCTCTTCTGGACTGCACTAAGCTCACTCCTGACAACATCGCTGGAAGATTGATCAGCTCATTTAAAATAACAATCACCGCTGATAACAAGGAATTATTGGATGCCAATTTCTGGCCCCCCGGTATAATTGCCAAACCCTTCATCAGAAGACCTCGTTCAAATTTTCAACGGAAAAAGAAAGCACCTGTTCCAACCTAAACGTAAAAAATTGTAAAATATCCTTATACTACCAAAACGTGCGTGGCTTGAGATCGAAGCTCCAATCCATATCCCTTAACTCTTCACTTGCCTTAGATAATATTATCTGCCTCACGGAAACTTGGCTTTCTAGCGATATTAATAGCAGTGAAGTTCTTCTTTTGCACCAGGTATTTCGTGTTGATCGGAATTGTTCTATTTCCAAAAAATCGCATGGCGGAGGTGTATTGATTGCCTTACGCGAACCTCTTCATGGAGCACTCTGTCGTAACTTTCATCCTTCTCCTCCTGTTGAATGCATGATGGTTCGTACTTGTTTTCCTAATAACATTCACTTAATAATTCTCACTGTATATGTTCCTTGTAACAGTTCTTGTGCTGTGTACGAACATTTTTTTATCGAGCTATCTTCTTACCTTAATAATTTTTTTCCTTTTGACCCATTAATAATCTGTGGCGATTTCAATATGCCTTCTATTGACTGGAATCCAGTTTCAAACTGCATCCGGTCTAATGATCAGCTCTCCTTAGTACTTTCCTCCTTCCTTTCACTCAACTCCCTTTCGCAGATTAACACTACACGTAACTTGAATGGTCGTATTCTTGACCTTATCCTTACTAATGTTCCCTCTACTGATTTATCTGTCTCCACTGTGTTCCATCCCTATGTTCTAGTAGACGCTCACCACCCTCATCTTTCTCTTTTTGTTGCATTGTCATGTTCCTCAGAGAAAGGAATCTCAGCGGCTCCTCGATACAATTTTCGCTAGGCTAACTACTCAGGAATGACAGCGGAATTTCAAAAAATTAACTGGTTTTCGTTTTTCCGTGGGCTAAATATTGATCATGCACTCTCCAAATTTTATTCCTTCATCTATGACGTTATCTCTACCTATACACCTACCTTCAATCCTCGTAAATCTACAGATCCTCCTTGGCTAACCCAACGAGTTTTGAGGGCAATCCATCTAAAAAATGTTGCTCGGAAAAAGTTTCGTAGATCGAATTCTGCCTCTGATCTTGCCGTGTTTCGGTCCCTGCGATCCTCCGCTAAAATTGAAATGAAGCAGGCAATGCAAGATTATTTCGCTAGTCTGGAGTCTTCTATTTCTTCTTCCAATACTAAACCTTTTTGGTCTTACACTCAATCCTTGAAGAAAAATTCTTCCATCCCTAACCAAGTAACTTTCAATGACTCTACCTCTTCGTCTCCACAAGAAGTATGTGAGTTTTTCGCTAGCTTTTTTTCTTCCTCCTTTAAAAGTTCTACCTCTCTTGTGCATCCCCTGATTTTTCCTTCCACTCCTCCTCTTTCTCTAATCCAAACTAATCCAATCGAAGTTGAGAATTTATTGCTCAGCCTTGATCGGAATTCTGGTGGTGGTTCTGATTGTATTCCCAATTTTTTTGCGTGGTCTATGTCTTCTTCATTGTGCGTTCCCCTCTCTATCCTTTTCAATGTAAGCCTATCATCCGGTATTTTTCCTTCCGCCTTCTAATATTTACCCTATTTTCAAAACTGGCGATGTTTCCTCCGTCTCAAATTATCGGCCTATTTCTCTTCTCCCCTGTTTTAGTAAAATCTTTGAACAAATTGTCTTCTCTAGAATGTATCCTATCATTCACCCTATTCTAGCTCCAGAACAGCATGGGTTCGTGAGGGATAAGTCTACTTTGACTAACCTTATTCTTTTCTCAAACACAGTTGCTCTTGCCTTAGATCGTCAGGAACAAGTGGACGTAGTGTACAGACTTTTCTTAAGCCTTTGATACTGTCGACCATAGTATACTACTCAGTAAAGTTTCACAGTTCGGTTGTTTCGGGCCAATCCTTTCTTGGTTTTCGTCCTACCTCAGTAACCGTGAGTGCAAAGTTACTATTAACAACCTCTCCTCTTCTCCTTTTCATCTCTCTTCTGGTGTTTCACAAGGGTCTATCCTTGGTCCTTTACTTTTCCTAATTTTTATTAATGACCTTCCTTCCATTATTGATTCCCCTTGTCTACTGTATGCTGACGATCTAAAATTGTTCCGAGTTATCAGATCAGCTGATGACTGTATTATTCTCCAGAATGATTTGTGTGCTCTTCTTAATTGGTGTAACCGCAATTCTTTGTCCTTAAATGTTAGCAAATGTAAACATATGACCTTTTCCCTCAAATCATCTCCTATTTCTTTTTCTTATTCAATTTCCACTATCTGTCGTCCGTTAATCAACTTAGGGACTTGGGTGTGACTTTTGACCCTAAATTAAAATTTAATTTCCATATTGCGGAAGTCACCGCTAAAGCGTCCCGAGTCTCTGGATTGGTACTTCGCTCTGCCTCTAAATTCGTCGACATCCGTACATGTGTTCGTCTGTTTTTAATGTTAGTTCGTTGTGTCCTCGAATATGCTTGTCAAGTGTGGTCTCCACGTTTCCTATACCTTTCTGAGGCTATCGAGTGTGTGCAGCGTAGGTTCACACGCTCTTTATTTTTTAAATATAATATCCCTTACACTCCGTATGTTTCCCGTTGGTCCTTCCTTCAAATTCCGACCTTGGAGTCACGCCGGCTGTTGCTTGACGAGTGTTTCCTGTTCAAATCGCTGCGAGGTATAATATCAGGCTTCACCGATGCATTCCGACCTCGCAGCTCGTTACGGGGCGACAGGTCTCAGGAAGTTTTCACTATTCCGTTCGCTCGTACAAATGTATACTTCTTTTCTCCTTTCGTCAGAACCCCTAGACGACATAATGAATTGGGGCTTGGAACTCTGCCACAATCGTTCTTTACCTTTAAAAGGTATTTAAAAGTATTTATTCTAGACCTGAGCGTTGGGTCATTAGTTTATTGAATAATGTTTTTCTTTTTGTATACATCAATCTTTGTTTTTTTTTTATCCATTTCTTATTTCATTGCGATAATTGGAATTTGTATTCTGTTGTGATGAATCTTTGAATTAAATAAATAAATATCGTGTGGTTCGAAGTGGAATGAAGACCTGGGTATTCTAAATGTACACATATGAATGCTTGATGCCTATAAACAGGTGCTGTTTGAGCGCGTGCATGACAATCCGTTGGGATCTCATTGTGGTGTCCGGAAAACTGTAGAGCTGTCGCAAAGATACTACTAATGGCCGAGGCTGCACCAAGATGGGACGAACTATATGTCAAGCAGCGAGGTATGCAAACAAATGAAGAGCTCAAACACCATCATGAGACCTCCGATGGGCGCGGCTAAGGTGACAGATCATCCCGTGCAGCGCTTCTTTGTAGATTTCAGGGGCCCTTATCCAAGGTCCAAGTCGGGAAATACCCAACTACTAGTTGTCCTGGACCATTATACCAAGTTTGTATGGCGTCAAGCCTTACCCAAAGCTACTACCGAGAATCTGATTAAGTTCTTAACCCAAAATATAATCCTCACGTTTAGTGCTCCTGAGACAGTTCACTCTGACAATGGAGTGCAATTCAGCTCCAAAAATTATGGAGTCGAACATGTCCGCAATCCTCTATATTTTCACTCTTGCAGTTCAGTGAAAAAATTCTGAACAAAGAAAAAGTGGTGGAATCGAAAAGTGTAAGGTCGTACTCGTGGTTGCAAGGCAAAAAAAATTGAAAAAGTAGTTGAAATAAAAATTGAAAAAGTATTTGAAATTAAATTTGAAAAAGTATTTGAAATTAAAGCAAAAGTAATTCGGAAAGTATTTTAGAATTCAAATACAATAGACTCAGCCTATTGTCCATTAAAGTTGGAGACTGAAAAACTAAATTGGGAAAAAGAAAAAAAGACCTGTTATCGAACGAGTGGTGGATAATTAAAAATTAACTTTTTTTGAAAGAAAAGAGAGGAACATCGAGAATTAAAGAGACAACGAAGTTTTCTGTGGGGCAAACAAGACAACTAAAATTGAAGTTGTGTAAACTACCCAGGAGTTGGCGAACAAGAAAATCACTTCTAGTGGTGAATGTTAGTTTGTTGGGGTTCGGAGGCAAAAGATGTTGATGCAGCCAATTAAGCAGACGATCGAGCTTGCGAACGTTTAAAAAAATTACACATAATATTGGGTGAAATTCAGCTAAGTACATCTTGATTATATGAGTAAATTTTCATTCCACAAGCAACAGAACTATTATTCGAATATTTCCGTATCATATCTAACGTATAGAGGCATGAGAACACGAAAACTTAAACGGTTTGCACTACATTGCACTACTACCATGAGAAAAGTGCTGCAAAGATTGAAGCAATTGGGATTACGGAAGTTTTTTAATTACTGCTATGGGCGTGATTTTACTCTTGTAACGGATAATAAGCCCCTTACAACACACTAAAGCACTTTTGCAGCAAATTTTCCTTCATAATTTTATAATATTGCTTTAATATTTTGTCCAGAGTCCCTTGTTTTTTATGATACTGTTTACCCGTCTTGGCATGGATGAAACTACATAAGTTTGTATATGAGTGTAATTTATTACAATTTTCTTCTTATTATATAAAATATTCTCATCTATTACAATTTTCTTCGTATTATATAAAATATTATCATCCATTACAATTCTCTTCTTATTATATAAAATATGCTCATACATATATCATTATATCCACTATTGGCACGGCTTATTGAATTACTTTAACCATTTGGATTAAATATCGTATTTATAGATTGGGTTGATCAAGAAAGGGAAAAAAAATTTTTTTTTTGTCATGATTGGTGTAAACCGACCTCGGCCAGGTTTGGGAAATTCAAAAAAAAGAAGATGTATATCAACTAGGGCATGCAATCCCGAGATTTCGGGATCTCGGGATTTCGGGATCCCGAATTTTTTATCGGAACTCCCGGGATTTCGGGATTGATAAAGTTCAACCCATTTTGAGTATTAGAAAATGTTCGTCATTACGACATGAGCCAGAACTCAGAACTTAATACTAAAAGAAATATCGTTTTTCGTAAACGGAGGCGCTAAGGGCTCAATAATACAACTGGCGTATGATTACATGCTTAATATCCCACCAAAAAGTGTAGAACCCAAAATATGTTTTTCAGCAGCTGGATATACAGTGGCGAGCAAAACTGGATACGAAATATTAAAAATCAAGTTTGTGTTTTAAATCAAGGAATTGAAACACAATGCTTGATTAAAAAATATTTTATTTTTTATTTTGAATATCACTACTACATATATACAAAATTAAGAAAAAGAAACTATTCATTTTAATAAACGATAAAAAATCAATTCAGTCTTTGTATCCACTTTTGCACGTTTGATTTTGCAGTATATTGTTTTAATATTTTGTCCAGAGTCCCTTGTTTTTTATGACACTGTTTACCCGTCTTGGCATGGATTCTATCAAGTTTTGAATAATTTTGTCCGGAATTGTTTTCCATTGTAGGATGATTTTCGTACATAAGCAGCTGTATTTTCAGAATAGCCCACAAATTCTCTATCGGATTAAGATCCGGACTTTATGCAGGTCATTGCATGATTAAAATTATTTGTTGACCAACCGATTGTTAAACAATTTTGGCGGTGTGTTTGGGATCACCATCCTGTTGGAAAACAATCTCGTCTTCTGGATACGCACATCTCTCCACGAAATCGGGTAAATTGGTATGCAAAATTTGAAGGTAATCCTCCTTTTTCATTATACCATCAATTTAAATTAATGGCCCAATACGCCACCAAGTAAAACATCCCCAAGTCATCAGGCTACCTCCTCCTTGTTTTACGGTTTCTTTGACTTGGTGTTTACGAAGTCTTTTGTTTGGCCGGTGCCGATAGTATGCCTTACCATCAGATTTATATCTGTTAGTTTTTGTCTTGTCTGTCTAAATAGCGTGCTTCCACTTTTCAACTGTCCAATTTTTGTGCTCTTTACAGAACTTCAATCGAGCTTTAACATTCTTGTCTGATAAAGCGGGCTTTTTCTTTTTAACAGACGACAACAGACCAATTGTTTTAAGTGCTCGTCTGACAGTTCATTCACTGATGTCTAGGTTTATAGCATTTGCTGCAAACTTTGGTGTCCTTGATTCCCTAGAGTTGATCATTCGTTTAATTATACGAGCATCACCATCTGATATAAGTCTTGGTCGTGCACTAGTATTTCTTGCAGAGTTACATTGTCTTCTTTTTTGTGTTAATAAAACTGTTTTATGACAAACCTTTAAGCGTTCTGC
This sequence comes from Nemotelus pantherinus, assembly GCA_963978885.1. Lineage (NCBI taxonomy): Eukaryota > Metazoa > Arthropoda > Insecta > Diptera > Stratiomyidae > Nemotelus > Nemotelus pantherinus. The sequence continues at coordinate 190,508,305 of OZ022264.1, forward strand.
AATTTTTCTTGAGCTGTATCTCTGTTTTGTTAACACTACAATACTATTTTCAACGACAGTAGAGATTTTTCTCACTTTACTACAAAAAATCATTGAAATATTTACAACAGACATTACGAGAAAGATTTTACCTGTAATTGTTTTTAAATTAATGACACGACTGAATAATACAAAATTAATATATCACGGGTCACAAAATAAGCCCGACGGGTGCGCAAATGGATCTAAACTAAAAACGTGCAAAACTGGATACCGGCACTTTTGATAGTACTCAATATTTTTCGGGAGTGAAAAACCGTTACTTGAGAAATTTCTCTAGAATATGACGGCAGAAACTATTTCAAATAAAATTATAAGAAAGTATACTGTTATTGAGCAATACTTTTCGTTTTTGATAACAAAGTGTACTCTTGATAGTTCCTTTTATCCAGTTTTGCTCGCCACTGTATGTGTTTATGAAGAGCAAACTTTCCAAACGAATCAGCAGTTTGAACCAATCCATATTATTACTTATCACTTGTTTCATTGAAAAGCAATATTATTTTGTAATTGACATGTAAACAACTAAAAAGAATAATGTTATATTATCGCAACATCCGTTATGTTGATTAAATTTCAATTCGTTTTTAACTAATTTAATAATTATCTATCATGATCAAATGAGAAATAATTGGACAAGAAGATAAGAAGAAATTCGATCATAAGATTAAATTAGATGCAATTATAGGTTAACGATTTACTTATTAGCACCCATGTACATATGTGCATAAATTTAACATTATAATGAACTTAACTTCGGGTTTTATGTATATATATTTGAAATAAAGTTTTAATTGAGTACGAATAAGCCAATATCTCTGTTTGAATTCCCTTAATATAGTTCTTTTATAAAGTCCTGAAATCTCGGGATCTCGAAAAATCGAGTCTCGCATTGTCGGGACCTCAATTTCAATCTCGGGATTAATGCCCTAATATCAACTATGTTAGTTAATTCTGAATTACTCAAATATTGAATTGTTTCTTTTCTGTTTCTTTCTTTGTGAGGATCATTTAGTTCTTATAACATATATATAAATCGCTGAGGACAGGCAAAGACACCGCCGCTCTCCCTGTAAGTGGCTAGGCTGGAATGCCGCGAAACTTTACAGGGACGCGATGACCGCATCGCTCGCTTCGAGCTTGGAAGGGGAGCCTCTAGCATCTGGGACCCCAGGTACCCGTGCAGCAGCAGAGGCCGCTGCTGACAGAACCATGGGGTGGATTCGCAGGGCATGTGAGGCGTCAATGCCCAAACGTAAACCCTTCCGTAGGAGGCAACATGCATACTGGTGGAATGATGAAATCGCCGAACTGAGACGCATCGCTTTGGCGTGCAGGCGCAGGGCACAGCGAGCCAGGAATAGGCCGGGAGCGGCTGAGCTATCTGCTGCTCACATTGCGGCAAAGAGGGAGCTGACCAAGGCCATCACGAGGAGCAAACGTGCCAAATGGCAGGCTCTTTGTGAGGAGGTCAACTCAGACCCCTGGGGGGATGGCTACAAATTGGTCACTCGCAGACTAGGCTGCATGCGGCCTAGCACTCTCATGGATGCGATATCCATGGAGCGTATCGTTGGTTCGCTGTTCCCGGTGCATTCGTCAAGGGCTGACGGTCCCATCATCGTTAACCAGGCGGATGTTCCTCCCTTTACGGACGAGGAGCTGAACAGTGCAGTGTCCAGGATGAAGAACCGGAAGGCTCCGGGTCCTGATGGGGTACCGGTCGAGGCGCTTAAAGTCCTGGCGGAGAGCCAACCGCGTCTATTATTGGACTTGTATAATTCATGTCTAGTCGCGGGGGTCTTCCCGTCGCGGTGGAAAGTAGCTCGACTGGTACTTGTTGACAAGGGGAAGGGTAACCTGGGCAATCCATCAGCATATCGCCCACTGTGCATGCTGGACACTGCGGGGAAGCTTCTCGAGGGGTTGCTCAAGCCAAGGCTGCTGTCAGCAGTGAGATCTGCTGGTGATCTCTCTGCCAGGCAGCACGGCTTCCGAAAAGGGCATTCAACAATCGATGCCATCTCAGAGGTTGTTGGGGCTGTAGCAAGAGCGGA
>OZ022264.1:190515400-190555400 GCA_963978885.1 Nemotelus pantherinus
AATGGTGGTTCTAATTTACATGACGTCCCCGTAGCTTGTGGCTCGTGTCGTACAGCTATCAAATCATGAACCAGATATTGTGAAAGTTTTTTATGGCTGTTGTCAAACATCTGCTTCCATTTAGTGGTCGTTTGTTCGATGCGGTTGGCAGCAATTTTCCGCTGTTTTGCGATGGGTTCCGTATTATTAGTCATTTCTACTTGGTCATCGTGTAGCGCAAGTACCAACTCGTTGGTGATCAAATCTTTTGGTTTGTAATCGAAAACCAATTGAAACGGTGTACATTTTGTTACCGCATTTGGAACGATGTTTAGAATCCATTGTATTATTCGCAGTTGTTTGTCCCAATCACGTGCGTCGTGATCCGATGCTACCCCTATGTATGAGATAAGCGTCTGGTTTGCGCGCTCTACTTGCCCGGTTGCTCTAGGAGTGCGCACCGCTATTTTAATATGCTTAATTCCATTCTGGAAACAATATTGCTGAAATGCATTCGAAGTAAACGCAATTCCGCTATCCGAAACTATATTTGTCGGCAACCCAAAATACCCTGCAATCTCGTTCAACGCTGCTATTAAGTCTTTAGTGCTGGTATTTCTAACAGCTTTCAGAACGACAAATTAAGTGACTTCTCTTCAACTGGGATTTGATAGTATCCTCGATATTCAATGAGAAATCTCATTTAAGTTCTAGTAAATCTAAGAGTTATAAAAATCATAATACAAAATCTTTAACAGAATTTCATACATACAACATTCATGTTTACTTTCGTTTTTTTACGTCTGACCAGTGCTGCCATTTTCGCATTGTGAATGCTAGATCTGGCATTATTTTTAATGAAAACGGCATTCAAAATTTGGATTAGCATCTAGCATAGCTTTTACCATTTCAATTTTAATTTTGGAATAATCTGACATGCATCTATTCATAATCTTGCAGATTAAATTTTTCTCAATAATATTTGAAAACACGATTTAATGCTGACCCATTCGAATAGACATGCACTTTTTTTATGAAAATTTTGCAAATTCCTACTGTACACGAACTCGCAGCGAACGAAACCGCTGTCGATCAATCAATCCCTGAATGAATTCGCAAAGGTGTATTAGTACTAGTACGACAATTTTGTTCTTTCAAGATAGCAAAGAATATAAAGTCGATCTCCTACTCTTTGTTTACAAATTTCAGAAAGCTCCAAATGCAAACAATGGCGCACATATTGATAAGAGAAATACCAATACTTTTTTTGCAAGGCAAGTTTCCGGTATCCTGATTTCAATTGTGTTTTTACTAATTTTCGAAGAAAATTAGTATTAAATCGTTTTGCCGAAAATTCGTATTTCTTATATATATATATATATATATATATATATATATATATATATATATATATATATATATATATATATATATATATATATATATATATATATATATATATACATATATAGTATATATAATATATATATATAATATATATATAATATATATATACATATATAGTATATATAATATATATATATATATATATATATATATATATATATATATGTATATATATATAATATATATAATATATATATAATATATATATATATAGAATATATATAATATATATATAATATATATATATATATATATATATATATATATATATATATATATATATATATATGTATATATATATATATATATATATATATATATATATATATATATATATATACATATATATATATATATATATATATATATATATATATATATATATATATATATATATATATATATATATATATATATATATATATATATATGTATATATATATATATATATACATATATATATATTTATATATATAACCCTGTGGCAGTGGAACAATATTGAAAAATCACTGAGAAAAAGAAACCGGCTTTTGGCCTATAACTTCCGATTCAGTCATCAGATTTTAACGAAATTCACACAGATCTTACTTTGGGTAATATTTGATGAAAATTTGGTTGAAAAATTAGAATAGGGTTGCCAGCTATGGTGATTTTTGTCTCATATATCTTGCAAATTTGGTCAGCAAAATAAAGCTTTTTTCCCTATAACTTCCGGTCCAGTGTAGAAATCAAAACGAAGTTCATGGAGTAAATGAACCTTAATGTAAACCAAATGTCGTAAGAATTTCGTACAAAAATCATGAAAGGGCTGCCAGCTGAGACCACTTTTGTAATTCTGTGGAATTTCTTTTCTGAGCGATTATGTCATTAGATTTGCAAATGGGAATGATCCTGCAATGAAAATTAACCATCAATATTAATGCTTTAAAAATTTGAAATTTTTTGAGGGTGGTAACCCTAAAACTCTTTTCACCCGTATAACTTCCAACGCAGTTATTCAATCGAAACGAAATTTACTGGTTGGGTTTAACTTAACGTGAAGCATATTTGGTATAAATTTTGTTATGCTGCTGACACAGGGTAACCAGCATTAGCCATTTTCGTAGATATTGCACCAACAGATGCTTCAAATTACGTACTCATATGCAAAGCATTTGCAACAAAAATAAGAAACCAATTGTAAAATTTTCCGAGTCTTGAACATTTTTCGGATGGCAGCCTCAAACAACGTTTAACCGCTGAAACTTTTGATGAAATCCCCCGATGAGAACGAAATTCAAAGGACAAGTTGATTTAAGTATGAGCTTGTTATGGTAAACTTATTGCTTCTTCGTTGGGAAAGTGTTGCCAGCACTGAACATTTTCATCATTTGTGTTATAGTTGAGTTTTGTTGCTTTGGATAAGGAATGGTTGATATGAAAATACAAAAAAGCGTATAACGTCTTTCCACATTTTTTAGTCACACAAAGACAATTTCTTCGAAAATTAGTTTTCTAGCGGTTCTGATGCGCTAAACTTTTTTTAGTTTAAGAACTCATTTCTAGAAATGAAACTTATATCCATAAGCCACCAAATTCTTCGTTAAAGGACAGCCTATTCAAAGATTGGATGTTGATCCAATTCAGTAAAAATGTATCATGAACATTTTGTTTTAAGAAAATTACGGTGAATGCTGCCGTTCCGCAGGAATATGCGAAAGAAAACAGCAATCGAAGTAAAGAAAGATTTTGGATTGAAGTAAAATTATCGTCACTTTCGAAACAAAAATCCTTTCCAAAGCGTGTACATATCTTGGCGTACATTGCTTTTTCCAAAGATGAGTTGGAGCGTCTATTTGGCGTAATTAATAACTCTAAAACACAAAAAGAAATGCAATCTATAATGTAGTTCCAATACAATCCTACTCAAAAATAAATAATTGTTGCAGTTTTGACTGTCAAATTCCAAATGATATTTTGAAAAATATTGGTAAAAATGAGCTTTACACAATAGAAGAAGATTTAGATGTAACTGACATATCTATAGTAGTATATATAGAATGATCTTGAGATGTACATTTTAAGTTTCTAATTTTATTTTATTTTATAAATACATGTATTATTGCCATATCGAATCATGTTTATTACAATAAAGTAAGAAAGCATTATTTAGAATTATGCTTTTACAGGATCTGGCATTATTTAACCATTAGATAAAATTACATTTAGCATTTTCGAAAAAAATAAAATGGCAACACTGCGTCTGTCTTTTCTATTTCTTTTGGAATTTGTTTTTTTGCGAGAGAAAGTGTTTTTTTTTATTTTCTTCGTTTAAGGCTAACAATATTTGTATAAAGACCTAGTCATTAGCCCGTCAAGGTTGATGTACACAAAAATCATCAACAATTTGGATGGTATAAAGTTTGTAAGTAAAATATCGTTTATGATTATACTCTAGTTTTTTTCGAGTACTAAAGAAAATATATCCCTTTTTTTAGAATGAAGCTTGTTTATAACCAATTATAGCTTCTGCGATATGCTTTATTTAAAGTATATTAACCATTTCACCATTAGTTCAATCCGATTTTATCTTCACTAGCTTTCGAATTGAAAATTCTTTTATATTTTCTAACACCTGGTTGTCCAAATATTCGTTCTATGAATTTGCAAGCTACTATTTGCAATCAAGTTTGAACATTACCTTTTATAACAATATTGAGCTGATTCCAAAATTAAAACCTCAATTTTCTTATTAACTGAAATATCTTTGAAGCAATTTGATTTGCACCATGCACGAGGGACACCAATAAGATAGTTGTAGCCATAAAAAAAATTTTTCAGGACTATCAATCTCATAAAGCTATTTTTAATGTAGTCTTGGCTAAATAACGCAATTTCAGCAGTGAAACGACGTACTATGCCAAGGCAAATATGATATAAATATCATAGTAGCAGACATTTTTGCACCTATTTTTTCTAAGGTCTTTAGTGATTCTTCATGTCGCTATACTGCCGTGCATAACATAAGTTTTCTATCGACATTGTAATAACTTTCGAAATATTCAGTGATTTGTGTTTTGATTTGCGCTGGAGATATATGGAGACTGCATTTTTCAATATTGATTTTAACATACTTCCAACTTTTTCAGATTTTGTAGAATGATGTAATAGAGTATGTAGATTTCAAATCCGGTGATACCGACACCGACACCACCTACTACCGACACAAATGAAACCATTTCATATTTTGCAGTCGATTTAAATAGTCTTATCGATGATCTATCACCTTTGGATGTTAGTAAGAAAACCGGAACTAATGCGAATCCACCTGTATTTTTAATTGTGCTCTTAATTTGCCCCAGCAATTGTTAATTTTTCAATACTAAAATTGCTTGAAAGTTTCAGCTTCCTGACAGATCTTTTGACCTGAACGACTATTCGTCTTATCAACAACAGATTCAACTATATGCATTATCAGCAATGGAATTCTTTCGTAACTAAATTCTTGACCAGATAACACTTTGAAGATTTCAGAATATTAGCTTGCGGTTAGACCACCGCACCTTAGCAAAATGAAAATTCTGCGTAATATTATAATTGCTTGGACATTTCAGCTTCCGGTTGGATGATTGTGCCTTATTAAAAAATTGGATTTGGGATAATGTGTTAATGACTAAAAATGTCAGCTTCCTACGATGAAGCGTGCGCAAACATATGAAAAGTCTAGCGAATCAGAACCGCTAGACAAACTAATTTTCGAAGAAATTGTCTTTGAGTGACTAAAAAATGTGGAAAGACGTAATACACTAAGCAACAAAACTCAACTATAACACAAATGATGAAAATTTTCATTGCTGGCAACACTTTCCCGAAGAAGCAGCAATAAGTTTACCATAACAAGCTCATACTAAAATCAACTTATCCTTTGAGTTTCGTTCTCATCGGAGGATTTCATCGAAAGTTTAAGTGGTTAAACGTTGTTTGAGGCTGCCATCCGAAAAATGTTCAAAACTCGGAAAATTTAAAAATTGGTTTCTTATTTTTATCGTAAATGCTTTGCATATGAGTACGTAATTTTAAACATCTGTTGGGGCAATATTTACGAAAATGGCTAATGCTGGTTACCCTGTCAGCAGCATAACAAAATTTATACCAAACATGCTTCACGTTAAGTTAAACCCAACCAGTGAATTTCGTTTCGATTGAATCACTGCGCTGGAAGGTATACGGGTGAAAAGAATTTTAGGGTTACCCCCTCAAAACTTTTCAAATTTTTAAAACGTTGATATTTGTTGTTCATTTTCATTGCAGGATAATTCCCATTTGCAAGTCTAATGACATAATCGCTCAGTAAAGAAATTCCACAAAATTACAAAAAATGGTCATAGCTGGCAGCCCTTTCATGATTTTGGTACGAAATTCCCCCGACATTTATTTTACATTAAGGTCCATTTACTCCATGAACTTCGTTTTGATTTCTACACTGGACCGGAAGTTATAGGGGGAAAAGCTTTATTTTGCTGACCAAAGTTGCAAGATATATGAGACAAAAATCACCATAGCTGGCAACCCTATTTTAATTTTTCAACCAAATTTTCACCAAATGTTACAAAGAGCAAGATCTGTGTGAATTTTGTTAAAATCTGATGGCTGAATCGGAAGTTATAGGCCAAAAAGCTGTTCTTTTTTCTCAGTGATTTTTCAAGATGGTACCACTGCCACAGGGTTACCCGCATTTCAAAATCACTTCTATCAGACCTGGTCCTAGCTAATACCAACATGTCCAGTAAATTTCATTATGATCGGATTATCCGGTCGTCAGTTCTCGTGAACAGAGCTTTCGAGTGCTGAAAATAGAGGTAATTTGGTGATGGGTTGCCGTTCTTATGCAAATCGGAATTTTGAAAATTTTAATTAGACACGATGGACAAAGGTTAAAATTTATCAATGATATACAATTTTTGTCAAAAATCAAAAATTTTTGAGGAGGGTCAATGATTTGAAGAATTTTTTTTTCAGGAGCCTGAAGCAGCTATAGGGTTACCCGCACTACCTTGAAAATCCATGTGTGCTAAATTTAAGTCAACATCAATACGCTCTGCAAATTTCGCGATGATCCAATGTTTTTGTCAGAAGTAATGACAAATCAAGATTTGAAAAAAAATCCTTGCCTACTTTTAGGCACGCTGCACCCACACACGGCTCAAACTTTCCAATTTTTTGCCATAAACAAGCTTAAAACATAATAAGTTTTCATTTACAATACTTTTTTTGCACAAAAATTTACGCTGCTTGGAAATATAGGAGTACCTCAAAATTCATTAAAACGCTCGCCGCCGCCAAAATGTTTACGATATTTGAATTTTAACAAATCGTGGACCTACCTACTATATACATCTACGTTCTCCGAAAGTTTCAGCTCAATCGAATTGGCCACTCCAGAGATTATCTCCCTTAATCATTTTGATGATGATATATATATATATATATATATATATATATATATATATATATATATATATATATATATATATATATATATATATATATATATATATATATATATATATATATATATATATATATATATATCGTTCCCATTTGCAAATCTTATATATAAATATATATATATATATATATATATATATATATATATATATATATATATATATATATATATATATATATAAAGAAATATGAATTTTCGGCGAAACGAGTTCAATACTAATTTTCTTCGAAAATTAGTAAAAAGTCTAGCGCAGTTTGTATTCATAAGCAAAGCATTTACAATAAAATAAGCAATCGATGTTGAAATTTTCCGAATTTTGAAATTTTTTCGGATAGCAACCCCAGACAAAGTGTAATCGCTGAAACTTTCGATGATATCCTGGGATGAAAACGAAATTCAAAAGATAAGGTTCAACCAGTGGTGATTCTGCGTAGGCGACGATGCATATGCGCCGAGGTAAACCAGGCAAAGCATATGTTGCACCCAAACATCACTTTCCGTAAAACCAGAAAAGTGGCATGCTCATTAAGCAATCTTTTGCTCAATTGTTGCTATGAGCTGTCCGTACGTAAAGTGGCGATAAGATACGATTTGACATACGATCGCTTATGCGCTGTATGGGCACTAATGTTCACTCGTGTAGATGTAAAAATAGTGGCATTTTTGCTCAGAAACCGGTCGGTTTTGAATTTACTTATGTTCGGACATTTATGTCTGGTTAGGGCTATAGGTTGCTTAAGAACGAGGATGTTATGGTAGACTTATTGCTGCTGTGTTGGGCAAATGTTACCAGAACTGATTATTTTCATCATTTGTGTTATAGGAGACGCTGTCAGAAAATCATATTTGTTACTTATAGTAAGAAATGGTTGATATAATTGCGTTTATATATAATGCGTTTCAATTTGAACAATAACAAGGTACAGCAAGTCCTATGCGACCTTGTTATTGTAATTGCCAAACGAGCGAATTCCTAACGGAATTTCGCTCGCTCGTGTCGAAATGCATTTTGCGTTTCGAGAGAGTTTTGATGTGGTCGTAGCGACGAGAAGTCGAGTTCAAATCGTGGCCGGGGCCAGACGGCCCGAAGGCAAGCTAGTCATCGAAGTAAAGAAAAAAAGGGCTGGTGGAGAACAATTTTTAAAGATTAGACTTTGGCTCGTGGCTAGCGAATCCAATCCCGGGATCCCGGATCCCGGGATCCCGGCCAATTTCTGGTCCCGAAAATCCCGGGATTGATGAGCTCTAATCCCGGGATTTTCGGGATCAGAAATTGGCTGGGATTTCGGGGCCGGGAGTCAAGCATTATCGGGAATCAAGTTACAGCAAGACTCGAAAAGTGCAAATAGAATCCATATTTATGAGAAAACAATTAGCTCACTTCAAAATGCGTAAAGAATAGAGCAAAACAAATCGATGTAACAGTTAACAAGAGAGTACAAAGGGGTTTGTAAATAAATAAGTATGGACTGTTTCACATTTAGTGCATTCGTTACATCGAATGATTTGAGGAAATTAATACTAGCGAATGCATACACAGATTTACCAAAATCCTTAACAACAATCAAAAAAAGGTTGTTGGCTATGCAAGCAGGAGAAAGAAAATAATAAAAAATAAGATATAACAGGCTAGTATCTCAGGTGAACGGTTCAGTTTGATGTTTGATGAATGGATCTTGACTGCAAATAAGCGCTTTATAAATATAAACATCTACTAAGTAAATTCTTACTGGAGCTTGGTGCGAGTAAGAATATCAATGACAGCTGGAAACTACCTAGATATGAGTTTAATGTTTCTTTAGGAAAAGACATTGTTACCATAGTAACTGATGGGTCAAACGAAATGCGAAAAGTAGGCAGACTAGTTGGTACAGAGCAACATATTTGTTTGGCGCATAGCATCCACTTGGCAGTTTGCGATGTTCGCTATAATATGAGGTCCATTCCAGATTAAAGAGTTGATGAAGCAGCTGATAGTCTGAACGACGACCACGAAGATTTGGATGGTCCTGAATCAGCTAACTACGTTGAAACCGGTCGCCTGCAAGACACGCTAGATCAGACGAAGGACATCAGCGCATGCATGAAGAAAATTCGTTAGGTAGTTTTATATTTTAAAAAAGCTCCAACGAAAAATAATAACGATCTTTAAAACTATGTCGGATCCGAGCAAGACATTTAACTGTCTCCTTTAAATGGATTTTAAAACAAGATGATATAGTCTCTTGACAATGCTCGAATAGTTTCCCATTTTGAAAAATAGTATAAACTAATAGGCCTGCAATATTCAGAGCAATTAGAAGCAACAGAGTTTGATTCGATTCAGAAAATTATTGAAGTTTTACTCCCTGTAAAATTGGCTGTGACGGCCTTTAGTCGCAGACTTGTTAATTTATGCACTGCTAATACTTCATCAAGATTTGTCTTTAGGCTGTTAGGAGAAAAACGGTCTATTCTTCTGAATGCTATGAAAATTGCAATATTGGACTGAATAAAAGAGCCTCAGTGGTATGCTAAGCTATCTCCAGAATCCACATTGTACCAGCGAAAATTTACCAAATGAAATAAAATCTCTATTTTTGAAACCAAGCAACGCAAATATTAAAAAAAATACTACAATGATCTAGATGCTGAATCCTATGCTTGGTAGCCAAAGAAATGAAGAGAACCCAGTAGATACCCATATTGATCAGAACAAGATAGAAAATAATCAATCATGAAATGCCGCAAGAAACTAATCTAATTAAAACCATTGCAAAAGAAATGAATCTTTTCGAAACGGGTGGCACGTGCATAGTTTGGAGCAGGCGTACCAATATTTCTCGACCGTTTCCGAGGCGTCCAAAATCGGGAATAAATTTAGAAGCAGGCTTGGAGACGATACCTTAGATGCTATGCTATTGCTTCAATGTTACTTCCGAAAAACCTAATTAACTTTGGCCGAATTTTTTATATGTTACTTTATTATGTATCTCAATTCTAAGAGTTGTGTTTTGTTGTTGTGATTTTTTGTCGTGATTTTTTGCTGTAATTTGTAATAGATGTAATTTTTAATATCTGTCTTCATACTGTCAACGTTTTGGATAATTAAAATTATTGTTTTTATTTGCATCAATAATATAAATTAGTAATAATGCAATTTTTTATACAGTTTTGAGCTTACTTATTGTTGTAGTTTTGAAATGATGGCAAATTATATAATCTGTTTACTAGAAACTTGACTTATTTTGTTGTGTTGTATTTTGAATTTCAAATCCCGGGATCCCGGGATTTAAGATTTTTTAATCCCGTAATCCCGGGATTGAAAATATGGTTCGGGATTGGAATCCCTACTCGTGGATCTCACGAAATTTAAAAGTTTTGCGTTCACCATTTCCGCGAATCGCGCCGGAAGCTTATTACGCAAAAACATAAAATAAAACGATTGAAAAGAAGAGTGAATTAAAACAATTGTTGACAAGTTAAATTAGGAAAGTGTCTGAAGAAAAACGGGATTTGTGGCGATCAAAATGAAAAGACAGTTTCTGAGTTTTAGTTAGACGTGAAATAACAAATCCCTGCCTATTGAATTGTTCGGCATTGTATCGTAAAACAGAAATCATGCTCGGCTAGTGAGCTGAGGTAAGTGAACGGTATGCCACACACGCAGGGCTCAATGATGTCGCGTTCGTGAGCAAATGGGACTGCAGTTGATGTGACCACTGGTTTGCCGATTGTAGTTTCCGTCGCGACACAACAGCTGTCAAGACCAAAGACGTTTCTGATCACAACTTGTGGATAGATAAAGAACTCCAGCTCCTTCCCTATGCGGATATTTTTCAACCCAGAACGCTAAAGGAGTACTCGGCTCGAACGGATTTTTCAAGTATTTCTTTATTTATTACTTATTATTAATGTGACTGTGGAAAAAGGAATTGTCGACGTTATGAATAACCTCAAAAGAGATCCTTGCTTTTTTGCGAAACTATTCCTCGTGTTTATTAATGGCAACGATTGTTAATTGAAAACCCTTCCCATCATTACTATTATGGGCGGCAACGTTACTTCAGGTAAATGATTAAATAATGATAAACACGCATTAAGCGATTAGAATAGCAAACTCGAAAGCATTAATCTTGAGATACGATTTTGATTTATATGTATAAGTCGGTTGAAGCGGACGTGAATTTGGTTGTTTTGTTTCCAAGCAAACGTTTTCATTTCTTTCGTGAACGAATGTCTAATTTAAAATGCGGCCATTGTCCGAACGAACATTTAATAACTTGTTACGATCCGCAATTTCGTATATACACGTATCCTTGCAATACTTACACATAGAAGACAAGAAGAGAAAAATTAATTAAACTCACTACAACCTTGCTGGATAGCTAAATGAAATGTGGCGAAAATCATCGTAATTGAATTAAATGGAAATTAATCGGGAGCACTCGATTTGGTTCCACTTGCTACAAACACTATACTCGAAGAACATCAGTTGACTAGTGGAGTCGGCGCTGTGGACCCAGGTGTTGTTCCAGTATAAGGCCGTGGCGAAAAACAAGGAATGCATTTACGTTATGGTTTTCGGGCGAGATGTGCAAGACTAGATTCAGCAACTGTGGCACATGTATTTACCTGGATTTTTGAGGAGTACGCAAAAACGGTAACCGTAAACATATTGAAATAAAATTAACGAAAAATGTTAAACTCAATGCAGTATGAACTCATTAGCAAACGTATAAAAACCGGTGTATAAATGTAGATGCATAGGTATAAGTAATTAAATATTGGCACATATATATTTATATCAATGAGGAACGGTGTCAAATACCGGGAATTATTACTTTCATTTTGATTGTTTGTTTAATACATTTAGCATATTTCTATTGGTGGTGGTATACTTATCCAAACCTAATCACATTAATATCGTTGTAAAATGTCGATCAGCAGACCTATTATGTACTACTAACTGCAAGTTGTTTAAGCTACACGTGACACCCTTGATGGGATGGAAAGCAGTGGTATAGAAAAGCTGATGCATGTAGCTCTTAAAGTTGCGCAACTTTCTTTGGAGGGACTGAAGTTTATAAATTTGAATTAATATATAATTTGAATGAGGTGCATCGATCTAACGTACTATTTCATACCAGTTTTGCTTTTCAATATCATTGGAAATACTGATGGTCGTACTAACATTTAACGGGTGTTTGTATATTTAGCATGCTACAGTTTGATTGCTATATGGTTGAGACAAACTTATCTAGGGATAGTACGAGAATTCAATATAGTAAATCCCTTACCGATGAATAGTAGTATTGAAGATATGGAGAGTAATTGAATGTTTGATGCAATGAAACACTATACACGCATAATATTAAACTCTAAGCTAACATCGGCATCACACAGTTTTTCATGTTAAAACTTTGAACCTAACCAGGACGATAACTTACCTTCGACCATGATTAGCCGATTCCTTATTTTTATAAAAATGAAGCACATCACTCCAAGACGAATTGTGTAAATTAAAAAAATTAAAAAAAAGAATGTGCATATTAAGTGAATATTTGCATAGAATGTGAATATTAATGAAGCTAGTAAAAATTCAAACGAATGAAAAGCAAAACGAAAATGAGTGGGCTAATGGATTTCTCAATTTCATAACTGTTTCGTGAAGAAAAATGTAGGTATGAATATTAAAAGTATTACTAAATTCTATTTCTGAATTTCTAACTCTGAAAATAAGAACATTTTGGAAACATAAATTGAATAATAACATTTATCGCATCTCTTGAAAAACAAAATTTAACTCTATATATCGAATAAAAATTATCAGAGCTATAGAATGCGCAAATGCGACGAATTTCCATAAATACATTATGTTTGTAAGAGACCAACAATGGAGACAACAAATCGCATGTGCCTTATTTATAATTTAAACAAAAAATGATTTCCTGTCGCTCTGTAGTATTGTATAGGTTTGTTTTTTTTTGAAAGTCAATGATTCTTGCAGTATGGGGATTAAACTGAAAATCTTAACTATTCGTAACTTGATTGTAAGCAAATGAAAAGCATAAGAAAAGTGGTATCTTTAATATAATGATTTGTTAACTAGAGGAAAAAACTGCTTTTATGAATAAAAAAATGAATTGTCAATAAAAGAGTCATTTGGCCTTCTTATTCAAGTTCTCTTCTCTTTCAGGGTCCGCTGCTGGCCTGGCTGGCCAATGACGTAGGTTTTCGTGATTTTCAGCTCTTTAAGGGAGAGATACTGGCCGAATAGTTAGTTCCCGTATTGAGTTAGTTGATATTTCATGGCCAGTATCAGAAGGTGGAGGACACCAGACCATAGGGGTTAGGGCTCCGTGCGACAATTGCGTTCGCTGAATATGTTATCGCCGCCACACCAACGGTATGGTGCAGTTCATTTGACAGAAAGCAGAGTCAATTGATGGATAGCGTTTATCTACGACTTGCCATCTGCAAGGTGCTGAGTGGTGCGGTATAGCTGATATTGTAGGGGAGAGCATTCCGTAGCGCCGGAGTGATCGAATGAAACGATACTCGCCATGTTGCGGTCCGTTAACTTCGGATGAGTGTCGGAATGACGTCAGATCGGAAGAAGGAAGAAGTAGGAGAAAGTAGCACCACCGGCAGCCACACCAACATAGTAATGTTGATTGGATCGATAGTGAATCGACAGAACTCAGTATTAAAAGGTAAAGTGATAATACTAATATTTACTGCAAGCCAAGATTTCGTTATTCTATGCAAAGGAAACGAAAACAGGACCTGAATCCTTTCTTTCATTCAAAACTGAAAATCTCATTTTTTGTTCTTCGAGTTCCTAATGCTTATTTTTTGGTATATATATATATATATATATAATAGTAGCTAAGTAAACAATTCAAACGTATTTTTTAGCACCTTCATCAAATATTTCGTAGAAAAGATTTGGAGTTTATTTTATAAGAAAACAAAAACATATGTACGATGAAATGAAATGGGTAGTACGAAGACTGCCGAATATCAAGGTGCTGGGCGCATGTATATGATGAATAAGATGTGTAACTAGAGATCTCGGAAATATTTTATATCCTCACGGAGTGATAAAGCAAAGTAGTTCCGTTATAGCCTTGCTATCTCGAAGAAGTTAAAACCGTATTGTTTATGTTTATTTTTATTTTTGCTATCATTCGTTGTATATTTGATTCCAAGCCTACGGGGCAGACAATATTTGAATTATTTGCATTCACGTACAGGATTGGAAAGGAAAGTCCAGCTTTATTTCGTAATTGTGTACTACATAACCTTAATTGTAGAATAAGTCAAATTTTCCTAAAATGTAGTCCATAGGAGGATAGTTTTAAGCTTTTGGCAAGAATAAGAAACATTATGAGGGTGTATTGAAATCGATTTCAACATACTATAGTTTTGCTTTTCTGAATTGTACCTTAATTGTAGAATAAGTCAAATTTTCCAAAAATGTAGTCCATAGGAGGATAGTTTTAAGCTTTTGGCAAGAATAAGAAACGTTATGAGGGTGTATTGAAATCGATTTCAACATACTATAGTTTTGCTTTTCTTTCATTTTCACTAATTGGAAAGTTATTATAGTCCTATCCTCCCAGTACTTTCGTAGCAACTATAGGCTGTAAATTGTAATTGAAATGCTTTTAAGATTTCTTGTTTAAAGCGGAGGCTGTATGCTTAGTGTTAACATATTGTACGATACTGTTCATCAATCACGTCAAGTTTGCAAGTGAATGACTACGTTAAATTTAATAATAATGTTTTCGTAAAATTTAAAATAATCGGCCTTCTTATTGGGCGAAAGCCCGAGAAGTTCCTTTCATTTTCAGGGTCCACGCATGGCCTGGCTGGGCAATAAATAGTGTTTTTCGTGAATTTTCAGCACATTAAGGGAGGGATACTGGCCACACCTATTAGTTTCAGTTTTTTTATGTAGATTTTTGAACTTGATATTTCAATGGCCAGTATCAGAGGGTGGAGGACCCCAGACCATCGGGGTTAGGGCTCCGCCACCATCGGGGGCCCGGGGCTGTCTGCCTCAGCCGGGTTCCTCTGAAAAGAGAGGTAGCATTTTTCCCACTCGTTTCCTTTTTTAGATTTTCAATTTTCTGGCTCCGTGCGTCGTCACGAGCACTGGGTCAGCTTAGTCAGCCCATGTTGCAGAGCCATGGGTGGTTTGCTTCACGGAACGATGCCCCTTTTTGTCCCTGGGTATGTTAACATACCAGTTTGCGGCTACGTATTCATGACGGATGAATAATAAGTAGCTTCCCATTTTCTTGGAGAGCAAACCAACTCCGTTTTTCAAGAACCCACCCCAGCTGCAGCGAGCTAGCAAAGCGGCAAACTAACATCCGTCAGGGTTGGTTGAAGGGTGCTCCGCTAATGCGGACGAGGGGCCTTCAAGGCCATTTCTAGGGCACCCTGCTTTCGGGGCAATTCTTTTTTTTTGTTTTGCCTCTTGAATAGCATCAGCTATTCCCACTTGTGCTGGACCTTGGCCATCTTGGTTCCGGACTTCGGTCTGGTTCTGAGTTGTGCTAAGTCTAGCACTCCTCTATCTCTGAAATCGCTACAACGGAACAAATTGACGGAACTTGATTGGGAAGTTTTGATACACCCACCTTTTAGCCCGGACCTTGTTCCGTCTGACTAAAAATCACTTGGCCAAGTTTTTCAATGATAAACCACAGAAGTTCTACACCGATGGAATTATGAAGCTACCCCAAATATGGCAAACAGTCGTAGATAATAACGTCCAATATGTACTTGATTCAAATAGATTTTCAATAAAGAAAATTTTTGTTAAAAAATATACCGAAAAACCGCGAAGACTTTTTATATGACCCAATATATAATATATAATATATAATATATATATATATATATATATATATATATATATATATATATATATATATATATATATATATATATACATATATATATATATATATATATATATATATATATATATATATATATATATATATATATACATATATATATATATATATATATATATATATATATATATATATATATATATATATATATATTATATATATATATATATATATATATATATATATATATATATACATATATATATATATATATATATATATATATATATATATATATATATATATATATATATATGTATATATATATATATATATATATATATATATATATATATATATATATATATATATATATATATATATATATATATATAAGTATATACTACTGTGATCAAAAAGTAAGATGAAATTGTCATTTAAAACTCCCGGACATTAGCAAGGCAGGTATATATTTTCCTAGGTTGGTAGGACTGTCTATAACATTTGCCAAGTGTCTGTTTGTCAAAAGGTTTAATTATCTCCGAGTTACACGTGTTTTTCTAAACAACCAAAAGTGAATTTTTCGATTTTTACAATGGGTGATTTTGTTGAGCAAAGAACTTGCATCAAATTTTGTTTGCGCAACGAATATTCTTATGCGGACACGTTGAAAATGTTGCGGAAGGCCTTTGGTCATGAAACTATAGCACAAAAAAACGTTTATAAGTGGTACAACGAGTTCAAAGCGGGCCGAGAACGCGTTGAAGACGAACCGCGCTCTGGACGACCATCAACGTCTGCCGAAGAGGATCACGTCCAAAAAATCAAAAATTTGGTGATTGAAAATTGTCGATTGACAATAAGAGACCTTACTGATAGTGTTGGAATATCATTTGGCTCAGCCCAAACCATTTTGAAGGATGTTTTGTATCTCAAACGCGACCAGTCTCGATTGGTGCCAAAATCGCTCAATTTTTTGAAAAAAAAGGCGCGTTAATGTGTGTGAAACTTTGGTGTCTGACTATCAGGACCACTTGAAATGCATCATTACTGGAGACGAGACTTGGATTTACGCATACGACCCTCAAACCACCGATCAATCCAGCGAATATCGTGCAAAAGGTGAAGCAAGACCGAAAAGACCGCGGCAGAGTCGATCGAAAATCAAGGTCATGTTGACAGTTTTCTTTGATTTTCGTGGTGTGGTGCGCTATGAATTCCTTCCGCCGGGCCAAACTGTCAACAAAGAATATAATTTAAGCGTTATGCGTCGTTGGCGCGAAGCTATTCATCTGAAACGGCCGGAATTATGGGCGAACAGCTCTTGGTTCCTTCATCACGATAATGCACCATGTCATACTGCATTGGTTCTTCTCGACTTTTTCCAAAAACTCGACTCACATCGTTCCGCAACCACCGTATTTATTATACTCTTGAAGGCTATACCGGAAAAAGACTATTCCGACTGTTTCGAGGACTGGAAAAAGCGCTGGCAAAAGTGCATTTTATCGGACGGGGATTACTTTGAAGGGGATGAAATTGATTTGGAAGAATAAATAAAGAATTTACATTTTATAAACAAACTCACCTTACTTTTTGATCACAGTGGTATATCAGCAAAATGATTAAGGGAGATAATCTCTGGAGTGGCCGATCCGATTAAGCGAAAATTTTCGGCAAGACTTTCAATTTTCGATCGATTTTCTTATTGGAAAGACATTTTCACAACTCAATTTTCAAATTCACACACCAAATGTCACTTTTTTGCTCGAAAGAATGAACTGCACAAACTAAATTGGCGTGAAATGATTGGGGACATGTGTCAGTGCCATCTATATTTTCAAAGCGAAAGCAACTTCAAAGTAACTTTTCATGCTAAAAACTGAGTACAACTCCTGCTTATTTTCGAGCTAAATATTCGCCAAAAAATATTTCACGTGAAATTTTGAATGAAAATTAGCAAATAGCAAATGAGTCAACAGTATAGCAGGGAACCATAAATTGCACAGATAAAAATGGTTTTACAATTTCATACATATATTTTATAGACAGGAAAAAATTTAAACAAAAAACAATAACATTGTAAAAGAGAGCCTCAAAACTGACTTTTTTAGAAAAGAAAACACGTCTGGTTTTGATGAAGATCGCTTTAATTTTGACTAAAAATACTGATTTATTTACATGTATCTGCGTGTTCGATCTTCAGCGTATCTGATTGAACCGGTTTCTTTACATCTGTCAATTATGTACTGCTCTGTCGGCAACATCCTCCCCCTCCGTGTTGACTTCCGGATCAACACAAGTCCGTAAGCGATGAAGTTTCGTTGCCGGAATTCAGAAATTTGACGCGAAATTTTTATGCGCACTGTAAAGTGCGTGCCAGAAACCAGAAGTACCGTAAGGCTTTATTTTTCGAGAACGAAAAACAAGCGGTACTCTGGATAATCGTCTTGAGATCGTGGCCTAGGCCAGATGGCCGACTCGTGAATTGACTGGGAAGAAGTAACTCTACTTTAAATAGATCAGCAAATTTGAGCCCCGCATTTTCCCGATTTGCAAAATTTGAAGATCGAGTTAAACGGGAGATTTCAGAGTGCCACATGTGAGATTGCACGCCAATCATTGAACGAATTACATCGGATAGTTCAAGTGAAACCCTGGCGTGATAATGAAGCAAAAAAATGTGAATATATCGACAAAAAATGAAGCGATAACTGTTCGGCCAAGTGCAGCTTTTGCTCCCCGTCGAACTTGAATTGAAATATTTTTTTTTCTTTCCGTGGTTTTTGTGATCTATATCATCAGTGAGTGATAGGCTAAACAAGTCGCACAATCGTAAACCAAAATCCCATGGGATATATGCCACGAATATACCACGTGTGTGGTATAGTCGAAATGCAACCATCATCATCAACGTGGCACAACAGCCCGACGTCGGACCTTGGCCGCCTGGATCGATTTCCTCCAATTGTCTCGGTCACATGACCGCGTCTTCCAGTCTTGGAACCCCAATAGTTGCTCGGCGTCCGCATAACTTAGCTCTCCCAACGAGCTCTGGGTCTTCCTCTTGGCCTCGCTCCGTCGACTCGTCTTGCGTTCATGACACGTTTTGGCATGCGATCGTCATTCATGCGTTGCACGTGCCCAGCCCACTGTAACCGTTGTAATTTGACGATCTTGGAGACTTCCAGCTCATCGTAAAGTTCGTACAACTCATTGTTGTACCGGATGCGCCATCCATCTCGGTCGCGAACAGTCCCAAAAATCCGCCGTAGAACTTTCCGTTCGAAGGTGTCGATCTTATTTTCGGAGGCTTGGGTCAAGGTCCATGTTTCGCAACCATAGCACAGCACAGGTCGTATGATAGTCTTATAAACGCGGAGCTTAGTTTTTCTGTGCACATATTTCGATTTCATAATGGAGAGGACTGAGAAGAATGTCTTATTTGCTAGTTGTATCCGTCGCTTGATTTCGTCAGTTTCGTTGGCATCACTCGATAGATTGCTACCCAGGTAAACGAAGTTGTCCACGAATTTGATGCAAAGGTCCCCTACGTTGATGGTCGTGTGCGCTGGCGTCCTTGTCCTAGATTGCATCATAACTTTCGTATTGTCCTCGTTGATTCGTAGTCCAACTTCCTTTGCTGCGGCGTCAAGTCTAAGCAGAAGTTCTTCTGCATCGGTCAGTTTTCGAGCCATGATGTTAATGTCATCCGCGTACGCTGCCAATTGTGTCGACTTAAAAAGTAGCGTGCCGCTGATGTTTAGGTTCATTGCCCGAATAGCGAACTCAAGCGCCAGGTTGAAGAGCGTGGGCGCTATTCCATCACCCTGCTTCAGGCCACTCAAAGTTTCAAAAGGATCCGTCAATCTATTCTGGATCCGGACTTGGTCATCGCCATCTTTACAAGTCTCACTAATTTGCCCGGTATACCAAATTGCAGCATGATGCTATATAGAGCACCTCGGTTGATGCTGTCATATGCTTGTTTAAAGTCGACAAAGATTTGGTATACGTCGACGTCGTATTCCCAGCACTTTTGCAAAATTAGCTTGACCGTGAAGAGCTGGTCGATTGTGGAGCGACCAGATCTGAAACCGCCTTGATACTCGCCAATGATTTCTTCCGCGAACGGTTTAATCCTATACTCCAGGATTTTTGACAGGATTTTGTAGGCCGTACAGACTAAGGAGATGCCTCTGTAATTCTCACACCGCAGTTTATCTCCCTTTTTATGTATGGGACAGATGATGCTTCTGCGCCAATCGTCTGGGATCACCTCAGTCTCCCATATTCGCAGCAGTAGTTGATGTAGCGCACTTAATAGACCCGCCCCACCAGACTTGAGTAGCTCAGCTGGTATGCCGTCAGCGCCCGGCGCTTTGTTCCTTTTCAGTGAACGCAAGGCGAGATCAACTTCTTCTACTGTAGGGGATTGTGTGGATGGGGGTTGACCAACGGTATCGTCATAGAGCTCAGATGCTGCTGCCAGGATGTTTGATGGCGGATTCAGAAGCTCTTCGAAGTAGGACGCCCATCGTTTGCTAATACTTTCGGTGTCGCTGATAATATTTCCATCTTTGTCCTTACAGAGGCTAGTCCTGGGTTGGTAGCCGTTTTTAATAGTGGTTACTAATCTGTACGCTTGTCTGGTGTTCTTACTAACTAGGTTTACATTAATGTTCATCAACTGCTCGTCAAAGTATTTCCGTTTCTTACGCCTAATTATTCTATTGGATATTCGCCGTAGCTCGTCATATTTTTCCTTTTTGGCTTTGGTTGCACGTTGGACCCATTGTCTGTAGGCCTCGTTCTTTGCGTCAAGTGAGTTTCTGCATTCTTCGCCAAACCATTCATTTCGCGCTCGTCGGGCTTTGTATCCCACAACGTTTTCTGCCACATTCTTGATTGAATTTTTGAGCTCCTCCCAGAACTCGTGGACACCCACGTTGCTGGAGTCGCGCAGCATTGGTGAAATTCTTTCCTCAAGCGCGCTCGTATACGTCTGAGCCGTACAGTCGTTCAGCAAATTCTCAACTGCGAAGATTTTGGGAGGGCTGAATCTCGATTGGTGCACTGAAATGCAACCAGAGAGAATTAAAAATTCATCAGGCTAGTTCAGTCGAGTCTCTCGCCAGCTTGTCAAATAACACTCTCATCAGCAACTGCGTCAGAAACGAAACGACTCCAACGACAAACAAAGGAAAAAAAACAAACAAGTAGCTGATAAGCTATGATGTTGAAGCGATATAAACATAAATCCGGAAAAAAACTCAGTAACAAAAAGTATTTCTATTTATACACACACAATAAAATTGAGCGCGGATTTAAAATATTAATTAATATTTATTCCAGGCTTCTATGAATTAAAGCAAATCATAATTACCGTGTAAATATCAGAATTAATAACGAGTAGAAAATCAAACTCTCAAGCAAACTCTTTAAGATTAACTTTCAATGCAAATCTCATGTTTTTTAACTTAAGGGGGAAAATACATGTAACTGCTAAAAAAACCGATTTTTTTATTACATCAAAATGTTTGAAATGCTGTTAAAATATAATAAAAAACGCTTTGAAGCGATATTCGTATTAGTTCTCGAGTTATAGACAGTTAAAGACAGCGCGGCGTTCCCCAGGTCGGTGGAGCTTTAAAACTTTAAACGCGTTTTTCTCAAAGTAGTACTTTTTCAACTGCCGTTCAAAATATCTCAAAAAATATTGAATCGATTCGGCTCAAATTTATACTACAACTACAAAAGAGTATTATCTTCTCGTTGAACCTAAATGTTATTGTAATTTCAGAAAATAATTTGTTTATTAATGTTTAAAGTTTGATTTTTCTGAAAAATAATCGATTTTTATGGTTAATCTAACATTAATGTAAAAATTTAATTTTTTTTAATAAATTTTATTGGTTCACCTATGAATTATATATTTCATTAGCATATTTTTTTTTCTCTGAATGTTGCAAGTTCCCCGGAAAAGGCGTTAAGTTGTACGAGGCAGTTTTTGATGTGTTTTTTTCATTCGTTCGCATCGCCGCCATTTTGTGTTGAAAAATTATTAAAAAAATATTTTCATTTACTGTGAGACATGTACTTTAAGGATTTAATATTAAACGTTTTCTGAATGAACAATATATATACAGGTATATTTTAAATCAATCTGAAATTAGCAATTTTTTTCGATTTTACATGTATTTCCCCCTTTAATTATTATCATACAGATGGTATATATCTATAAATACAAAGAAAAAAAAGAAGACAAGCAAAATAAAAATTAATATTACGATGGCTGACACTGACAAGAACAAAACAAAGACTGCACGACACTCACGACAATTAGTCAGATCTGTGTACGGACGTTAATAAACAGCAATATCGACTCATTCCTAGAACATTCGAATGAAATTAAGTCAAGGCAATTAGGAAAGGTCTTTCCATAAATAATTTCAACTTTATTTCATCATCTAAAAAAAAAAAGAAAATTTACCATACAGAAATATGGCCAATTAGTTTCTTTTTTTCTTGCTTTAGTTTAATTTATTTTTGCGGCCAAAAGCAGTGGGCGGAGAGACCCCTAACATCTATGGTCTTGGCCCCAACAACATCAGGCGCCTGAGGCTGTCTGCCTCATCCTCGGGCCTGTCGAAATAGAGGCAATTATTCCCCTTTTTTTCAGGTTTATATTCGCGTGTTTTCTCGGTCCCTCTTCAGCAGAACGCTAGCAACGTGATAGGTTCGTAGCCCATGCCTGAGAGCTGCTTTTGGCCTTTTACGAACAAAAGCCCCTTGCCCTTTTTAATTGTGGCTAGTCTATATACATTTTGGCAGATGAAATATACGTAGCGTCCCCTTTTGTTTTCTGGGAGCAAGTCCGCCCCATTTTCAAGTGACTCACCCCAGCCGCGTAGAGCTAACAAAGCGGCCAACCAGCATCCGTCGGGGTTGGACTAAAGGGTGCTCCGCTAATGCGGACGAGGAGCCTTCACAGCCATTTCTAGGGCACCCTGCTCCCGGGGCACTTTTTTTTCTAGCTTCACCCTCACCTTTTCTGCTTGTCAGATCTTTTTCTGGACTTCGGTACAGTTGAGACGCCTGCGAGCATCCCTTCTATTTCGTTAATCGCTACAAAATGCCATCTGCCTCTTTGTACGTTCGCACTACTATCCCTATAGGCCACTCGCCCATTGGGAGGTTCGGATCGTTGACAATCACCAGTTCACCTTCCCGTAGGTTCGTTTCATTCGATGTGCACTTACTTCGTGCGATTAATGTCGGGAAATATTCGCGAAGCCATCTCCTACAAAAAGAATCAGCATAAGCCTGTGAAATTTCCATTGATTTCGTAGCAACATATCCTTCTCATCACATGATACGGATGCGGATCTTCCAATTAATATGTCGTTTGGAGTGATGCTACAATTGTCAGTATCACCCCCCGACACGTAAGTTAACGAACTGATATTTACTATATATTCGATCTCTGTGAACGTGCTTGCTAATACCTCGTCGATTGGGTGTTTATCCGTCATGATGGCAAATAAAGTTTTAAAACATCCAATTAGTCTTTCCCACGCACCTCCATTAATAAAGGTGAGATAAATTTCCACTCAATTTGTCTATTGGCCAATTCCGCTTGTAAACGTTCTTCGTTAATGTCTTCATAGGCTTCTATTAGGTCCCGACTAGCCCCTCGAAAGATCGTACCTTGTCGATCCAGAATGTTTTAACTAATATAATATTGCAAGACTCGGAGCTGAGTTAATGAGCGATTTCAACGTGTATCGCTCTCATTGTCAGGCATGTAAAAAGAACACCATAGCGCTTCTCAATATTTCGTCCTAATTTGACATAAAAAGGTCCAAAGTAATCAATTCCCGTCGCGGTAAAGGGTTTTTCCTTCGGTAGTAGACCCATTTTCGGTTGTACTGGTTTGCATTTTCGTTTTTATTAATAGAAGCAATCGTAGAACAGTTTTTTAGTGACAGAACATAACTATAGAATCCAAAATGTTCGTCTCACTTCATTTATTACTGTTTCCAAGCCTTGATGTCCAATTTTTTTTATTGAAAGTGTAATATCAATCAACATACGGGTTTTCAATCATGATATTTTCGACGTTTTGTATTCTTCCTGACACGAGCAGAATATCGTTATCATCCATTACAAGTGCGAGTTTTCGCAATTTCCCTTTATATTGTTCCTCGAGCCTTTCATGTTTTATAGATCTTTAGGAAACTCAAATTTTTGTACGATTTTCCAAATTTGTTTCTCACTCCAGAGTAATTCTTTTCAAAAACTTTTCGACTATCACGTAGACATTTCAAATTACCTATGAAACGTTTAATGCACACAGTTATACGAAGTAGCTTGATCCAGCTGGAATCAACTTTTTATTGGTGGTAGTGGAACTTTTGATGGCTCAATTAAGGTTAAATTTAAGTTGATATCAATTGCTTCCTGGGATGATGGAGATTCATTAAAATGGTATTCACTAAATGTTCACACATGAACTAGACAACATATACTAGCAAGTTGAATGTACACAATTAGGATTAGAAATATAAAACTACATTAAATATAAATCATATCATAATTAGAATTTGCAATTCAATCGCAATCAAGAAAATCAACCGCAAATGCATGGCTACTAAACTACACCGGACGTTTGTCTCAACTAAATCTCCATCAGCTGGCATAAGTCAATACTATGTGCTGTCAGCATACAACACGAAGTAAAATTTCCCTTCGAGAGTCGAAGCTTTTAACAAAATGTCAAAAGTTCGCCATTTTATGAACAAATAATCAACATTTTATCCGCAATCAATAAATATTATTGATAAAAATGAATAACTGGAAACGGTAGATAATTTAATTTGCTAGTGAATTGAATTAATTCTACCAAGGAGGGGATAAAAATTAACCAGAAATCGGATTAAAATTGAATCGGCGATTAAAACATGGCGCACTGCAACTATATATAAGGCGCACGCAGCAGCGACTCATTCTCTTTTTTCCCACTGTCATTTAGCAGAGGTATGCACTTTGGTGACATTCTGCTAATATATGCAGCATTTTTTTGGATCTTTTTCAGAAAGAACCAAACGAGCAACGCTCACTTCTTACGTTGACATTTAGCAGAGGATTCAACGGGGATCACCAATCATCAATTCAGACGATCATCGGCAGTCACTCACGCTGACATTTAGCAGAGGATTCAACGGTGATTACCAATCATCAGTCCAGACGATCATCGGCAATCAGTCACGGTGATATTTAGCTTTGGATTCAACCGGGATAACCAATCATCAATCCAAGCAATCATCGGCAGTCACTCACGCTAGCATTTAGCAGATGATTCAAAGGGATTACCAATCATCAATCCAGACGATCATCGGCAGTCACTCACGCTGACATTTAGTAGAGGTATGCACTTGTGTGTCAGTTTGCTAATATATGCAGCTTTCTTTCTAATTCTGTAAGTTGATCCGTGCTGACATTCTTGGCAGAGATATGCACAACGTGTCATTCTGCCAATAGATGCAGCACTTTTTGTTTGTATAATTTAATTTGTTGCTGACAATTTTGGCAGAAGTATGCACCTTTGTGACATTCTGCCAAGATATGCAGCATTTCGCAATTCTATAATACTCATTAATATTTGACTATTTTGACAGAGATATGCACTTGCGTGACATCCTGCCAATAAATGCAGCACCTCTCATATAACACAATTTTATTAGTGCACTTATTATCTCATATAGTCAAAGAGTGTTTTGAAATATTTCTCCCTTTGTAACTATTTCGGCATTACGTTATAAGTAACTAAGTTCTTTCCAACTCGTTGAAGGGACGTGAAATTGTTCATGTTGAAATAAATTAGTTCTGATTGAAAGCCCGCATATTTTTACTTTTTCTTTAGAGAAACCTGCCTCCTTCCGAAGGTTATTTAATTTCTTACTTGCTGAGAACCACTAACGTAGAGAAATTTGGGCCCCTTGAACCAATCATGACATAAGCTCCAACTGATCGAAATTTTTTATCGGTCTATCAAGCTTGCATATATCAGCTGTGTTCTGATTCGAGGGAAGCCAGTGCCATTCAGCTGCTTCCGAGAGGTCTAAAATTTCTCATATTTTTACAGGAACGAACGTTTATCGGATTTTATCCAGTTCGAAACAGTACGAGCATCTGTCCAAAAGAACTTCTTCTTTACAGTTAGATCGATAGACGTCACAACTTTTTCGCATAATTTCGCTCGCTTAAGTGCTGCTGATAGCTCCATTTTTGGAATAGTTATCGTTTTAAGTGGTGGTACCCTCACTTTTGCGGCTATCAAGACTACCTTGATCGCATTGTAGTGACTAATTCGTGCATACAATGATGTTGCGTGTTGCATTTCTGCAGAGCTTAGAGATATAAACCTTGGTATGTTTGAATTCTTTAAGTTCTTTCAACCAGTTTTTCCATTTTGTATCATCGTAGAACTGGTAAAATCGTACCATCCGATGCCCGATCGTCAGATTTCGTGGAGAAGGATTTTCGCTTTCATCATTATTGTTGACAATAGTCCCAGTGGATCGAACATTGACATAACAAGCTTGAGCACTTGTCGCTTTGTTGGTGTCTTCTCGTCGCTTATGATATCTGCTTCGATTTTATGAAAGTTTAATGCAAATCCAAAGGTATCATATACTGAATTCCATTCCGAGAATCCGTTGATTTTTTTGTGGCGATCGATCCAATGAAGACGTCGCTTCGATCTATCTTATTTCTGGCGAAAGATTTCCATTCACAAACTCAGAATTTGAAGTAATTTTTTTGAGACTGAAGCCAGCTTTTGAATGAATCAAAATAACCTCCTTTATAATTTGCAGTGCATCGGCTTAATTTTCCACGCTGTAGAGAAAATTATCTCCATAGTGATCATTTATAATTGCCATTGCTGTTTTTTCATGAGTCACCATGTATTTTTTCGCATTATAGTTCTTTACAAACTGAGCTAGAAATGGCGATGAAGCAGTTCCAAAAAGCATCGCTTTCATCCGATACACTTTAAGTATTTTCTCGGCTTTCAGTAAATTACGCCAAAGAAAGGATTGTGTGTAGCTATATCATCTGTGATTTCTACTCTATTGAATATTTCTTCAATATCGCTTGTGAAAGCAATCTTATGTGCTCTGAATTTACAGAGCATACTAAATAATGATGTAAGGATAGCCAGTCGGGACCAGACCAGTGGCGGCTCGTGAAAACCAATTTGAGTGGGGCTAGCTTTCAAGGAGAAGAACCTACTTATACTGGGAATTCTGAACGGTTTTTTAGTCCACCCATGAAGAATTGCAATTAGAGTGGTTGGCGATTTTCACGACAAAAAGTGTACTTGCCCCGACTCGGAAAAGTCGTTACATATATAGTTCGAGAAAATACTAATAAATATTCGCTTCTACTTATTGCTTAGGTAAATTTTCCACGCACTTATTTTTCTACTGAGAAAGTGTAGCATTCGCCTACCCGAATCATCTCGGCGGCATGTGCTCGACATATGCATGGGCACGTGTAACGACCCCCTTAACCATCAATATTCAATTTCTTCCCATATTGAATATCAAAACACCATTCGCCCAAAAATACTTCCAAATCCACTAAAAACAGTGCTTTGGTATTTCCGGAGCTCATTCCCAGCTACTATTAATTACTGGCAATGAGCTCGGATCCATGAAATTGTTGTTGTTGAGTTTGGTGGAATTTTCGAGCCGCCGCGACTCGATCTGTTCACTACGACGATTTTGTTGGTGGCCGGCACGAAAAGCCACTAACAAAAACCATAGACCCAATGCTCGCACCCCATCTGAAGAATGTCGAAATTGCGAGCGTGGGAAAATGTTCATGCGATCGAGCAGCGTATGAGGCAGCAATAGGTTTCCGAGAAAAATTCTGGGAACCTGGACGTGGATGAGGAATTGATTGATTCCCTGAACGGGGCGCAAGAGATACGTCGGCAGTTCGTACGGGTGGGTTGTTGAGGTCGGTCCGTGTGTGAGCTGCTGGTGGGTAATAACTCGTGCTTGCAAGACAATAAATTTCACACTAAAAGGTAGTAAATTACACACGTTTGTAGAGATTTTAACGTAACTGTGCAAGGAGTGTGGTCGGTATTTGAATGTGGTGAAATCCACAACGAAAATTTTAGTTGAAAGTGACGATATTAGTTTGATGTTTCACGTTGGGAAAATTGCAGTTTTTGTGGTCCTGTGAATGGTTTTGTAGTGATGAATCGATCGAAAAAACATATAAGATCGAGTAGTTCCGAAGAGCAATAAATTAAAAGCTATCAAATAAATCCAGTAAAGATGCGAAGTGAAGCCCAATTAGAAACTGTCTAAGTGTGTGCAGTTTTCCCCAGTGCAATGTAGCCTAGAAATCAAAGTGCAGCAAGAAAAATGTGCTTTATGGTATGAGCTGTAGCCACTCCAGATTCAGTTGTTACGCTTAGCGGTCTGCCGATGCGAAGTTGGTGTAGATATTTGGTTTTTGGTCACTGATTCTGCGACCCGTGTGAATTCGAAATTCTTAATTTCAGTGAAGTTCAGTTCGAGCAAATCTCACAGTCTCGTGTACGCCTTGTGATTCAGTAGTTATTAACACATTTCTAGATGCATCAATTTTGTTTCGGTGTAAACTGTGCTTGTAGTGTGGTTACGCCCTGCAGTTAGATCATTTTCTTGAATAATAAATCTAATTTTGTTGCGAAGATGGATAATGCAACAGAAGGTTATACTGTCAAGAGGAAAAGTGCCAAAACTGCCGATGGAAGTTGCCCACAAAAATCGTGATAAATTTATGATAAATCGGCTAAAAGATAAGTTCTCTTGATGATAAATCTTCATTAATTCCCTAGTGAATTACCTCAGATTGCTCGAATACATACCGGGCACTGATTACCGAGGTGCACACTCTATATATGTAGGTATTCATTTTTCAATAGTGTGGCGTATATATTCCCAGGGTATCTGTCATCGGATATTAAGCCACAAAAATTTAGATGTTGGCGTACTTGCCCGACAACCACCTGAGACTCTGGTGTGGATCCATTGGCCTAAGTGGTTAAAGTTTTAGGTGCCAGGTTCCCGCATAAATTTCTGATCTCCAATCAGACAACCGACATAGTTATATCGTGGTCTGTGTGACGCGATAGATTCCGTGCAAGTGGTTTTCATAGAATCGAAACCATTGCTTGGAGTCGATTGTAGGCTGACCGGAAAGTCCGATATGAAAGACCATCAAGTTGTTGAGTCGTTGCATTCGAAGAAGCACCAGATTATTTGAGCTCACAACTACAATCCGCTGCTGAATTAGCTGGTTCACCTCAAGTTTCAGAATGATTGGAAGCGGTAAAAACATTATTATAATTAATAAGACTGCTTTTATGGCATACATACAATATAGTTTTTCGGCAATAAGATACATTAGGACTAGTTTCATAGTTTTACAAACATTCTACACAATTCTTTCTGCATATATTTTCTGCTTACGAGATATACTTAAACTGTCGGAAGAAACTATTTAGACTAAAATGGCTAATTGAAAGTAATTGTGAAATCTTTGAACAGCGATTGGCTTGTGGATACACAAACACCTACACTTATCTCACTTACATTCCACAACTCACCACACTACTTGACATCATACACAACACATAAAAATTCACACATCAAGTAGGCTAAGTTTAAAAATGAAAAAATTGTAAAAAGGAGAATTGAATATGAAATGTCAATTGAGTTAAGAAACTAGGCTGATTATTAATATTAACGGAGTTTAATATGTTATAAATAATTGAAAACTGTTAAAAACAAACATTGATTAGAACTTATATTAAAACTGTTTAAATCAACATTTATTGAAGTTTGTTTCAATAGAAAGATTAAATGAATATTTTATTATAGATAAAAATATAAGGAAGTTTCTGCTTCCCATATTGGTGACCCCGATAGGAACACGCCGAAGCCTGGATCGCTGAGACTTGACAGACGAAAACAGAAAAATATCGAATCATTCTGCCGGAAATCACATTTCTTCGCTTTATCGAAGAAATTCAACAATCAACAATTCAAAAAAAACAACTTCAAGGCGTTGACGCAGACGGTCCATTGCAGCACGTCCAATTGCCACTTGCTCGTCTACGATTCTAATCATTGCAAAATAGCAACAAGTCAAACGAGACTACGCGGAAGTCAGCGGCAACAAGCAACAGCGAAATCCGCACGGAGCAGGAAATAGCACAAGCACTCGCAATACTATGAGGTATGTGATAATTAGCAATTAAAACGAAAAAAGCGCTTGAATTTCGGGATAAATATCGTCTTGAAATTATCCTATGACAAAATTCTGTCCTTCTGTGGTTCGAATCCTCCGCATCAGCTCAGGCAAAATCACGTTTTGTAGCAGCACTCGAAAATAAATCGACGAACTATGGTTAAAGCAATCGCACTCTAAAATTTTAGATTGCTTACAGGACGCATTGAATCTAGTCCCGAACGATCAGGATGTCTATAAATCACTAGATTCAACAGATAATACAAGCAGAAAATTTTTTTTTATTAAATGATTTTGCACTGAAATTCACGCAAACTTATCAAAAATTAAAAAGCCTCGTGCCTTTTAAAACTGAAATAGCTCATTGGCAAATCCGAGCTTCACTACTTGTCAAAATACCTTCAAAAAGAATTTCAACGCTGCTACATCTATCACCGACGTCGAAAGCTCCATAAATTAAATTTGGATATATTGTTATAATTATAATTATACAAGATTCTTAGCTATAATTACACATATTACACCTTCCTATATTTACACACTTTTCAGCCATAATATTTTTCTGCCGCGTTTCGTTCGTTTCGTCGCGTAACTCCGTATAATGTCGTTGGACAATGAGGATGCGGTTCCCTCAGGCGCGTCATTCGGTGCTGAAATTTTCGCGACATCCGTCAAACCACCCGTTTTTTGGCAAGAAGAGCCAGCTTTGTGGTTCTCCCAACTGGAGAGCCAGTTCGCAAAAGCTGGTATTAAGAGCTCGGAGACCAAATACCACTACGTGATCTCCTCGCTGGGTTCGGCGGAGCTGAAGGTGGCCAGGGACGTGGTTGCGAGCCCGGATCCTGATTCGCCTTACGAGGTCCTCAAGAGGGCGCTTGTATCGCGGCTTTCAGCCAGCGATTCTGTGAATCTCAAGCACCTCTTGGGGAACCTCTCGTTAGGTGACAGACAGCCTTCCCAGCTGCTTCGGGATATGAAGCAGTTGGGAGGTGCTAAGGTTGGAGACGACCTGTTGAGGACCCTCTGGCTGCAGCGGCTTCCGGAACAGACGCAAGCCATTTTAGCCTGCTCTCCGGAAGCCAGCCTCAACAAGTTGGCGGAAACAGCCGACAAAATTGCTGAGGTATTCGTTCACCCACAAATAAATTCAGTCGCTGTTTCCCACCAGCAGTCAGAGGTGGCCGAATTAACGAAACAGGTCGCTGCGCTGACGAAACTCGTACATCAACAACTAAGATCGCGTTCGAGGTCCCAAGGAAGATCTCGCTCGCAGCCGCGTCGCCGAAGCCGGTCACGAGGGACTGGTGTTTGTTGGTACCACAACAAATATGGCCCAAACGCTATTAAATGCGTCTCTCCATGCGCCTTCAAGGCTGGTTCATCAGAACCAAAAAACTAAGTCGCTGTTCTCTTCAGACGGTAAGAAAACGCGACTTGTCACCTAGCCGTCGTCTAATTCTTCACGACAACTTGTCTAAACGACACTACTTGATTGACACAGGCGCAGATATTTCGGTGCTTCCAGCACCTACTACCGGAAAACTTCCACCTTCTGGTATGCGACTTGCCGCGGCAAACCAGTCGACCATCAATACCTATGGACGAAAGGTAATCAAACTAGACCTGGGACTCCGTCGTGAGTTTTCATGGGATTTTATCATTGCCGATGTCTCTAGACCCATTTTAGGCGCAGACTTTCTCTGCCACTATGGGCTAGTCGTCGACTTGGCAAATGCTATCCTTGTGGATCCTCTTACTTCGCTTTCATCGAAAGGCACATTCACATCATACAAGTGTCCAAAACTAAGTGTTTTGATTGAGAAAACCTCTGATCCACGGATGCATGCCCTTCTCACCAAATACCATGCCATCACGGTCAACACAGGGTTCTCACAACCCTGTAAACATAAGGTGACACACCACATTTTGACCACAGGCCCTCCGATAGTATCGAGACCACGTCGACTTGCACCAGATAAGCTCGCGGCGGCTAAGAAGGAATTCGATTTCCTGCTACAGCAGGGAATTTGCCGCCCCTCAAACAGCAGCTGGTCTTCTCCGCTACACATGGTACGCAAGAGTAATGGGGAATGGCGTCCTTGCGGCGATTACAGACGCCTTAACGCCATAACCGTCCCGGATAGATATCCGATCCCCATTATTCAAGACTTCTGTCATGAATTACATGGCAAAAATATCTTTTCCACCATAGACCTGACTAAGGCCTACCATCAAATACCAGTCGAGCCGAACGATATTCCAAAGACCGCCATCTGCACACCTTTCGGACTCTTTGAGTTCACCCGAATGACTTTCGGACTTTGCAACGCGGCACAATCGTTCCAACGCTTCATCCATGAAGTCCTACACGGATTAAAATTCTGTTTTATCTATCTCGACGACATTTTGGTAGCTTCGACTTCCGAAGAAGAGCATCTTGTTCACTTAGAGCAAATTTTCAAAAGATTAGCGGACCATGGTCTTATTATCAACATGGAAAAATGCCATTTCTTTCGACCTTCAATCAAATTCTTAGGTCATGAGGTTTCACCGAAAGGTATTAAGCCCTCCCCAGATCGGGTTGAGGCAATATCAACAGCTAAACTCCCCAAGACGGTTAAAGACCTAAGAAGATTTTTGGGGATGGTCAACTTTTATCGTCGCTTTCTTCCTCACACAGCTGAGATGCAGCAACCACTCAACGCCTATCTTTGTGGCTCTAAAAAAGATGGTGCTAAGACAATCAACTGGTCAATGGAAGCTAGCAAAGCTTTCGACCAAGTCAAGACTGGTTTAACAGAAGCCACTCTATTGTCCTTTCCGGACTCAAACGCCGAGCTTGGTCTATTCGTAGACGCTTCCGATTCCGCCATCGGGGCTGCTCTGCAGCAAAAATGTCAAGGCTCTTGGCAACCCCTTGGTTTTTACTCGGCCAAATTAAGCGACGCACAAAGAAAGTATAGTGCATACGACCGCGAACTCTTAGCGGCTTATCAGGGCATTCGTTATTTCCGATACTTTTTGGAAGCCCAAAGGTTCACTCTATACACCGACCACAAACCACTGACTTTTGCTTTTAAACAAAAGCCAGAAAAGGCCACACCACGTCAACTTAGACATCTAAGTTATATAAGTGAGTTCACTTCTGACATTCGGCATGTCTCTGGTTGCAACAACGTTGTTGCTGACGCACTCTCTCGTCTAGAAGAAATCATTCTTCCCAGTACTCTCGACTTTGCCGCAATTGCCTCGTCCCAAGCATCGGACGCAGAGTTTCAGAAGATTCTCAAGGACTCTAAATTTGTTTTAATGAAACAACCAATCTTTGGCACCAACGTCGACATTTTTTGTGAAGTGTCTGGCCCAACCATTCGACCTTATATTCCTCACACGTTCAGGAAACAGGTGTTCAACTCAGAACATAATATTGCTCACCCTGGTATTCGTGCTACAAGAAAGCACATTGCAACTAAATTCTTCTGGCCTTCGATGAACAAGGACATTGCCACTTGGGCCCGAGAATGTCTATCTTGTCAAAAATGCAAGATAACCAGACATGTGAGCAAACCTGTATCGACCTTTCCTACGGTCTCCGAACGTTTTAAGGTCATTCACATCGACATAGTTGGTCCCCTAACACACTCCCAGGGATACACTTACTGTCTCACCATAATCGACCGTTTCACACGTTGGCCTGAAGCAATTCCTTTAGCCAGCATTACTGCCAATGACTGTGCTACTGCTTTACTAAGCACCTGGATTGCTAGATTTGGAGTTCCCCAATACATTGTCACCGACCAGGGCAGACAATTCGAGTCAGCGCTCCATGCTGGGCTTGGTCGACTCTTGGGCTTCGAACGCAATCGTACCACAGCGTACCACCCTCAGGCCAACGGTTTCTTAGAAAGATGGCATCGTACTCTAAAATCGGCTATCATGGCTCACAACGATGTTTCTTGGACTAGAACACTACGTATAATTCTTCTTGGATTACGATCTCTAATTCGAGAAGAATTCACAGCATCACCGGCACAACTCCTGTACGGAGAAAACCTGCGTCTTCCTAGTGATTTTCTTCAAGAAAATCCTAGGAAGATTAGCCAAACAGACTTTGCCTCCGAACTAACGGCTACAATGGCAAAACTTCGACCGGTTGATGCTCAACATCACACAACACCGAAGATATTTATCTTCAAGCAACTCGACTCTTGCTCACACGTCTTCGTCAGAGTCGATTCTGTTCGTCCACCACTCATTCCACCGTACGACGGTCCTTTCAAAGTCCTAGCCAGACATATTAATTATTACACTCTGGAAATCAGAAACAAATCCGTCAATGTTTCCATTAACAGGCTCAAGCCTTGTTACTCGTCATCCTCTACGGAACCTGTTGACAATTCTTCCAGTAACCAGCACGCATCAGCAACCTCGACTGCACCATTACTGCCTCCAGCTCCCGAAAAGAGACCAGCGAGGAAAGTTACATTCGCTCCGTACGTCTCTCTAGCTGGGAGAACCACAAAGGTGCCACTCTCCTACGCCTCGCGATAACGCGTAAAACGCTGGCAGGGGAGTATTGTGGATACACAAACACCTACACTTATCTCACTTACATTCCACAACTCACCACACTACTTGACATCATACACAACACATAAAAATTCACACATCAAGTAGGCTAAGTTTAAAAATGAAAAAATTGTAAAAAGGAGAATTGAATATGAAATGTCAATTGAGTTAAGAAACTAGGCTGATTATTAATATTAACGGAGTTTAATATGTTATAAATAATTGAAAACTGTTAAAAACAAACATTGATTAGAACTTATATTAAAACTGTTTAAATCAACATTTATTGAAGTTTGTTTCAATAGAAAGATTAAATGAATATTTTATTATAGATACAAATATAAGGAAGTTTCTGCTTCCCATAGGCTTTTAAGCGCTGTCGCTTGCATGCAACACTTTAAACGCATAATTTTTCGAGATGCATGTTCAGGGACTTTAAATTGTAATATCAAATATCTACAATTTCACCCTATTTGCGTGAAAATTAATTCAAAGGATTTTTGAAAATGCATTGTTTAAATGGATACTCTTAAGTTAAATGTTACAAAGTTACAAAGCCATTTATTGTTTTACGCTGATTCCCAATTTCACTTATGTATTCCCATGAAAATACTTTCTCTTTTCCCGTTAATTCGAAATTTTTGCATGTGTTTAATTTCCTGGCATTTGAAAGGCAAGCAAAACAAGTTCATTATTTATTATAAAAATAAAAAAAAAAGGTTGCTAACAAATACCCATATACCAAATCACCAGAGTTAATCTTTGATATTTTATTAATAAAATGATTGGTTTCTGAAATATTTCTAAAAAAAAAAATTATATTCCAATATTAAAGAAAAGAAAAACAAAATTCTAGAAAGCATTGCTAGAAATTAGAATAAGCTAGGGATACAGAGAAAAGGTTGAACTGTAAAAAAAACATCCCTATTAAATCATATTTACGAAATTTAGCAATTTATAAATTATCAACGTTTAACCCAATGTTATACAGCAACTTTTTAAGTAA
This sequence comes from Nemotelus pantherinus, assembly GCA_963978885.1. Taxonomy (NCBI): domain Eukaryota; kingdom Metazoa; phylum Arthropoda; class Insecta; order Diptera; family Stratiomyidae; genus Nemotelus; species Nemotelus pantherinus. Next base: position 190,551,024 of record OZ022264.1, read on the forward strand.
ATTCTATTGCATTTGAAAACAAACCAATATTTCCATGGTTTCAATGTAAGAAAACTTAACAAACACAGCGATTATCAAGAATGTCATTTGAGTAAACAAAAAAATAGAATATACTTGTAAATGTCTGTTAATTAAAACAATTCGTCAAATCAAAAACTAAATACAAACAGATTTATATATACAACAAGAATATTAAACAATCATTACATACTATTGAAATATATATCTATATATTTAGATTTAAAATCTTGAAGAAAAATACATATTAAATATACAATGAGCGCAGTAATTCACCATTGAAGTACAAAACACTTAAGTAATATTTTAAACATAAAATGAGAGAAAAATGAGAAATTCTAATTAAAAGAAATTGAATAAACACAAAGAAACAAGCCATATACATATGCAGCTGCAGTAGAAACAATAAGCTACGAAACGAAAATTAACATTTATCAAAGCCAAATGCATCTATTGTTAATACAAAAAAAAAAAAGTTATCGCAAACTCTAAAGTTTCGAATATCTATTAGAGCGTCCGCACACGGGTCGACATTCAATCGACTCGACTGCGACTCGAACTCGAACTCCTTGCGATTTCCAATGTAAATGAATGGAGACCCGCACACGGGTCGACTTGTGCTCGACTCGGACTCGGTGCGACTGCGACTCGACTGCGACTCGTCTCGCTCGAAGTGTTTGGAACGGGAAATGTCGAGCAAGACGCGTGATATTTTTTTTCGAAATATATGAAAGTGTTTTTTTTTTTTTTATAATGTATGCATTATTAATTATTTTATTTTATGCATTATTATGATTGGTTCTTTGAAAAATATTAGTGTTTCTGATAACGTATCACGTATGTATTTTTTTATATGTTTGCATAATGTAATGTTACATATTGTAATGTTATATACATGAAATGTTCCTATCTATATTTTAATTATGTTGGCCACAAAATAGTTGCACCTATATGTTCATAAAGGATATTGATTTGTGATCATGGTTCCCTTCTTGTCTATAAATCAGCATAGATAAAGCAGAGCACAATTGATACGGGAAACTCGATCGTTTTGCGGAATAAGCCGCCGAAAGCAGAATCAAAGTGGAATTGTTTTTGTGGGACGATTAAAATTGAAAATTTTATAGAAAATGTTTTTTTTACAAAATGGTTTTGAACGTATGCACTGATTCTCATCAGACTCCAGCTTCCAGTGCTAACTTGACTGATGTGACCACTTGCAGTTGGAAATCAGTAATTTTTATTTACGTTAGTTGTGACAAATTTTAACATCTCCGCAAAACGCAAAACAATGGTGTTTGTGTGAGCTGGTGTCTGATGAGAATCAGTGTATACTTTCGAAACCACTTTGTCCAAAAAAAAGTTCCCAATCCCGCAAAAACAATTCCACTTTAGCACCTATATATTTATTCAAGCAACAGCGAATTGTTTATAATATAGTTTCCTAACAAAGAAACAAGCTTGCAATTTTTCAGGATGAATTTCCACTTACTGGAGAAGCTTTTATTGAACACTAGTTGTTGCTGCCAATGGCTAATGATTCGATTGGTATTGACCTTCTTGGATGATATAGCAGTGCCATCTGCGAGGATAGGAATTTTGCACTTAGAGTGTGGAAGAGAGGCGTATACCTATTGAATTTAGTTGGACCCTGGGACATGCTTGTCAGAATATTAATGGAAGTGCTTCATATCGGATTCAATAAAGGTCGGATCGTTATTACTTGTAGTAATCCATAGTGGGGGAATATAAGTTACACGTGACAAAGCGACATATACTAATAACATACAAGTATATAAAATTATTGAAGATCTCTCTAGTAAAATTACTTTCAATAACCGACCAAGACGCACCAGATTTGCAAATCTGCTCAATGAATTCATTCATCACACTACTTATCATATAATGAGCCCATTAATAGGTGCTGTGGATTATTCAATTCTATAAGCAGCCACTACTCTTCGGGGATTACCAAATCAAAATTCAAAAATAACTGGTCCAAAGCCCATTCCACATCCGAACCCGATTAACTTCCATCGTTATTAGCCTAAATTTAATTAAAACAATGTAGAGTAAATGCTACAAAATTTGTGATGTATTGAAATATTTTTGAGGGACAATTTTTATTTTATATTTATAATGATTAATTGTATTTTAGATTTATATTATGGTTTGTTGTTGTGTATGTTGCCTTGTTTCGTAAAATAAATATCTAAATAAATAATATATACTATTGTTTGTTTGTCAAAACTTCGCGTAGAAAACGACCCGTTTCGAGTTCGAGTCGCAGTCGAGTCGATTGCATGTCGACCCGTGTGCGGATGCAATTGTCTACTTCGAGTGTGACGCCTATGACGTTTCGAGTTCGAGTCGCAGTCGAGTCGATTGAATGTCGACCCGTGTGCGGAGGCACTTACTCAAAGTAATTTAGGGAAAATGCTGGAACTCAATAATCCAGATGATAAAATATAGTTTATATTTTTTGTAAACGAGATTTCGAAACAAAGAAATATGTACATCAATCTATAAGGCACATATCCAGGCGCTCAGGTATAAAGAAAACAATACACAAAACTTCGCATGGAAGGAAATAAGTGCTAAAGAGATTCCAAAAGAACTAATAATATTGGACTCATTATCTTCTTTTTTTTTATTTTTTTTTTATAAATTTAAATAAATTAACTATGAGTTGTTAACTTAAAATCCTTGGCCTTTTTATTGGGCGAAAGCCCGGGAGGACTTCTTGTTGCAGGTTCGCGAGGCCTGGCTGGCCAATGAAGAGTTAGAGTTCATTTCCTAGATTTTCAGCTATTATAAAAGGGAGGGATACTGGCCAAATAGATTTGTTTGAACATGGCCAGTATCAGAGGGTGGAGAACCCCAGACCATCGGGGTCAGGGCTCCGTCACCATCGGGGGCCCGGGGCTGTCTGCCTCACCCGGGTTCCTTTGAAAAGAGAGGCAGCGTTTTCCCCCTTTTTCCTCTTACCAATTTAATCTTCTGGCTCCGTGTGTCGTCACGAGCACTGGGTTTGCTTAGCCAGCCCATGTTGCAGAGCCACGGGTAGTGTCTTTTACGGACCTATGCCCCTTTTTCCCTGGGTATATTTTTTTTATATACCAGTTTGCGGCTACCTTATAATGACGGATGAATTATAAGTAGCATCCCGTTTTCAGAGAGCCAACCGACTCCATTGTTTTAAAGAACCCACCCCAGCCGCAGCGAGCTAGCAAAGCGGCACCCCAGCATCTGTCGGGGTCGGTTAGAGGGTACTCCGCTCATGCGGACGAGGGGCCTTTCGGGCATTTTCTAGGGTACCCTGCTCTCGGGGCAATTCTTTTTTTTTATTTTTGAATTTGCCTCTTGAATGGCAGTAGCCATTCAACTTTTTGAACCTTAGCACTCTTGGTTCTGGACTTCGGTCTGGTTCTGAGTTGTGCTAAGGAGCTTTATTCGCTATAAAAGCAAATCTACCACCTGATCATTAAAATATGAAATATTTTTTTTACAGATAGATAATACCGTCAATGAACTGAAACGAATTTACTCACTGTGCTAGATTTTAAGTTTCACTATTTTTCAGATTACTGAATCAACTTTCAGATTTTTCAGTTATAACTGCAGTAGCTAAATCTATTTCATTGAAATTAATTGTTTGTGAAACAGAAGTGAATCCCTTATTATTTTTTAAAATATAGTTCTGTAACGGATAACATATTTCAGAACATTTTATCATTATACATTCATTTCAACTGGTTTTTCAAAGGCCATGTATCCAAAAATGAATAATTCTTTACTTTTGTTTCAATATTTTTGGCAGAATTTTGGTGGCAGGATTTTTAAATTTTAACATGGATTTATTACATTGAAAGCTTATACATGATCGAAATTATCAAAAATATACTTCAAGCTGGATTAAAATTCTATCCCTAACTTCTTTTCTTATCACGCGAAGATCCTACATGGAAATAAGCATTCTTTTTGTCATTCATTCGTTATGATTAGGCTGGCTTAATTTCAAATTATTCATAATTGAGCTAATAGATTTTGTTAAATATTTCAGGTTGGGACCCTAAAATGTCATTTGTACTGCGTGAGTGCAAAATATTATAGAGAACATTTGCCTCCAGGCTTTTGGAAACATATTGCACAAAATGTTATTGAAAATTTCTGTGAATTTCTATCGATCTTGAGGGACCTCTTTGACCTTCTGAAATTTCTGAGAAGTATTAACACTTCGAAGAGCACGAAAATAAAAAAGAAAGCACGCGTCTTTTTGTCGGACGAAGAAGCCAGCTTCAGGACTAAATTAAATTGATTCAGCCGCTCCATCATACATTTGAGAGATAAAGCTCATTT
>OZ022264.1:190567900-190573043 GCA_963978885.1 Nemotelus pantherinus
CCTTGCATACAATTTTGAAAGCCCTTGGATTTTCTGATTGATAGACAGCAAGAGGTTTCAGTTTCAAATCACCTGATGCATTCGCTCCATGAAGCAAAGTAGTCCTGGATTTTTCTCCCTTAAAGCCAGGAGCTCTTCTTTCTTCAATCGAAAGAAATGCCCTTGAGGGCAAGCGTTTCTAATACAGGCCTGTTTCGGAAACATTAAACCCCTGCTGCGCACAATATCCTCTATTTTCAATAATATCATGTAAAGTGTTTGGAAAGATCTTCGTTGCGTCATAGTCCGCACTATCTGCTTTACCTGTTACTTTTACATTGTAGATATTACTTCTTTTCTTGAAGTTTTCAAACCATCCATTGCTGGCAACGAAAGTAAGCTATTTTTCTTCGCCTTAATAGTTAACGTGCTCACCGGCATATTTTGATGGTTCAGGTCTTTGATCCAAATAATCAACATTTTTCCCAATGCAAACGCCAAATACGAAAACTTTCCTATGAAAATCGCGCTTATACCAGAGGAACAGTTTTCATATGTACAAACATCTGTTCTATGAAAACGGCGACGTAAGTCAAGGGATGGACGACGTAATTTCAAGGGTTTGGTCTCAAAGTAATGAACGACGTAAGTCGAAAAAACGCATAACAAGGGAGACGTAAGTCAAGGGATTACTATATATATATATATATATATATAGATAGATATATATATATATATATATATATATATATATATATATATATATATATATATATAAATATGTATGTATGTATATATATATATATATATATATATATATATATATATATATATATATATATATATATATATATATATATATATATATATATATATATATATATATCTATATATATATATATATATACATACATATATATATATATATATATATATATATATATATATATATATATATATATATATATATATATATATATATATATATATTCATTCATTTATTAAAGTCGTCTAATGCAGACTATACACATACAATAAAAATTAATTATTCTTATACAGAATTCGTTTAAGTGATGCTGTAGATAAATGAAAATCAAACTTATAATAAGCTTCGTTAAAGCATCTACTTATTGCAGTGACTGGTTCATTGCAACCATAATTGGTCCGATGTTGAGGGATCGACAAAAAGTTAACGCGCCTGACACGTTTGTTATTAGTATTAAAATTAAGTTGGCTTAAGAAGTAGTTTGAGTCAACGGTGCCATCCAAAATTTTCGCGACAAATAAGATTTTGGAATTTTGACGTCGAGAGTCCAAGGTATCCATTCGTAAAAGATTTAAGCGGTCTTGATAAGGAGGTAGATGTAAAGGGTCATACCACGGAAGACCGCGGAGGCAGAAACGTAAGAACCTCTTTTGAATTGACTCAATTTGGTCTATGTAGACTTTTTGATATGGTGCCCATACAATACTTGCATATTCGACAATAGGTCTGACTAAGCTGCAAAAGAGGGTCTTAGTTAGAAAAATGTCGTTGAATTCCTTCGAACGTCTTCTGACAAAACCTAAGGCATTGCTAGCTTTCACAACAATTGAATCGATGTGATCGTCAAATGTGAAGGATTGATTCAGCAATACTCCTAAATCGAGTACTTTCGCTGATCTATTTAAAGATGTACTCAAAAGTGAGTATTCATAGATTACAGGATTATTTTTGCGTGTGTAAGATATAACCGTACACTTGTCAGGATTAATTAGGAGATTGTTATTGGAACACCAGTTGGCAAATCTGTTTAGATCCTGCTGCAAATCATAGCAATCGTTAAGGTTTCTCACAACTTTGAAAATTTTAGCGTCATCGGCATAAAGAAGAACAGAAGATGACTGTAAAATGGAACCTACGTCATTAATAAATAAGGCGAACAGTAAAGGGCCTAGATGACTACCTTGTGGAACACCAGACGTGGTTCTAATTTCAGATGACAAGGCACCGCGAAAGGATACACGTTGGGTTCGATTCGTCAAGTAAGAGTCAACCCAATTTAAAAACAAGTAAGGGAATTGAAAGGAATGAAGCTTAGCTAAAAGAATAGAGTGATCAAGCTTATCAAAGGCTTTCGTCAAGTCTGTGTAGGCGCAGTCAGTTTGGAGCCCAGCTTCAATTGAGTTGGTTATTTGGTGAGAAAATTCAAGCAGGTTGGTTGTGGTTGAACGACCTTTCACGAAACCATGCTGATACGGAGCCATAATTGATTTGCAATGAAAGGCTACAACATTTGTGACTATGGCTTCAAAAAGTTTTGCGACACAGGGAAGTTTTGCAATAGGTCTATAGTTGCAAGCGTGATTACGACTCCCTTTCTTGAATATGGGAGTGACGGTGGAGTATTTCCACAAATGAGGAAAGATGCCTGTTTTTAAGGATGTATTGAAAATATAAGACAGCACAGGTAGTAGTGACGACACACAATATTTCAAGACCAAGTTAGGTATGCCATCTGGGCTAGGTGTTATATTATTGTCAAGTTTATTAACAAATGTGATAATAGTGACCTCGTCAATTTTTAAATCCTTCATCTCCAAAGAAGAAACTGCTGAGTTCGTCAAGTAGGGTGAAAAGTGTCTGGAGTTTGGAAAGTCCGTACGATAAGCTTTACGGAAAACGGAAGCAAATAAATTACTAATATCAAAGGGATCATCAAAACAAGAGTCGTCAGATTTAAATGTGAGTGGATACCCATCGTTATAAGTCTTAGAATTAACAAAATTCCAAAATCTCTTAGGGTGAGCTTGAAAATTAAATCTTAGCTGTTGCGTATGTCTATGATATGCAAATGCAGCTTCTTTATGATGCAGATCTCTTAATGTGGAAAAACGTTGATAGTCAAGTTCTGAGCGAGTCAGGCGAAACTTTTTCCAGGCTTTGTTTTTAGAATTTTTCAAATGGCAAAGCTGTGGAGACATCCAAGGAAAACGAACCTTGCTTTTAGTGAAGGTAGTTGGCACGCACCGTAAAAAACAGCTAAACAACCGAATGTGGAAATAGAACGTAGCTTTATCAGGATTAGTTTCCTGCAACACGGAGGACCAATCATAGTTAGCAAGCAAGTCACGTATTTGATCGACATTAGCTCGTCTAAAATTAAATTTAAGTTCAGATGTGCTCGATGATAAGTAATTACTAGACTTTGGCTCGAAAATAATGTTGAGTGCACAATGATGCGCGGTTTCGTCGATGAGAGATGATGTGAGGGGTTTCACCACAGTAGAAGAGGCAGCAGTCGAAAAAATCAGGTCCAGCATTTTTCCATTTGCGTTCCGGATGCAATTGGCTTGAAACAAACCAAGTGATATAAATTCGTTTGCAATGTTGATGTCGTGTTGTCCGCCAATAGAAGTAGAGCTCGGAACTTCGAAAGTGCCGTCCGCTGAAGGGCACCAGTTTATTCTAGGTAGGTTGAAATCACCCATTAAGACGACGTCGTCGTTATTGTCCGCAAGGTCGCATATGAGCTGCATAATATGTATAAGCGAAGCATAAACATCATACGAAGAATTTGGTGGCGTGTAGTTGACACCAAAAAATATTTTCTTTGACGTCAGTTGGACTTGGGCACAAATAAATTCATTATTTGTATGCGGTATTTCGATTAGAGATACTTTGAATTTTTTGTGAAACGCCAGAAGAACACCACCTCCGACAGGAGCGTCAGTAAGATCTACATGTCTATCCCGGCGGAAAATAGTATACTCCGAATTAAAAATTTCAGCATTGTGAATATTTGCACAAAGCCACGTTTCGGTGATCGCAATGACATCAAAAGCTTCAGAGTTCGACAGCTCATAGAACATATTAAGTTTAGATCGCATTCCACTTACGTTATATATATATATATATATATATATATATATATATATATATATATATATATATATATATATCTATATATATACATATATATACATATATATATATATATATACATATATATATATATATATATATATATATATATATATATATATATATATATATATATATATATATATATATATATATATGCATATATATATATATATATATATATATATATATCTATATATATATATATATATATATATATATATATATATATATATATATGCATATATATATATATATATATATATATATATATATATATATATATATATATATATATATATATATATATATATATATATATATATATATATATTTATATATCTATATATATACAGTGAAACCTCCGCTTGCGGACACCTCCCATATCCGGACAAATTTTCTTTACACACGCTTGTGGACTCGTTTTGGGAACAAATTGACCTCCAACAAGCGGACTCTCCAATGAACGGACGCGGACACCATATTTTCGTACATTCGATACAAAAAAACCTCTCACCAGCGGACACAATATTAATACGAAAATTTAAATCAAATCGGAAATCCCCCTTATAAGATTGTTATTGTTGAATGTTTGTCGAAGTCGTTGGCTGAAATGTAAAGGGGAATCCCCATTTTAGAAAATAAATTGGTTTGTGTGTGACTGTTATTCGATATTCTGGTTTGATTCTATATGCTTCAGCATAGTTCGCGTTTGTTATACGGTGATTTTTATTTGGAGATATCAGTATGGCTACACGAAACATTATTTCTTTAAATGAAAATAATTCAATAATTAACGTATTTGACAAAGAAAAGCATTCAGTTCGAGAAATAGCTAAGAGGTGATTTTTGGTTACTAATGGAAGTGAAAAAACTATATTTTCCTTCTTTGAAAGCATATTCCAATCTCAGGACCAATTATAAAAGCAAAAGCAACACAAATAGCCAACTAATTGGGATATTGTGAATTTTTGGAGTTGAATGGATGGCTAGAAAAATGGGTTAAAAGGCACAATATAACATTCAAGTGCATAACTGGCGAAGCCTTAGATATTAATCAATTGGACGTTGACCAGTTTAGGGCAAAATTGCCCACTATGTTGTCCGGATATAAACCCGAGGATATTTATAATGCTAATGAGAGTGGCCTGCTTTTTCGTGCTTTACCGGATAAAACTTTCGCCTTGAAATTCGAAAAATGTACTGGTGGCAAACTGTCGAAAGAAAGGCTGACAGTTTTATTTTGTGTGAATATGGTAG
>OZ022264.1:190578243-190623243 GCA_963978885.1 Nemotelus pantherinus
CAAACCGAACAACTCTCGCGTAATTAATCCTATTCTCACTGACTGCAATATTGTCGATGATCATCTCCAAGCACTTTCCAACACTGAACTATTCACAGCCCCTAACATCAGTTCCAGAGTAGTCTCATCTCCGTACAAGAATTTTATTCAGAGAATAAAAAGAATAATTTCCCCAAAGCAAAAAGTCCCGCTTAAACTACCAAACACTAGAAATCTCGATTGCTTTCCGAATACTGTCACCAAAAAATCATCTGATCTCGTTAACACCGTTTCTAAACCCGTGCAATACCCTAATTTTGCTCGTGGCGAAGTTCAAACCTCCTCCATTACCCCTGGTATTATAGTTACTGCCAATCCCTCGTGTGACAACTGCGCCTAAGTTCCTGGACCCACTAGTGCCTCCTATAGTTAAAGCCACAATCAACTCCAGTGCTGATCTCGAAAGCAGGTATCTGCTTTCTCGGCTAAGGGATAAGAAAATCTATGAAAATGTTCGCCTCTACCTTGCATACATGCACAAAGCCACTGACTCTGCTTGTTTCGAGGGTAAAACGAAGACTCATCTGAAAGTCATGATTCAACAGGAAGGTCTTCCCATAGATTTTCAGGCTCTTCATACTGTTTTTGTTCGGTATCATGAGCAACTTGGCATAACAGCTGACCAAGTGAAAAAAGAGCTAAGCACCTTTGCCTCACATGTCTCAGCTAAGTATATTTCCTCCCTTCAAAAAGCAAGGAATGATTTTAAAAACTATCATTCCTAACAAGAAGTTTTCGTTAAACAGCCTCAAACTTTTTTACCACAACTGTGGTGGTATGAGAGGCAAACTGAATAGACTCTTTCTTGACTCAAAATCTTGCCAATTTAATGTATTGACCTTCACGGAAACCTGGTTAAACAGTTCGCACACAAACGCAGAAATATTAGATGGTAACTGGACTATTTACAGGAAGGACCGAAACTACCTTTCTACTGGCCAAACTCGAGGTGGTGGTGTTTTAGTAGCTGTTCGTAACTCGCTATCAAGCGAACTAGTCGAAAACAGCTCATATAATCTCTTCGATCACAAGATTATTCGCATTTCCTGGTCCAAAGGTTTCATTTACATCGGAATATTCTACATCCCACCCGGTTCAGACGAAGCCGTTTATAATGATGTATGCGAAGTAATTTCTAACTTAGTTTCATCTCTTAATGAGGAGGATAAAATTATAATTCTCGGTGATTTCAATCGCCCAAATTTTAAAATTACGGCCGATGAAACTGATAATAATCTCATTCCTTTTAATCTTCTTGACTCCAGCGATTTCAATCTAGTTAGTACATTTTATGGCAATGATTTGCAGCAAATAGCTCCGACACCTAACCAAAATGGAAATTGGTTAGATCTCATATTTACTAATAGCTACGACGATGTAGTGGCTAACTCAACTGCTAATGCAGAAAATTTTTTTGGCAACACTCTTCACCACTCTGCGTTCACAGTTGAGTTATTATCTACATCTGATATGTTCGCTTCCCTATCTTACAATAACTCTATTGTATATGACTTTCGCAATGCTGATTATAAGAGCATTACGGATTGTCTTCTCAGAATTGACTGGGCTAGTAATTTTTCAACGCTAGAATTAGATGATGCTGTATCATTATTCTATGAGTTGGTTTTTGACGCCGTTGAAAAGTTCACCCCAAAGATTAAGAGAAAAGACAAAATATCTGAACCATGGCTTGATAGCAATCTAAGGTATTTGCGGAATCAAAGAAATAAACTTTACAAAGTAATTACCACCAGCACTGATGTCAGAGATGATATCAAGGATAAACATAATGAATTAGCTCAAGAATTCCTGTCGAAATCCCGTGAAGCGTATGAGCGCTATGTTAATATCATGGGCGAAAATATAATTCATGATCCTAAAAAGTTTTTTGATTTCGTGAACACCAAACGGAAAACTTCGGGCTACCCTACTTCGATGTACAAAAAGAACTTTTGTTCGACATGCCCTCACGAAGTTTGCGACCTGTTCGCTGAGCATTTCCAGGAAGTATTTTGTTCATGTACAAGCATGTCTAACATTCTTCTCCCTCAAACATTCCCACCAGATATCATTTGTGAAATGTATTTAACTAGAGAGGAGATTGCCAGGGCCATCAAAGATCTCAATGTCAACAAGGGTCCTGGTCCTGACTTACTACCTCCTAGGTTCATACTCGAATGCATGGAGTCGCTTATCTTACCCGTGTATTTAATTTTCAACAAATCACTTTCTTGTGGGGTTTTCCTTTCCTTCTGGAAATCATCCCATCTGACCCCGATTTTTAAAAGTGGTGATAGGCGGTCAATTGATAATTACAGAGGTATTGCAATACTATCAGCATTGCCTAAACTATTTGAAAAATTGTCTGTGATAAGCTCACTACTGTAATAGAACCTCTTCTAAATGAACAACAACATGGTTTTCGAAAAGGCAGGTCAACTTGTACCAACCTCGTGATTCTCGTCTCAGATGTTCTCTGTGGCATGGAAAAAGGGCATCAAATTGATACCATCTACACAGACTTCAGCAAAGCCTTTGATCGGGTTGATCATGATATTCTTCGAATCAAACTACAGAAATTTGGCATCTCGGGTCTCTTATTAAACTGGTTAGACTCTTATCTTCGAAATAGGACGCAGTACGTTAAGTTTCAGGGTATCCTATCCAAAAAAATCGAAGTTTTATCAGGTGTTCCACAAGGTAGTCACTTGGGGCCTCTTTTATTCAATATTTTCGTTTCGGATCTTTCTGAAGTTTTATCAGACATCCCTCACCTTTTTTATGCAGATGATCTGAAAATGTACCACACAATTAAATCGAAATCTGACTCAGTTTTACTTCAATCGAAACTGCTTTCTCTTGTGCAGTGGTGCAAACAAAATAATCTCGACATTAATGTCAGTAAATGTCAAGTCATTAGTTTTTCCCGCAAAACCAGTAATATAAATTTTGATTACCGCCTCAATAATGTTACAATCAATAATGTTGACAATGTCATCGACCTCGGGGTTACTTTGGATAAAAAGCTGCGTTTTAATTTACACTATGACAAAGTCTTAAGCAAGGCTAATAAGCAGCTTGGATTTATCAAAAGACGTGCGAAGGAATTCAAAAACCTATGGGTCACGAAGTCCTTATACATAGCTCTAGTTCGGCCATTGCTCGAATATGCATGTATTGTCTGGCACCCTACCTTTGATGTCCATAGCGATAGGCTAGAATCGGTGCAGAAGCAGTTCTTGCTATTTGCGTTGAGAGATCTGTATAATCCTTACGAATTTGAAAATCTACCTTCATACAGATACAGGCTAAGTCTCTTAAATCTATCAAGTCTATCTTCGCGGAGGATAGTCATATGCTCCTGCTTTACTTTTGACGTTATTAGGGGCTTGATCAATGTTGTGTCCCTGTCCAATAAGATCACCTTCAACGAATCAGTAAGGCAGACGAGGCACACACGCAGTGCTGCCATTTATTTTTTGGGAATAATGCTAGATTCAATTTTATTTAATGCTAAATAATGCTAGATCTTGTAAAATTATAATGCTAAATAATGCTTTCTTATTTAATTGAAATAAACATGGTTCAATATGAAAACAATATGTATATTTATATGAGGGTTTATCAATAGGTAATGATAATCGGTTATTTCCAGTTCGCATAAAATTACAAAAAAAAAAAATTTTTTTTACTACTACATCTAAGTCAGCATGAAAAAAACATATAAATAGGCCCCGAATCAACATCTGCACTAAGGGATGATTTTGTGTTAAGGTTAGAAGTGAGATGGGCAGAGGAAGGGAGTCAGAGTGCCCAAAGCAGTAGCTCCAGAAATAAGACAGTTCCAAGGCAAGGCAAGAAGAGCTACATTCATTTGAATACGAACAGTCGAAGAGAGAACCTCAAAATGGGGGAAAACGAAATTAAAGCTGTCATTAAGTACCTCTGTTTGAAAAAACTGTCTACCAGAGGCATACACGGTGGAAACATTAGGGGACTTTGCTTCTCCATGTGCCACCGTTGCACGGTGGGCCAAGGAGTTTAAGCTGGGAAGAACATCCACTGAAGATGAACACCGCGAAGGACGTCCATTCACATCCCTCACTGAAGACAACGTAAAAAAAAGTCGAAGATGTCGTGTTGGCAGATCAAAAGGTTACCCTCAGGCATGTAGCTGAGGTCACAAGGATATCATATGGTAGTGTCCGAAAAATATTTGCCTACAAATTACATATGAAGAAGGTCTCTGCGCGATGGGTACCGAGAATGTTAACGGACGAGCATAAGAAGAAACGAGTCGACATTTCAAGGATGAATCTCAAAAAGTTCCAGGCAAATCAAGAGAATTTTTTGTGGACAAGACTTGGATCCACCATTTCGATCTAGAAACCAAAATGCGATCGATGACCTGGAAGCGACCCACTTCATCGACGCCGAAGAAATTCAAAGTGTCGAGTTCGGCAGGAAAGGTTATCGCATCAGTTTTTTGGGAAGCTGAAGGAATTATCATTATTTTGGAAAAGGTAGCCACTATATTAGGCTCTTACTAAGTAGACCAAATAAGAAGATTGTGAGAGGCAATGCAGGAGAAAAGACACGGCAGACTGCGAGCCGGAGTTCTGCTTCTTCAAAATAGCGCACTGGCTCACAAGGCTGCAGTTGCGATGGATACAATCAAAGAAACAGGATTCGAACTGCTTGAACACTCGCCCTATTCGCCAGATCTAGCTCTCAGTGGCTTTTACCTCTTTCCTTGGCTCAAACAACACCTTCGGAGTAAAAAACTTGAAGATGATAGGGAAGCGATGGCCGTTGTTGAGGCATTTTGGGAGAGTCCAGATAAAGAATTTTTTTCTAAAGGTATCTAGGGTTTGGAAAAAAGATGGACTAAATGTATTAACTTGTTAGAAGACTATGTTGAAAAATATACATCTTTTAAGTTTAATCACCTTGTTTTATATTCATTATCATTACTTATTGATCAACTCTCGTATGTGTAACAAAAACAAATTAGAGGTTTAAAATTTACATCTCAAAATGATTCTATATCCATTACAGACATACCAGTTATATCTAAATCTTCTTCTCTTGTGTAAAGCTCATTTCTACCAATATTTTTCAAAACATCGTTTGGAATCTCACAATCAAAACAGCAACAATTATTTATATTTAAGTGAAGAAAAAGTATAAGTGTCGGATAACAAAGATTTTTCTCCAGCGTTATCTGTGGGATTTCTTGCATTTGAAACCCTAACAAAACAATTGATTCACATTATTCAGGAAGAAATATCTAACTAAAATGCACATACTTTGGTAAATATGAACTTGTAGATGCCCGAGGCTCCTGGGAGTCTGAAGTGGATGAGACCACATCACTGATTTTTAGCATCATCAAGATTTAATTGAACGTTACCATATTTAAAGCAATATAGATGACTTTATAATCTTTATATTTTAGATTTTATAATCACTATTATTATTTCAAAATCAAGCAACTGTCACTTCTGGCTGGCACTTCTACGAAAATGCCATGAGCGCATTTTTATATTTGTCTTGAATTTCCGCCACCACATGATTCAGGAAGTTTCCTTTCATGAACGCGACTGAAAGTACAATAACAGAGCTTGTGCGAGATTGTAAATAGATGAGTGCCAGATTATTCCGAAATCTAAATTTAAATGCTAAAAATAATGCTAGATGCTAACTCCGAATTTCGAATGCCGTTTTGGAGAAAATAATGCTAGATCTAGCATTCAAAATGCTAAAATGGCAGCACTGCACACACGTTTACTGAATGAATACCGACACCACACAGTTTACGCCAACAATGAGCCAATCAATAGATGTTGCAAAATATTCAATAGCTTCGCAAAATACTATTCCCCTACCATTTCCAGACCTAGGTTTAAAACTGCTCTGACTAAGGTGCTCACGTCATGAATGCCCTATCCAATTCCCTACTAAAGATGGTTATATTTTTAAATTTCTTCCATTGTTGTTAATTATACAAATTTATGTAAATTGTTAGATATTAATTGTAAGTGTTTTGTACGCCTTGTTTGGTTGAAATAAATAAATAAATATATATATATATATATATATATATATATATATATATATATATATATATATATATATATATATATATATATATATATATATATATATATATATATAGATATATATATTTTTTTTTTAATTTAATTTATTTTTTTAATTTATTTACCAAACAAGGCAACATACATTAACAATTCAATATAACAACATAACAATTACATACAAATTTTTTTTTCCAACACATTAGAAAACAAAATACATCACAACTTTTTATTTTAGTTACTTTACTTTACTTTAATATATTTTATTTTGATTTTAGCTAAATTGATGGGCAAATTAAGTGGGATTAGGATGATGATAGGGTCTTTAATAAGTTTATTCTAAAAGTGTGTTTAGAGATCCCTGAAGCGTAGTTGCTGCTTATAGAGTTGAAAATTCTACAGCACCTATTTATGGGCTCGTTATATGCATAGTTAGTGTGGTGATTGAACTCCTTGAGCAGAGTTGCATACCTATATGCGTCTTGGTTGGTCATTGAAAATAATTTTGTTGGAGAGAGCTTCAACATTGACTGCACCACTTATAATATCAAAGGTTAGGCATGCACTTAACAGTGTTCTTCTAGAAGAGAGAGGCATTAAATTAAGTAGGCTCAGTCTGGTTTTGTAAGAAGGAAGATGTTGGAAGTCTTTTGGATCATAGAGGTCCCTCAAAGCGAAAAGTAAAAACTGTTTCTGAACAGATTCTACTCTCTCACTATGTAGCTCAAAAACTGGGTTCCATATTATGCAGGCATACTCCACTAGAGGACGCAACAAAGTGATATATAATGACTTGGTAACCCATATATTCTTGAATTCTTTAGCACGTCTCTTAATGAATCCGAGCTGTTTATTAGGCCTGGCAAGGATTTTGTCATAGTGGAGATTGAACCGCATCTTGTTGTCCAATACTACCCCGAGATCTATAATATGATCAACCCTATTCAATATGGTGTTGTTAAGGCAGTAAGAATACTTTTTGATCGTATTCTTACGGGAAAAGCTTATTACATGGCACTTGTTAATGTTAAGATTCAAATTATTCTCATTGCACCACTGTTCGAGAGATTGAAGCTTGGATTGTAGAAGAATTGCGTCAGATTGCGTGGGTGGCCCTGGAATTTAACAAGCTGAGTTCGATCGCGAAGATAAGAATGGAGCCAATCAAGAAGAGACCCTGATATACCAAAGTTGCGAAGCTTGTATATTAGAGTTTGATGGTCAACCCGGTCGAAAGCATTACTAAAGTCCGTATAGACTGTGTCAATTTGACTTCCTTTTTCCATTTCACAGAGCACATCAGAGACCAGGATCATGAGATTGGTAGAAGTCGATCTACCCTTACGAAATCCATGTTGTTGCTCATTTAGAAGAGGGTCGATTACGCGAGTAAGTTTTTCACAAACTAACTTCTCAAAAAGTTTGGGGATAACAGATAGAATAGCAATCCCCCGATAGTTATCGACTGATCGTTTATCACCACTTTTGAAAATAGGTGTAAGGTATGAAGATTTCCAGAGAGATGGAAAAACACCTATGGAGAGGGATTTATTGAAAATCATGTGCAAAGGTGTGATCAATTGGTCCGCAAATTGCACGACGAAGGAAGGAGAAACCAAATCAGGGCCTGGTCCTTTGCCGATCTTTAGTTGATGAATAGCTTCAATAATAGCCTCTTGTGTAAGAACAAACCCGGCGATAAGAGGTCTCGCGGTGATTCTTGCAGACATAGTATAAGTGAAGGTCTTTGGCGAGCAAAAAGAATTTTGATAGTGATCAGCAAAAAAGTTACAAATGGCTTGTGGGCAGGAAGAAACCATGTTACCACGGGACATCGAACAGGGATAGCCGGTTGTTTTACGTTTCAAGTTAACGAAATCGTAAAACTTCCTGGGATCACTTATGATTTTATCCCCCATTGAGTTAACATAGAACTCATACGCTTCGCGGGATTTGATGGAAAATTCGTTGGATAGCTGATCGTATAATCTGATTAGACCCTCATTGAGCAAGCTTTCATTTTTAATTGCCTTATATAATTTATTTCTACGGTTTCTGAGACGCCTTAAATTATTGTCGAGCCAAGGCTCTGAGAGTTTGTTTTTTTTTCTTCAGCTTCGGTACGAATAAGTGAATGGTATTGAAAATTATTTTGTAAAAGGAAGACACTGATTCATCTAAATCTAATAACGAAAGAGAAATTGTCCAGTCTACTGTGTCCAAATAGTTTCTAATGCTTAAGTAGTCAGCATTTTGAAAATCATATACAATTTCATTATTGTACGATTGGGTGAAAGAAATATTTGTAGCGGAAAGCTCAACTGTAAAAGCGGAGTGATGGAGTGTTTGAGAAAAGATTCTCGGCGTCAATAGTTGGGCTAACCACCACTTCGTCATAAAAGTTAGTAAAAATAAGATCTAGCCAATTGCCATTTTGGTTGGGGATAGGAATTATGTGCTGTGAATCGTTGCCATAGAACGTACTTATAAGGTTGAAGTCAATGGAGTCAGAAAGGTTGATTGGAAGGAGGTGGTCATCATTTTCGTCGAGAACGAAACTGATTTTTGGACGATTGAAGTCCCCCAGAACAATTATTTTGTCATCGTCGTGTAGGGAAGCTGTTACTGAAGATATCAAGTCACAAACGTCCAGGTAAGTAGTTTCATCAGAATGAGGTGGGATATAAACGATACCAATATAGAGGTAATGCTTGTCGAATAAGACTCTGACGAATTTGTGTTCAAAAAGTTTGTAAGAACTGGTCACAACAAGTTCACTTGAAAGGATATTGCGAATCGCAATAAGTACATCGCCTCCTCTTGAAACTCCAGTATAAAGGTAGTCGCGATCGGTTCTATAGATGGTCCAATCAGTGTCAAGAATTTCTTCGTTTATATGTGAGTCGTTCAATCACGTTTCAGTGATCGTTAGTATATTAAAATGGCAAGATTTAGCGTCAAGAAAAAGCTTGTTTAATTTACTTCTCATACCACCGCAATTGTGGTAGAGAAACCTTGGGCGAATAGAAGCAACTTTTTTGTTAGGAGTAATATTTCTTCTGGTCGTCGCGTGATTTTTGTAATAGAGAAATATGTTTAGAATTGACATAGGAGCGGTAAGTCAGAAGATCTCGTTTGACTTGCTCCGGAGACACTCCAAGTTCTTCATGGTAGCGATTAAAAATAATTCTTAAAGATTCAAGGTCAGTGGGAAGACCCTCTTGTTGAATCATAACTTTGAGCTTAGTCTTCGTTTTCCCATCAAAACACGTGGTTTCATGTGCATCATGCATGTATGCAAGGAAAAGACGGACATTGTCGTAAATCTTATGATCTCTGAAACGAGACAAGAGGTATCTGCTCTCTAGATCATCTTTAGAGGTTGCAGTCAGCTTTACGACAGGTGGTACAAGTGGGTCGAGGCATTTGGGTGAAGATGGTCGATTGACAGAAGTTTTTGGCATAATAATTGCACCAGATTGAGATGGTATCAGATCATCGCCACGAACAAAATTAGAATATATTGATTTCGACACGGCTTCGGTAGGTTTTAATTGCATATGAGCAGTATTGGGCGCGGGATCGATTGCACCGAGAGATTCAGTTACCTGTGAACTGCTGGAGGGCTGACTTTCTTGTGAATTAGTAGGAGACGAGGACTTAGTTTTACTGCTTGAAGTGAATTTTCCCGAAATGTGGGAAGTGAGAGGGTCGTGTGACGTGGAAAGAGATGCGAGTGATGTTGAAGTGAAACAAGGAATATTTTGGTTTGCAATTTTAGGCAAGCTAGAAGAAGGTAAGGATTGAGGAAGTAAAGGAGGGATAGAGAAATTACCTAAATAAGTATTCTTATTTTTATTTCGTTGTAAAGCTGGTTTTTGACGTCCGGAGGAGACTCGTTTGTTGGTTCTTTCAATCCATGGGCTGAACTTCATTCCTTTCCATGTAAAAAAGTTATGTCCATCACGCTCGTGGTTGAGAAATATCCAAGCATATTGAGCTGGTACAGATAATTTGAAGCAAGTAAATGATTTTTGCTTCTTTCCACGTAAACGGGCTGGTAATTCTTTGCATATACAATTGTTCATTTTGAACCCTTTCTTCAACACCTTAGAAAGCCAGGCCTCGTCGGCGAAATTAGGAGCACCTTTAACAAAAAAACTTGTTGGGGAAACGTCTGCTACGTAAGCACTTTTTGCTCTTTCATAATTTACACTGCTACTATTGTAGGATTTTTGAATATTTTCAATCCTCTTGATCCTGTTGTCCCACTCTTCACGAGACCACGTAGTGCCAAATTTAAGAATAGGACGCTCCGGCACTTTCGAAACTGTTGGTGTGGAGGTACTGTTTGATAAGGTTAACTGCTGCTCCCTAGGACAGTAAGTTTCCGGTTGAGCTGAGTTGGGATTGGGAGCTTCTTTCTCAAATGGAAGTTCGGCAAGCTTATTGAACTTGTCGGAAAGGTAGTTGTAGCCGCTGTCGAGGCTATATATATATATATATATATATATATATATATATATATATATAATATATATATATATATATATATATATATATATATATATATATATATCTATATATATATCTATATATATATATATATATATATATATATATATATATATCTATATATATATATATATATATATATATATATATATATATATATATATATATATATATATATATATATATTGTTGTGGACAGCTGTTTGCCGCCACTCACCGCAATAGCGGAAAAAAATGCATTATTTGTAGGCAGATGTGACGGCCGGTCATTGCTGTGCGATTATCGCAAAATACTAGAAAATAACAACAACAACGAAACAGTGCAGTTCAAATGCAACTCAATTGTGTGTCATCGACACCTGAATGCATTTGAACTGCATTGATCGATGCTCGGGCGATGACCGGTCGTTGCTTGATATGGATGCAATGCATGATTACGGGAGATGGCGGCAACGGGATGATCAGCTGGAAAACTGAGCTGGTTGGTGGTCGGGATTTTAGCTGGGGTCGAGAAGTTGGGTTTTGGCGCGGGAACGGGTAGGAGTTTTGATTTTGAACTAGGAAGAGGAATTTTGGGAGTTGGCGGAGAAGCAAGCGAACTGGGTTTTTGAGATGTGAGAGTTTTTTTTTTGGTGGATGAGGTCTGGAAGTGCCGGATCGTGATTTTTTTTGGGAATAAGATTTTGGACGTTTTTCTTGAGACGGAGTTTGGCTGCCGCCGTAGAGCTTAAGAGAGTACCTGTGGTCGAATGTGTAGAGGGGAATCCTTACTTAAACCGGACATTTCAAGATAGTGCTGCTAGCGTATTAAAAAAACTTATCGCGATTTCGACCGGGACTACACAATAAGTTCGAATTAAAGTTAGGGCGATCGAAGGAGTTTTATTCGTTAATACGTACATAATTAACCAGTTGGTGGAATAATTAAATGAATTGTTTGACAAGTGATCCATTTCTCAAGTTCTTAACAAACAAAGAGTGTGCAAATGAATAGAATCACCAGAAAAATAAAAATAACGGTTTTATATCATTCAATTGCCGTCGATTTTCATCAGGCGATACAGTTTTGGTTTGAAACATAAACTTAATAATAAAAACGTGAAATTGCGTCAATACCTTGGAAAAAGAAATATCAAAGTGATAAGAAAGATTGGAGAGTGGCAACATAATGAAATTACTTTGTGGTGTATCTTGTGAGGCCTAATCAAGTCTCCTCTTGATTCTTGTGCACGAAGTTTAGTGAAAGTTATGAATGATAGCAGATTAGACGAATGTTGCTTCTGTGTGTCCGTTACGAGCAAGCCGATCGGAGTTTTATATTTTCTGCCTGATTTGTTGTGCAGACGGACGATCTGCTACCAGCTTCAGAGAAAGCAATTCTATTTTCGCATTTGGGGACGAATTGTTTTTGATTGTGTTGAATTTTTGCGATCGGGCACGAATTGGTTTATTTTGGAAAGGGCAACGAAATTGATTGTATGGGAGAACTCGCAGTAATCGGTATTAATGTACATACAGCAAATGCAGCGGAAGAATCATACATCGGTGAAACAATGAACATGACGGCCTACTGATTTATTTCTATAGTAAAAATTAAGATACAAATTGCTTCTGAGTTTATCATCCATTTTACGAAAAATTTTACTCACGAAAAAGATTGTTAACTCGCTTTAGTAATATTATGAAGCTTTACAGTGGATCCCACATCACGGCGCCGTTATCCGGAATCACTGGTAAGTGAGATACTTTTATTTAAAATTTTTTTATTTTACGTTGTTTTGCATTTATATGATTTGAATTTTAATGCGCATACTATAATTCAGTTCACATTTTTAGTTAATAATTTATAATTTACTGTTATTGATATGTTCTAATTTTGAATTATAATTTCTTTTTCTGGATTGTTTTTTTTCGGTATAATATATTTATGGTTTTATTTTTTTTGTAAATCTTGGGTTTTTATATTCATTGTATTTTGGCAGCTTCAGCAGTAGAAATGGATGATTAAATCTAACCGATATAGGTTCAGTGGAGCCATGTGTGGGTTCCTCTATATATATATATATATATATATATATATATATATATATATATATATATATATATATATATATATATATATATATATATATATATATATGGCTCCACTGAACCTATATCGGTTAGATTTAATGATCCATTTCTACTGCGGAAGCTGCCAAAATACAATGAATATAAAAACCCAAGATTTACAAAATAAAATAAAATCATAAATATATTATACCGAAAAAAACAATCCAGAAAAAGAGATTATAATTCAAAATTAGAACATATCAATAACAGTAAATTATAATTTATTAACTAAAAATGTGAACTGAATTAAAGTATGCGCATTAAAATTCAAATCATATAAATGCAAAACAACATAAAATAAAAAAAATTTAAATGAAAGTATCTCACTTACCAGTGATTCCGGATAACGGCGCCGTGATGCGGGATCCACTGTAAAGCTTCATAATATATATATATACATATATATATATATATATATATATATATATATATATATATATATATATATATATATATATATATATATATATATATATATATATATGTATATATATATAATATATATATATATATATATATATATATATATATATATATGTGTGTGTATAGTTATATATATATATATATATATATATATATATATATATATATATATATGTGTGTGTATAGTTATATATATATATATATATATATATATATATATATATATATATATATATGTTTATATATATATATATATATATATATGTTTATATATATATATATATATATATATATATATATATATATATATATATATATGTTATATATATATATATATATATATATATATATATATATATATATATATATATATATATATATATATATATATGAAACCAAAAGAAATAAATAATCTTAAGACATGCCAGGATAAAATAAAATTAGACTTGACATTTCATATCGATTGTTTTTTCGATTCCGTCGGAGTAAAAACGAAGAAAAAGACTAAATTATCGGTATTGATTACATGTGAAATAGTTTAAGTTTGCGAATGATAATAATGAAGTGCTAAAAGTTCAAATCTCGGCCTTCTTATTGGGTGAAGGCACGTGAAGTTCTTTCTTCTTTTCAGGGTCCGCGTCAGGCCTGGCTGGCTGATGATGGTTTGGAGTTTTTCTTTTTTCGTGATTTTCAGGTTCATTGGCCATTTTTCTAGATACAGTTTTTGTTCGTTTTGTACAATTAGGCCAATGTCAGTGGGTGGAGGACCCCAGCCTATCGGGGGTCAGGGCTCCGCCACCATCGGGGGTTAGGGCTCCGCCACCGTCGAGGGCCCGGGGCTGTCTGCCTGACCCGGGTTCCTGTGAAAAGAAAGGCAATACTTTTCGCTCTTTCAAATTTTAAAAAACTTTCAAGTTTCTGGCTCCGTGCGTCGTCACGGGCACTGGGTCTGCTTAGTCAGCCCATGTTGCAGAGCCAAGGGTGGTGTCCTTTACGGATCTATGCCCCTTTTTCCCTTGGGTATTTTTATATACCAGTTTGCGGCTACGATATTATGACGGATGAATTCATACGTAGCATCCCGTTTTTTAGAGCTAGCAAAGCGGCTCCCCAGGATCTGTCGGGGTTGGTTGGAGCAACCCGGAGATTGGCCTTGGAGAACAGGTTTCGGTGGTTTACCGCCAATCCTGTCCAGGTCATCCGAAGGGCCCCTGCCCCACTTTATGTCGGGAAGCTATCCTAACCCACTTCTACTTGCTGCCTTGACCCAGGTTCGGCTTTTGGCTCGGGTTTGGTTCAAGCTGTGGTGGATTACGTAGGGTTGGCGTGGTGCCACCTACACGTCCCTGCAGCTTGGCCAGACTTGGACCATTGGCTGGATCTGAGTCAAACAGCAATATTGTTGTTTTTGTTCTCCTTACTCCTCTCTTTTCGTAGGAATTTCGGAGGAGGCTGACAGACCTCGAAAATGGGCGTTTTTTATTTGGGAAGCGACCTTGAACAATAACTTTTTTGAAATTCGCGTTTGACGTCAGCTTTTTGCTTAAAATTCCTCAATTCATCAACATTAACGTTTTTTAAATTTCACCATCTTTTGTAACAGCCAACCAACCAGCGGACATGAAATGGAAAGTTCTGATCGGGGCTCACTGGGTAAGAAGGCCTAACATTAATTGCTTTTCTTAGAAATTTTGCCACTTTGGCATTTTTTTAGTACTTGCTTTGCCCATTGTCTCCGACGATTAGATTCTCTTATAAAGCTCGTACCAATTTAAGTTTTGGGAATTAGCTAGGGCTTCTTCACGTTCTCGCTGTAATCGACCATCGTGGATAGATGTTGTTGGGAATTTCGTCTCAGACAAAAGTGTTGCCAATTACTCAACCTTACGTTGGTTTCAGCGAATACCATAACACCACCTTCGCCAACACACTCTGCCAAATTTGCGAGAACCTATTCCTTTTCTCGAATTTATTTGTTTAATAAACTTGCACCGTTGTATAAGTGCATTCCTGTGAACTAACGACAAGGCGTCGTTAGGTTTGATTCATCTGGTTAGTCACACTACTAAGTGTGCAGCAATTCTAATTAAACTTTTGCCACTTTTGGCTTAGACTAAGCTTTATCATTAGCTATAAGAGAGTTAGTCACACGGTTTGGTGTGCAACGTTGGCTATACTGAATTTCTAGCAAACAAATACTTAGTAATAAGCGTATTGATTCGTTAGTCACGTAAGAAACGTGCACCTTTAGTTATCACATTTCTATAATCATCCACTTTTTATAAATCATACCTCTTGTACGAAGCAGGGAGGACTTGAGCGGAGTTCAGGTGGAGGAGCAGTGTCCCATCTGCCAGCAGGCCTTTGCTCGAGACAGTCCTGCCGTGCTGACGTCCTGTGGACATCAATTTCACGGGCCTTGTATCGAACAGTGGCTATGAAAGAACCCGGAATGCCCGCTGTGTCGTGGACCACTGCGCCTCCCTCTGAGCTCTGCTTAAGCTTCCCCGACGGGAGAATTAGCTGCCAAAGGAGCACGACCGAAAACAACCAGGTCCGGAGTAAGGACTAGAAGAATGGAAAAGGAAGACCTAGCCATTCATGACTTTGAGGAAGAATGTTCTAACGGAGCTGCAGGATTGGGTCGGTCTCTCGATTCACTAGCGAGAGCCTCGCCCATCTCTGATGTGCGGTCAGCGGTATCTGAAGTTAGCTCTTTGGTGCAGAAGGAGTTGAGCGGGTTTCAGCAGCAGATGGCCGCACTTCAAAATAGCATGCGTTTGCTATTGAGTCGAGAGGGTCACCGATCCTTGCCAATACAACCGGCTGCAGTAGAACCGCGTTTAGATCCTCGGACTCAAGCGTTCATCCCAGTCCAGAAGACACATGCATCACCGATCCAGCCAAGGGAAGCAGCTGATGAGTCAGGATCTCGCGGAAGTTATCGGGGACCCAGATACGACAGATACTCTGCTGACAAAGTTGCTACCATTATGGCTGGATGGAATCTTTCATTCAACGGACAACCCGGAAGCATGCCTGTTGAAACTTTTGCGTATCGGGTTAATGCTCTAACTCCACAACAACTAAATGGAGATTTCCATGCCGTAACCCGACATATCGACATCCTTTTGTCTGGGGTAGCGGAAGAATGGTATTGGCAATACCATCGAGAGACGCCAAACCATGATTGGTTTATTTTGCCAGACGCTATACATCGCGAATTTCAAGATTTCACGAACAACAGTGAAATTATGCGACGAATTTGTCAGAGACGCCAAAGGGCCGACGAGTCCTTCGATGACTTTTATCGAGACGTGCGGCGCCTCTCTAGCACCCTTCCCGTCCCTCTACGTGATCCAGAACTGCTGGATATTATACAAGGCAATATGCTGCCTGAGCTGCAATGGCAGCTCATACATCATGACTTTGCAGCACCCAGCAGCTTCGGGAACATATGAAAAGGCGGGAACGGTTGGCTCAAACACTGGGGCAGCCAGAACGCTTCTCCGGGACTCGCAGGCACCTGTCAGAGCTTTCAGATCCTCGAATGTCGATACCGATTCACGAAGTTTCCTCGGAAACTCAAGAAGATCCCTTGGAAGAGCCAGGAATCTCGGCGGTTGCCTCTTTGCCTACCTGCTGGAACTACCGGAAGGTAGGCCACCGTTTCGATGAATGCCTGGAGGAGAGAACCATCTTCTGCTATGTTTGAGGAAAGGCAGACACCTACAAAGCAAATTGTAGTAATTGCCAAGCAGAAAATCGACCACCGGGAGTGCTGAACAAGACCTCAAGTCTCCACAAGAGCAAAAAATTTCCCGGACGTTTCAGCAGGTAGGTGGAGAAGGAGAGGCAACACCATGCTCTATTCATTCCTCTACTGACAATGCTATTTCCCGGACTCCACCTGAATATCCCTTTACGGACGTCTTGAACACGCCCGCAGGAACCCCGACAACCCCTTCCTTACCACCTACGTTGGCGAAAATATACGGCGGTCCGAGACCAAATTTTCAACTACGAAATTGACACCATTCAATTTCATCACGTGCCTAAACGCTCAACGTTGCGAATGAGGCGTTATTACGCTCAATTCCGACGTTGGCGTTACCAGCTGGATTGTGCAACCTTGTTGAATGTGCCTCCAGGGGACGTCCGACCTTACGTACAGGTTCTGTTGTTCGGCCAATTAACATCGGGATTGATCGATACGGGGGTCAACGTGATGGCGGCTGATCTAGCCCGCTCATTCCTCGAGAGGAACGCTTTTCCCTGGAAAAGAGCTTCTCCTGGGTTGAAAACAGCTGACGACACTCAACATCAAGCCGTAGGCCGAGCATCAGGTGACATCACGTTTCGGGGGTTCATCAAGACGTTGACGCTTTGGATCATCCCCACTCTCAGTTAAAACCTCTATATGGGAGTGGACTTCGTCCGACTTTTCGCCCTGGCCACAGACCTGTTTGCGCCACCACCACAGGTCGACGCACTCGATGATTGCGCCGACCCTCTCACACAGGAGCAGCATCGCAGACTTAAGGCTGCGATTGCTTGCTTTCCTTCGTTTGCTGTTGAGGGTTTGGGAAAAACGACGCTCATCAGTCATGAAATCGACACTGGTGACCAGAAACCAATAAAACAGAGACACTTCTCTGTGTCACCAGCGGTCGAAAAGCTCTTATACCAAGAGATTGACAGGATGCTAGCGTTGGGCGTAATCGAAGAGTTCATTGTCTTCACCGGTTACGTTGGTGGTCAAAGCCCTCCAAGGTGCGCCTATGCCTGGATGCCCGAAATGTCAACTCGGTCACAGTGAAGGATGCCTACTCCTTGCCGCTGATCGACGATAATCTCAGCCGACTTCCAAAGGCAAATTATATCTCTAGCCTTGATCTGAAGGATGCCTTCTGGCAGATACCTTTGGATGAGAGTCGAGCGAGAAGACAGCCTTCACTGTGCCCGGGCGACCCCTTTACGATTTTGTCGTGATGCCGTTTGGGTTGTGTAATGCTCCTCAAACGACGCCGCGACTAATGGACAAGGTCACTCCGCCCCAGTTAAAGCACCAGGTATTCGTGTACCTCGACGACCTGCTGGTAATAACAGAGCAGTTCGACGTCTACCTGCAGGTACTTCATCAGGTCGCATTCCATCTGCGACAAGCTGGCCTTACCATCAATGTGGAAAAGAGTAAGTTCCTCTTGTGAGAAGTAAAGTACCTTGGCCACATTGTTGGTAAGGGCACTATCCAAACAGACCCTGACAAGGTGAAATTCATCATGGATTTTCCACTTCCGACGACCACGAAGCAACTGCGGAGATTTTTGGGGATCTTCGGCTGGTATCGACGCTTCGTCAGAGAATATGCGCCTTTGTCGACACCACTGACAGACATGCTTTCTAAGCGGAGTTAGTTTGTGTGGACCGATGAGAGGCTAAATGCTTTCAGGCAACTGAAACACAGCCTTGCTTCTGCCCCAGTGTTGCACAGCCCTGATTTGAACAATCCCTTCTCCATCCAATGTGACGCAAGTCAACATGGAGCCGGTGCCGTGCTAGTGCAGAAGACGGAGCTGAAGCCCCCATCGCTTACATGTCACACAAGCTGAATCCTGCTCAGCGAAATTACACCGTCACTGAGCAAGAATGTCTGGCAGCGGTGCTCGCAATCAAGAAGTTCCGTGCCTACGTGGAAGGTCATGAATTTGAAATCGTAACCGACCATGCTTCCCTGAAATTGGTCATGAACCAACCAGACCTCAATGGCCGACTAGCCCGGTGGGCTCTTAAGCTTCAAGAGTTCAATTTCACAATAGTCCACCGAAAGGGGAGCCAAAACGAAGTGCCGACACCTTGTCGCGCATGTTCTCTGCCGAGGCGTTGACGCCGGCGAAGAGCGATGAGACTTCAGTGCTACAAGATTTGAACTCGCCACGCTTTAAAAGTGCTTCCTACACGGAACTGGCGGAGAAGGTGAAGGCAGAACAACACTTCTTGCCGGACCTAAAAGTTGTAGACGGGTTCGTGTACAAGCGGACCGAATATGCGACCGGAAACGGACTTCAAGACCAGTTGGCTTGGAAGTTGTGGGTGCCGTCCGAAATGACGGCAGAGTTAGTGAAGGGAACGCATGATTCCCCATGATTGCGCATGGTGGCGTGGCCAAAACCCTCAGCCGTCTACGGCAGTGGTTCTTTTGGCCCAAAATCCTCAGCCGTCTACGGCAGTGGTTCTTTTGGCCCAAAATGGCCGCTCAAGTGAAAGACTACGTTTGATCATGCACCACATGCAAGACCACCAAAGTCCCTTCACATCTCCTTCGTCCACCAATGACGCCTCAGTCCGTGCCCGAGAGCATATTCCAACGCTTGTACGTAGACATCATTGGCCCCTACCTTAGGTCCAAATCTAGTCACATTGGAGCGCTATCGTTCTTGACCATCTTTCGCGCTTTTCAATTATTGAGCCGCTTCGTAAGTTCACTGCAAAGGCAGTAAAGGAGTTCCTCAGGAAGAGGGTATTTCACCTGTTTGGAGTCCCCGAAACAATTATTTCGGACAATGGTGATCAATTTCGGTCATCTATGTTCAAAACTTTTCTGGACGAATTCGGTGTCGGCCACACTTTCACCGCCGTATATTCCTTTCAGGCGAACGCTTGAGAACGTCTCAATAGATCCATCCTGGCCGCCATCCGTGCATATTTGGATCCTGCTCAAAAGGAGTGGAGTAAAGGAGAACACGCTGCCACCTTCAGACCACCTCGCACTTCTACGGCAAACCATCCGCAACCTCACGACCAAAGCTCAGTCTCGCAATGCCAAGGCCTATAATTTTCGTTCCAGGCTGGTTTCATACCAACCTGGCGAAATGGTTTACAGGCGCAACTTCCGGCAAAGTGACGCAGCCGCGCATTACAATGCAAAGCTGGAAGTTTTTACCTAGCAAGGTAATTAAGAAAATCGGCGGTGCGTATTACCAACTAGCTGATCAAAATGGACGATCAGTGAGCGTCTTTCAATCGAAGGACATCGCTAAGTGATAAACCCACTAAGTTCACCAGTTCACGATCTGTTACCAAATTCTTATTTGGAGATCGTCCATTTGCGCCTACTTCAGGTGTCACTCCTGCCCCAACATAGAAGTATTTAAGGATGTTCACCAAGTTCACTATTTCCTCCTCCAAAGATACTTCCACCATTAATCTAGTATACGTTTGTTCACGATATTTCACTTAATTATTTTTACCCATTTCCCTGTTCACCTTGTTCACGTTTTTTTTCATAAAGGATTGGATAGTAAACACATGAGCACCTGTTCACGTCATTGTCGTTCACATATTTCATCCATCTTTCATCTCTTTCCACGCACTTGCCGTTGTGGAAAGACCGGTGTTGTAGCATTCAGAAATTTTCGGTAGAAATTTCTGCAAGTAATATTTCGACGTGTACTGTAATGCACTCTAAAATGATATATTTTTCGATCGGACTAACTGTAACTTTTTGTTCGATTTCAAAAATAACACGGTACAGTTAGTCCGATAAGACCTAGCCTGGCTGGATATTTCACGCGAGCGAAAAACGATAAGGGTATTTTGTTTTCGACTCGAGTCCCAAACCAGAGCTCGAGACAGTCTTTGTGAAGTCGTAGCCACAGGCGGTCGCTTTTAGCGTGGGGAGTCGATCGGGGGTCGTAGCCACGGATGGCTGGAGACTGGTTGAAGTGCGTCTTGAGCATGAAGGAGTGCTTTATTTGTGCGGATTGAGTTTATTTGTGGCGTAAACTTGCAGAAAAGTGACTTACTGAAATGTGGAAGTTTGCGTTGTTATTTACGGTGTCCCAAAACATCAACGTCTGTATAGAAAACTGAAGTGCTTCATCGCGCGCAACCGAACGGAAGTCGAGGAGGGTGTCACGGATCGTGGAAATTTCATTAAACTAAAGCATCAAATCTTGAATAAAATATATATAAAAAAAAACAACCACAAATTACGAGTTACTTAAGATCGAGTTAGATGTTAGTTTTAGATGTTAGATGATTAAGTTAGCTGTTAGTTTTATCTAAGAAGCTACAACAAAACAACACGAGTCATCACGATAGAGTAAACACTGAACGACACGAACTCAAATGGACACCTATTGAAGGTATCTCAGTCAGACGAACATGAAATATACGCACAAACAACACCATAACTATCAACAACGAGATCCTGATCGCGATATTGGCAAAACACAGCGATATCTATGAGATATCGTGAATCGAATTGTTCCGACACAAATTAACCGACAAGGCAGAGCAACGTATGGGCCGAGCCGTCAATATTGACGACACCAGACCTAGGCCAACAATTGACCTACATACGATGGATACCGAGTGGATGCCCGAACTCAAAGCCGCGGATCGAAAGGCGATTAAAGTAAATGATGAGATTTTAATAGATTTGACCCAAGATGCGGAGGATAATCGAAATACGCGGAAGAAAACCGAGATCCGGAGGACATCAGCGTACGCGTCAGGAAATGTTCACATCCGAAAACTTCGAACCGCACAAATCCTCGCACGAAAACACGGCGGAGTGAATTCACTGTCGTAAGCTAATATTAGCTACTACCGATCAGATAGAAGGTCACCGGGAGGATCGCGAACATGTTTCCTCACTGAATGATTGGATTTGAATACAAAATAGTCACCTACCTGGAATTTGATGCCGAAAGTCCTGGAGCACCACCCAAATTTAATGTGCACAACAGCGAAGTGAATGAACTACCGAATGTTGACGTTCGGAAACATCAAAAGGGCAAAATGTCAGATGAGATGTCCCAAATCAGTCTGTCACAAATTGGATCGCGAGGTGAATAAGAAACCCAACACTCAGATGAGTGAAGTCTAGTTCGGGTGAGTGCACCAAACGGAATTTGAAAATACCGCTGCCACCAGGAAAATTCTCCTGTGAGCAGGATCGATAAGAAATATTGCTTTCTGTTGAGAACTCGGTGAGTGGACGGAGGTCTTGGGCTGTAGATGCTAAAATTACATTGATACATTTTCTTCTTTTGTTCTGGCTTTTCCCTTATTTGGACGTGGATTGGGAAACTTTTAACCGCAGACGCAAGTCGGTGGAATTTGGAAGCGGCAGCAAGGAAAATAGAACAAAATCATCTTCTTTCAAACTTAGCGCGATTACTTATATATATATATATATATATATATATATATATATATATATATATATATATATATATATATATATATATATATATGTATATATATATATATATATATATATATATATATATATATATATATATTGATATCAACTTATGAACAGACATTTGAATTCTGGATTTAGTGCGTGTGTGACAGGGCGGATGAGCAAGAGTTCTGTTTGTGCAATAGCAATAGTGAATTTTGCAGTTTTTGCGTACGAGCAGTGTGAAAGTGTGATAGTGTGTCATATAAGAGTTTCAGGTAAAACCACAAAGAAGCCGAGGTATATAGTAGCGTTAATAACGGTGTTAATGGTACGCACGAAAAAAAGGTTCTTTCCTTTCTTTGTCCTGATCGGGAGGATTCAGTATTTTGAAGAAAACGGTGTTAAAAGTTAAATCGTGCGGATTGTTACTCTAAAATGTATATTTTGCGAAGCATTTATCATTATTTTTGATCGATTATAGGTGGAATTTTTGATGAATTATTATCTTAATGAGGTGCTCTTATGTTTGAATTTTCGGAGGATAATGTGTTAGAGTGAATGAGAACTGCAATTTCAGGGTAAAACAGATTAAAGAATTAAGTTTTAGTGCGTGAACGTCGATGAGTGAGTGAGAAAATATTAGTTGATAGGAGTTCTGGTCCAAACCCTGAAGGGATAGGATATAAACTGAAGGTTGTGATTTTGGTGAGGGCATTTTGCAGTCCTGTTTCGCGGTTTCTTGTTATATTTTGGTTGATCAAAAATCCGATTCGGTTGTTCAGCCTACTGTATATATTCGTTGGAGAAGATTAAAATTAAGATTTTAGTGGACCGTCTAAGTAAGGACGAGCTCACGTATGAGCTCGCCATCCGTGGTTTCCCGTTGGACACGGTGGAAAATATGCGGAAAACACTAAGGGTTACACTGAAGGCGGACTCAGCTCTGGATAGGTCTTATATATTGACAGCGAAAGCATCGGAAGTTGAAGAGCTAATCTCAAAGGTGTCAGGAGATAGAACTGCGTCGGACTATCTTAAGGTTAGGGTCAAGATAGAATTCGGGTTCCGCCGACTAAGTAATATGCAGGTATCCACACCCGAACAGCTGGAATGTGCACGGAAGATTCGTAATCGACTCATTATAGCCATGGGTAACTTAGTGGACAAAACCGAGGGGGATAGTGCAGCCGAGGCGGAGTTTGAGGATGATACCCGGACGATGGTTGCACCGCAACAGGTGAAGGCATCACCCCTGGCGGAAGTGGCAAAATGGGGGCTTAAGTTCAGCGGAGATGCGTCGAGGTCTGTAAACGCTTTCCTTGAGCGGGTGAGGAGTTACGGCAGGCGAGAGGTCTCACGAAGTCACAGCTCTTCAGGGCAGCCGTAGACCTAATTGACTCGCGAGCGTTGATTTGCTTCAGAGCCAACCGCGGGTTAGTGGCGTGCTGGGATGAGCTCGTGGAAGAGCTTAGGGCGGAGTTCTTGCCGACAGACTACGAGGACCGCCTTTGTAATGAAATTCGAAAATGTACTCAAGGCGAGAACGAATCGATGGGGGTGTATGTGGCAGTGATGGAGCGCCTTTTCTCTCGTTTGAAACAAAGCTGCTCGGAGGAGAAATTGAGGACTTTGCACAGAAACATCTCACCTTTCTACCAGCAACAGTTGAGCTTGACGGCGATATCATCGATAGCGGAACTGGTGAAGATGGGACGAACGCTGGATGCCACAAGGGCATCGGTAGCCGCTTTCATTCTACCCAATACTCGGCCGAGACGATGCTTAGAACCAGACTTGGCTTACATGATCGCCGAACCTACGGAGCAGGTTGCCGCGCTGTCCGGACGGGGCCGCGTACAGTGCTGGAACTGTAGGAGGGAAGGCCACATGTCGAGAGAATGCACAGAGCCTCGGCGTTGTTTCGGCTGCGGCCGTCAAGGGGTTTTGCGAGCGGCGTGTTCAACGTGTCGAGTTAGGGCAGTAAAATTTATTCCACTTATGATTACGTATGCAAAACGCAAAAATAAATGCCTACAGCAATTCTAACCATCTGATTACGAAATAAAGTCTCTCAAAGGCAACTCGATTCCGCTGTGTTATTTCAATGAAGCACAAAATTAACTAAAGGTGTTGCAAATATATATCAAAGAAGGCGTGTACTATTTTTTTTAGTGCCAATATATATAATAAACTGCACTAGGAAGAAGTATGAAAACTTCCATAAAATGAATTTGAAAAAAAAAAAAACAAAATGAAGACAACAAAATCGATGATAAAAATATGTAAAAGTTAACAGAATAAGTGTATTCTTAAGAATCTCACAAGGTTCCCTTAGAACCACAATGAAACACGAAACACACCGTATACCGGATCGAAGATGTGATTTTAATTTATAATTTATTTTCTTCAAAGTCTTAAATTTATTTTCACACACACTGACAATACAAACCATTCTCATTACAAAGATATTACTAAGCACAAACCATGTATCAAAATAGAGCGCAATCAAGCTAGAGACAACGTACTGATGAAGAAATTATGTGCTTAAGAAATTGTGTAATTTATCATATCGCAACTAGGTACGGTTTGATTTTCAAAATCGAAAAAGAAAAAACACGATGTCTTATCGTAACTATTGGTAGTATGTAGGAAAAACAAATGTAAATGTATTTTTATAGATGAGGGCAATTTTTACTCTCAGTTTAAGTTATTATTTCCGAAAGAAGAAGAAAAATAATTACATAAACAAATCATTTCATATGGATTAATCTAAAGTTTCAGTTCTTCTTTTATATTTACATTACATTAACTTACAGATATATATTGTAAAATCGATGTAGAGATGAAACTATGATTAATATTATGTACATCTATTTTGTCTCCACCAATATACAAAAACACACCGGTGCCACATTCAGACAAATTACTGATACATGAAATACACACACGAGGCACCTTTTATAAAAATAATAGTAATTATAAGGAAAAATACTTTTTTTTTAAATAATAATGAATTGTTAAGTTGAAACAGTTGGCCTTCTTATTGGGCCGAAAGCCCCAGAAGTTCTCTTCGGTTTCAGGGTCTGTGCATGGCCTCGCTGGCCTATAAATGATCACTTAATAGTTAGTGTTTTTCGTGATTTTCAGCACACTTACAAGGGAGGGATACTGGCCATACCTAGTAGTTTCTGGTTGTTTTTTTGATGGAAATATAGATTTTGATATTTCATGGCCAGTATCAGAGGGTGGAGAACCCCAGACCATCGGGGGTATTTTTATATACCAGTTTGCGGCTACGTATTCATGACGGATGAATAATAAGTAGCATCCCGTTTTCTGGAGAGCAAACCAACTCCATTTTTCAAAAACCCACCCCAGCTGCAGCGAGCTAGCAAGGCGGCAAACCAGCATCCGTGGGGGTTGGTTAAAGGGTGCGAGGGGCCTTCACGGCCATTTCTAGGGCACCCTGCTCTCGGGGCGTCTTTTTTTCTGTTTTGCCTATTGAATGGCATTAGCCATTCTCCCTTCTGCTGGACCTTGGCCATCTCGGTTCCGGACTTCGGTCTGGTTCTGAGTTGTGCTAAGTCCAGCAGAACCATCTTTTCACTCCATCTTTTCTAAATTGCTACAGAATACTAGTAGACGTGGGGATTAGGATGAAGAAGGCGGCTACTGTTAATAAAGGTCACTATGATCTCGGTCGGCGAGCAGAAGTCTTCCAAGTAGGAGATTGCGTGTGGAGGAGAAACTATGTTCAATCCGATGCAAGCAAGTACTTTTCCGCTAAACTAGCCCCCGCGCTCGTAGGACCTTTGACGGTTGCGAAACAGACGTCGACTTGGACGTATGAATTACTAGACGAAAAGGGAAAGAGCGCAGGTACATGGCATGCCAAAGACCTCAAGCGGTGCGTGCCGTGATTTAGATATGGATGAATTCGTATTTATGTGTATTGGTATCATTAGCTGGAGCTAAAATCTGCTAGGGGTAGCTAAGGTATTAATGAGTGGTGGAGGGACTAAACTACAATAGCGTTAGGCAATAGTGAGCAGAATTAACTATTATTAGGCAATTTCGGTGGTGGGTTCATAAACTAGTTGCAAAAAAATATGGTGAAGGGTTAGTCAGAAGTAAGCCTAGTATTAGTTTATAGTTGAATTTCGACGGGTTAGTCGTATGAGTTATTGTAAGGATAAAAATGAAATAATATTACATCATTTGGGCGTGAATTCCGTGCTTGTTTTGGGTTGATTTGATATTATCTTTTTCCTTTCATTTTGTTTTTGTTCTTTTCGTGCAGCCGATTTTTATCTTTGACTTCGTCGTATGGCGAGCTAGGTAGCTACCCTAAAATCGAGATCATCTCGGATTAGAATTTGGCATCTCAATTGTACAAATACCAACAGCAGTTAAAAACTAAAACATGCAACATGTAAACATGTAAGGAAAGCGATGGTTAGAAGAATAGGGTCTTGAGCGAAAGGAGTCGGTTTAAGTGTTGAGGCGAGAATGAGATTGTGTGATACTGTGAAGGTAAATCTAGAATTCTAATAACCGGGAGACGCGTTTATCTCATGAACGGTACAAGACCGAGCGAGAGGAGCGGAAAATTGAGTCGGTTTTCAGGTATCGGGTGCCGAATGAGAATATTAAATCGCGGT
This sequence comes from Nemotelus pantherinus, assembly GCA_963978885.1. NCBI lineage: Eukaryota > Metazoa > Arthropoda > Insecta > Diptera > Stratiomyidae > Nemotelus > Nemotelus pantherinus. The sequence goes on from OZ022264.1 coordinate 190,605,287, forward strand.
AAATCGAACAGAAATGGTCGAGAATTTCTATGAAATTCTCTGAAGCGAGGGGGGTGTCACGGTTCGTGGGAATTTCATTAAACTAAAGCATCAAATCTTGAATAAAATATATAAAAAAGAATCTCCATCATCCTCTAAAAGAGAACGATGGAGATTGGGTAACAACCACAATTTACGAGTTAGTTAAGATCGAGTTAGATGTTAGTTTTAGATGTTAGATGGTTAAGTTAGCTGTTAGTTTTATCTAAGAAGCTACAACAAGACAACACGAGTCATCTCGATAGAGTAAACACTGAACGACACGAACTCAAATGGACACCTATTGAAGGTATCTCAGTCAGACGAACATGAAATATACGCACAAACAACACCATAACTATCAACAACGAGATCCTGATCGCGATATTGGCAAAACACAGCGATATCTATGAGATATCGTGAATCGAATTGTTCCGACACAAATTAACCGACAAGGCAGAGCAACGTATGGGCCGAGCCGTCAATATTGACGACACCAGACCTAGGCCAACAATTGACCTACATACGATGGATACCGAGTGGATGCCCGAACTCAAAGCCGCGGATCGAAAGGCGATTAAAGTAAATGATGAGATTTTAATAGATTTGACCCAAGATGCGGAGGATAATCGAAATACGCGGAAGAAAACCGAGATCCGGAGGACATCAGCGTACGCGTCAGGAAATGTTCACATCCGAAAACTTCGAACCGCACAAATCCTCGCACGAAAACACGGCGGAGTGAATTCACTGTCGTAAGCTAATATTAGCTACTACCGATCAGATAGAAGGTCACCGGGAGGATCGCGAACATGTTTCCTCACTGAATGATTGGATTTGAATACAAAATAGTCACCTACCTGGAATTTGATGCCGAAAGTCCTGGAGCACCACCCAAATTTAATGTGCACAACAGCGAAGTGAATGAACTACCGAATGTTGACGTTCGGAAACATCAAAAGGGCAAAATGTCAGATGAGATGTCCCAAATCAGTCTGTCACAAATTGGATCGCGAGGTGAATAAGAAACCCAACACTCAGATGAGTGAAGTCTAGTTCGGGTGAGTGCACCAAACGGAATTTGAAAATACCGCTGCCACCAGGAAAATTCTCCTGTGAGCAGGATCGATAAGAAATATTGCTTTCTGTTGAGAACTCGGTGAGTGGACGGAGGTCTTGGGCTGTAGATGCTAAAATTACATTGATACATTTTCTTCTTTTGTTCTGGCTTTTCCCTTATTTGGACGTGGATTGGGAAACTTTTAACCGCAGACGCAAGTCGGTGGAATTTGGAAGCGGCAGCAAGGAAAATAGAACAAAATCATCTTCTTTCAAACTTAGCGCGATTACTTATATATATATATATATATATATATATATATATATATATATATATATATATATATATATATATATATATATATATATGTATATATATATATATATATATATATATATATATATATATATATATATTGATATCAACTTATGAACAGACATTTGAATTCTGGATTTAGTGCGTGTGTGACAGGGCGGATGAGCAAGAGTTCTGTTTGTGCAATAGCAATAGTGAATTTTGCAGTTTTTGCGTACGAGCAGTGTGAAAGTGTGATAGTGTGTCATATAAGAGTTTCAGGTAAAACCACAAAGAAGCCGAGGTATATAGTAGCGTTAATAACGGTGTTAATGGTACGCACGAAAAAAAGGTTCTTTCCTTTCTTTGTCCTGATCGGGAGGATTCAGTATTTTGAAGAAAACGGTGTTAAAAGTTAAATCGTGCGGATTGTTACTCTAAAATGTATATTTTGCGAAGCATTTATCATTATTTTTGATCGATTATAGGTGGAATTTTTGATGAATTATTATCTTAATGAGGTGCTCTTATGTTTGAATTTTCGGAGGATAATGTGTTAGAGTGAATGAGAACTGCAATTTCAGGGTAAAACAGATTAAAGAATTAAGTTTTAGTGCGTGAACGTCGATGAGTGAGTGAGAAAATATTAGTTGATAGGAGTTCTGGTCCAAACCCTGAAGGGATAGGATATAAACTGAAGGTTGTGATTTTGGTGAGGGCATTTTGCAGTCCTGTTTCGCGGTTTCTTGTTATATTTTGGTTGATCAAAAATCCGATTCGGTTGTTCAGCCTACTGTATATATTCGTTGGAGAAGATTAAAATTAAGATTTTAGTGGACCGTCTAAGTAAGGACGAGCTCACGTATGAGCTCGCCATCCGTGGTTTCCCGTTGGACACGGTGGAAAATATGCGGAAAACACTAAGGGTTACACTGAAGGCGGACTCAGCTCTGGATAGGTCTTATATATTGACAGCGAAAGCATCGGAAGTTGAAGAGCTAATCTCAAAGGTGTCAGGAGATAGAACTGCGTCGGACTATCTTAAGGTTAGGGTCAAGATAGAATTCGGGTTCCGCCGACTAAGTAATATGCAGGTATCCACACCCGAACAGCTGGAATGTGCACGGAAGATTCGTAATCGACTCATTATAGCCATGGGTAACTTAGTGGACAAAACCGAGGGGGATAGTGCAGCCGAGGCGGAGTTTGAGGATGATACCCGGACGATGGTTGCACCGCAACAGGTGAAGGCATCACCCCTGGCGGAAGTGGCAAAATGGGGGCTTAAGTTCAGCGGAGATGCGTCGAGGTCTGTAAACGCTTTCCTTGAGCGGGTGAGGAGTTACGGCAGGCGAGAGGTCTCACGAAGTCACAGCTCTTCAGGGCAGCCGTAGACCTAATTGACTCGCGAGCGTTGATTTGCTTCAGAGCCAACCGCGGGTTAGTGGCGTGCTGGGATGAGCTCGTGGAAGAGCTTAGGGCGGAGTTCTTGCCGACAGACTACGAGGACCGCCTTTGTAATGAAATTCGAAAATGTACTCAAGGCGAGAACGAATCGATGGGGGTGTATGTGGCAGTGATGGAGCGCCTTTTCTCTCGTTTGAAACAAAGCTGCTCGGAGGAGAAATTGAGGACTTTGCACAGAAACATCTCACCTTTCTACCAGCAACAGTTGAGCTTGACGGCGATATCATCGATAGCGGAACTGGTGAAGATGGGACGAACGCTGGATGCCACAAGGGCATCGGTAGCCGCTTTCATTCTACCCAATACTCGGCCGAGACGATGCTTAGAACCAGACTTGGCTTACATGATCGCCGAACCTACGGAGCAGGTTGCCGCGCTGTCCGGACGGGGCCGCGTACAGTGCTGGAACTGTAGGAGGGAAGGCCACATGTCGAGAGAATGCACAGAGCCTCGGCGTTGTTTCGGCTGCGGCCGTCAAGGGGTTTTGCGAGCGGCGTGTTCAACGTGTCGAGTTAGGGCAGTAAAATTTATTCCACTTATGATTACGTATGCAAAACGCAAAAATAAATGCCTACAGCAATTCTAACCATCTGATTACGAAATAAAGTCTCTCAAAGGCAACTCGATTCCGCTGTGTTATTTCAATGAAGCACAAAATTAACTAAAGGTGTTGCAAATATATATCAAAGAAGGCGTGTACTATTTTTTTTAGTGCCAATATATATAATAAACTGCACTAGGAAGAAGTATGAAAACTTCCATAAAATGAATTTGAAAAAAAAAAAAACAAAATGAAGACAACAAAATCGATGATAAAAATATGTAAAAGTTAACAGAATAAGTGTATTCTTAAGAATCTCACAAGGTTCCCTTAGAACCACAATGAAACACGAAACACACCGTATACCGGATCGAAGATGTGATTTTAATTTATAATTTATTTTCTTCAAAGTCTTAAATTTATTTTCACACACACTGACAATACAAACCATTCTCATTACAAAGATATTACTAAGCACAAACCATGTATCAAAATAGAGCGCAATCAAGCTAGAGACAACGTACTGATGAAGAAATTATGTGCTTAAGAAATTGTGTAATTTATCATATCGCAACTAGGTACGGTTTGATTTTCAAAATCGAAAAAGAAAAAACACGATGTCTTATCGTAACTATTGGTAGTATGTAGGAAAAACAAATGTAAATGTATTTTTATAGATGAGGGCAATTTTTACTCTCAGTTTAAGTTATTATTTCCGAAAGAAGAAGAAAAATAATTACATAAACAAATCATTTCATATGGATTAATCTAAAGTTTCAGTTCTTCTTTTATATTTACATTACATTAACTTACAGATATATATTGTAAAATCGATGTAGAGATGAAACTATGATTAATATTATGTACATCTATTTTGTCTCCACCAATATACAAAAACACACCGGTGCCACATTCAGACAAATTACTGATACATGAAATACACACACGAGGCACCTTTTATAAAAATAATAGTAATTATAAGGAAAAATACTTTTTTTTTAAATAATAATGAATTGTTAAGTTGAAACAGTTGGCCTTCTTATTGGGCCGAAAGCCCCAGAAGTTCTCTTCGGTTTCAGGGTCTGTGCATGGCCTCGCTGGCCTATAAATGATCACTTAATAGTTAGTGTTTTTCGTGATTTTCAGCACACTTACAAGGGAGGGATACTGGCCATACCTAGTAGTTTCTGGTTGTTTTTTTGATGGAAATATAGATTTTGATATTTCATGGCCAGTATCAGAGGGTGGAGAACCCCAGACCATCGGGGGTATTTTTATATACCAGTTTGCGGCTACGTATTCATGACGGATGAATAATAAGTAGCATCCCGTTTTCTGGAGAGCAAACCAACTCCATTTTTCAAAAACCCACCCCAGCTGCAGCGAGCTAGCAAGGCGGCAAACCAGCATCCGTGGGGGTTGGTTAAAGGGTGCGAGGGGCCTTCACGGCCATTTCTAGGGCACCCTGCTCTCGGGGCGTCTTTTTTTCTGTTTTGCCTATTGAATGGCATTAGCCATTCTCCCTTCTGCTGGACCTTGGCCATCTCGGTTCCGGACTTCGGTCTGGTTCTGAGTTGTGCTAAGTCCAGCAGAACCATCTTTTCACTCCATCTTTTCTAAATTGCTACAGAATACTAGTAGACGTGGGGATTAGGATGAAGAAGGCGGCTACTGTTAATAAAGGTCACTATGATCTCGGTCGGCGAGCAGAAGTCTTCCAAGTAGGAGATTGCGTGTGGAGGAGAAACTATGTTCAATCCGATGCAAGCAAGTACTTTTCCGCTAAACTAGCCCCCGCGCTCGTAGGACCTTTGACGGTTGCGAAACAGACGTCGACTTGGACGTATGAATTACTAGACGAAAAGGGAAAGAGCGCAGGTACATGGCATGCCAAAGACCTCAAGCGGTGCGTGCCGTGATTTAGATATGGATGAATTCGTATTTATGTGTATTGGTATCATTAGCTGGAGCTAAAATCTGCTAGGGGTAGCTAAGGTATTAATGAGTGGTGGAGGGACTAAACTACAATAGCGTTAGGCAATAGTGAGCAGAATTAACTATTATTAGGCAATTTCGGTGGTGGGTTCATAAACTAGTTGCAAAAAAATATGGTGAAGGGTTAGTCAGAAGTAAGCCTAGTATTAGTTTATAGTTGAATTTCGACGGGTTAGTCGTATGAGTTATTGTAAGGATAAAAATGAAATAATATTACATCATTTGGGCGTGAATTCCGTGCTTGTTTTGGGTTGATTTGATATTATCTTTTTCCTTTCATTTTGTTTTTGTTCTTTTCGTGCAGCCGATTTTTATCTTTGACTTCGTCGTATGGCGAGCTAGGTAGCTACCCTAAAATCGAGATCATCTCGGATTAGAATTTGGCATCTCAATTGTACAAATACCAACAGCAGTTAAAAACTAAAACATGCAACATGTAAACATGTAAGGAAAGCGATGGTTAGAAGAATAGGGTCTTGAGCGAAAGGAGTCGGTTTAAGTGTTGAGGCGAGAATGAGATTGTGTGATACTGTGAAGGTAAATCTAGAATTCTAATAACCGGGAGACGCGTTTATCTCATGAACGGTACAAGACCGAGCGAGAGGAGCGGAAAATTGAGTCGGTTTTCAGGTATCGGGTGCCGAATGAGAATATTAAATCGCGGTAAATCGAACAGAAATGGTCGAGAATTTCTATGAAATTCTCTGAAGCGAGGGGGGTGTCACGGTTCGTGGGAATTTCATTAAACTAAAGCATCAAATCTTGAATAAAATATATAAAAAAGAATCTCCATCATCCTCTAAAAGAGAACGATGGAGATTGGGTAACAACCACAATTTACGAGTTAGTTAAGATCGAGTTAGATGTTAGTTTTAGATGTTAGATGGTTAAGTTAGCTGTTAGTTTTATCTAAGAAGCTACAACAAGACAACACGAGTCATCTCGATAGAGTAAACACTGAACGACACGAACTCAAATGGACACCTATTGAAGGTATCTCAGTCAGACGAACATGAAATGTACGCACAAACAACACCATAACTATCAACAACGAAATCCTGATCGCGATATTGGCAAAACACAGCGATATCTATGAGATATCGTGAATCGAATTGTTCCGACACAAATTAACCGACAAGGCAGAGCAACGTATGGGCCGAGCCGTCAATATTGACGACACCAGACCTAGGCCAACAATTGACCTACATACGATGGATACCGAGTGGATGCCCGAATTGCTGATTCCCGAACTCAAAGCCGCGGATCGAAAGGCGATTAAAGTAAATGATGAGATTTTAATAGATTTGACCCAAGATGCGGAGGATAATCGAAATACGCGGATGAAAACCGAGATCCGGAGGACATCAGCGTACGCGTCAGGAAATATTCACATCCGAAAACTTCGAACCGCACAAATCCTCGCACGAAAACACGGCGGAGTGAATTCACTGTCGTAAGCTAAAATGAGCTAATACCGATCAAATAAAAGGTCACCGGGAGGATCGCGAACATGTTTCCTCACTGAATGATTGGATTTGAATACAAAATAGTCACCTACCTGGAATTTGATGCCGAAAGTCCTGGAGCTCCACCCAAATTTAATGTGCACAACAGCGAAGTGAATGAACTACCGAATGTTGACGTTCGGAAACATCAAAAGGGCAAAATGTCAGATGAGATGTCCCAAATCAGTCTGTCACAAATTGGATCGCGAGGTGAATAAGAAACCCAACACTCAGATGAGTGAAATCGAATTCGGGTGAGTGCACCAAACGGAATTTGAAAATACCGCTGCCACCAGGAAAATTTTCCTGTGAGCAGGATCGATGAGAGAGATTGCTTTCTGTTGAGAACTCGGTGAGTGGACGGAGGTCTTGGGCTGTAGATGCTAAAATTACATTGATACGTTTTCTTCTTTTGTTCTGGCTTTTCTCTTATTTGGACGTGGATTGGGGAACTTTTCAACGCCGATGGAAATCGGTGGAATTTGGAAGCGGCAGCAAGGAAAATAGAACAAAATCATCTTCTTTCAAACTTAGCGCGATTGTGGTACCGGGAAAACTGCGAAGGAAGATCCCTGGTTGCGTGGAAGATACAACGGATTGACGCAGTATGAATTGAGCTAGAAGGACGAATCGTGAAGTACTTTTGCGAGCTAATCATCTTTTGTCGTTGACGAGTTCGATCTGCGGAAAGGGCCCCATCGAGGGAGAAAACACGTCTCGGCGATCGAGAAGAGCTAGATAGCAGGTTAGATAGCAAGAAAGTTTCGATTGTGAATTGAATTTAGTGCAATTTTCAAGCGAGAAGAAATTTTGGAAGACTACCATTGAATGGTAGCACGATAGAAACTAATGTGATCTGAATTTAAGTTATCATTATAACATAAGTGAAATAAAGTGTGTTATCGGAAATCGAGACGGGTTGTAACTATCGATAGCGATACGGGGTTGCGCATAGGGGTCCGTCATCCTCTTCTCGCTTCAGGGCGACGGTAGCGTGGCAGTGATTCGGTTTAGAAGCGAGTGGCGCCCACCCGCGACCTTTTCTTCGCGAGCAAGCCGCCCGAAACTGCCGCCCTTGTATCTCAGTTAGGGATAGAGGGTTTAAGTGAGCGTTGCAGATAGTAACGGTAACAAGGGTGCGTAACCGACGACGGTCGGATCGACAAGTCGGTTCGTGAGGCGACCACAAGGTCTTTTCGAGGGAAGTGTTTCGACTTTGTGAACGATTGTGGCCGTTAATAAGTCTACACGAGGTTCATTAAGAAAATACGCAAACATTTGCGTGCCGATGACTGCAGTGAGTTAGCTTTTAGAACTGGAATGGGCGTAAACGTTTATTCTGTAAGTCTTAGTGCATTACTGATAAATTTGATTGAATTTCCCGGTTTTCGCATAAAGATGTTGTGCTGTGACCCCTAATAGTTGCTGAAACGTCACCTGGTGAATCCTATCGGCTATCATGAGTGACCTCTATAACAGTTAAGTATAAGAAATTACCTTAATGTGGCCCAAAAGGGAGGAAAATAGCGTCGGGAAAAAATTCAAGTGGCTAAGCATGTTCACTATAACAATCACGTGTGTGAAGAGTACAAAATATTCGGGTGATTTACTTTGTTGAGTGCGTTCCGTCGTCAAAGTATTTATCATTGAGCGAAGCATGTTGGTGACATTTACATAAACATGTACAAGTGCATCAAGAGTGACGAGCACTCCGTCCTGCAGCTACACAGCCGCAGATATTCATATATGTACGCACACGCAAAGACAATAATCGTCCAGGTATGTAAGTCCGCAAACTATCTAATTGGTGCAATTAGTGATGGGCTCAAAAACGCCAAACAGTTTAAAAAAAACGTTTGTCTGCAAAAAACGAACGAACAGTTTTTCCAAATAGCGACAAACAGTTTTTCTAAAACGACATTTTTTCTAAAACAAACATAATTTCTAAAATAAACCGTTTTTCTACAGCGAATAATTTTTCTATAACTAATCGTTTTTGTAAAACGAACCGTTTTTATAAAACGAATTGTTTTTCGTTTTTCTCAAACGAATCGTTTTTCGTTTTTTTAAAACGAATCGTTTTTCATCGTTTTTTGTTGTTTTTTAACGAACCGTTTTTTGAAAACGAACTGTCTTTTAAAAACGAACTGTTTTTTTAAAAACCAATCGTTTTTGGTTTTTTTAAACAAATCGTTTTTCATCGTTTTTCGCTTTTTTTAAACGATCCTTTTTTAAAAAAGTAACTGTTTTTTAAAAACGAATCGTTTTTCGTTCTATTAAAACGAATCGTCTTTCACCGTTTTTGGTTTTTTTAAACGAACCGTTATTTTAAAAACGAATCGTTTTTCGTTTTTTTAAAACGAATCGTTTTTCGTTTTTTTAAAACGAATCGTTTTTCATGGTTTTTCGTTTTTTTTTTAACGAACCATTTTTCGTTTGTTAAAACGAACTGTTGGGCAGTGGAAAACTGTTTAGCTGCGGAAAACAGTATTTTCGTACTTGCGAGTATTTTCGTACTTGCGAGTATTTTCGTACTTGCGAATATTTTCGCACTTGCATGTATTTTATTCAAATATTCAAAAAGATTTTACGGCAAAAGGAGCTGAAATCGATCAAAATCGGCCAATTTTGGGTTAGAGTGGTTTGGGACATAACGGGCCAAGACCTATTGCTGTGATATAAAAAATTCAGTTTTGTAGGGGAGTAAGGGGTGTTTTGGCCATAGTTTGGCAAAAACTGCCTTTACGGCGCCTTCGATGATTGGAAGTGGTCGACGAGTATATTAGTGATATTTTAAGGGCAAACAATTTTGGATAGGGGAAATTGGGGAAAAACGTTAATTTTTAACAAAAAAAATTTTTTTTGATCCAGCATGAATTCGGGTACGTTTCTGAGTTGTTCCGGGCGTAATTCCCATACAAGTCTGGGAAAAGGCGGCCTAGTTTCGAAGATACGGCAAAATGAAATCCGCCGGAAAAAAACTAAAAGTAGCACTAAAAGTGCCAAGGAGGAAAAGGTTGAGATCGTTTTTGGTTCATCAGTTGGCGTCTCTGGGTGTGCTGAAGCCCTCGTCGTGACTGCAGGTGGCCACGAGGGTGTCTCCATACCTATCGGGGTTGTAAAATTTACGAAACCACGGGAGGTAAGGTGCCCCTGGACTCATGCCCAGCCTTACGGAAGAGGTTGGCCTCCTAGTGGGTGCATGTTTAATAAACGAAACATTTCTTTTTATTTCTTAATAAAAACTTCATGCTTCAGTGAGGCGAAGTGGAAATCCGACTGTTTTAGATTAGCCAGGAAAAGTTTGGTATCAGAGATCGCTCGATAAAAAGTCATATAGATGACAACAGGATTAGTTGGTCCTTTCTTAGTAATTTTGTTTACTTTTGTCATTTGAACGAATACAGGAGGTGTTTTTTGCATATAATAAAATGAAAAACAAATTAAATTGATTGAATTTGATCGTTTTCCTTTAGATAGCCCCTAGACTGCAGAAAGACTTGCCAAATAAATGACCGACCCTTGAAGGTAATCTTGCACCATCACCATTCTAGTTTGCGAACGTTGTATCTGGAGGATGGAGGAGGGCATATTAGGCCGTTTCATTACATTACTGCAAATCGTATGCATTGTATGTATATATGTACATACTTCAAACAGGTAATTGGAACAGGTATTTTTTTGTACTCATACTAGTAATACCTAGTATGTGAAAATCTTAGTATGACCCAGCTCTAACTGTCGTACAGCATAAAATTTGTTTCTTTTCGTTTATTCAAACTGTTTTTTTCATACAGTCTTAAAAAACAGTTGTTTTTGAAAAATAAAAAACAGTTCGTTTTCGTTTTTTGAAAACAACAGAAACGCCCATCACTAGGTGCAACCCGCGCTCCCGTGGACTCTACTACTCACTGGCAATCTCAATTATAACTTTTGAATCTGTTATCGGATGGGCATCAATGAGAATTGGTTTGATTAGAACTAGATATTCTCCCAAAGCATTCTCTTGATTCGAGAAAATTCAAGCGCATTTAATTTTTTTGAACGATTTCACGTTCCAAATTAGAGTAGAACCTGTAAAATATCAGATGTTGGTGTATTATTAATCTCAGCTTAATCCGCGCAAAGTTAAGAAGACACTTCCAGGCCACACTCGATTGTGACAATTCAAGTACGATTCGATTCGAAAGGGAACGGCCGTTGGAACGATTATAATTGCCGCTGAATCCTGGAATGTCAGATCGCTTAATAAACCTGGTGCTGTAAAAGAATTATTATTACAGGCCACTCAGTACAAATTGAAAGTGCTGGTGGTACAGGAAACTAAATGAACAGGTAGCGAGATTCAAGACATGAGATCCCACACACTATTCAAGAGTGGGAATCCTGCAGGAAGCCGTGAATTTGGAGTGACATTCATTGTGGATAGGGAGTTCAAGCCACACGTTATGGACTTCAAGGCAGTAAGCGAACGATTGTGTGCGATTCGCATCAAAGCAAAATTCTTTAAAATATGTCTGATAAACGTTCACGCCCCGACAGAAGAAAAAGACGAGGAAACGAAAGACGCATTCTATAACCACTTGGAAACGCTATTCGACTCATTGCCCTCAAACGACGTCAAAATAGTACTAGGCGACTTCAATGCTAAAGTCAGAGCTCGAGCGTGGAAACATAGACACAAAATGCCTCGTCAGCACTTGTGCGTTTGGACAGAGCTCGAGCGTACAAACATAAACACGAGCGTCTGCTTGGTGATAGATCCATGCCATGCCGTTCTCTCCACAAGACCAGGAAGACAAATTATTGATGGAATGCGGAAATCATAGAGCTTCGGAAAAAAATGTCTTAAAGCTAGACGATGTAGCCAGCGCCGCAGGAATACTCCAGATTACGAGGACTTGCAGAACCAGAACAAATACATCCGGAAGAACCTACAGCTTGCGATCACTAAGAGCAAGCTATGTAACGAGGCCGATTCCGATCCATGGGGTGCAGCGTACATAGCCGTTATGACTACAATAAAGCGAAAGAATTCTCCTCAAAGTGTCCGAAGATGCTCCAGGAAATAGTCACAACGTTATTCCCCCAGAATCGAGGCGATAGCCTACCGGTAATACAGGTAGACCCTCAAAACATGCAGGCGGTCAGCAGAGAAGAAGTATTGGCAGCCATACGCAAAATCAGTGACGAAAAAGCGCCCGGATTGGATGCGATACCGAATAAAGCACTTAAGCTGGCGAGAAAGGGGATACCAAATGGGTAAAACTGGACTTGATGCCCCACACAGCTGTTACATAAATTTTGCCGATAGATGTCGGGCTAATATGTTTGTGTTTTTGTGGTTGTGCGTTTGCTTTTGGGGCTTCTTTTCTTTCTTTTTTTCTTCTTCTTAATTGTTTTATATTCTTTTTTATTTTTATGTATAATTTTGTCTGTTTTTCTTCATTTTTTCAGCCTTTCTACCACCTTTTCGCCCTCTGGTGGTAAGATTTCCCGGGTGTGGGGCATCAAGTCCAGTTTACCCACCAAATGTCTTCGCTGATACTTTCACAACGTGCCTACGGAAGGGGGCTAAGAACAGGGATCTGTTCTTGGCCCCCTACTTTGTATGTGTGAAAAATATACCAATACAGGCAAATACTTTTATGACTACTGCTGAGTTGTGCATTGCTAATCTCTTGTACAGTCAGTCGGAACAATAACGTTGCCAATTAAAGTAGACTTTGAGAAACCGAAGAATAAGAAATAATCTCTGTACAATTCTTTCAAGATAAAATAAATATATTTTAGTTTTAAAGTATCCGCGGTGTTAATTATTTACATTTGGTGCTGAAACCCGGGAAGAATTGTGCGAAAATTATGGACCTAACGGAACGTTCGGTTTATCGTGGTCAGATCACTAAGCTAGCAAAGAGTGCTCAACAGTACTTATCGAGTTCCGACTCGAAAATTGATGGCGATAACGAAAAGCAGTGCGAAATCGAAGAGGAGCTTTCTTCTTATATTCAAAGGATTACAGTCGCACGGGATTGTCTTAACAGAATTAACGCTGAAATGGAGCCCTCCATTAGAGCCGAAGCTGCCCAAAAGAAATTTGAAGCGATCTGAGCGATCCAAGACAAGGCGACGGCCATCTTGGCCCGTCTTGATCATCGAATGAAATCAATGAAATCAAAAATGTTTCGAATCCTGTATTTCGCAGTGAAAATGAACGGCCTATCGTCCCTAGCTGCGCCAAATTGCCCAAACTATCGCTGAAAGTGTTTAGTGGTGACTCCAAGGATTGGATATCGTTTTGGGAACACTTTCGGGCGGCTGTGCATGATAGGGATGATATTAGCGGAGCGGATAAGTTCAATTATTTATCGAGTCATGTGTCAGGTAGAGCAGCTGAGTGCATTGCTGGATTCACTCCAACGGGTGCTAACTATGATGCTGCAGTTTCATTGCTTTTAGAGCAGTTTGGCAATGAGGAAAAGATAGTCAACGACATAATGCAGCAATTAATGAATTTGCCCAAAGTAGTGTATAGAGGAGATACTGTGAACCTCCGCAAACTACTTAATTGTGTTGTTATTAATACTAGGTCGTTGATTATGTTGAATGTGCCTTCTACTCGATACTCCATCATGCTTAAACCAGTTTTACTTCGCTGTCTGCCTCGTGAGATGGTGTTAGAATTTCACCGACAACAATCGACTGGTAAGACTGAAAAGGTATCAGAAACCAGCGATGACGAAAATGCATCGATATCTGCCTGTAGTAATGCAAGCTCCATATCAGCAATTGGCTGTGATCAGTTAAAAGCAGTTATATTGTTTTTAAAAAGGGAACTCAGTTCACTTGAGAGTGCCGAGTTTTTGTTGGAGAAGAAAGCGCGCACACAAACAAGTGGCAATATTAAGTCGTACAAAACTGCCGCTGGCCTTCTAACAACTTCAAAAGAAGCTGAATGCTATTTTTGCCAATCGGTCACGCACACAACAGAGATGTGCAATTCGGATCTTACGATACCAGAAAAGAAAGCGATATTGAAACGAAATGGCTGCTGGTTTAAATGCACAAGAAAAGGTCATAGTGCGAAAAGGTGTTTCAATAAGCATCTTAAATGTCAGAGTTGTGGTGGCAAACATGCTACGTCTGTGTGCGATCCTACGTTTAGAACTCATAGAGCTAATCTACCTATTGTAAATCACATGAGCGCCACAGCAACTGTCTTGTGCTCTTTAACACAAACATCTCTGGCTACTGGAGTATTCCTACAAACAGCCCGGGCGATTGCATTGAGCAAGAATAACAGCAAGTCAATATTGATTCGGATCATATTGGATGGAGGATCACAACGAACGTACATTAAGCGAAGTGTGGCTGTAATGCTGGGGCTGCAAGCGTACGATACGGTTAGTATGCAAATTATGCCTTTTGGAAGTTCGGGCATATCAACTGAGTCAAAGGTATTTGAGAGAGTCCAAATCAGGTTACAAAGTGCAATAACTGGAGAGCGCATAAAAATGCTTGCCATTATATGCCATTATATGAATATATGCCCGGACATATTGCAATCACCTAAAACGGTCGTACCAAGCATCTTACCAGAATTGGCATTAGCAGATGATGATAATATCGGAGAAATACAGAACGAGATCGGCATGCAGTTAGGTGCAGATATATACTGGGCGATTATATCGGATGAGTTTAAACGGATTAATGACAGGTTGGTGGCCATTAATACAATTTTTGGATGAACTTTACAGGGGCCGGTACCGCTGCAGGAGCAGGAAATGACGTCTGCTGTCAATCTTACGATAAGTCAATTGAATGATGACATGGATTCGACAGATTTTGTGGTGAAACACATTGAAGATTTATGGCAATTCGATCGTATTCCATCGTCAACGGACAATCAGTGTGATGTTGATGAGCTTATTTCCAAGCACGTTCGCAAGAAGGATCAGCGCTATGAAGCCTCACTTTTATGGAAAAATGAAGACTGTGTTGTAGAGGACAATCAAAGAACAGCTATGATAAGACTAGTGAAGCTAATTTCCTGACTAGAGAAAGAGCCGCAAAAGCTTAGGCAATACAGTGATTTAATTGATGAATGGATCGATTCAGGTATTGCTGAAGTATGTAAAGATGACTCGTATTATCCGAAGACTTATTACATGCCGCATCGTCCAGTGTATCGGGAGGATAAAGAAACAACAAAAACTAGGATTGTTTTCGACGCGTCGTCCCAAGCAAGTAGTCAGGCGGATCTGAATGACATGTTGTGTACAGGGCCGAACCTTTTACCTGACGTGTTAGCGGTTCTGTTAAACTTTCGTCTGGGCAGCTTTGCAATGACAGCAGATATCGAAAAGGCTTTTTTGCAGGTAGATCTGAACCCCAAGGATCAAAACTCACATCGTTTTTTGTGGCTGAAGAATTTAGCAGACATTCATTCAGTTATTATTTTAGTAATGACACGCGTAACTTTTGGAGTTAGATGCAGTCCATTTTTATTGTGTGCAGTCCTTAGAAAACATGTGAAATGCTCGGCGCAAGAGTTCCCTAAAACCGTCGAGTTGCTTTTATCATGCTTTTATGTTGACGACTTGGTAGTAAGTGTTGATGACTACGAGGATACTTTGCAACTTTACTTCGAAACTTGCGAGATTTTGGGGCGAATATCGATGAATGTTCGCAAATGGAAGTCAAACGCTGTACAAATAAGACGCATTTTTCGGGAAGAAGCTACTTTATCAATGAAGCAGAAAGTTTTAACCCTTTTTGGACGAAGATGAGGTTCTAAGAGTAGGCAGTCGGTTAAACGAATCAGGGATTGAATTTAACGAGAAATTTCCTATCATCTTGCCGAATAAATCTCGCTTTACAGTTTTACTGATTTCTTATATGCATGAGCGAGTTTTACATAGTGGAACTAGTATCGTGCTCGTCCAATTACGTAAACGTTTTGGATAATTAAAGCTCGACAGGCGATAAAAACGATTGTTAACAAATGTAGTGTATGCAAACGGCTCAAGGGAAAAGCTGCTGTTCAGCCGTTTGCTCCTCTACCTAAAGAAAGGCTCCAGCTGTCGCGTCCCTTTGAAACAGTTGCACTTGAAGCACTTATTTAGCAGAGGTGGAATATATTATCAATGTTCGGCCTCTTACTTATGTAAGCAGTGATTGCAATGACCTATCTCCGCTTACGCCATCCAATTTTCTTTTTGGTACGTTTCCATCTGGTGTTACAACTTTAACTCACACGACTGGCAGTGATATCAGGGCTAAATGGCAGTCAAGATTTCGCTTTGCAAATTACTTCTTTCAACGTTTTAAAACGGAACATGTTCAGTCACTACGATCGGCACATCATACCGCTACAGCATTTTCACGGCAGCTTGAAATTGGTGATGTGGTGCTTGTTCATGATGCGTCAACACCTCGACTTTTCTGGAAGCTGGAAAGAATTACGAAGACTTTTCCTGGAAGAGACAACCGGGTTCGAGCGTGCGAGGTACAATTGAGCAATGGAATTTTACTGAAGCGGCCTATACAACACTTATTCCCGTTGGAGATAAATTGGAATGCCGGGCGGAGGATGTGAAAAATATACCAATACAGGCAAATACTTTTATGACTACTGCTGAGTTGTGCATTGCTAATCTCTTGTACAGTCAGTCGGAACAATAACGTTGACAATTAAAGTAGACTTTGAGAAACCGAAGAATAAGAAATAATCTCTGTACAATTCTTTCAAGATAAAATAAATATATTTTAGTTTTAAAGTATCCGCGGTGTTAATTATTTACAGTATGTAAATGCTTCTGCGTGCATTTGTTGAAGTTTGCAGTTGCTTACAACAACGAACGAATCACGAAGCACATTGCTTTTCATATCAGTAGCTTAGTAAATTGCTCACGGTGTTGTGTTAACTAGTATACAGTGTAGTATTCGCGTTTTGTTAGTATAAAATGACGACGAAACGGAATCGGTTGACACTAAAAGAAAAAGTTGAAATAATAAACGTTTACAAAAGACAAAAACTTAGTGTTTAAAATCGGGAAAACTCAGGCTGCAGATATTTTAAAGAATCGTGGTAGTTTAGAAGAAAAATTTCACTCAACTTGTAACATCAATGAGAAGAGGAGTTTTTTAAAAGATGACGGGTTACAAATCGACAAAAGATGCTATGAATGGTTCCTCAAAGCTAGAAACAAAGGAATTCCTTTGGCAGGTACAATGAATTTCATAGCTTACAGCGATTTCTTTGTTTTTGCTTTTTAGGACCAATAGTTCGCGATAAAGCAAAACAAATTGCTACGAACCTTGGCTTGGAAACCTTTTCTGCATCTGCAGGGTGGCTAGAACGGTTCCGTACTCGACACAATATTAGTTTTAAGGCAATTTCAGGAGAAGCATCTAGCGCTAATCCTGTCGATGTCGAATCATTTTTACAAAGGCTTCCATCGATTATTCAGGGCTATTCAGCCCGGGATATATACAATGCCGATGAAACGGGATTGTTCTTCCGCGCATTGCCTAACAAAACCTTAACGCTTAAAAATGAGCGCTGTTTCGGGGGAGAGTAATCGAAGGAAAGAATAACAATACTACTTTGTGCGAATATGGCTGGTGAAAAGGAAAAGATTCTTATAATCGGTAAATGGGCCAGGCCAAGACCATTTAAAAACATTAACATCAATGATTTGCCAGTATCCTATTTGTCCAACAGCAAAGCATGGATGACTGGTGAAATAATGACAAATTGGCTTAAGATTTTAGATCGAAAAATGGGACGAGAAAATAGAAACACATTATGGTTTTGGACAATGCCGCATCACATCCGACGCATTTACAATTTAAAAATATCAAGCTAATTTTTCTACCCCCGAACTGCACATCAGTCTGCCAGCCATTGGACCAAGGTTTTATAAAATCGCAGAAAGTTTTTTACAGGATGCAAATAGTGAAGCAAATTTTGCTGAATATAGACACCGCTAGTTCGGCACATGATCTTGCAAAGAGCATAAACTTGCTAGATGCGATATATTTCATAAAAAATGCTTGGGAAAGTGTTACAAAG
>OZ022264.1:190630743-190645743 GCA_963978885.1 Nemotelus pantherinus
CCCTTCTGCATGTAGCAATTGAATTTGTGCACGTATATCTGAACTTACCTCCTTTGTTTTGGACATTTTCGAGAACAAAGAATTTTAACTCACTAAATGAATCACTGTTGATC
Source organism: Nemotelus pantherinus (assembly GCA_963978885.1). Lineage (NCBI taxonomy): Eukaryota > Metazoa > Arthropoda > Insecta > Diptera > Stratiomyidae > Nemotelus > Nemotelus pantherinus. The sequence goes on from OZ022264.1 coordinate 190,630,857, forward strand.
GTTTAAACAGCGTACGCAAACTGTAGCAGACCAACAAACTGCAAAGGCTTATGTAGGAAAATTTCGGAATTTTCCATTATTACCCATCCCGAGCCCGGGGTTTTCAAGAAACTTTCTAAAATCATTTTATTACAGCTAACAAGTAGCCTCACCGATGAGGAACAGCCGATAAATAACGAGCATTTAAGTGTTTTTAATCTACAGCCGAAAAATAGGGTGGGCTCAAACTTTTGGCCAAGGCTGTATGTATATCAGAAAATGACATCATTGTGTTAACAATGATGTTTTGTAAACATGCTGATCCATTCTTGTGTCAATTTTATGTATGGGGCCAACGCCGTACCAAGAGAAGGCAGCCCACACCATCACACTTCCACCGCCGTGCTTAACGGTCTTCAAAGTGTACTTTCGATGGTGCTGCATGTTCGAAGGACGCCATACGTACCGCTTACCGTCGGATCCGAACCGACAAAACTTAGACTCGTCACTCCAAAGCACATTTTTCCAAAAAATCAACAGTTTTTGCAAGTGCTCACGAGCAAACGCAATTCGAGATTTTAGATTTTTTTTTGGCACAAGCTGCTTGTGCTGTGCTAAGCATCCACGCAATCTTTTTTCATTGAGCCGTCGTCTTACTGTCCTTGAGGATAGGTCAATGCCAAATTCCGACGAAATATCCCTTTTTATAACGGTTGAACTGTTAAAAGGGTTCTTGATTGCGGCTCTATAAATCAAAGAGTCCTCTTTAATTGTGGTTTTTCGAGCTCTCGGTCGCTGTTTTACATTTTTGGAGTTCCCTTATTTTTGGATATGGTTTAATGCGTTGTAAACCATCTTTCGGGAACATCTTAAAGCACTTGCAATTTGCATAACGGTGCTTCCACTGCTCTTCATTTCATGGGCTACCTGCCGCTGAGCCTCTGTGCACCATGTACCTTTTGCCATTTCTAAACACACATTTTATGTGAACAGGAATCATGAATGAACTAAAAAATTGCAAATTTTACCAATCAATTCGATTTACCACAAACTAAACACCGTAATTAGGGATATTTCAAGTTGTGCTAAACTCGTGTCCAGCTTAGATCACGTACCACTTGCAACTAAATGAGAATCGAGACGAAACGGAACAAAGAAAACAAACGAAATTAACGTGAAATAATCATCACATCGTAGGCAAAACATAAGAAGAAGAAATTGAATGAAAAACGTAAAACAGTAGGAGATAAAGAGAAAGTCACAGATAACGAGTGAGGTAAACTCGTGGCCACCACTGTATATATATATATATATATATATATATATATATATATATATATATATATATATATATAATATATATATATATATATATATATATATATATATATATATATATATAATATATATATATATATATATATATAATATATATATATATATATATATATATATATATATATACATATATATATACATATATATATATGTACATATATACATATATATATATATATATATATATATATACATATATATATATATATATATATATATATATATATATATATATATATATTTAGACATATATATATATATATATATATATATATATATATATATATATATATATATATATATATATACATATGAATATTTATATATATATATATATATATATATATATATATATATATATATATATATATACATATGAATATTTATATATATATATATATAATATATATATATATATATATATATATATATATATATATATATACATATGAATATTTATATATATATATATATGTATATATATAAATATGTATATATATATATATATATATATATATATGTATATATAAATATATACATATATATATATATATATATATATATATATATATATATATATATATATATATATATATATATATATATATATGTATATATATATATTAATATAGATATATGTATATATATATATATATATATATATATATATATATATATATATATATATATAGATATATGTATATATATATATATATATATATATATATATATATATATATATATATATGTATATATATATATTAATATAGATATATGTATATATATATATATATATATATATATATATATATATATATATATATATAGATATATGTATATATATATATATATATATATATATATATATATATATATATATATATATATATATATATATATATATATATATATATATATATTTATATATATATATATATATATATATATATATATATATATATATATATATATATGTCTATTAATATTTTGTTTTAATATAATAGTTTTCTTGCACTAATAAATTAACTGAAAAAACAGCAATACGAATTTGCTGCGTATAATATTTTTTCCACATGCTACATCACATACAAACATATCGCTGCAATCGCTGCGTAGGAAGCTGAAATTTTCAGTAATTAACACAGCCCAACTTCCATTTTTTTAATAAGGTACAGTCATCCAATCGGAAGCTGAAATGTCCGAGCAATTATATTCTAGTCACGAGCTAAAATTCTGAAACCTTTACAGTGTTATAAGGACTTTTTCGCGATAGAATCCTATTGCGTACAATGCGTATAATTGAACGCGAAATTCTGTTGTTGTTGGTAAGGCAAATCGTTGCTAAGGTCAACGATCGGACGGGACGCTAAAAACTTTCAAGAAATCTTCATATTTTATGAAAAATAAAAGATAAATATCATTCCATAATAAGCATAACATTCTTTTAATTTTTACACCCTCATCATTTATAACACTCTTGATAATGCATACAGTTGAACACGAAATTCTGTTGATTAATATTATGTAAAACTAAAATCATTCCGTAAAATACAATGACAATCTTTTCATTTATGAATTCATACCATTGATAACATTCTCTTTGTTGATAATGCATATAGCTGAATACAAAATTCTGCTGATAAGGCGAATAGTTGCCTAGGTCATACATCTGAGAGCATGCTAAAATACTGAAGCAATCACGTGAAAAATAAAAACTAATATCATTTCATAAAAACAATAACAATCTTCTTACTTTAACACTGGTATCATTGATACATTCTACGTAGGTTTGAACATAAATTCATTAATATGAATCATGCTGATAGCATACATCATCGTCAAGACCAAACATCGTTTCAATATTTGCAGTATATATCTATTAATATGTATCATGCTGATAACAATAACAAAACTATATTCTGCTACATGCAGTTTAATCATTGTCAAGTAAAATTCGTAATAACAATAGAATCTTTGCATTAATGCATCTATAACATTGATACGACACTTTGAACATAATTCTATTAATATGCATTATGCTGATAACAAACTGCCAACATTCTATTCAACAACATGTAGATTACAAGCAAAAATTTACGCAAATTACAATTTTTCCCACGCTTCACTATGTTGATAACATAATAAACATGGCCAGGTAATTTCACAACATTACGTGACAAATTCGCCTAACCACAATCCAAAAATTTTCTTCCATAAGCATATGATAATACTATACATAATTCTATTAATAAGCATCATGCTGATAACAAACTGTTAAAATTCTATTTTACAACATGCAGATTAATCATGCTCAAGCCAAAATTTACACTTATTACAATTTTACGCGAAATTGTGTTGGTGTTGATACGGCAAATAGTTGCTAGCTAAAGTCAACGAACACCTCAAATTCTTCATCATAGCCATTGCTGTTGTTCCCAGACACTATACAAAATCGTCAATGTCGTGCGTGGGCCGGTAATCGTTTACGTTATGCGCTGACCGATACTCCCTAACGTCATACGCGGACCGCAGGTGTCATGCCCCCTTATCAGCGTTTACGTCATGCGTGGACTGAAAGCGTATGCCCTTACCAGCGGAGGAAGCCGGAAGCATAATCGCTTACGTCATGTGCGGGCCGATAATCGCTGACGTCATCCAGCTCATTTATTTAGAACTGGTATTCTGTACCTACTTACCTCCATCACATACTTACCAATTGAGATAGCTCCCTCAACTCTGGAAACCAGAGAAGGAAGGGCCGACGAGTACGATTTTCCTCGCTCATTAACCTAAGATCAATGACACACTCGGCGGTTCCACCGAAGCGTTTAACGCTTCAGTTTGGCGCGTCTGCTGATACACACAGCGGCTTTCAGAAGCGTTTATCGAGTCGGTTCAGCTACAAATTACGTCGGAGTATCACATAGATGCTTGTGAAAAAAATAGTCGTGTATACATTCATATGTATACATATGCATATTCATATATATGTATATATATATATATATAGTTATATATATATATATATATATATATATATATATATATATATATATATATATATATATATATATATATATATATATATATATATATATATATATATATATATATATATATATATATATATATATATATATATATATATATATATATATATATATATATATATATATATATATATATATATATATATATATATATATATATATATATATATATATATATATATATATATATATATATATATATATATATATATATATATATATATATATATATATATATATATATATATATATATATATATATATATATATATATATATATATATATATATATATATATATATATATATATATATATATATATATATATATATATATATATATATATATATATATATATATATATATATATATATATATATATATATATATATATATATATATATATATATATATATATATATATATATATATATATATATATATATATATATATATATATATATATATATATATATATATATATATATATATATATATATATATATATATATATATATATATATATATATATATATATATATATATATATATATATATATATATATATATATATATATATATATATATATATATATATATATATATATATATATATATATATATATATATATATATATATATATATATATATATATATATATATATATATATATATATATATATATATATATATATATATATATATATAGTGGTGGTCATTAAAATAGAGCCACGACTTTACATATGGTTCTTGTATAAATTTTAGAACAAATTTGTACACTTACTCTTCCGCCATCTATGATATGAACTGAACAATAAGTTTAGTACAACATACTATGACTATTTCAGTTTAGGTGTATTTCCATTCGTGAGCGGAAACGCACTTTCTGGAAACGTGCCAATTTTGCCTGGTCAGATTAATAGAGCCAACGTGTGTTTATTTCGAGTGTTCTTCTTTAAAGGATATTCCTGCCAGTCTTTTTGCTATTGTACTATCAGGTAATAGTTAATATTATAAAAAAATATCAAATTTAGGATGTATCCATGTCGAATTTTAGTGAAAATGGGACGCGGAATACATTGTTCTTTGGAAGAAAGAACAAAAATTTTAACATTACGTTACGAAGGCAAATCTCAACGTGAGATAGCTTGAATTATCGGCTGTTCGAAGAAAATGGTTGAAAATGCTTTCAAACCAAAACCAAATGTGGAAAATCGTGGAGCAAAGAAAAAAACGACTGCCCAAATTGATCGACTCATTGCTCACACATCAAAAAGAGATCCATTCAAGTCTTCTAAAAACATTAAGATTGAATTAGATCTTGACGTAAGTGCACGTACTGTTCGCAGAAGACTTCAAGAGCATAATTTAAATGGAAGAGTCGCCAGGAAAGTTCCACTCTTATCTAAGAAAAATATTAAGAACCGGCTTAAGTTTGCAACTGACCATATCAACTGGGATGGTCCTGATGCCCTAAAATGGTGGAGGAATATCTTATGGACGGATGAAACGAAAATAAATTTATTTGGTTCCGATGGTCGGAATTATGTTAAAAGACCTCTGTTTTATCTTCCACTTGTAATTTAAATAAAAAACGCGAAGATAACAATTCAATTGTTTATTTGAAAGTCACTTATGCGAAACAATCTTAATCAATCAATCTCTTAACACTTATGCGAAAATTAGAAAATACAACGAATCGAAAATACTACGAAAAAATCGAAAGACATGCGAACGATATGCGAATTAAATCAATTTCAAACTAACAAAGAAGAGCGAGCAACTAACTGGTACTTTCTTTTATAGCGATGAAAATTCCGGTACATTTTTAACTGTTTACTAAACTAATATTAACTTAGTCGAAATTTCATAATAGAATACAGCATTAATATCCAATATCAGCTGACTGGAATTTCGTTATTTCCACGGGAACAGCTGGACGAGTCGTACTGACACCTGTCAGCTGGATGAATCAATGGTAAGTAAATATTGTCGTCAATTGCTTCTAATTTTATTCTATTTTCAGGTAGCTGAAGTCGTTCGCAACATTCTCCCCTCCCATGAGGCGACAGTCTCATATTTCACTGTAATTAGATTATTATTACTTAATTTTAACTAATAACAAAGATCATCTTCATCTTCTCTGCTTCTGGTCTGCTACTCGATATTTCTCCTTGAACGATGGCACGGTTCTATGGAGCGGCATTTCCTCCTTGCGACCATGAACCATGCCCGGGAACTTGAGGTTTTCAGGCGCCTCGCCTCGCCATTCTGGAACATTCATGCCGGGGGGAGGGATAGGAAGTGGATTAGGAGTGTAAACAGGGTATCATAATTCTAATTTGGGCTTATTGGCTAATGTCGTTGAGAATTCATTATGTCAGTGATTTGACTCAAAAGTTCACATTTTGTATGATTCCATATTCAATGTTCAATTCCAAAAAAACAAGTTCAGTTCAATAATATACAATTTAATTTTTCTGAGGCTTTTCTACAGGTAGTAAAGCAATTTTCGTGATTGGTCTATCTAGTTCCTTATGGGAAGTGCGAACTGTCACAACGCGAACTAATCCATCAGTTCCAGGATGTGTCTTTATAATTCGGCCCATGGGCCACTTGTATGATGGCAAACGTTCATCCTTAATGAGCACTAAATCATTTATTTCAATATTAGGCTGACGACGATTCCACTTTGGCCTTTCTTGTAATCTTGTTATATATTCTAGGGACCACCTTTTCCAAAAGTCTTGCGTTAGTCGTTGGGTGAATTGCCAGCGACTCAAACGGTTGAGTTGTAAATCCATGAGGTTGTCTTCTGGTATTGCTAATAACGTGTTTCCAACAAGAAAATGTCCTGGCGTTAAGGCATTCAAATCCGTAGGGTCGTTCGTCAAAGGACAAAGAGGTCTTGACTTCAAGCACGCTTCTACTTTAATCAATACGGTGTTGAATTCTTCGTATGTCAAAGCTGCATTTCCTATAATCCTTTTCAGGTGATGTTTTGTGGACTTCACACCAGCCTCCCAAAGCCCACCAAAATGTGGCGATGACGGAGGGTTAAAGTGCCATGTGATGCCTTCATTAGCCAACTCTTGGGACAGATTTTGATTTCGCTTTAAAATTTGTATCAATTCCTTATTGGCGCCTACAAAATTTGTGCCACAATCGCTATACACATTGCTGCAAAATCCTCTTCTGCTCACAAAGCGTCGGAAAGCTGCCAAAAAGGATTGGGTCGTCAAATCCCCTACTAGTTCTAAGTGTATTGCCTTCACGGAGAGACATACAAAAATAGCTATATATCCCTTGGATGTTTTTGATCCTCTGCCTTTAGCAACCTTTAAGTCAACTGGTCCGCAATAGTCAATGCCACAATGTGAAAATGGTCTGGATAGAGTCACTCTTGGCTCAGGCAAGTTACCCATGAGTTGTGTCATAGATTGAGCTTTCATTTTATAGCATGTTATGCACCTTTGTGTGAACTGGCGTGCTAAATTTCTAGCGTTAATAATCCAAAATTTTTGTCTAATACTATTCAACATAAGCTGTGCTCCTCCATGCAATGTAAGAGTATGATATTTCAAAAATATAAGAGGGACCAGTCTATTTTTTCTCGAAATAATGATTGGGTATTTGGTATCGTATGGAACATCAGCATTTCTGAGCCGACCGCCAACTCGCAGTATTCCATTTTCGTCTAAGAAAGGATCTAACTTCAACAAACTGCTTTTTTGGTCTATAGGTTTACCTTGTTTTAGGTTTTCAATTTCTTCCCTGTAATCCATTTGCTGTGTATATTTCACCCAAAACTGTAAAGCTGCGTTAAGTTCTGAAGTACTCAAATATAACTGTGTGGGGCGGTTACCCTTTGACGAGGCGATAAAACGGAAACAATATGCTGTTATTCTTATAAGCCGATTCAATGAAGAGTACTTGCTGAGCCAAACATCTAGAAAGCTAGGTTCAGAGTTAGATACTAATAATGATATAACTGATTGTTTCCTTTGTTCCGTAGTGCATACTGGCAATTTTGGGTTTATAGGCCATTCTTCCTTTGGTTTTTTCAAAAATGAAGGACCTCTCCACCATAGCTTAGAATCAATTAGTTGTTTTGGGAAGGCTCCTCGTGAAGCGACATCGGCAGGGTTATGTTCAGATGGGATATAGCTCCAGGGAATATCTTTTGCTGCTTCATGGATATGTGTGGTTCTGTTCGCAACGAAAGTAGTCCAGTGTGATGGGTGCTTTGCCAACCAGGATAAAACAATTGTCGAATCAGTCCATAAGTATGTATGTTTCACATTTACCTTTAATGCATTCGTTATTCGCTGTATGGTTTTAGCCAGCAAGAGTGCTCCGCAAAGCTCTAAACGTGGAATGGAAATGGCTTTCACCGGTGCTACTTTTGTTTTCGCTACTAGTAAGGATGAGTTGAAATGATGTTGACTCCGAGAAATAAGGTAAACAACTGCGGCATACGCGCTTTGAGAAGCATCACTAAATCCGTGTATTTCAAGAATGTCATTAGGCCCATTCTTCAACCATCTAGGTATTCGTAAGTTGCACAGGGTTTGTAATTTTGATTTAAAATCATGCCAACTCTTTGAGATATCAACTGGAACCCGGTCATCCCAAGCTATACCATCCAGCCATAGAGACTGCATCATTATTTTAGCTATAATTATGACTGGTGAAATCCATCCAAGGGGGTCAAATAATTTTGCAATGTCCGATAATATTTTGCGTTTAGTGTATATAACATCAGTCATATTAATATTTATTTTGTAGGCAAACTCATCCGAAGTGGGATGCCAGATAATGCCAAGTGTCTTAAGGCCAGACTCGAGATTCATGTCCAGAGTGGGAAGGGTTTCGCGATCTTCCATAGGGATGTTGTCCAAAAGCTGTTCGTGATTAGCTGCCCATTTTTTCAAATCGAAACCTGCTGAACGTAATACATTTCTTAATTCGTCTCTTTTAGCTAATGCGAGATCTATGCTGGTGCCACCTGAAAGAAGATCATCCACATAAAATTCATTGAAAATTGCGTGGTGTGCCATGCGATGAGATGATTGATGATCCTCAGCGAGCTTTCGGAGCGTACGAATTGCTATAAATGGAGCACAGGTCACTCCGAAAGTTACTGTATCTAGAGTGTAATCCTGGATTGGATCATTTGGGGTATTGCGCCAAACGATACGTTGGAGATCGGCATCTTCAGGATGCATACGTATTTGGCGATACATCTTCTGAATATCTGCTACGAAAACAAATTGCAAAAATCTCCATTTTAATACGAGATGTGTAGCATCCAGTAATTTTTATATTTTTTCATTTAAAAATTACTGGTCACACATCTCCGACCCACACTGTATGGATCGGAGACGCTACAACATTTTGCAATTTGAAACTACATTTCAATTGCACGAAAACAAAATCCCGCAAGTCCCCCGGGTGACCTTATTGTTGTTTTGCACAGCCAAAAGAAAATCCCGTTAGATCTTCGTGGCTGTGCAAGTGGCATTTGCGAGCTGGAGCTGATAAGCTCGTGGCAGTCTTTGGAGTGTCGCTGTGGAGAGGAGTCGATCTAAAAACGTGGCCAGAGGCGGGTAGTGATCGGCTGGGATCTTTTAGCTAATTAGAATTAGTTTTCATATATTTGTTGTCGTCGGTTACGAGAAAAAAAAAAAAAAAATCTTTCAAAGTTCGGTAAATGTGGATCCCCAGGAAAACAAGATTCCGTAAAAATAACAGACCCCCTTTCGTGTGTACCTTTTCTTATTTGCATCGTGATAATATTAGCAAGTGGAAATTTCCTGAATAGTGTTCATGTGCATACATTCAATCACAAAATGTGGCTGTTAGTTTACTTTGGAAACTGAAGAAAATTATCATTGAATCTGGAAAAAGCGGGAAATATGTGCTTGAATTGAAATAGTTCGAGTTTTCTTGGAGTGTGATAGAGTGATTCCATGTGCTTGACTTCCCGCTGATAGTATGTCACTTCGGTCACCACTTCTAATCAGTTGGATACTTAAAGTTGCAATTACTCTAAGCCAAGATTTGATAGGCAGCAAACGCTTTAACAATAATTGGCATTGGTGCCATGTTTTCTGTCTGAGGTGGCGTAATTTCGATTGAGTGGCGTTCGGTTTGAGTGGTTCGTGCGGAGTTTGAAAATTTCGTTTTCGCTTGATCGCATTGTGATTCCCGGAGTTTCAAAAGCAAATTTGAGCAAATTAATTTCGTTGCAATGGGATCGGGTGTCGAAACTCCATCGGGCTTGTGTGATCCGCCCAGAATTAAGACGTCAATTTGCCTGGGTTATCGCGTGGTGGACTGAATCTATGCACATACGAGCACGTGAAAAGTTGTTTGGCACAACTTTCTCATGAATATCCCGCAACTGGTGACGATTGTGACTAATTTAGATTTGTTCAACAAAACGATTTTTCCCTCGTGATTTTTGCAAAATTACTTTGTGGCGTTCGTCGTTTCGAATTAAGAGCAGCTCGACAGCTCAATTCCGAGATTGTTTAGAGCGGCGAAAACTTGAAAATTCGTGGTTGCCCTAGAATCAAATCGATTTGAATCCCAGAAGGTTAACAAGAAAATCAAGTTTTTGTGTAGTTCATCAGATATTGGTTTGATCATGTCTCGAGTCGAGGAGGCTGAAGATGCTGTTGTATTTTGCCGCGATCTCAAGATATCCAGACATTTTCCTTCGTGGTCGCCGCCGCTCGCCATCGTCGAGTAGAGCTTTGTTATTTGGGCGAGGAATTCCGTTTCGATCAGAAACGAAGCAAATCAAATGCGACTATTTCGTTTCATTAAAAGCGCCTCCACCAGGCCCATCATCATTGCGACTAACCGATGAACCGCACATGTCAATTGCTGCAGCCGAAAATGCTGGTATGGTTTTTTTTTGTGTCTACTATATATTGAGTTTTAGCAGGTAGCCATTCGACACTTCTCGGCATCGCTTTTACGATTGGATACAGAGACAGGATGCAATGTAAGTTGCAACGTAGCAAAGCATCAGCCGCAGTATCCCCCCGCATCGAGAGAGAGAATCGCTTGTCACCAGTTCTTCAGCTATCCGCCATGGCCATTCGCCATGATCGATCATTTGTGTGTATGGGAAAATATTTCCAAAGCATTGTCTAACAATCACTCGGCATTTAGAATTAACAGTATCTTGTACAAGACAGTGAGTACTGATATGAATTTATCTTGATTTGAATACTATTTTTGATATTAAATTGGTGAATATTATCTCGACGTTACTGTCGATGTTACATAATCTCTCCGGCCGTAGAAAGTATGATTAATGAAAAAAAAAAGAATACTCAAAGTAATTTAATGTTGTTACTGTGAAACAAAACTAATAACGAAGAAAAGAAAAATAATGAAATTTGCAACAAAAAAAAAAAAAAAACTTATAATTATTCAATAATAATTTTATAATAATCATCAATGCTTGGATATGTTAAATTAATTTTATTTAATCAATTCAAAGCTAACATAGTGTTAACGTATCGTACATAATGAACTTGTAAATAAGGAACTTCCTACCTTGTTGGCTTTATTATCAATTTCATTTACAATCAATGTGTTTACTATAGTTGTTTTTGGTAGAAGTTTAAATGAACTTAGCAAAGGATAAATGTATTATTTGAAACGGTAACCTCGTGAATATTTACATCTGCATAATCTGGAACCCAAAGCGAAGTACGCATACGGGGTACTAGCGAGATGTACCCGGTGCATAGCACTCCATTGTGTTAATACGATAAACTGCGTTAGCGCAAATTCGTTGTAAAGTTGAAGGGAAATGTAAATTATCCATTAGTTGTTAGTCGGAAAATGACTTAACCGCAGTTTAAAATTTCACATAATTTGTAAGGTGGAAAAAGAAAAAAAAGGGGGTAAATTACCTAAAGCGCATGTATTTAAAACGGAGAGCATAGGCATTCGATATAAATGCGGTTGAATTTTAGTTATCTTGTGAATGTATATACCTACGGTTTCAAACGAATTTTATATTCATTGAAATTGCAAATGACTGTGGGCCCACAACCATTTATGAGTAGTCTGCAGAGAGAAAAAAAAAAAAAAACATAAGAAAAAAAGAACCTTGATTCACCTTTTTTTTTTTCTTTGGTCATGCCTGGCTCTCGGTATACTACACTGAAAAGTTTTGTGCATTTTTCTTCGGTATTCATGAAAAAAAATCAATATGTATTTGTAGCTTCTATTCTTATTTCAATGCTAAACTTTCATATCACTACTAAACTAGGATAGAATTATGGAGTATGTAGCAAAGAAGCTAGCATGTTAATGGTAGAGAAAAATTTTTAATTATAATAATGAATTACTAAATTAAAACCAAGGCCTTCTTATTGGGTGTAAGCCCGAGAAGTTCTCTTTCCTTTTCAGGGTCCGCGCTTGGCCTGGCTGGCCAATAATGATTAATTCGTGATTTTTCGTGATTTTTTTCAGCTTTTCACTTTAAAGGGAGGGATACTGGCCCAACTAGTAGTTTCCGTGATTTTTGTAAACTTTTGAATTTTTGAATTTTTTTGATATGGGGCCAGTATCAGAGGGTGGAGGACCCCAGACCATCGGGGTCAGGGCTCCACTAACATCGGGGGCCCGGGGCTGTCTGCCTCACCCGGGTTCCTTGTAAAGAGAGGTAGCACTTTTTCCTTTTTCCCTTTTGTAGATTTTTAATTTTCTGGCTCCGTGCGTTGTCACGAGCACTGGGTCTGCTTAGTCAGCCCATGTTGCAGAGCCTGGGTGGTTTCCTTTACGGAACTATGCCCCCTTTTGGTCCTTGGGTATTTCTATATACCAGTTTGCGGCTACAATTCATGACGGATGAATACTACGTAGCTTCCCGTTTTCTTTGAGAGCAAACCATCCCCATTTTTTTATGAACCCACCCCAGCCGCAGCGAGCTAGCAAAGCGGCACCCCAGCATCCGTCGGGGTTGGTTAAAGGGTGCTCCGCTAATGCGGACGAGGGGCCTTCACGGCCATTTCTAGGGCACCCTGCTCTCGGGGCAATTCTTTTTTTTTGTGTTTTGCCTCTTGAATGGCAGTAGCCATTCCACTGTTTGACCTTAGCACTCTCGGTTCTGGACTTCGGTCTGGTTCTAAGTTGTGCTAAGGCCACTCGCATTTTATATTCGCTACAGATGATCAAGGCTACCCTGCAGAGCAGGCCCAGCGTACAACGTGTCATTCAAAGACAATCCTGAACTTGTTTTTCGTGATGCATCGAACACAACGCGAGCTCTTGTGCTGCTGCTCTCCTTGTATATGACATGATGGGGTAGATAATTGGCTTTGCATTCGGCGGTACCGTCTTCATTAAGCTGTACATCAATTGTGTTGTTAGATATATGCATGTGGTTCAAATGTACGTATTCTTGAATGCACTTTGAATACTCGTTGTATAATTCAGGGTTTTTTGCAAATTTCCGTTCCAATGAGAGCAAACTAGCAACAGCGATATTTCTTGACGCTCCCAGCGACTGTCTGCTGGCATCTTCTCTAAATGGAAGGCGAGTAACAAATCTTCCGTTTATATCTCGTTCAGTTGTCTTCAAATAAAATTCTTCGCAATATTGTTCTTCCTTGGTTACTGACCGCGTTACACCGATGTCTTCTAATTCCCAAAACTTCCTTAGTTGATTATTTAAATCATCATGGTTAATTATTTCAACCTTAAAACTTCGAAGATCGTGTTGTAATGGTGTACGCAACGCTCCGGAAACAATCCATCCCAAACTGGTTTTTTGTATGATTGGTCCTATCGAAAGTTTGTGCATATCACCCGTTATTACTTGAGCATAGACATCGGCTCCTAGAAGCACGTCGATCTTCCCTGGTTGGTCAAAGTGAGGATCCGCCAATTCAAAGCCCTTTAACTGATCTCGAACATTAGACGTGACCCTCCAAGTTGGTAATGAGTTGGTTAGTTGGTCTAAAATGTATGCTTCAAATTCCAGTGGCTGTCCGTCGCCGAGTTTTAGTGTTAACCACACAATCCCTTTAGCTTGAGAACGATCCGATTTGCCAATGCCGCTGATAGTGGTGTTTGTGTGTTTTCTTTTTATGTTTAGTCGCTTCATGGCATTTTCGCTTACAAATGACGCTTGGGATCCTTGATCTAGTAATGCTCGAAGGATACAGCTACCCTTTGAGCTTTCTACTCTTACGAGAGCCGTAGCCAATAGCACTTGCTGAGATGCAACAGCACTCAAAGTCTGTATATTAGCTTGGAGTTGAGATGAGTTAGGTGAAGATGTGTGACGAGATGGAAATTCTGATGCACCAGCATTCAGTGGACTAGAAATGGTTGCTGTGGGTGTGGCTGTTTGTCTATGTAGTAAAGTGTGATGCGACTTCCTGCATGTTGCACATCTACTGCGACTGGGACAATCTATCACCCTGTGGCCTTGCGCCAGACAATTGATGCATAGTCGATTGCGTTTCACTAATTCGAATTTCGC
>OZ022264.1:190650743-190665743 GCA_963978885.1 Nemotelus pantherinus
TTTGAAGAAAAATTGTTCTTCTTTGAAGCACCTTAATTATAAAATATTATTGCAATGAACAACTGTGAGCAATTGCAACATTAGCAATGATCTGACCACAATTAAAGTATCATAGAAGATTTTTTTGACATATCTTGCTGAATATTTGAAAAGCTAGCTCATGATATTGTACACCTTCCCGTCGAAGAAAATTTAAGATATCAATGGTACCACTGCGACGGTAAAAAAGCGAGCAAGAACAAAAACTGTTTGCAAGGAGTGTCAGATTCCTTTATTTAAAGTGTGTTTTGGAGTTTATCATTGCTAAAATATAGCACGTAAGTCGAATGCAATTGATGTTTTACATGACGAGTGATTCAATTTTATACAAACTATAGTACAATGACTAAGCACCCCTCCACATCACCTCAGAAATTCTTTTTGAAATTTTTCTTTACACATTTCTTTCGAATATATGTTATGTTAATTTCCAAATATCTATTGTGAAACACATCAAAGCCGTTCTGAATACTAGTCCGAATGGTTTATCTCTTTAGCCCAGTTATTATCAATTCAATTAGAAATTTAGGCGTGAGAGATGACCAATGTATTTTCATAATTAATTTTCCTAACAGTGAATACATGATGTCTTGATTTTTGCGTTTCGATAAATTGCTTCAACTTCAATTAAAAATATACTTTTTTTTATCGCCCAAATAACAAGCAATTTAGGAATCTACTCTTTATTTTCTATTTTATTTAGTGCAACACTCCATGAAAATCAAAAATATTTTGGCTTTTTATATTAAAGGAAAATTGCTATTAGCTTACGAAGCTTACCACAGCGCTGTCAACAGGTGCTACCATAATGACTTTCACATGCAACGAATGATTCAACCTCATGTATATATGTGTCACAATCATGGACAGATTTGGCTTGTATGTACTCCGTGATGATGTCTTACTTATTTCTACCGGAAATGTCATAGCATTCCCTAATCTTTGCGTGCGTTCACACTGCGCGAAACTGCTTGCCGCAACTGTTTCGGGAAGCTGTTTCGCATCGTGTGAAAGTGGTCCGAAACGTCAAACTTGTTTCGAGAAACTGGTTCGCAGCGAGCCGCGTCGTTGTCGGTTTTTGTGCGCGCATCAAAGGGACTCGTTGTAATTGTTTCGCGTAGTGTGAACGGGTATATTTGTTTCATTCGAAACAAATTTTTTTTCTTAGCTTAAATATATAAATGTCAATACAGCAAATGTGGGAGCAATACTCGGAGGTACTACTAATGAACTTGATGGCGTATTTTTTCCACCCAAACTAATGGCTCGTCTATTTCACACTAACATTGCGCGCAGTGTGAACACCAAAGGTGAGCAAACAGTTTCGTGAAACATCGTTTGAACGCTGTTTCGAGAAACAGTTTCGTGCAGTGTGAACGCACGCTTAGAAAATTAGTTTCTTACCCCCTGAAACACATATTCTCTCTTAAAAACACAGAATGCGTCCACCAAATTACATTCAGTTAGCATTAAAAAATATTTGATTTAGGATTTTTTAGCTCCATTATGTTTACATTTATGTCCTCCCCACGATTTTAAACATTAAAAACAACATGCAGGGTCAACGTTTAACTTTTACTCACTTCAAATATCTTTTTGTCTGCCAGCATTCTCCTTGACGACAAAGCTTTAATAACTTCTTGAAGTAGAAGCAGATATCTGTGCTGTATGATAATATCACTACTTTTAATTGTTTCAATCAGTAAAGGTAACAAGTCAGGCCATTCTCGAGGGCAGTCATATCTATGCAAAAAAAAAAAAAACTGAATTTGCATTAAATTGATTGTTTATTTTACTACCTCGCAATTTTACCAATTGCTACAGCAACTTGTACGGCGATTTGGAAAACAGGTTCTCGAAAGTTGGATATCAACTTGGTTCGTATATAATGTTTTTCCTCAATTTCCAGACAACTGAAAATTACTTTTTTTAAATAAGCCAGAACCAAACCTTTAAGTTTCAAAATTTTTCTTCATGATTATTTCCAGAGAATTAATACAATCCAAATCATTCAGACGATATAATACTATCATTAAATAAATTTGATATTTACTTTTTGGCATTTATCCTCCAATATTTGTTCACACCATTTTTAAAATACACCGCTGCCATCCACCTAACATTAACATCACAGTCAACGTCGCAAATGATGTCAACTAAAATTTTATAAAAACCAGGTTCGGTCTCCCACTGCGAAAGTTTTTGTTCAGCTTGCCTCATAATTGACGTGTTTTGATTACCAGCTAGCTGTAATTCTTGAAACACAAGGGAAGTTGCAAGGTCCATTTCGCTCTTGTAGATCTTAGGGCAACCCTAAAAAAATTTATTCAGATTAATAATGTGCACATTTTGTCGACAATTATTGATGTACTATATGTTAATCTAATTTGCATTTTTAAATGTTTTATTTTTTTCGTTTATTTTTAAATAATCGAGCTAGAATTCATTAGATTTGAGTTTTTAAAAATAAACAACTATTTTAAAGATATTTTTGTGGTAACTGCATAGTTGATTTTTATATCTATATATTTTTCCAATGTTTCTAGCCACTATTTAGTCAATCTTTTAATTTTTCTAACCACTATTTAACCAAGACCCGATATCGATTTCGAATCTCGCTCACTTATAAAACCAGAGAAAAGTCAAGACGTAAGTACTATGCCGACAAGCTTCGAAGCAAGATGGTGGTAGTCCAGTAAACACCTGCTCTGGAAACTAAGCTAACTTCCACACTTAACACCACTTTCATCGGCGAAGTCGGGACTGCCAACAAAGACGCACTGAATGCAGCAGTCAAAATGCAATGGGAGAAACAACGAATGGTTTGACGGGGAGTATCAAGCCACACCGGACGAAAAGAACGCAGCCTCAAAAATTCACATTCAAGAACTAACAAGAGCCAAGAAGAAAAAATATGTCTACGTTTGGAATGTAGCTAGTAGAATAATTAAACTTAAGAAACTGCAACACTTTGACAATATGCTAAATAGCATGAATGACAGCTTGAAGCACTTTGAAAAAAGTTTTAAACCACGCACTGGCCTGTGTAGTGATGATCAAGGTAGCTTCAAAAGCGGCTCAGACCAGGTAAAAGAGAGATGGGCGTCCTATTTCAAGCAATTATTAAGTTGAAATGCCCTCCCACTCCATGAATCGCCATTGTGCATTAGTTCATACGATGGCAGTGCCTCGTCACACCCTCTAATATAAGATAATGTCTGACAAGCCGGAGACAGCTTGAAATCTAATAAAGCACCAGGCATCGATGTATCCCTGAGGAGCTCGTGCAGACAAGTAGCATCAAAAAAGCAATGCATGCGTTGGTCGTAAGCGTTTGGAAGCAAGAAACAATGCTATCCCATTTAAGGTGATAAACTGCGGTTCGTACAAACTGCTGAAAAAATTCTTGACGAACGTCAAGACACTTGTATACTTTGAAGATCAACGAAAAACCAAAGTAAGACCAAACGAATTTTGGAAAAATGGTGGTATTCAATATCAATGTTCACCAGATATTCGTCGACTTAAAACAAACATGCAATAGCATTAACCGAACCGCATTATACATCATTATGCTGCATTTCGGAATCCGAGATTCGTAATACTAGGTGGGGTGAAAAGTAAGCTCCTTGGGAATGAAAAAATGTTTTTTTTAAATTTTTTTTTAAATTTTATTCAACGTAGTCCCCTTTTAGGTCGATACACTTATTCCAGCGATTTTCCAACTTTTTGATCCCGTCCGAAAAGTAATTTTCCGGGAGGCCTGCAAAATACTCCTCCGCGGCGTCGATGATCTCCTCGCGCGAGCTGAATTTTTTATTGATGAGCCATCTTTTGAGGTTTGGGAACAGATAATAGTCCGAGGGAGCCAAGTCAGGCGAATAAGGTGGATGGGGAAGCAATTCGAGCCCTAAATCGTTGATTTTAGCCATTGTTGCGATGCTCTTGTGTGACGGCGCGTTGTCTTGTAAAAGTAAAATTTTTTTTCGCTTCATGTGAGGCCGTTTCGCATTGATTTCAGCTTTCAATCGCTCCAATAATGCGCAGTAATACTCGCTGTTGATTGTTTTTCCTTTTTCGAGGTAGTCCACGAAGAGTATGCCATGACAATCCCAGAAAACCGACGCCATGACCTTTCCGACCCATTGAGCCTCCCTTGGCCGCTTCGGAGCACTCGTGCCGGCTTCAGTCCATAGCCGGGCACTCATTCTGTTCTCTGGCGTGAAATAGTGGATCCAGTCACCAATCGACGCCAAAAGTCCACCCGATTTCGCCTCAGCATGGCCAAACACGCTTCCGAAGTGCGCTCGCGTTCGTGTTTTTGGTCCGGAGTCAGCATGCGCGGCACCCAGCGGCAGGATAATTTTTTCATGTGCAGAATCTCGCCCAAAATATGGCGTGTGCGCTCAGTACTAATCCCTGTGGCATCTGCTAGCTCACGCACTTTCACTTTCCGGTCGGCCAACACCATTTCATGTATTTTTTTGGAATTTTCCTCTGTAACCGCTTCGGAGGGCCTGCCACTGCGGACTTCATCGGCAGTGGAGTTTCGGCCACCACGAAATTCTCGAAACCAATATTTCACGAAGTAGTCTGAAGGAGCACTAGCCCCATAATATTTGTTCAACTTTTCTTTTGTTTCCTTCGCCGTTTTGCCTCTCAAAAAATAATGTTTTATGAGAGAACGAAAATCACTTTTATCCATACTCAACATGATGCCAAACACGTCAACAAAAATCGGCTGTCAAAACAAAACAAATGACTGTGTCGCTCTGAAATTTGACATGTCCGCCTAAATATAAATGGACTATAAGGCACAATAATCTTTTTGGCGATTGCAGCGCATTCTGGTGGTCAAGGAGCTTACTTTTCACCCCACCTAGTAATTCAGAGAAACATAAGTAATACGTTTTCTACGAATAAAGAGTTGAAATAGGAGGGTGAACTAGCTCCTACACTCTTAAATTTAACAATTGAATATGTCATCAGATAAATCCCCATTGACACTAGGGCAATTCTATTTTTCAATTCAATGTAGTTAGCAGCCTACTTTGATGACATCAACATTATGCCACGTCCCATTAACGATGCCAAGAAAGGATTTATAATTCTGGACGAAACCATCAAATTAACGAGCACAAAATAAAAAATGACTCAAGAAAAATGACCCCGATACGACAAAATATAGGTATAACTATAGAGGACTATAAACTATAAATACAGGCTATTTCCTGTATTTTGGGATGAACCGGTTGAAAGACGAAAGAACGACGAACTCAACTAGCCAAGAAGACATTTTTTTCAGTACTCTCTACTCTGACGTACACGATGCGTAAATAGGAAACCGAAATTCCGCATCGACAAAACAATTATCAGACCTGCATTATGCTACGGAAGTGAAACTTGGACGTTGACTCAGGCATCTGAAAAAGCCCCAAATACGTTTGAAAAGAGGACATTGCATAGGATTCCCGATCCAGTACGGGAAATAGATGGAGGGCAAATTCGTTGCAACTCTCCACCGTGATAAAACTAAAAACTGTAATGGACAGGGCACGTCAAACGGATGAGTGAAAACCGAATCCCCAAGCGGGCTCTCAAGAGACGAGCGAACGGAGCAAAGCCGATCGGGAAGCCACGAAGTCGTTAAGAATACTCAATAGATACAGATAGAAGCTCGCTTTTAGGACTACCGAATTGGAGGATGTGGTCATCGAACCGGAACGAATGGCGATGCTGCATTAAGGAAGAAAAGACTCAATACGGACTGCATTGCCATGATTATGATGATATTGATACTGTATTATTCACTTTCATATTTTTATATATATATATACATATAGATATATATATATATATATATATATATATATATATACATATAAATATAAATATATATACAAATAAATATATATATATATATATATATATATATATATATATATATATATATATATATATATATATATATATATATATATATATATATATATATATACATATGTGGGAAGTAGGCAGGAGAGAGTGACATGACGAAGTGGAAATATGATCAAGGAGTAGGCTGTGGGAAGCCGTCAGATAGAAAAAAGGGACGGACGAGAAAATAATCGCAATTGTTTTATTAGTTCATGTCAATATTATATTTTTGTTCTCAATAAACATTAATCGTATATAAAAAGCGGCTTTTAACTCTACATGGGGGCTCAACCGGGATATTTGTGCGCCATTGAACGGAATGTCGAGTGACGAACTCGAAGCTGTGCGTTGTGGTAGCGCGAATTCGCGAGACACCGCTGAGAACATGAAAAAAACGATAAACAAGATAACGACGGCCGATCGGAGAAGAGTATCGCAACCAGAACACGAGCAAAGACACGGCAGCTAGACGAAGCAGCAACAACGATGAGCGAGATTGCAACGAGCAAGAGAATGTTAGAAGGCACAAACACAAGCGAAGACGAAATTGTTCATGTGGCTACCTACAACGAAGACGTGAATGACGAGAACGAAAGAATCAGGAAACCAAAAAATTTAAAAAGAAGAGACAAGTGGCAGCCGGATAGCGAGACTGAAGAAATGGAGAACGAATACCGAGAAGTGCGAATGGCCAAAACGAAAAGCATTGTCAAATTTTGCGACCTGGAGAGCACAGTTCAACAGTTTAGTGCGGTCGGAAAGATCAAAATCGAGTTCTGGGTAAATGAATTTGAGGAATTTTCAGATAATCTACCAAAATGGAATGACTTCGAACAATTAATTTACGCAAAAAGACTGCTAAAGGGATCAGCTCTGCAATTCATTCGCACACAAAAGCATGTTAAATCGTGGCAGAGACTCAAACAAGTTTTAATTGATGAATTTGCCGATGAAGTGAATGCTGCGGAAATTCACAAACAGTTACGAGGACGTCGTAGAAAGCCAAGCGAAACGTGCAGAGAATATTTCTACGAGATGCACGCAATTGGCATGCAAATCGACTTGGACATTTCGTCATTAAGACAATATACAGTGGATGGCATAATTGACGACTCGCCAGTTAAAATTTTACTAGAAGATGCTAAAACGATAAAGCAGCTAAAGGAAAAATTTTCAATTTACGAAAGATTAAAGGCCAAATCAACGGATAGGAGGATGAAAACAAAATATAACGAAACGACTTGGCAAAAGTTTTCAAATCAGAGGCAGGCCAGACATATGCTACAATTGCGAACAGCGTGATCATTAGACTAAAATTTGTCCTGATGCGGCTCGTGGAGTCAAATATTTTAGATGTAGCGTATTCGGGCACAAGGGAGTCGATTGTCCAAACAACAAAAATACGAAATTGGTAAACGCTGTGCGGAAAAATAGCATGAGGAAAGAAATTATAATTAACGGAGTGAGTTTTAATGCCCTACTTGATACAGGTGCGGAGCTTTCTTTAATAAAAGCGTCGTTGTTCAATAAGCTTCAAGCAATAAGTGTCAACACAGCTGTGTGTATCCCACTTTCAGGATTAGGAAGGAAATCGACTACGATCGGGCGTTTTACAGCTAATGTCAAAATCGACGAGAGCATGTTTAGTGATACAGAAATAGACGTAATAGAGGATAACTCAATGGACTATGACGTGATCACAGGAACAAACGTGTTGAACAATGCAGACACAAAAACTTCAACAAAGATGGACTGTTAATCAAACCCAGAGATCCGACTGACAACGATAAAGAGGAAGCATACGTAATTTGAATGATTAAATTGGCTGAAGCAACTGACGTCATGTTCCAAAATCTGGAGATTAATGATAAAGAAGTGATAAGTGAAGTGACACGCGGAAGTTGCCGACTATAAACCACAAAAGGTCAATGAAACCAAAATCAAAATGAAAATAGTGCTTTCATGTGACGATCCAGTGCAATTACAACCCAGAAGATTGCCCTTAATTGAACATAAAATCGTCGAAAAGCAAATAGATGAATGGGTGAGAAACGGTAACGTGCGGCCGAGTACATCAGAATATTCGAGTCCAGTGGTGTTAGTGGGCAAAAAAAAAGGTACTAGAAGATTGCAAATTCTATGAGTACAACAGGAGAATAGAGTTGGTTATAACAAGAAACGTAAGAAAGCAATGCGGTTTCGAAGAGGCGACATCGTAGCGATTGAGAGAACCCAATTTGGAGTTGGACTCAAAGTAAAGCCGAAGTTTTCTGATCCATACCAAGTTAAATCGATAAAACCCAACGAAAGGTATGAAGTTGTGAAAATCGGAGAGCACGGCGGTCCTAGAATTACTTTCAGCAGTGGGGATAAAATGAAGAGATGGTCAGGCGAATCATCTGAGTCAGATGATGATCAGCGTGGACGAGTTTGGGAAGTAGGCGGGAGAGAGTGACATGACGAAGTGGAAAAATGATCAAGGAGTAGGCTGTGGGTAGCCGTCAGATAGAAAAAAGGGACGAACGAGAAAATAATCGCAATTGTTTTATTAGTTCATGTCAATATTATATTTTTGTTCTCAATAAACATTAATCGTATATAAAAGGAGGCTTTTAACTCTATATATATATATATATATATATATATATATATATATATATATATATATATATATATATATATATGTATATATATATATATATATATATATAAATATATATATATATATATATATATATATATATATATATATATATAAATATATATATATATATATATATATATAAATATATATATATATATATATATATATATATATATATATATATATATATATATATATATATATATATATATATATATATATATATATATATATATATATATATATATATATATATATATATATATATATATATATATATATATATATACAGTCCCTTGCCATATTATTAGACTCATGCTGCAAATCTACTTTTACTTGATATTTCTTGTTGTTAATATGAACTTTTTGTAGATATGTTGGTAGAACTTGGGTTTTTGAATATCGCGGGCACTTTTATCGTTTTAGCAACACTGATCATGTTGGTAATCGATGACTCACATCGATTATCGCGAAAATGACATGTAACCTAAAAAACAGAGTTTCAGTTTGATAGTGCAATTCAACAATTTAACGTGTTTCAATAGCGTTTTCTCTTGTAAAACTCTTTTCCATTTCATAAGGTGAGTTTATTGTTGACAAAACAACATGTCAAAGTATATATTTACACGTTTTGAGGCCATATTATGATAAAAAAAACAATTTCAGAATGGGAAAAGTGTCTGATTTGTCGCCAATAAAAGTTGGTCGAATTTCCGGCATGCTGGAAGCACGAAACATGTCGCAATACCAAATAGCGCGAATTGTTGGAGTTTCTCAAAGTTCTGTCAAACGAATAAAACAAAAAATAGACCTCTGTGAAGATCTGAGAGCCAAACGTAAAGGTGCGTGCGGTCGTCGGAGAATCACGACAGTGAGAAGTGACCGAAAAATTCGCAATATTTGTGTTGAAAATCGAAAACTGCCGATAAAAATTCTTGCAAAAAAAGTTGTTGAAGCCGGCATTGAAGTTTCGCAAAGAACAGTGCAGCGGAGGTTAGCAGAAGAGGGTCTTATTGGACGTAGACCAGCACGCAAACCAAGACTTACACCTGCTATGATATCAAAGCGATACCAATGGGCACGAAAATACAAGGATTTCACGACTGATGACTGGAGGAAGGTAAATAAATGCTACATAACTATATTCAAGTTGTTCTTGTACTGTAGATATTGTTAAATCTAAATTCTATGACATTTTTCAGGTATGTTTTTCGGACGAGTCGATTTTCCAAGTATTGGTCGACAAATCGCAGTTTGTATGGCGAAGGTCAAATGAGAAATATAAGCCAGACTGCATTGTGCCGACCATTAAACATCCTCCGTCGGTAATGGTATGGTCAGTTATCAGTTATAAGGGGCCAGGGGCCTTATACGTTGTCGAAGGTACAATGAATGTCGAAAAATACCAGAAAGTTTTGGAAACTCAGCTGCTTCCTCAAGTGAAAAAATGGTTCAAGAAACGAGAAAAGCCAATTTTTATGCATGATGGTGCGCCTTGCCATCGTGCACACAAAATTACAAAATTTTTAGCTGAAAAAAAAGTAGATATTCTCGACTGGCCAGGAAATTCGCCTGACATAAACCCCATCGAGAACGTCTGGGAGTTTTTGAAATCTGAGGTTAGGATGAAAGCCCCTACAACCAAGCAAGAGTTGATCAATATACTTAATGACACTTGGAAACATAACCCAGAGATCAAAATAAAAATTCAAAGCTGTATAAGCAGTATGCCACGTCGCGTTGAAGCTGTGTTGGCTGCGAAAGGTGGTCATACAAAATACTGATTTTTGCAAAAAAATGTATTTTCATCTAAAAAGATTTCATTTCGATGTAAATTTCTAATTTTCTATGTGACATTTATTGTATTTATAATAAATTTTGACGTTTCATCATGAAATAGCGTTGTTAATGTCTACTGACGTGTTATAAGCCAGAAAAACATCATTTTTAAGCATGAGTCTAATAATATGGCAAGGGACTGTATATATATATATATATATATATATATATATATATATATATATATATATATATATATATATGTATATATATATGTAAAGTGGCAGCCCTAATTAAGAAGACAAGGTGGCAACCTTGCCATCTGATGTGAGTCAGTCGATCAGCAGCCGTCGATCGAGAAAGCCGTGAAGTTGCAGCCGTCGTGTCGTTAAGCGTACTGTCATGTTGTTAGGCGCAGTTGATGTATAATTAATCAATTCTAGTTCTATTCATTTCTATTCATCTCTATTCATGTAATAAACATTCATCTTAACATAAATAGTTGGTTTGGATTAAATATTCATCTTTACATGGGGGCTCAACCGGGATATTCATATTCAAGCCACCGGAATAAAAGTGCATAGTGAAGTTTACTGGATAGTTAAAACATTAACAGTTGTGAAATAATGCTTCACTCAAATAAGAAGAAGAATAAGAAACAAGTGCAGAAAAAACTCGAAATTGTAGAAGTGAAAACGATCGATACTACGGAGGCCGAGGAGTTAAGCGACGGCAACGAGTTTAACAATACATTCAAAATAAGTCGGAACGAAACGGGAATGCCAAACACAGACAGCGAAGGAATGATGAGCGCGCGCATTGGTGTGGGTGATACGTCCGGCGTCGGGTCTTGGGAAAAAACAGAAACCAAAGATGGAGGCTACGATCAGCAGCACGGAAACCATGAGTTGAGACGGCAAGAGACGCAAACATATGTACGCAGCAGTGAGTTAGGCGAATTGGTCAGAGTATTGACAGAGAGCTTCGAACAATGCAATGTCAACAATAACAAAAGTTGTGTTTCTATTGAAAATTTCGCAAAAGTTGTGCCTGACTATGATGGTGTTAGTATTCCAATACAACAGTGGATAAATCATTTCGATGAAAATGCAGAAGCGTATGAGCTTAACGAGAAGCAAAAGTATACGAATGCTCGAAACAAAATGACAGGAACTGCGAAACTATTCTTAGAAACAACTACAGTCGCTAATTACGAATCTTTGTGTGCTGCTCTAAGAGAAGAATTTGATCAGCAACTGAGTAGTGCAGAAATCCATAAGCAGCTGCGGTGTCGCAAGAAACGTGTATCGGAAAATTTTCACGAGTACGTTTTGCAGCTGCGTAAAATAGCAGCACTTGGAGAAATAGAAGAGGCATCAGTCATAACATACATTGTCGATGGTTTAGAAGTGCGTGACGATTTGAAATTTCCGTTATACAGCGCCACAACGTATAAAGAGCTGAGAAAGCGGTATGAACTAGTGGAAGTGTTAGAAAAAAACAATTCGTCGAATAAACGTCGACAAACCGCACACATGCATACCAGTACTCGCGAACAAGGTGAAGCAGACAGGGGCATCGCACGTAAACAACAGCATTGTTACAATTGCGGCTCTACACAGCATAAGAGAGCGGAATGTAAAGAAAATACGAAATGCTTTAAGTGCAACGGGGTAGGACATATGGCAAAACAGTGTGTGAATGCAAAGCAGAATGTCAATATAGTGACAAAGGATTGTCGGGTCAAGGAAATTATCATTAACGACACAGAAACGAAATGCCTAGTGGATACGGGAGCTGATGTGTCTTTGATGCGTAAAAGCATATACAGTGATAGATTTAGGCATCACACATTGCGCCAATCTTTTGCAAAGTTGTTTGGTTTGGGCAACGTCGCAACATCAGTTTTGGGTGAATTTACGGCACAGGTCGAAGTTGATGGGCTAAAAACAGAACATACATTTTTAGTTGTGCCGAATACAAAGCTTAGTGTGGACGTGATTGTCGGGTACGATTTCTTGCAGAAGTTTACTGTCACCTTAAACTACTGTGGTTACAAGTTTACACGACCTGAAGTTACAAACGTTGAAGAAGCCAAGTATGATGTGTTTAATGTCACGAATTCGAATACCGAAATTGATGTCGAAGCAAAATATGCGGAAGAAGTTAGACAGGTGATTGACGAGTATAGGCCTATAGAAGAACCAAAAATCTGCCCGATAAAACTGAGTATAATACCCAATTGCTCCAACGTTGCATTTCGAGAAAGTCCCAGCCGGTTGTCAGCATCAGAAAGAGAAATCGTGCAGAAACAGGTAGATGAGTGGTTACAGCAGGGCATTGTTCGGGAATCAAGTTCTGACGTGGCGAGCAAAGTGGTATTAGCTAAAAAGAAAGACGGCAGCTATAGAGTGTGTATAGATTACCGCAAGTTGAATACACTTGTTTTGAAGGATAGATTTCCAGTGCCAGTTGTTGAAGAGGTACTTGAAAAAATGCAGGGAGCGAAATATTTTACAGTGATGGACCTGAAAAATGGCTTCTTTCATGTAGAAATGGAGGAACAAAGTCGCAAGTACACGGCATTTGTCACCAAAGAAGGACTGTTTGAATTCAACAAAGCACCATTCGGTTTTTGTAATTCTCCGGCAGTTTTTGTTCGCTTCATCAACTATATTTTCCAACAGTTGATCAATGACGGTATAATGGAGATTTACATAGACGATATTGTGATTTTCGGAAGCACGGTGAAGGAATGTATGGAAAATATGCAGACGGTGTTGAAACAAGCGCAACAGTATGGCTTGGAAATCAAGTGGTCCAAATGTCAGTTCTTAAAGAAAAGAATAACTTTTCTGGGTCATGAAATCGAAAATGGACGCATCTGGCCTGGTCAAGAAAAATTAAAAGCAGTCAAGTATTTTCCGTTGCCGAAAAATGTTAGAGGTGTGCAAGCTTTTCTCGGATTAACGGGATACTTCAGAAAATTTATAGCAGATTATGCCGTAATAGCCCGACCGTTGACGCAGTTGCTCAAGAAAGATGCGAAGTTCGAGATACAAGGTATGCAGATACAGGCGATGGAAAAGTTAAAGTCAGCTCTTGTTGAAGAACCAGTTTTGCGCATTTACAAACAAAATGCAAAAACACAGTTGCATACAGATGCCTCGAAGGATGGCTTCGGCGCCACGCTTTTGCAACAGCATGACAACAAGTGGCACCCTGTATTTTACTGGAGCAAGAAAACGTCACCTCAAGAAGCAAAGTTACACAGTTATTTTTTGGAGGTTAAGGCAGCATACTTAGCTACGAAAAAGTTACGTCATTATTTAATGGGCATCGAGTTTGACCTAGTGACCGACTGCGCAGCTTTTAAGATGACAACAAAGAAAAAAGATGTACCCCGAGAAGTCGTGCAATGGTTAATGTATTTACAAGATTTTTCGTACAACATAGAGCATCGCGCAAGCAACAGAATGAAGCACGTTGACAGTTTAAGTCGTTTTCCGGTGATGATAGTAACATCAGAAGTTCATGCACAAATACTGAAAGCGCAACAAAAAGATGAACATTTGGCTGCAGTTGCAGAAATTTTAAAACAGAAGCCTTATGCTGACTTTAAGATGAAAAATCAGCTCATATACAAGCAAGTTGGTGGTTTAGATTTACTAGCAGTACCCAAGAGCATGGAGAAGGAAATTATAAGAAACGCTCACAACTTTGGCCACATGGGCACGCAAAAAACAATGCACAAAGTTCGCCAAGATTTCTATATACCACATCTGGAAAAAAAGGTAAACCAATACATTGCAAACTGCATAGAATGTATAATTCATAATAAGAAGCTGGGGAAGCACGAAGACTTTTTACATTGCGTTGATAAAGGAGATACGCCGCTTACTACACTTCACGTTGATCATCTGGGAACGTTGGATTCTACGTCAAAAAACTACAAATACATATTTGCCATGGTGGACGGTTTTTCGAAATACACCTGGTTGTTCCCGACGAAGTCAACAGACTCACGTGAGGTCATCAAACATATCAGTTACTGGGTAACAATATTTGGCAGCCCGCAGCGAATAATAAGCGACAAAGGCACAGCATTCACCTCAAATCAGTTTAAAGAATTTTGCGCTAGTGAAAATATAGAGCACATTGAGACAACCACAGGAATTCCAAGGGGAAATGGGCAAATAGAAAGAGTAAACAGAGTCATACTTTCTGTTTTAGCGAAGATGTCTACAGCAGACCCATCAAAATGGTACAAATACACATCGCAGGTGCAGCGAGCTATTAATGCTCATGTTCATTCATCCACGAAGTTTACTCCGTTCGAAATCATGTTTGGAGTTAAGATGCGAAACAATTCCGAGGTTGAGCTGGTGAAAATCCTAGAAGAAGAGTTATTATTGGACTTACAAGAAGAACGTCAGCAAATCCGAGCAGAGGCTAGAGCTCAAATTCAGAAGGCCCAAGAGACTTACAAACGTAACTATGACAAGAAACGTAAAAAGCACAGTGTTTACAAATTGGGTGATCTAGTAGCGATCAAAGTGACACAATTTGTAACAGGCAAAAAACTGGCCAATAAATACATTGGTCCGTACGAAGTCATTAAA
>OZ022264.1:190670743-190673243 GCA_963978885.1 Nemotelus pantherinus
AAAAAAATTTACCTGCTTTGCTAATGTCCGGGAGTTTTAAATGACAATTTCACCTTACATTTTGATCACAGTAGTATATATATATATATATATATATATATATATATATATATATATATATATATATATATATATATATATATCTTTATATATATATTGTATATATATATAGTATATATATATATATATATATATATATATATATATATATATATATATATATATATATCTTTATATATATATTGTATATATATATATAGTATATATATATATATATATATATATATATATATATATATATATATATATATGTATATATATATATATACATATATATATATATATACATATATATATATATATATATATATATATATATATATATACATATATATATATATATATATATATATATATATATATATATATATATAGCTATATATATGTATAAATATATATATATATATAAATATATATATATATATAATATGTATATATATATACATATTGTATATATATATATATATATATATATATATATATATATATATATATATATATATATATATATATACATATATATAAATATATGTCAACCACTAAGTGGGAAAGAGGCGGCAAATGCTACCGATAGCAGAGCAATCCACTGACGCGGCAACCGGAGGGTAGTAATTGAGCGTGTGTTTTATTGACAGTCCATTAACAGTTCAGAAGTGGGATTATTCACGAAGCTATCTGACAATCGTAAGCCATTTCAGTGTTAGTTGTGTGAGTGCCAGTAGCCACAATATGCTTGTTCCACTCGAGACCCTCACAACCAACCAGTTAAAAACCGAGTTGCAAAAGCGGGGACTTTCGACAACCGGGAGGAAGTCAGAACTGCAACTAAGACTCCGCGAAGAGCTAGTTTGTGATGAAGTAGAAATAATGGATGTGTCGCGTCATGAAATCGATCAGCCTAAATCGGAACATCCTACGCGTGAAGAATTCGAAGAGTTGAATGGCGTCGATGCTAAAGACCTTTATTACGACGCGAAACAGCGATGCCGAGAGTGTGCGTACGTCCGATGCAACAGCCAGTAAACATGATGAAACCGCCAACGTACTGCATCCGTGTGTGGTCATGCCGAAAAAACCCGTCACCGTAACAAAGGATGAAAATACCAACACACAAGCAGCCGGGGCAGAGGCTATTGCAGCGCAGTGCACCATGCCGCCAGAGTCACAACCTTCCTGGACGAGGGCAATGTCAATTAGTGAGGTTGCAGGAATATTACCTGAGTTCGACCCGTCCTCAGAGTATTCGATGACGACACAGCAGTTTATTGAACGAATAAACATGCTCAGAGGACTGTACGGATGGGATGACAGACTTATTCTTCTCGCTGTGGCCGGAAAATAAAAAGGTTCGTGTAAATTATGGTTCGACAGTCGACCAACACTGCATACCTCGTGGAATTCGTTCACATGTGAATTGTCCCGGGATTTCCCAAACGAAGTAGACGAAGCTGAAATCCACACCAAATTGATAAACAGCGAACGGCAGCTAAACGAAAGTGTAGAAGATTACTTTCATGGGATGTGTGCTACTGCTCGGAAAGGGAGTGTGAGCGAGAGAGCAACCATAAAATATATAAGAATGGGACTTCGACACCAGGTAATGCAAAATGCCATAGCCGGGATCGATTTTTCGACCACAGCTGAAATGCTGGCGACAATAAAGCGTTTCCTCGGTAATACCACTGAAAGGAACCGCGATCGTCCTGAAAGTAGATTTAGTCCTGGCGTTGTTAGACCGGCAACGAATGAAAGGCACATTCAATCCATAAATAAAACAAGAAACGCGCAACCGATGGTCGTAAGCAGCAGAGCCAGTGGAAGGAAACAGGTTTGCTACAATTGCTGGGAATCGGGGCATATAGCCATACATTGCTCGAAACCACAGCGAAGAGAACGATGTACAATATGCTTACGTACCACACATACAGCCAACTAGTGTCCCGAACAGTCCGAAACGCCGCCGAAGATCATTCATTGTATTGGTAGCACAAATAGACAAGGATCAGCGTGCAAAAAGACTGTGTTACTGTGTGGAAAAGAAATAAATGCATTTATTGATCCTGGAAGCGAGCAGTCTCTGATTCGTGAATCAATGGCGAACGAGTTATGTAACGTTTAAAACTCAGATGCCATAACGTTGAAGGGTTTCGCTGGTGGTACGTTCATAAGCGATCAACACGTGAACGTTGTGCTCATCCTGGACAGTCAGGAATTAGCGTGTCAGTTGCTCGTAGTTGATGACGCCTTGATTCCTGAAGCAGATAATCGTCTGGTGCTAGAATCAGGAAAATGCAGATTAGAGAAAATTCATACGGAGAGTCTGGTAGTAGGAATAAACATACCGGAAGCCGAGAAACAAATTCCGATCGAACTTGACTGTCTGAAGTGCACGAGTAAATCGTTCCCCACCAGAATCAATTTCGACTCGCATCTTTTGACC
>OZ022264.1:190680743-190686767 GCA_963978885.1 Nemotelus pantherinus
CCGGCTTAGACCAGAAAGCAATTAACTTATCCATAAAAATTTTTGCAAAAGCTAAAATACGGCCTAAAAAAATATCGATGAGCAGACCCATTCATAAAGATTTCTTAAGGAACTTCATAGATAGTCTTCAAGGGTCTCCAACTTCCGACTTTGAGGAGCTGATTGGGAAGATAACCGAAGCTAAGGCAAAAGCAACAACAACGAAACAAGTTCGTGTACGAGTACAATCTTGGATCACTAGGAATGTAATCGTTGCTTCAAATCGAAAACGAAGTGCTTACAAAAAATACAAAGCAGATCCAAACTCCACGTCCAAGAACCAGATTTATTTATCTATGAAGAAGGAATGGAATCGAGCTATCATGGAGGCAAAAAAAAGTTTCTACAGAAATTAGTTTGAAGCTTCAGTCGGCAATACCTCTAGATATTGGCAACTAGTAAATGAACTCTTGTCTAAACAACAAAACAAATCATCAACGTGCATATAAGAACTGCTGATAAATGGAACATCCATTACATACTCCGAAGAAGTAGCACAGCAGTTAAACACTTCTTCGCTACCATTGGAACACTAGTCACCGAGCAACTGCAACTTTCATCACTGTCGAGTATTCATATTGAGCCTAATATATTCACTTTGATTCACTTACGTCCCACTGGTCTTGTTGAAGTATCTGAAATAATCGACAACCTTAAATCAAAGGTTTCTCCTGGTCTTGATAGTATAACACCGGAGGATATTAAATTGCTGAAAAATCATATTTTGGAGCTTCTAACTACAATAATAAATAAACAACTAGCAGCTGGTACATTCCCCGATTGTCTTAAACTAGCGAAAATCACTCCAATCTTCAAAGGTGGTGATCCAGCAGATCCATCAAATTATCGCCCAATAGCTGTCAAAAGTGTCCTAAGTAAAATATTCGAAAGAGCCATTCAAAAACAATTGCTGCAATTTATTAAGACTAATTCAATTTTGACGCCAGTTCAATATGGCTTTTAATAAAACAGTAGTACATTAGCCGCCACATTAGATGCAGTACATTTAATCAACAATTGATTGGATAAGGGCGACTATGTAGCGGCAATCTTCGTGGATCTGAAAAAGGCCTTTGACACCATTAACCACGACATCCTGCTTCAGAGGCTCGAAATATAAGGAATCCATCACAACTTCAAGCTGTTGATAAAGAATTATCTCTCCAACAGGCGTATTATTACAATCAACAATATGCATAAAAGTCAGGAATGCACTACAAACATCGGCATTCCTCAAGGATCAATCCTTGGGCCATTACTGTTTTTACTGTACATTGACAGCGTACAGGACATTTATCTGTTGGGACAAATAGTTTTATTTGCTGATGACACACTACTGCTGTATGCCGGTAAAAATAAATTCATTCTCCAGCAAAATATAAATGATTACCTAGGAAAATATTGGAATTGGCTCGAACAAAGTAAATTAATTATAAACATCCAAAAGACTAAATATTTAGTATTCCAACAAAAAAACAAGCAGCAAAGTAATCCGTCAATACAAATCAATGGAATACAATTGGAAAAAGTCAAGTCAATTAGATACTTAGGATTAACTTTAGATGAGAAAATGTCTTGGCTACAAACATATCAATAACATCAGACATAAAGTAGTCACTATGATAGGAATCTTAATAAAATATGATTTTTTAAAATATGCTTTTATTTTGTCGAACATCTCTTATGGAACAGTTTTGTGGAAGCAAACATCGAAACAAAACATTGATTTGATCGGAAGTGTATCAAGGCTATATTCAAAATGCCAACTCTGACTCCAAGTTCACATGTGTATCGTGAAACAGAACTACTACGCATACAAAAAATAATGTGTCTTGAACAAGGAAAGCTAATATTTAAGATACTTAACAAAAAATTCAAATGGCCATATGAGATAAGAAATGTTGGAGAAATAACTCAGACAGCCACAAGATCGGCGAATAACCTTGCGATTAAAAAAGCTAGGACAGATCGTTTGAAAATGGATCCTGTGCAACAGTCTTTGGCTTATTATAATACCTTACTTGAGGATATAAGAAAATCAGCGAATTTGGTTAAATTTAAGGAAAATCTACGATCATTCCTTACAAAAAGATAACGAAGACGCCAACCAGAGTTTTTTCCAAACTTTTTCTCACGGTGTGTTTTTTTGAGTGCTGCTTTCTTGCCGATGTGCTTGAACCTTCACTTAACTGTTCTTGAACTTTGTCCTTAGTAACAACCTCATATACAGTTGATTTCGGATATCGGAAAATTGAATAATCTCCCGTGCTGACCGCCCAGCGCGAAGACTTTCGATTATCACGGCTCTTCGATTATACTCTGCACTTGGCTTCAACATTGCAACTTTTTCGAGGTTATGAATGTTCAACACATGTGTTAAACTATTTGTACGCGAGTCGCGACCTCTCGAAACCTTATAGAATGGGGGGAAATTTAAATTGAATTTTGCCCGGATTTTGGCGCCGCACCCTGTATATATATATATATATATATATATATATATATATGTATATATATATATATATATATATATATATATATATATATATATATATATATATATATATATATATATATATATATGTATATATATATATATATATATATATATATATATATATATATATATATATATATATATATATATATATATATATATATATATATATATATATATATATATGTATATATATATATATATATATATATATATATATATATATATATATATATATATAAATATCTATATATATATATATATATATATATATATATATATATATATAAATATATATATAGATATATACACATATCTATATATATATATATATATATATATATATATATATATATATATATATATATATATATATATATATATATACACATATATCTATATATAAACAAATATCTATACATATATATACACGATGGTGCTACAGCTCACTATGGCCGACCAGTCAGAGATTGGTTGAATTCCAATTATACCAATCGCTGGATCGGTAGAAATGGACCAATACACTAGCCTGCGAGATCTCCTGATCTAACAATTATGGAATTTTTTGTATGGGGACGGATGAAGCAACTTGTATACATAACGGAAGTATCAACATTGGAAGACCTAAATACCAGGATCGATGCGGCTGCAACAGAAGTGAGGCAGCAGCTGAGAAGTATGAATATGAAAAGAACGCTTGCGAAACGAGCTTTAGCGTGTATTCAAAATGAAGGTCGCCATTTTGAACATTTACTGTAGCTCAAAAATTTTGAAATAAAGCGTAAAAACCTTTAATAAATTCTTTCAGTTCAAGCAAAGAGTGTAGGTCGAAAACGAGGGCCACTTTAAGTCATATTCAGTTTTTAAGCGATATTCGCTTATTATTTGCGAAATGGTAAAATCTAAGTCATAAATATGTATGCATATTTTGTAGCGAACAATATGGCCTATAAATAAATAAAATGGCATCTTTTCATGAGATTTTCTGAGATAAACGACATTGAACACAAAATTTGCATGGTTGAAGTATCAAAATTTTGTGTTTTCAAGTAAATATCGCAAAATCAGGTACATTTACAATTAAGGATGTTACATCAAATTAAAGGTAATTTGATTCCATAAAAAAACAAACCATAAAACTATGCGTTGTGATTATTAGTTTTCTAGATATAATGATTTAAGTGAGTCAGGGTACAGGTCCGAAACAGTTTTATTGGCCACCTTGTAACTCCGTAGATTTTGAAAACCGGACCACCCTGTAGAACAGTTTTGCGCTCAAAATAATGCCTCCTTACAATAGTGTCCAAACACCCTATATATATATATATATATATATATATATATATATATATATATATATATATATATATATATATATAAATATATATATATACATATATATATATATATATATATATATATATATATATATATATATATATATATATATATATATATAAATACATACAAATTTATTTTTTATTTTTTTATTTTTATTTCTCAACCAAGCAAGGTACAAGTAACATTAACAGTAAAAAAACAAAATTGGAAATTACGAGTACATAGAAATAAAACGAAAAATTAAATAAAATAATTAACAAGATAGATCATTTACAAATTAATAAATAACAAATAAATAAAACATTGAACATATAGCTTAGGATAAAGGGTTGCGGATGGCTTTGAAAAGGGAGGATTTGAAGGATAATTTTGAGACTGTTGGAGAATACAGATTACTTATGCTATTGAATATCCTGCAGCATCTATTTATCGGCTCATTAGCTGCGTAAGTAGTGGAGTGTGGATATTCCTTAAGTAAACGAGAGGACCTGGTGTTTCTTACAGGGTTATTCAAAACTATTTTGCTATTCAGGAATTCAACTTTGATGACGCCTCTAATGACGTCGAATGTGAAGCAGGCCGAAAGCATCTTTCTTCTAGATGCAAGTGTTAATAAGTTTAGATGACCCAGTCGAAACTCATAAGGAGGAAGGGTATTAAAATCGTAAGGGCTGTATAGTTCTCTCAATGCGAAAAGCAAGAATTGCTTTTGTATGGACTCGAGTCTGCTACTGTGGGTTTCAAAAGCCAGATTCCAGCAAATGGAAGCATATTCGAGAATGGGGCGTACTAGAGAGATGTATAAGGATCTTGTGACCCACAGGTTACGAAATTCCTTGGCACGTCTTTTGATGAAGCCTAGCTGTTTGTTTGCCCGGGAAAGTATTTTATCATAACGCAAGGTGAAGCGGAGTCGCTCATCCAAGACAACACCAAGGTCGACAACGTTATCAACTCGAGCTAACAACTTATTCCCGAGGAAGTATGTGTTATGTGAGACGGTGTATTTTCGGGAGAAACTTATAACTTGGCACTTAGCAATGTTGAGAGAGAGCTTGTTTTCATTGCACCAATGATCAAGTGAATCAAGTTTGGACTGGAGAAAGAGTGCATCGGATTTAGATTTAATGATATGATAGACTTTGAGATCGTCGGCATAAAGTAGATGAGGTATATTTGATAGGACGTCAGATAGGTCAGAAATAAATATATTAAAGAGAAGTGGGCCTAGATGGCTACCTTGTGGTACACCAGAGGTAGCAGAAATATTTTTCGATAAAAGTCCTTGAAATTTTACCAGCTGAGTTCGATTTACAAGATAAGAAGTCAGCCAGCTAAGCAAAGATCCACCAAGTCCGAATTTCAGTAGCTTTAGAATTAAGGTAGGGTGGTCAACTGTGTCAAAAGCTTTACTAAAGTCTGTATAGACTGCGTCAATTTGGTATCCTTTCTCCATTTTACACAGGACTTCTGAGATTAGGACTGTCAAATTTGTGGTAGTTGAGCGACCTTTTCTAAAACCATGTTGTTGCTCGTTCAGTCGGGAGTCAACAAGTGGAGAAAGTTTATCGTAGACAATCTTTTCAAAAAGTTTCGGAATTGAAGATAAGATGGCAATACCTCTATAATTTCCGATACAGCGTCTATCGGCATTTTTGAAGATGGGTGTGACATATGAAAGTTTCCAACAGGATGGGAAAACTCCAGTGATCTGTTGAAAAAAATATGAAAGGGAGTTATAAGCTGCTCTACACATTTGCACAAGAAAGTTGGAGAAAGAAGATCTGGCCCTGGACCTTTGTTGCAGTCGAATTCTGAAATAGCTTTACGTATTTCGTCACGTGTAATTTCTAAGTGACAGATAAAAGCTGTAGGAGTAGAATGGGACGGAGGGAGATGTGAGTTTGATGAGTCAGTAGCAATAAAAATATTCTGGAAATTATCTGCGAATAAATTACTAATCACATTAGGAGAGGAAGAAGTGATATCATTAAAGAACATGATGGATAACCAGTAGTTTTCCGCTTGACATTTACAAAATCATAAAAAATTTTCGGGTCGCGGATTATATTTTCGCCGGATGTCTTAATGTAGTTGTCATAAGCCTCGTGGGACTTCGTTAAAAACTGCTTAGCAATCTCATTATA
>OZ022264.1:190691967-190701967 GCA_963978885.1 Nemotelus pantherinus
CACTATTCGGTTCCAATTCGCTGTGTTGAACGCGTTTTTAACATCAAGTGTTATAAGTGCACAGTATTTGCGTGATGCCCCGCGTGCTTCGATTGCGGTCCTTGCGAATTCCATAACCGATCTGATGGCGTCCACTGCCGAGCGCGCTTTGCGGAAGCCGAATTGTCGTTCCGACAGTCCACCATTGTTTTCCACAGCTGATACAAGTCTGTTGTGTATTAGGCGTTCCAGCATTTTTCCCATCACATCCAACAGGCAGATAGGACGGTACGATGTCGGTTCGCCAACGGGTTTCTTGGGCTTTGGCAGCAAGACAAGTTTTTGTTTTTTCCAGCAGCTTGGGAAAGTTTGTTCAGTCAAGCATGCGTTAAAAACACTTATAAATAGATCAGGCTTCAGTTTCACTGCGACCTTTAGGCATTTGTTGGTGATACCGTCCAACCCCGGTGCTTTGTTGTCCTTGAGTCGACTGCAAACCTCCAATAGTTCCATTTCAGTCACTGGGGGTATCTCACTCACGGATCCTTGCGGGACTGTTCGAAAGTTTTCCTGATGACGGGGAAAGAGTGTGCATACAATCTTCTCGAGGAGAGCTGGGCAGCTTACTTGTGGTGATCTCAAACACTTAATACGTGACATGACGGCTCGATACGCTCCACCCCATGGGTCAACGTTTGCTTCTTCGCAAAGCTGTTTGAAGCATGCATTTTTGCTACTGCGTATGGCGAGTTGAAACCTTTTTCTCGCTTGTTGGTATTCTTGCTGAAGCACCTCATAGTTGGGTCGGTTTACGCCGCGTTGGCTTTTTCTCCTCGCCTTCAGGCACTCAGTGCGAAGTCGGCTTAGCTCCTCCGTCCACCAGTAGTTTGGCCTGTGATATGACACCGGTTTTCGCCTCGGCATTGAAGCATCACACGCACGCGTTATCAGCTCGATTACCCTTCGAGCCTTCTCCGCAGCTGTTCCTCGAGGCATATCGCTTTGCAAGATCATTTCCGAGAATGTTATTTCGTCGAATTTGCGGACTGACCAACCTTTACCAACAGTCTTGGCTTTTCGCTGAGATCGGCTTTCTAGCCTGTGTCCGGTTTCGAATATGATAGATTGGTGATCGCTGTGTGTATAATGTTCTGATACCCGCCATACTATATCTGCTGCAATTGATGGACTCGCGAACGTAAGGTCAATCATTGAACTCAACCCTCGGCTTCGAAAAGTAGGTATGTTGCCGGTATTCATTAAGACTACGTCCAGCTGAGAGAAAGCTTCCATAAGGACGCGGCCTCGAGCGTTGGTGCTTCGGCTGCCCCACTCGGTTGCCCATGAATTGAAATCGCCAGCTATAATGTGCGGTGTGTGTTGTTTTGCATTTATTACCAGCCTATCCAGTAGTTGTTGAAACTGGTTAATAGTCGAGTTGCAAGAGGCATAGCAGCTGTACACGTAACATCCTCTTATCTTTGCCCACACAAAACCGTCTTCACTCTCGGTCATGGTTTCTTGGAATGACGTTCCTCCGCAAACCCAGATGGCCGCCCGACTGGTTCTATCTCGAACCCAGATATGTTCACGCAGGTTTCTGTATTGTTCACTCACTATGGCTACCTCTATCTTCATCTCATTAATATTTTGGGAGAGCAGATCTTGGGCTGCCGCACAGTGCTTGAGATTTAGTTGGATGAATCTCATTTTCGATTTACGAGCGCTCTTCTAAAAACTGGGCATCGACTACTACCAGCAACGTGCTTGGAATCACCCTCCTTTGTGTGATCGCAGAAGAAGCATTTCGGGTCCTTCGTGCACTCCTTTAAAAAGTGCCCTTTTTCACCGCATCGTCGGCACATTTTTGATCGGTCATGTTCGCTTTTGCACGCTTTAGCGAAGTGACCATACTCCAAGCACTTGAAGCAACGTTTTAGTTGAATTTGCGCCCGCAGTCGACAAACAACCCATCCAATTTTTACCTTTCCCGCTGCTAGTAACTCGTTCGCCTGCACTACCGGGAGACAAATTGTGGCCGCTTGAGCACCGCCGTAGGTCTTCCTCAGCGATATGACAGCATCTTCCCTCAAATCGTTGAAATTAAACTGTCGCACTAATGCCGCACGGATATCTTCCTTTGTGGTGATTTCGTCGAGATCTCTTACTTCCACTTTGGTCAGATCACACTTAGCTTTGACGTTAGCTTTCCCATCTAGCGCTTTTTCCATCTGTTTTTGGAGCTTTAGAGCGACTTCTGTTGCCGATGACTTCATCTGAAGCAGTAGTTCTCCTTTCTGAGTTCGACGAATACGGGTCACATTTTCGCCTACTTCTTTCAAGTCCGTATCAGCCTTCATCTGGCGCAGGATCTCGGCATATGTCGCTTCGCCCTTGGTGGAGATTATCATCACATCCGGCCGCTTTCGCCTTGCAGGTGGTTGTTTTTTCCTCGTAACCTTAGTCCAGGTGTCAGCACTCGTATTTACCGCAGGTTTCACTGCCGCTGGAACCTTATTCGGCGTCCTATTCATCGGTCTCTTCGGAGTTTGAACATGTTCTTGTGTTTCGTCTCCAACTTCTCGATGCCGCTTTTGATTTACTGTGCTACCACTGCGTCCTGCCTTTTCCCTGCTGACAATGTTACCAGCCTTCTTGTCGTTTGCAGGTGTCGGTGTAACTTGCGTAGTTGCATCCGATCTTCCAGAGTTTCTCCTATCAATTTCCACGCGAGCCTTATGATAAGTAGCTCGAATGGCTCTGATCTGGTCCCTTATTGAATGGTGCACGTTTGTTCGTGTTTTGGTAAACTCAGCTAGCGTTGTAATCAATTCACCCAATTTAATGAACGCATCTGGTTCCACCTCCGATACCACCGAAATCATCCGTTGAGTTTGGTTTTTGGACGCTTGCACACTTCCTCCGGGTTCATTTGCTGGTCTAGGAGGTGTACGTAGCACCAGTGATTTCCTCCGAAATGGGTTTTCTCCCTCAGTAATTGCTTTCCTTGTAGATATATCTGTTATGGAAGCCAAGTTGACCACCTCCATAACATTGCAGTCGCTGGATATCGACGACCGGGAGCCTGCTTGCTCACTCCCCTCTGCCGCCGGTACTGGGCATCCGTTTCCCTGCACCGTAAGTTTACTCCTAGACTCATCTTCCATGTTTGGTTTTTTATTCAGGGTTCCTTCCCATAGCGTTTTACCTACCGCCAGGTTATATGGTTACGTGATGACGCCATATTTCGTCATGTCACAGCGAAGATCATTGACACTCAGGTATTTATGGAGACACATGTCGCCCCTGAGACTCTCCCTTCTCTGCCGACCATTGTCCGCGACTGCTTATTGGTTATTCACAGTAAACCCTCATAGAAGGCCCTCCCCTATCCACAACCTTGGGGACGCGTCCGGTTCCCCGGTCTGAGGGCACTGTTGAAGACTCAACAACCGGAATATAATAAATAAATAAATAAATATATATATATATATATATATATATATATATATATATATATATATATATATATATACACATATATATATATATATATATATATATATATATATACACATATATATAATATATATATATATATATATATATATATATATATATATATATATATATATATATATATATATATATATATATAATATATATATATATATATATGTTCAGAAGGATTAGTTTTTAGATCAAATTTATGTCCAATGTATTCATTCAATCTTAATTAATTTAATTTAACTTCATTTTATTTGTTGTAATCATTTATTATTAATTACGTGCATAGAGCTTTCTTTGTATACAAATTGTACTTAATCAAGCATAAACTCAATCAATTATCGATACAGTCAATTTCGCAATTCAGCAATTTACACTATTCATTGTACTTGCACGATAAAAGAACATTTCATGTATGCATCAGCTTTTTATGAATTGATCAATGTACACTTAACATCAGCGTTAATTTCGCATAAAAGAAAGTAATTGATTCAATAAAGTTGTTGTTCTTTGGTAACCGTCGAGCAAACGCGTTTTATTAATTAAAGTTAAACCTGAGTTTGGAAGTACGGAAACCTGCTTGCAACTCTTGCTTTAACATTTGGTGACCCCTGAGTTCGAATAATCGCGACTTTTTTCGTGGAGTTTATTTCAAAGTTTATTCAAATAGTTCGATCTAAAAGATTAATTCGTGTTTCGTGAAACAAATCACAGACAGACAATAGATTTTTGTGCATAGACGATAATTCGGTTAAGTTATATTCGGAACTTTTGATTGTACATATTCGCAAAGTGATTTCGCGTTTAAAAAATATTAAGCTTGTGTTGGTGTATAAGAGTAAATAAAAACAAAATAAACAAATTTTAACAAGTTAAACCTGAGTTGAAAGTAAGGAAACCTGCTTGCAACTCTTGCTTTAACATTTAATAATTAATAACAAACGTGATTCTTGTGCGCGTACGCTTATATTTTTCTTGTAAACAATCGCACCGAAGTTAGGTCAACAAAAAGCCAATATGGAAGGCTTAGTATTACGGCAGACAATCGTAGGTAAAGAAATCGAGAAGATCACGAATGCCTACTATAGAGAGTCGCCAGACAAAAAAACTATAATTTACTTGAGAGAAAAGCATCTCGTATTAACTCAACTCTGGAATGAGTTCGAAACTGTAGACACAGAAATAAGAGACAGTTTCAGTGATGCAAGGGATAATAAATATTTCACGGAAGATTATTACAATAGAGTCCGTATGGCTCATGAAAAGGTAATAAGTGAAATTAATATACTCATTGAGAGTGTTGAGTCCCACGATAAG
Source organism: Nemotelus pantherinus (assembly GCA_963978885.1). Lineage (NCBI taxonomy): Eukaryota > Metazoa > Arthropoda > Insecta > Diptera > Stratiomyidae > Nemotelus > Nemotelus pantherinus. Next base: position 190,696,771 of record OZ022264.1, read on the forward strand.
GAACAGCAAGCCATGGAAACTGTGGCTAATGCTGGATCATCAAAAACAAATTATAAGCTCTCACAACAAGAAGAAATCGGAAAAAAGGCACGAAAACAACGTGTGCTGCTTCTGAATTTAGAAAGAATTTTAACAAAAATTTTGTCAGAAACTGGAGATCGAATCCTAGAAGAATATAACATAATGAAGGATTTGATCAATGACCAGTATCAAGAGCTAGTGGCCACTCACAATCTTTTGTGGGAAACATTGGATGATCCGAGTGAGCACGGATATGATTCTAATAAATATTTCGTTATCCAAGAATTGCATCAAAAATTGGTAACGCATGCACGAAGTGTTGTTGATAACAATAGTGCCATGACTCGAAATGAGCTACACTTGTTGCAGCCGATGGTCAAGTTACCAAAAATAGAGCTACCAAAATTCGATGGAAATTATTTGAAATGGCAACAATTCTATGATTTGTTTAGCCAAATGGTCCACTCACAAGCGATGGGGAACGCTCAAAAATTCTTCTATTTAAAATCTCAATTATCTGGTGAAGCGGAAAAGCTCATTCGACATATCACAGTAAGTGAGGAGAATTATAAAACCGCTTGGGAAATCCTTACCACCAGATATAATAACAAAAGACTATTAGTGGCTGCACTAATTGACAAAATATTAGCACAGCCGACTTTATCATCAGAATCAGCATCATCAATTAAAACAATGCATGATACAATCAAAGAATGTGTTCTTGGTCTAGAGAGCCTTGGGTTGAATGTACGCGACCAATGGGATCCAATTTTACTACAAATCTTAGTAAAAAAATTAGATCGAGACACACATACATTGTATGAACAGTCTGTGAAATTCCCCAGAGAACTACAGTCACTTGAAGAGTTTTTAGGCTTTTTGGAATTAAGATTCCAGTCACTAGAAGCATTGGGACCAATAAAAACGATGAACAAAGATAGGCATAGTAAGATTGCACATGCTTATACGATGACTCACAGCAACAAATGTGAGTTATGCAGTAGTGATCATCCAATTTACTTCTGCAGTAAATTCCTAAAACTCACTCCTCCAGAACGTCAAGCAACTGCAAAAAAGTTGGAATTATGTATAAACTGTTTAAAAAGTGGCCATAAAACAAGTAGTTGCACTTCGAGGAGCTGCTCATCATGCCAAAAGAGACATAATTCGTTGCTTCATTTTGATAATAATAATAATAATTCCTTGCTTCATGAAGCCCGGAAGGCAGAAAAAGGACGGAATAAGACGGCATCAATAAAATTCAGCAATGATGCAGCAGTTCACGTGGGCTCTACAGAAGGCAATGAACAAAGCAGCTATGTATTCTTGGGCACAGCCGATGCAACCGTCACTGACAATCATGGCAATCAAGTCAAGTGCCGGATTCTTCTCGATTCCGGTTCTCAAATAAATCTAATAACAGAAAGATTGAGAAATAAATTAAAACTTGCTGGAATTCAAGACGAGCTAAGAATAAGTGGTATTGGAGAATCAAGATTGAAATCTAAGGATCGAATCAGCGTTGTTGTCAAATCCAGAGTTACGAAATATCAAACGAATATTGAAGCTTACGTCATTCCAGAAATAACTTCATACCAACCTCTTGAATTCGTGAACATAGAAGAATGGAGTATTCCATCCAATATGGCCCTGGCAGATCCCCAATTCAACAAACCAGGAGGTATTGACATGTTGATTGGCGCAGAATTATATGGAGAATTAATGCTAATGGGGCAATACAAACTCCATAAAGACCTACCAACATTGCAAAATACAACATTGGGATGGATTGTATTGGGAAAGGTGTCCAGCAACTTTTATAATACACCTTTCTGTGGAATAACCAATGGTGAGCTCGACGACCAACTAAAGAAATTTTGGGAACTTGAAGAGTGTCCAGGGAAAATAGAACTTACAAACGCCGAACAAAGATGCGAAGAATTCTTCAAAGCAACGACCATAAGAAACAACCAAGCAATGAGACGCTTCATGAGCATGGAACGAAAGCTGTTAAGAGATCCAGAGCTGCACAAACAATATGCAGATTTTCTGGATGAATATTTACGGCTAGGGCACATGCAAGAAATTCAAAAGGAGCAAATTTCAGGCTCACACTATTTCATACCACATCATCATGTATTGAGGCCACACAGTAGTACAACAAAATTGAGAGTAGTTTGTGATGCTTCTGCGAAGACAACAACGCAGCTCTCATTGAATGACTTAATGGTTGCTGGCCCTAGAATACAAGATGAACTGTTCGACATAATATTACGATTTCGAACATACAACTACGTCTTCACCGCAGACATCGCTCAAATGTACCGTCAAATATTGGTTGACGAAGAAGCCCAAAAATTACAGCTTATAATTTGGAGGAAAAACCCATTTGAAAAACTTCGCTACTTCCGATTGTGTACAGTCACATATGGAACCAAGTCAGCACCATATTTAGCCACTCGATGCTTGAAACAATTGGCGGAAGATGAATCCATCCGATTTCCTAAAGGATCTCAGGCTATCAAAGACTTTTATGTAGACGACATAATATCAGGTCATAATAGCTTGGCTGAAGCTCTTGTCATCCAATCTGAATTGATTAAGATGCTAAACTCAGGAGGTTTCAAGCTTCGAAAATGGTGCTCAAATCACCCAGCACTGATAGCTCAATTTTCAGAAGAAGATCTCGAGAAACAAATAAGTTTTTCGGAGAGTCCAGAAGGGCATATTAAAACTCTTGGACTAATGTGGAATCCATCCAGGGACTGTTTTGTAATAACTACTACCTGGCCGGAATGTGCAAAAATAACCAAACGGTCTGTTTTGTCAGATATGGCCCACTTGTTCGACCCTTTGGGACTAGTGAATCCCGTAATCCTAACTGGGAAAATATTTTTACAACAACTATGGAAGGCAAAGATAGAGTGGGATGAAGAGCTATCAGATGAATTGCGTGATAACTGGCTACAATTCAGACAAGGACTAAGCACTTTGAACAATTTAAAGATTTCCAGACAAGTAATAATTGGGCCGGTTCCATGGAAAATTGAGCTACATATATTTGCTGATGCAAGCGAAAAGGCGTACGGAACCGTAGCATATGTTAAATCTATTGACAACGAAGGCAACGTTCTTGTCAAACTTCTTTGTGCCAAATCAAGAGTAGCACCTATCAAAGTGACCACGTTACCAAGACTTGAACTTTGCGCTGCAAGGCTTGCCACTCAATTAGGTGAAAACATCCTTCGAAACATTAATATACAGTTTGAAAGAGTGACGTATTGGTCAGACTCTCAAATAGTATTGTCATGGCTTCGTGGTGACCCGGCGACACTAAAAACATTCGTCGGTAATCGAGTTCAACAAATACTCAACAAAACAAAGCCCAACCAGTGGAGGTACGCTCCAACGAAGGAAAATCCAGCTGACCTTGTATCACGAGGAACTACTGCTGATCACTTAACAGGATCCGAGTTTTGGTTCTTTGGGCCAACGTTTTTGCAAAAAGAAGAGTCAAATTGGCCAAAAACATCAAACGAACACATCCGAGCGCTGGAAGAAGAAAAAACGACAAAAATTGTATTAAACTGCAATCAGGTCAATAGAGAAGACCATTTTGTACAGAGAATTAACCATCAAAATTCCTTTCTAAGGTTGCAACGTGTAACAGCTCTAGTTATTCGTGCAGCAAAGATGTTCAAAAAAGAGCTAACGAAGGACTCGATTCCAGAATTCATACAAGTCAGTGAAATAAAGCAAGCTACGGCAGTAATTTTAAGAGAAGATCAACGCATGAAATTTGACGAAGAGATCACCACCTTGACAAAAGCAGGGAAGGTCAAAAATGGTAGCCGACTCGCGTCTCTTACACCATTCATTGATCAAATGGGACTAATACGAGTTGGTGGACGATTACAAGCATCCGAGTTATCTTGTGAAGCCAAGCATCCCATTCTCCTGGCAGTTGATAGTACTATATCAAAGTTGCTGATGAACCATTTACACCAAAAGCATCTGCATGCCGGACCACAGGCTCTGCTTGCATTCTCTCGTCAAGAATACTGGATTCTTCAAGGTAGAAACCTGGCTAGATCGATAGTCAATAACTGTGTACCATGTACTCGGGCCAGACCACAGCTAATGAAACAGTTAATGGGACGACTGCCTTCGGAAAGAATTATACCCAGTAGACCGTTTTCTTCAACTGGGGTGGACTTTTGTGGACCTATTATGACACATTATAAGATCCGCGGTAAAAGACCTCAAAAGACATATATTGCCGTATTTTGCTGCCTCACCACTAAAGCAGTACATCTAGAGGTGGTCTCCGATCTTTCGACTGACGGATTTCTTGGAGCACTAAAACGATTTATTGCCCGTCGCGGATTATGTCAAAACATATTCTGTGATAACGGAACCAATTTTGTCGGAGCCAAAAACAAGCTCGAGGAAATTTATAATATGCTCCAAGAAAAAAGCTCAAAACAAAAAATTGCAGACACCTGTTCATCACAAAGGATCCAATTTCATTTTTCACCACCTAGATCACCGCACTTCGGAGGAATTTGGGAGGCGGCTGTCAAGTCATTCAAGACATTATATACGAAGACAGTAGGCTCAGCAGCTTTAACATACGAAGAATTAGCTACTGTAACTGCAGAGGTTGAAGCAGTTTTAAACTCGCGGCCTTTAACACCATTGTCGTCAGATCCGAGCGATCTGACTGCCCTTACACCAGGACATTTTTTGATAGGAGAGCCACTGAATTCTTTACCAGACCAACATACAGTAGAGAAGATGTCAGCAGCATCCCGGTGGAAACTAGTGAACTGTGTACAGCAGGAATTCTGGAAAAGGTGGAAAACTGAATATCTTAACGAACTTCAAAAAAGGGTGAAGTGGACTGGTGAACAGGCAAACATTAAGGTGGGCACTCTGGTTGTCCTAAAAGATAATAACCTCCCACCACTTGAATGGGCAATGGGTCGCATTGTGGAGATAATTCCTGGACCACACGGATTAGTACGAGTAGTTAAAGTAAAAACAGCATCGGGCATATTTACCAGAGCTATTCATGGGCTATGTCCTCTTCCAGTCGAGACAAGTGAGACTCCGTCCGAGCAACCGTTATCTCCAGTTTCTACATCATCATCTCAGCCAACACCAATCATGCCAT
>OZ022264.1:190706967-190894467 GCA_963978885.1 Nemotelus pantherinus
AAGCAGATCGTAATTACCAGAGAAACTAATTTTTTTGGGTCTGAACAACGCTCAGGATTTTCCAGAGCTCAACATATCAGTTTCATCTTATAAGTGCAGTAATTTAGTTTTATATTTGGTATAGCTCTCATCTAAGGGCTGTAAATAAGAAGTGCAAGTATGTGGAAAAAATTGTAGCTTGATGTCTTCCAGATTATCAATGCGATCACATTTAGCTTTATCAAAAAAGATTGCGATGTTTCGGTTTTGTGTTTGCATTTCAATATCAAGTGTGCATCCATTCTTTAAAAATAGCACCCGTTATCTAAGATTTTGTGTTAGCTCGCCAAGTTGCGCCCAAACTTCGCTTAATGTCAATTCTTCCCAACGATCTTGGTCTTTCGGTTTTTCCTATGCAGCTTCCATTGCAACTGTCACGCATTTCTTTCAAGGTTTTCCATATGTACATTTTTTTAAGACAGTGATTTTTGAGGTGTTGCTCTAAAAAATACTCCTGTCTCATCAAGATTATAGATATTTGAAGCATTATAGCCATTACACGACATTCTGAGCTGTGGCTGAAATTCCTGAACTGAGTCTAAAGCAACATCAGCTTCTTCGCCACAAAGCGTGCCGTAGTGAATATTGTAGTTCTTTTTAACGGATTTTAGTTTTCTGTTTGATGCATTCTGTTTTAATTTTGTAGTGATTTGACGGGCTTTACTGTGAAGTATCTGGCCGGATATTCGCAAATTTTTGACGTTGCCTGGACAAACGTTCAAATATTTACATCATAATTATCAATTGAATTTCATTCATACTTGCTTAAAGGGAAAACATACCACAATGCTCAAATAAATCAATATTTTATTGTTGTCAGAATACCAATAAAATTCAAGCTATCTATAACGAACCGAATTCTAACCATTAAAAAAATTTTTCAGCAGAAAATTATGTAGCTAATCTGGTTCACGGTCCAATTTTAGAGGTTGCCCGATTCCAGAGTGAATTTTCTTCAAGAAATAGTATGTGCGGTGATGTTATAGCTCAATTACTCAGGTGGTTCGATCATACAGTGTCCCGATTAATAGGTTTTACTGTATAGCCCAAATATAGTTTTTCATAAAAATAGATAGCCCAAAAACCGCCAACCCGCGAAATGAAAAAACGTCCCGCGAATTCAAATTTCAGATAGCCCAATTGGCGGGAAATAGCCCAATCTGGCCACACTGCCTACTTGTCTCTTTCACATTAAATATTTCGATCTCTTTTCTTTTCGGATTAATAATGAGATGATTAATGCGCAAAATAATGTAGTGTCATAACACCTTAATGCGAAGCCGGCCGCATTATTATAGCACACCACATTAATTATGGCATTAATATTTAACAGTTTAACATTATTGGCTAGTGAGGCCTATTCGCTCATACAAAATGCACATATCGATGTTTATTCATTGTCTCTCTCTACTCGGATTATTAATGGCATTATTAATGTAGTGTCATAACACCTTTAGCACTCTTGGTTCTGGACTTCGGTCTGGTTCTGAGTTGTGCTAAGGCAACACTCTCAATCACAATTTCGCTACAAAAATTTGGTGTTTGAATTTGAAAACTGAATTGTGCAAATGTCTTTCCAATAAGAAAATCGATCGAAAATTAGGTCTGTTTCCGTACTTTCAGCAAAATGCAGCAGTAACAGAATTTGGCAGCTGGCTTCTTTTTGCTGCAAAATTTGGCTTGCATTTGGCTTGCAGCAAAAGTACGGAAACGACTTGCTGCGAATCTATTTTAATATATTATAATAGATTCAAGTACGGAAACAGACCTATTGAAATTCTTGACATTTTATCCGTCAAGAATGAGCAGCGTCTCTGCTTTTCTCCATTGGCAACATTTTCACTCGAAAGAATTACCAGATTGTAAGTCTGCTCCCGTACTGCAGCAGCAACAGATTTTTGCAGGTCTTCTTTTTGTGGCAAAATTTGGCTTGCAACGAGAGTAAAAAAACGACTTGATGCGAATCTATATTAATATATTATAATAGATTCACGTTCGCGAACAGATCTAACGGGAGACATGTCAAAATTTTGCTTCACGATTAACTCAGTACCAGCATTAAAAGCCGAGTACCACTCTTACTTACTTTCATGCTAAATTTTCGACAAACCAAATTTCAAGTGAAACTATGTTTGAACATTTTAGGTGAAAACGAAGACAGTACTAAGCTATAATCAGTAGCATAAGACGAACACGCGAACTCAGGAAGTCCCTAGGAAATCAGATTGCAATTTCTATTAGATTTATGTATCTTAGCGCTATTAACAGGCAGAAAGTAGAGAAAAAAGCTGTGGTCAGGGACAAACAAATGTTAGTAGAGAATTTTTAATAAAACAACATACTTCCGCATTTAATTCTTATTATATACGCTTACCAATTCGTAAATTCTTGGCCCGTCGAAACCTGAAGTTTGGCCGATATAAGTAAACAATAATCTGACCGTCGAGTATACAGACAGTTATGTCCAGTGAGGTAGTAGAAATGGAGTGGACATGCCCATAAGATTTATATTGAAGGGAAAACTAGTAATTTTTAGCTACTCATTGTCAAATCGAGTCAAATCCAAGTAGTTCCCCTCCAATTTGACAATGAGGTCGAAATGGGGTAGAGGCAGCTTTAACATGCTTTGTACGCGAGAGGATTGAAGGGGCTAATGGTGGAAAGTTATACCAATGCTTCTTAGAAGTACGGGCCGTAATGCAGAATGATGACGTCAGAGCAATAGGCCAAAATGTCGTGAAAAACACACGCAGTCTTATGGGACGTCCGCGGGAAATCGTAAATTGTACAGGTTGTGTTGAAGTGAGTGAAATGAAAACTAAGGCCCGTTTCACACGAGACACTCGGTGTCCGGCCACTGTGCCTCTAGCCACTGCCGGGGCATAGAAATGAATGAGAGCATACACACAGAGCCACAGTGTCCGGGCCAGAATTCCATACAAAAACAGTGGCTGAAGATTCAGTGGCCGGACACCGAGTGTCCCGTGTGAAACGGCTCTAAGCGAGATTCGCGGAACAGTGCTAGTCAACAGCTAAAACACAAATTAATACGGTGCGTGCGGTATAATGTGAAAAATTCGCTACTATAAGCTGGTATAATTTTCGGTAATAAATGAAAGACACGATTGGCTTTAATCTATTAGTTTTATTTTCGTTATTCGTATAACACGAGCTGACGGCTTGGTGTCTAAACAAAGACTGAACTCGACTCTTTACCCATACATACACAGCGGCGTAGCACACTTCACACAGCGTTTGACTCGCGTGGTACTTCCACTCGGGTAGAATGTCTTTGCAGCGGCGTTCAGGTTTCTGACGGATTCTGCCTTATAGCTCGGCCAACCTGACTGGAGATCGTCCTCGATCGAAATGGCTCGACGATTGTTTCAGCGATGTTAGCTACGTTGTTCGTGACTTCAGCATCCAAGTATTCGGGGTCCCATGCGTCTTCATTCAGCCACTCCTCATCCTGGTATTCTTCGGTGTCTGACTCTTTCTGAAAATTTTGATCTACTGGGGAATTTGCTTGCCATCTCCTCAACCTACCCGCCTCAACTATTCCATCATAGGGTAATTGCGTTTGCTGACAGTTTTCAATATCCCGTAACACATATCTATCATTATCTAATACTTTGTATATCATAAAGGGACCGCGGAATTTTGGGATTAGCTTCTTAAGTTAACTTCTCGTGGTCGTTTTTTAATATAAATTAATTAAACACTGGTTTAACTACCCTTCACATATTCATTTATTCAAAGTTTTGTATACAAAAATGAGACTCCGTTTATTTTATAATGGGTTCTAAAGAGTACGATGAGATTGTCATCGTCTCTTATTAGAACCCTATCTTTCTTCACACACACTACCTTTATCATTATGTGTTTGAGTTTCTTAGTTTTTCGTTCACATTCACTTTTAACTTTTTTTTTAGTTTTTACACATTCCCTTTTTATGGGTTTTTATTTTTATATACCAAAACTGGATGAATCTGAATTGATTAACTGACTGAATTGAAACTGAATTTATTAACTGACTGGAACTGAATTTATTAACTGACTGGAACTGAATTTATTAACTGATCGAATCTGAACTGAACTTGAACTTAATTGATCGATTGAAACACACTTATATATGGTTTTAACTGCTGAGGTTGCAGAAATTGCTAAATGCGATTTCTGTAACCTGATCTGAGCAATTTCGCTTTGATCTTAAAAATTCCGATTTGGGTTGATTTGATAAACATTCTAAGGTAAACATTTTTGTCTTGAGGAGATATGTTTATATGAAGATTGTTATGATGGTTGCAGATAAGAAGTATTGAATTTGTTTTGAAAGATATTGATTTATTCTATCGTCGGATAAAGATTTAGACCGGATGTCGGTACTTGAGGGTTAGGTGCTGACGGTGCCATAACTCCTCCATCCGTAGTATGAAAATTGTCCTCAATTTTTACGTTATCTTTTTCAGGTATATATTCGATTTTGGATTTTGAATTTTTTAATTGAATGGTAAACTTTTTTGTTTTGTATTTCCAAATTAGAAATATGATGATAATTAAAATGATGATTGACATGAATGAAAGGGGTATTCCTATTGATATGTGTTTCAGGTTTTCTCTAATGTTTGTGTTTTCGATTTCATGAAGTTTGTTTATTTCATTGTTTTTCCAGTGTAGTTCTTCTAGGGTAAGTGGATTAATTTTTTCTGGGTTATAATTTTCGATATTTTGAGGTAAAACAATATGGGGTGTGTATTCTTCCTGGTAGTTTTCAAATATATCATTATTGATTATTACTTTGCATTTTATAAATTTTATTAATGCATGTGTTGGTAAGTGTGTGATTTCGTTTTTCTTTTGTGGATTACAATCATGATTTACTAGTATATTGAAATTTTTATTGTTTGTGACGGTAATTATTCCAAGTGATATTTCTGTAATGTTTACTTTATCATTCTGAATTTCTGAACAGTTTGTTAAGTGCATGATGCATTCATTTTTTAGAGGTATAAGGTTTTTTGAATATTCTGTGTAGTAGTACAATGAATTATTGCATTTGAGATATGTATTAATATTAGTGAGTAGTTGTTGTGATTTGGTATAGGTTGTATGGAATATTTTGTACATGTTTCTTCTAAATAATGAGGTATTATAATGACAATTATAATGTTGGTAGGTTTTAATATTATATTACATTGTATATTGCTTAATTGATCAAGCGTTATATTAAATTTATCAATTTCTGAATCTTCTAAAATATATCTGCTTAAGTAACTAGTTTTTGACATTAAAATTATTTCCTTAATTTTTTATATGCTTTCATTTATTAAATTTACATCGTATTCTATGTTTTTGATATATTCTGTTTCTATGAAGTGTTTATTTAGTTGTTCGAATTTTTTGTTCATTTCATTTACATAGGTAGAAATTTTTTGAAAGTTTGTGGATGCTTCATTTACAAGTTGTTTAATTTGCTCGTTAAGCTTGTTGTTTTGAGTGACTATAATGTTTTGGTTTTCCAGTAGGTTTTGTTGATTATTTTCTAATTTTTCGATGGCATTAATTATATTTTCTCTATCTTCGTTGTCCATTACTCCGCCAAACCATTTTAAGAATGAGCCATATGGATTGAAAATTCCTCTTTTTGCTTTTTTGTTTATTGGTTCTGTACAGTCTGTTTTTATACTAGGGGGACAGTATTCAGAGTTCAAATGTCTATAACCGTTTTGTATTTCATTTTTTCTTTTATTAATTAGTAATATAGCTTTTTCTTCCATTTCAGTCATATTTGTATCGTAATTTATATCGTTATATAATTCATATAACTGTAGATCTATTTTGTATTTTTGATTAAGATCAAGTGAATTTATAATATGTTTTATATTTTCTGCCCTTGATTTTCCTAGGTTAATTTGATCTTTGTTCAATTTATTTGTGAATAGATATTTATTTTCAAACTTATGTTTTACTGGATTAGGATCTGAAATTGTGGAATATGGATTGAGAGTTTTGATTTCGTGTTTTAAGTGTTTAATTAAAAGTCTTAATCTGAGAATGTTTGGATGATCAAAGTTTTCATTAATTAGGTTTAAATTTTTTATGATTATGTTATAGGCTGTTTCATAATGTGTAATGTTAACATTATGGAAAATATAGCTTTTATGTGTTATAAGATTAATTTCTTCCCTTTTTATAGTTATGAATCCGTTTCCATGTGTCAAATCAATTATTTCCATTTGCTGTGCTGATGTTGCTAGTATCCACAGTGTTATTATTTGTATTTTTATAGCCAGATGCATTTCTGGAAACAGATGAAATACAATGATTATTTTGATATTTCTTTTTTCTTAAGTGTAGTTGTTTATGATAGTTTTTCTGTTTCATTTCTCGGGTTTTGATTTTAGCTCGAGGTTTTAGTTTGTGAGTTTTTATTTTTATATAATCTGGATTTATTTCTACTGATTTACGTTTTTTATTGTGATATTCTATTAGTTTGGTTTTGTATTCGATTAGATTTTTATAGACTTGTTCTTTGTTTGCCTGATTATGATGCACCTTGATTGGAGGTTCTTTGGTTGCTGTATGTGAGGTTGTATTATATATTTTAAGGATTTCTGTGATAGGATTGTATAATTTTAAATCTTCCTCTTCTTCTTGTCTGAGGGTATAAATACGTAAATTTTCATTTAGTGTGTTGTGAAAGGATTCTATATCAGAATTTCCTGTTTTATAGGATGGTGAGCAAAAATGATATTCAATGTTATTTTCTCCGAACCAGTCTATTGTTTTTTGACAGTTGATTGCGCTTTCGTTGTCTGTTATTATCTTAATTGGTTTTCCCATTCTATCAATAATGTCTGTTAATGCTGTATTAATGTCGTTCCATTGTCTACTTTTTAATTTAACAAGGCTAACGTATTTACTAAATTTATCTATACATGTTAAGTAAAAGTTATCTTTATTTTGAAACCAAATATCAATGTGGTAGATTTGATTAGGTTTTACGGGTGTTTCTGTTAATTTAAAAGGTTCCTTAATTGGATTTCTCTCATATTTGCCTTTCATGCAAATTGTACAGTTGTTAATGTATTTTGTTATTTTTTCTTTTAAATTTGGAAAGTAAAATTGTCTTCGTAGAATGTCATATAGTTTATTTATTCCTAAATGATTTAGTTTTTTGTGTGCTGATGCTATTTCTTCTGATATTTCTTCAACTGATAGATCTAATAGATAATAATTACATTTTAAGTAGTTTACATTGGGATTATCTTTTTTCCATTTGACATAAACATCTTGAAACGTTTTGTATATTTGAATGTCTGATATATATATTCCAACATTTCCTTTTTCTGGTGAATGATTTTTTAAAATATATTCATAAGTTTTGTCGTCAGGTGAATGATATGACAATATTATTCTTTTTTTATTATTTTGTAGTCTAATAACCTTTGCTGAATTAATTTTATGTTTTTTAAGAATGATTTGAGTTTTAAAGGCGTTCAGGGGTTTTTCTGAAATGAAAATATATTCTGTATTGTCCTCGTTTGCAGTATGTTGTGTGGCATGCTCTGAGGTATTCTCGGTGTTATTTTGTGTGATTACTTCGCTATTATTTAAATGGTGAATTTCTACTCGTGATAGGGCATCTGCTACTTGATTCTCTTTTCCTGGAATGTAATTGATATCAAAATTGTACTCTTCTAATTTTAATTTCCATCTCTGAAGTTTTTGATTAGGTTCCTTTAAGTTTGATAAGTATTTTAATGGTTTATGATCTGTTTGTAGAATGAATTTAACGCCATACAGGTAAGGTCTAAAGTATTTAGTGGCCCATATGATGGCTAATAGTTCTTTTTCTATTGTAGAATATCTTGTTTCACTTTCGCATAGTGTTCTTGATGCAAAGGCAATAGGGTGTCCGAGTTGTGATAGAACAGCTCCTATAGCATATTGTGATGCATCAGTAGTAAGGGTGAATTGTTTTGAAAAATCTGGATATTTAAGTATGGGTTCATTTTGCAAATATGATTTTAATCTGAGAAATGAATTAATATATTCTTGGTCGTTGATATTAATTTTTCTATTCTTTTTTAAATAAATGGTCATTGGTTTTGCAATTTTCGCATAATCCTTTATGAATTTTCTGTAGAATCCAGTTAGTCCTAAAAAGGATTTGATTTCTTTTTGGGTTTTAGGTATAGGAAATTTTTTTATTGCAACTACTTTGTTTGGATTAGGTCTGACTCCTTCTGTTGTAATAATGTGTCCTAAGAATTCCGTTTCTTTTTTTAAAAATTCGCATTTGTCCAGTTGTATTTTCAAATTTGCTTTTTCCAGTATTGAAAGTATAGTTTTAAGTGAATTTATATGTTCAGTTAATGATGTACTGAAAATGATAATGTCATCCATGTAGACACAACAAATTTTATTAACATAATCTCCCAAGATATCGTTCATAAGCCTTTGAAATGTACTAGGTGCACTCTTTAAACCGAATGGCATTCTCATGAACTCGTAATGTCCATTTTCGGTGGAAAATGCTGTTTTATGTTGGTCTTCTGCCGCAATTTCTATTTGGTGAAAACCTTTTGCTAAATCTATTGTTGAAAAATATTGGCATCTGCCTAGTTTATCTAAAATTTCGTTTATAACAGGAATTGGATATTTATCATCTGTAGTTACATTATTCAATTTTCTATAATCGATTACAATACGGAATTTTCTTTTACCGCTTGCGTCCATTTTTTTTGGAACAACCCATATTGGTGAATTATATGGAGAATTTGATTTTTTTATAATTTTTTGATCTAACATTTCTTGTATTTGTCTATTAACTTCGTCTCGGTAAATTATTGGGTATCTATAACTTTTAGTGTATATTGGTTGGTTGTCTGTAAGTTTTAATTGATGCTTTATTTGATTTGTAAATGTGAGATTTTGGTTTTCTTTATAAGACATACGCTTTAGTTGTTTTATTAAGGTTGATAACTGATATTTCTCTTCGGAGTTTAAATGATCCATTCTAATGTTGTTAGTCTCTTTAAATTCTGGTGTTTTTTCTTGTATTGAACATATTTCTTCTGGAATATTGTAGTCAGTTTCTAATGGTAGAATTTGATTATTTAGTTTAATTGTTTGGTGGGAATAATTAATTATAGCGTTGTTTTCTATTAGTACATCGTTTCCTATAATACCGTCATAATTGGATTCAAAATTTACGATAAGAAGTTCAACTGCTTTTTTCAATTTTAAATTTTGGAATGAAGTTACTGTTATTTTATGATGAATTTGTGATTCTCCATGTAAGGTTTTTATTGTTATTGTGGGTATATTATCTACTCCACTACAATTATTAGGAATAAATTTTTCCTTTATAAGACTGCGGGATGCTCCCGAGTCAATTAGTAACTTAAGGCTTTGATTGCCTATTGTAGTTACTTTAATACATGGTAAACCTGGTCCGAGGCCATTATTTAAAAATTTATAATTTCTCCAAAATTTTGCGAAGTACTTGGCTCTGATTTTGAAATAGGGTGATGGATTTGTGCCTTAGTTTTTATTTTTGAATTTCCTCCATCCTTAGAGGGATCGTTGACTTCAACGATGTTATTATGCCTGTAAGTGGCTGAATTATCAATTTCCATTGGTTCTGGTGCTTGTTGATTATTATAATTTTTGTTATTATTATGAGGGTAGTTTGGGTTTGCATAATATGGTTGTTTGTAATTTCTATCTCTAGGTGCATTATATGAACGTGGTTGATAATGATTTCGATTTGTAGGGGGATTATTATTATTTCTATAATCATTTCTGTTGTATTTATGATGATTATAGTTACTGCTATGTTGTGTATTGTAACTATGGTTGTTTGGTCGATTTTTATTATTTTGATAATTGGTATTTTTATTATGTTGGTTTTTATTGGGGTGATTTTTGTTGAATTTACTTTTATTTCTATGATCTTGGAAATGTAAATATCCTGCTTCTACTAGTATAGAGAATGCTCTATTTATAGTTACAGGTTTTTGAGTAGCAATTATGCCTCTCAATGGTTCCGGTAAGTTGTCACGAAATATATCTAATGCCATACTATTATTGGTATTTATAATTTCATTTTGCTGAACTAAATTTAAATTTTCGTTTTTGATTTTATTATTTAAATGGTATAAACATGTCATCATGTAATCATAGTATTGGGAAAGGTTGGTGAATCTAGCGTTAACAAGTTTTTCGTATAGTTGACTTTTGCTTCTAGGGTTATCGAAATATTGAATTAGTAATGTTTTGATTGATTCCCAGTTATTTGTCTGGTGAGCATCTATTCTTTCTTTTGCTTTTCCAATTATTTTAGATCTAATTATGTTTTGAATAGCTATTTTTACAGGTGTTTCAAGAGTTTCTATAATAGGTAATATACTGTCTATAATTAAAATAAAGTTGTGTAAATCTCGCTGGTTTCCATCGTATGTGGGAAGTGCTCCTAATAGGTTGAATGCACTTTTTTCGTTCATCTCGTTTACTTTGCGTGCTTCTTTGCGTGCTTCTTCTTCTTCTGCCATTTTTAGTATTATAAGTGTACTTACTGTATCGGTTTCTGATTCTGATTCTGATGAGCTGCTATGTCTCCCTCGTCCACTTGACATCAATTTGTGTGTAGTTTGTTGTTAACGTGTCTTTTTTAATAACTTTTTTAGTTATTATAATTGTTATGCTGAATCAGTACTTTGTACAGTTCAGCGAGCGAATTCTTGGAAAATTCTGCTCGTTCCCAATGCTAAGGGTTTTTTATATTAGTGTATTAGCGTTACGCTGTAAGTGTTTATGTTTTTAATAACTTTAGTTAGTTATTTTTAGACTGAATCAGTACTTAGTACAGTTCAGTGAGCGAATTCTCGGAAAATTCAGCTCGAACCCAATGCTAAGGGTTTTTTAGTGTTTTTAAATGCACTGTAAGTTTTTAATAACTAAGATTAGTTATTATATTTGTTAAGCTGAATCAGTACATTTGAAGTGTACAGTCCAGCGAGCGAATTCTCTTAAAATTCTGCTCGAACCCAATGCTAAGGGTTTTTTAGTGTTTTTTTAGTGTTATAATTACACTGTTTTCACTGTTTTTAAATTTTTACCGACTGCGCCAGTTAACTTCTCGTGGTCGTTTTTTAATATAAATTAATTAAACACTGGTTTAACTACCCTTCACATATTCATTTATTCAAAGTTTTGTATACAAAAATGAGACTCCGTTTATTTTATAATGGGTTCTAAAGAGTACGATGAGATTGTCATCGTCTCTTATTAGAACCCTATCTTTCTTCACACACACTACCTTTATCATTATGTGTTTGAGTTTCTTAGTTTTTCGTTCACATTCACTTTTAACTTTTTTTTTAGTTTTTACACATTCCCTTTTTATGGGTTTTTATTTTTATATACCAAAACTGGATGAATCTGAATTGATTAACTGACTGAATTGAAACTGAATTTATTAACTGACTGGAACTGAATTTATTAACTGACTGGAACTGAATTTATTAACTGATCGAATCTGAACTGAACTTGAACTTAATTGATCGATTGAAACACACTTATATATGGTTTTAACTGCTGAGGTTGCAGAAATTGCTAAATGCGATTTCTGTAACCTGATCTGAGCAATTTCGCTTTGATCTTAAAAATTCCGATTTGGGTTGATTTGATAAACATTCTAAGGTAAACATTTTTGTCTTGAGGAGATATGTTTATATGAAGATTGTTATGATGGTTGCAGATAAGAAGTATTGAATTTGTTTTGAAAGATATTGATTTATTCTATCGTCGGATAAAGATTTAGACCGGATGTCGGTACTTGAGGGTTAGGTGCTGACGGTGCCATAACTCCTCCATCCGTAGTATGAAAATTGTCCTCAATTTTTACGTTATCTTTTTCAGGTATATATTCGATTTTGGATTTTGAATTTTTTAATTGAATGGTAAACTTTTTTGTTTTGTATTTCCAAATTAGAAATATGATGATAATTAAAATGATGATTGACATGAATGAAAGGGGTATTCCTATTGATATGTGTTTCAGGTTTTCTCTAATGTTTGTGTTTTCGATTTCATGAAGTTTGTTTATTTCATTGTTTTTCCAGTGTAGTTCTTCTAGGGTAAGTGGATTAATTTTTTCTGGGTTATAATTTTCGATATTTTGAGGTAAAACAATATGGGGTGTGTATTCTTCCTGGTAGTTTTCAAATATATCATTATTGATTATTACTTTGCATTTTATAAATTTTATTAATGCATGTGTTGGTAAGTGTGTGATTTCGTTTTTCTTTTGTGGATTACAATCATGATTTACTAGTATATTGAAATTTTTATTGTTTGTGACGGTAATTATTCCAAGTGATATTTCTGTAATGTTTACTTTATCATTCTGAATTTCTGAACAGTTTGTTAAGTGCATGATGCATTCATTTTTTAGAGGTATAAGGTTTTTTGAATATTCTGTGTAGTAGTACAATGAATTATTGCATTTGAGATATGTATTAATATTAGTGAGTAGTTGTTGTGATTTGGTATAGGTTGTATGGAATATTTTGTACATGTTTCTTCTAAATAATGAGGTATTATAATGACAATTATAATGTTGGTAGGTTTTAATATTATATTACATTGTATATTGCTTAATTGATCAAGCGTTATATTAAATTTATCAATTTCTGAATCTTCTAAAATATATCTGCTTAAGTAACTAGTTTTTGACATTAAAATTATTTCCTTAATTTTTTATATGCTTTCATTTATTAAATTTACATCGTATTCTATGTTTTTGATATATTCTGTTTCTATGAAGTGTTTATTTAGTTGTTCGAATTTTTTGTTCATTTCATTTACATAGGTAGAAATTTTTTGAAAGTTTGTGGATGCTTCATTTACAAGTTGTTTAATTTGCTCGTTAAGCTTGTTGTTTTGAGTGACTATAATGTTTTGGTTTTCCAGTAGGTTTTGTTGATTATTTTCTAATTTTTCGATGGCATTAATTATATTTTCTCTATCTTCGTTGTCCATTACTCCGCCAAACCATTTTAAGAATGAGCCATATGGATTGAAAATTCCTCTTTTTGCTTTTTTGTTTATTGGTTCTGTACAGTCTGTTTTTATACTAGGGGGACAGTATTCAGAGTTCAAATGTCTATAACCGTTTTGTATTTCATTTTTTCTTTTATTAATTAGTAATATAGCTTTTTCTTCCATTTCAGTCATATTTGTATCGTAATTTATATCGTTATATAATTCATATAACTGTAGATCTATTTTGTATTTTTGATTAAGATCAAGTGAATTTATAATATGTTTTATATTTTCTGCCCTTGATTTTCCTAGGTTAATTTGATCTTTGTTCAATTTATTTGTGAATAGATATTTATTTTCAAACTTATGTTTTACTGGATTAGGATCTGAAATTGTGGAATATGGATTGAGAGTTTTGATTTCGTGTTTTAAGTGTTTAATTAAAAGTCTTAATCTGAGAATGTTTGGATGATCAAAGTTTTCATTAATTAGGTTTAAATTTTTTATGATTATGTTATAGGCTGTTTCATAATGTGTAATGTTAACATTATGGAAAATATAGCTTTTATGTGTTATAAGATTAATTTCTTCCCTTTTTATAGTTATGAATCCGTTTCCATGTGTCAAATCAATTATTTCCATTTGCTGTGCTGATGTTGCTAGTATCCACAGTGTTATTATTTGTATTTTTATAGCCAGATGCATTTCTGGAAACAGATGAAATACAATGATTATTTTGATATTTCTTTTTTCTTAAGTGTAGTTGTTTATGATAGTTTTTCTGTTTCATTTCTCGGGTTTTGATTTTAGCTCGAGGTTTTAGTTTGTGAGTTTTTATTTTTATATAATCTGGATTTATTTCTACTGATTTACGTTTTTTATTGTGATATTCTATTAGTTTGGTTTTGTATTCGATTAGATTTTTATAGACTTGTTCTTTGTTTGCCTGATTATGATGCACCTTGATTGGAGGTTCTTTGGTTGCTGTATGTGAGGTTGTATTATATATTTTAAGGATTTCTGTGATAGGATTGTATAATTTTAAATCTTCCTCTTCTTCTTGTCTGAGGGTATAAATACGTAAATTTTCATTTAGTGTGTTGTGAAAGGATTCTATATCAGAATTTCCTGTTTTATAGGATGGTGAGCAAAAATGATATTCAATGTTATTTTCTCCGAACCAGTCTATTGTTTTTTGACAGTTGATTGCGCTTTCGTTGTCTGTTATTATCTTAATTGGTTTTCCCATTCTATCAATAATGTCTGTTAATGCTGTATTAATGTCGTTCCATTGTCTACTTTTTAATTTAACAAGGCTAACGTATTTACTAAATTTATCTATACATGTTAAGTAAAAGTTATCTTTATTTTGAAACCAAATATCAATGTGGTAGATTTGATTAGGTTTTACGGGTGTTTCTGTTAATTTAAAAGGTTCCTTAATTGGATTTCTCTCATATTTGCCTTTCATGCAAATTGTACAGTTGTTAATGTATTTTGTTATTTTTTCTTTTAAATTTGGAAAGTAAAATTGTCTTCGTAGAATGTCATATAGTTTATTTATTCCTAAATGATTTAGTTTTTTGTGTGCTGATGCTATTTCTTCTGATATTTCTTCAACTGATAGATCTAATAGATAATAATTACATTTTAAGTAGTTTACATTGGGATTATCTTTTTTCCATTTGACATAAACATCTTGAAACGTTTTGTATATTTGAATGTCTGATATATATATTCCAACATTTCCTTTTTCTGGTGAATGATTTTTTAAAATATATTCATAAGTTTTGTCGTCAGGTGAATGATATGACAATATTATTCTTTTTTTATTATTTTGTAGTCTAATAACCTTTGCTGAATTAATTTTATGTTTTTTAAGAATGATTTGAGTTTTAAAGGCGTTCAGGGGTTTTTCTGAAATGAAAATATATTCTGTATTGTCCTCGTTTGCAGTATGTTGTGTGGCATGCTCTGAGGTATTCTCGGTGTTATTTTGTGTGATTACTTCGCTATTATTTAAATGGTGAATTTCTACTCGTGATAGGGCATCTGCTACTTGATTCTCTTTTCCTGGAATGTAATTGATATCAAAATTGTACTCTTCTAATTTTAATTTCCATCTCTGAAGTTTTTGATTAGGTTCCTTTAAGTTTGATAAGTATTTTAATGGTTTATGATCTGTTTGTAGAATGAATTTAACGCCATACAGGTAAGGTCTAAAGTATTTAGTGGCCCATATGATGGCTAATAGTTCTTTTTCTATTGTAGAATATCTTGTTTCACTTTCGCATAGTGTTCTTGATGCAAAGGCAATAGGGTGTCCGAGTTGTGATAGAACAGCTCCTATAGCATATTGTGATGCATCAGTAGTAAGGGTGAATTGTTTTGAAAAATCTGGATATTTAAGTATGGGTTCATTTTGCAAATATGATTTTAATCTGAGAAATGAATTAATATATTCTTGGTCGTTGATATTAATTTTTCTATTCTTTTTTAAATAAATGGTCATTGGTTTTGCAATTTTCGCATAATCCTTTATGAATTTTCTGTAGAATCCAGTTAGTCCTAAAAAGGATTTGATTTCTTTTTGGGTTTTAGGTATAGGAAATTTTTTTATTGCAACTACTTTGTTTGGATTAGGTCTGACTCCTTCTGTTGTAATAATGTGTCCTAAGAATTCCGTTTCTTTTTTTAAAAATTCGCATTTGTCCAGTTGTATTTTCAAATTTGCTTTTTCCAGTATTGAAAGTATAGTTTTAAGTGAATTTATATGTTCAGTTAATGATGTACTGAAAATGATAATGTCATCCATGTAGACACAACAAATTTTATTAACATAATCTCCCAAGATATCGTTCATAAGCCTTTGAAATGTACTAGGTGCATTCTTTAAACCGAATGGCATTCTCATGAACTCGTAATGTCCATTTTCGGTGGAAAATGCTGTTTTATGTTGGTCTTCTGCCGCAATTTCTATTTGGTGAAAACCTTTTGCTAAATCTATTGTTGAAAAATATTGGCATCTGCCTAGTTTATCTAAAATTTCGTTTATAACAGGAATTGGATATTTATCATCTGTAGTTACATTATTCAATTTTCTATAATCGATTACAATACGGAATTTTCTTTTACCGCTTGCGTCCATTTTTTTTGGAACAACCCATATTGGTGAATTATATGGAGAATTTGATTTTTTTATAATTTTTTGATCTAACATTTCTTGTATTTGTCTATTAACTTCGTCTCGGTAAATTATTGGGTATCTATAACTTTTAGTGTATATTGGTTGGTTGTCTGTAAGTTTTAATTGATGCTTTATTTGATTTGTAAATGTGAGATTTTGGTTTTCTTTATAAGACATACGCTTTAGTTGTTTTATTAAGGTTGATAACTGATATTTCTCTTCGGAGTTTAAATGATCCATTCTAATGTTGTTAGTCTCTTTAAATTCTGGTGTTTTTTCTTGTATTGAACATATTTCTTCTGGAATATTGTAGTCAGTTTCTAATGGTAGAATTTGATTATTTAGTTTAATTGTTTGGTGGGAATAATTAATTATAGCGTTGTTTTCTATTAGTACATCGTTTCCTATAATACCGTCATAATTGGATTCAAAATTTACGATAAGAAGTTCAACTGCTTTTTTCAATTTTAAATTTTGGAATGAAGTTACTGTTATTTTATGATGAATTTGTGATTCTCCATGTAAGGTTTTTATTGTTATTGTGGGTATATTATCTACTCCACTACAATTATTAGGAATAAATTTTTCCTTTATAAGACTGCGGGATGCTCCCGAGTCAATTAGTAACTTAAGGCTTTGATTGCCTATTGTAGTTACTTTAATACATGGTAAACCTGGTCCGAGGCCATTATTTAAAAATTTATAATTTCTCCAAAATTTTGCGAAGTACTTGGCTCTGATTTTGAAATAGGGTGATGGATTTGTGCCTTAGTTTTTATTTTTGAATTTCCTCCATCCTTAGAGGGATCGTTGACTTCAACGATGTTATTATGCCTGTAAGTGGCTGAATTATCAATTTCCATTGGTTCTGGTGCTTGTTGATTATTATAATTTTTGTTATTATTATGAGGGTAGTTTGGGTTTGCATAATATGGTTGTTTGTAATTTCTATCTCTAGGTGCATTATATGAACGTGGTTGATAATGATTTCGATTTGTAGGGGGATTATTATTATTTCTATAATCATTTCTGTTGTATTTATGATGATTATAGTTACTGCTATGTTGTGTATTGTAACTATGGTTGTTTGGTCGATTTTTATTATTTTGATAATTGGTATTTTTATTATGTTGGTTTTTATTGGGGTGATTTTTGTTGAATTTACTTTTATTTCTATGATCTTGGAAATGTAAATATCCTGCTTCTACTAGTATAGAGAATGCTCTATTTATAGTTACAGGTTTTTGAGTAGCAATTATGCCTCTCAATGGTTCCGGTAAGTTGTCACGAAATATATCTAATGCCATACTATTATTGGTATTTATAATTTCATTTTGCTGAACTAAATTTAAATTTTCGTTTTTGATTTTATTATTTAAATGGTATAAACATGTCATCATGTAATCATAGTATTGGGAAAGGTTGGTGAATCTAGCGTTAACAAGTTTTTCGTATAGTTGACTTTTGCTTCTAGGGTTATCGAAATATTGAATTAGTAATGTTTTGATTGATTCCCAGTTATTTGTCTGGTGAGCATCTATTCTTTCTTTTGCTTTTCCAATTATTTTAGATCTAATTATGTTTTGAATAGCTATTTTTACAGGTGTTTCAAGAGTTTCTATAATAGGTAATATACTGTCTATAATTAAAATAAAGTTGTGTAAATCTCGCTGGTTTCC
The DNA here is from genome assembly GCA_963978885.1 of Nemotelus pantherinus. NCBI lineage: Eukaryota > Metazoa > Arthropoda > Insecta > Diptera > Stratiomyidae > Nemotelus > Nemotelus pantherinus. The sequence goes on from OZ022264.1 coordinate 190,724,926, forward strand.
ATCGTATGTGGGAAGTGCTCCTAATAGGTTGAATGCACTTTTTTCGTTCATCTCGTTTACTTTGCGTGCTTCTTTGCGTGCTTCTTCTTCTTCTGCCATTTTTAGTATTATAAGTGTACTTACTGTATCGGTTTCTGATTCTGATTCTGATGAGCTGCTATGTCTCCCTCGTCCACTTGACATCAATTTGTGTGTAGTTTGTTGTTAACGTGTCTTTTTTAATAACTTTTTTAGTTATTATAATTGTTATGCTGAATCAGTACTTTGTACAGTTCAGCGAGCGAATTCTTGGAAAATTCTGCTCGTTCCCAATGCTAAGGGTTTTTTATATTAGTGTATTAGCGTTACGCTGTAAGTGTTTATGTTTTTAATAACTTTAGTTAGTTATTTTTAGACTGAATCAGTACTTAGTACAGTTCAGTGAGCGAATTCTCGGAAAATTCAGCTCGAACCCAATGCTAAGGGTTTTTTAGTGTTTTTAAATGCACTGTAAGTTTTTAATAACTAAGATTAGTTATTATATTTGTTAAGCTGAATCAGTACATTTGAAGTGTACAGTCCAGCGAGCGAATTCTCTTAAAATTCTGCTCGAACCCAATGCTAAGGGTTTTTTAGTGTTTTTTTAGTGTTATAATTACACTGTTTTCACTGTTTTTAAATTTTTACCGACTGCGCCAGTTAACTTCTCGTGGTCGTTTTTTAATATAAATTAATTAAACACTGGTTTAACTACCCTTCACATATTCATTTATTCAAAGTTTTGTATACAAAAATGAGACTCCGTTTATTTTATAATGGGTTCTAAAGAGTACGATGAGATTGTCATCGTCTCTTATTAGAACCCTATCTTTCTTCACACACACTACCTTTATCATTATGTGTTTGAGTTTCTTAGTTTTTCGTTCACATTCACTTTTAACTTTTTTTTTAGTTTTTACACATTCCCTTTTTATGGGTTTTTATTTTTATATACCAAAACTGGATGAATCTGAATTGATTAACTGACTGAATTGAAACTGAATTTATTAACTGACTGGAACTGAATTTATTAACTGACTGGAACTGAATTTATTAACTGATCGAATCTGAACTGAACTTGAACTTAATTGATCGATTGAAACACACTTATATATGGTTTTAACTGCTGAGGTTGCAGAAATTGCTAAATGCGATTTCTGTAACCTGATCTGAGCAATTTCGCTTTGATCTTAAAAATTCCGATTTGGGTTGATTTGATAAACATTCTAAGGTAAACATTTTTGTCTTGAGGAGATATGTTTATATGAAGATTGTTATGATGGTTGCAGATAAGAAGTATTGAATTTGTTTTGAAAGATATTGATTTATTCTATCGTCGGATAAAGATTTAGACCGGATGTCGGTACTTGAGGGTTAGGTGCTGACGGTGCCATAACTCTTATTGGTTCCTGGTGTAGTATCAACATTTCTAAGCACAACAAAGTCTCCGACATCATATGTTTTTGCAGGCCTACTATGCTTCAGGAAATATTCCAAATTGTACTGCTGAGATTTAGATTGGTTTTCATCTGCCATATTTTTAATATGCTGTAAGGATCTTTCCTCCGACCCGACTTTATCCTCTAAATATTCTTCTAATTCACTGACAATATTACCTTTCTGAACTATGCCAAACAGCAGTTGACTCGGAGCAAATCCAGTAGTAGCACTAACAGAATTGTTCATAGCGAACTCGACCTCTGTTAAACAAGCAACCCAATTGCAGATGTTTTCAACAAACATTTTTGCAACGTAGGGAAAAGTATCGCTGATAATATAGATATGAGCAACACCAGTGAGTCAAATGATTCATGGTATTCAAACTGCGATGCACCAATCGAGCCCGTTCAAGAATGGGAAATTTTGAGAGCAATAACAAATATACGTGGAGGATCAAGTCCGGGTTTCGATGGCATAACTGGTGAATGTCTAAAGAAAATAAGCAGATTTGTAATAAAACCGTTGACATACCTAGTTAACCTTAGTTTTAAATTGGGTATTTTTCCAGACATATACAAAACCACTATTGTGACTCCAATTCATAAAGACAAAAGTATACATGACGTAAAAAACTACCGGCCTATCTCTTTAGTATCAAATATAGCAAAAATTTTCGAAAAAGTAGCTAAAACGCGTCTAATGCTTTTTCTTAATGCCCACAACATTATTAACGAAAATCAGTTCGGTTTCAGGGAGCAACGCAGCACTCATGACGCAATCGCACTTTTAAACAAATTTATAATAGAGTCTATTGACTTAGGAAATAAGCCATTAGCTATTTTCTTAGACTTAGCCAAAGCTTTTGACTCCATTCCCCATAAGAAAATTATTATAAAACTAAATAAACTCAACTTAAGTAAGAAATGGATAGAGTGGATAAGTAGCTACCTACTGAAAAGGCAGCAGTCAGTTAAAATAGCAGGTACAAAAAGTTCTGAGCGCACATTTGAATTTGGCATTCCACAAGGTACAGTTCTTGGACCAATTCTTTTCTTAATATATGTAAATGATATATTCGCATTGCAGTTAAAAGGGCAAATTATTTCATATGCCGATGACACTGTACTGCTAATAGAGGATACTACATGGAATGATGTAAAAGTTAGAGCAGAACATTGCTTAATTATTTTGAAGGAATGGTTAAACCTTAACTCTCTCTCATTAAATGTTGAAAAGTCAAAATTTATGACATTTAGCATTACACAACGCGGAATACCGACAAATTTAAAAGTTACCATTCACACAAACAAATGTAATTCGTGTTGTGATTGTGAACCAATGCAACAAGTAACAGAAATCAAATATCTAGGTATCATAATTGATCAACTTTTAAAGTGGGATAAACAAATAAACCACACAATAGTAAAAATAAGGAAAATTATTCCAATTTGCTTTGAAGTGCGATCATTCTTACAAAGGGAAAACATTAGAACTTTTTATTTTGCTCTAATATACCCAATAATCCAATACGGCATAATCGCATGGGGCAGCGCAACACAGAACGCGCTCAAGCCGTTGTTTGTCATGCAAAAATTGGTTCTAAAAATTTTATACCACAAACCTAGACTTTTTCCCACCGACCAGCTCTTAAGAACTTGCAATATGCTCTCAATTGAGCAAATATTCTATATGATCTCCACATTTCAAGTTTTTAAGGAATACAAACAAGGAAAACTAAGAGTAAATTCAAATTCAACAAGAGGTGGCGCTGACGTAACTATTATACTCCCTCGTAGACATACACAAATAGGGCAGGATCATTATTTGTACACAGGCATTAAAGTATATAATGTTCTACCACAAGAATTAAAACGAGCATATAATTTGGATGTGTTTAAAAAAAAGCTGAAAGATATTTATTATTCTCGATAAGAGCAACACTTTTTAACATTAATTTCTGATATTAAATTGTTTGCTTTAATTAGTATTGTACTTGTAATAATTATTATTTTTTTCATTAATTAACAGTACTATTTTAGGCATAAGTGCAAAATGTTTTTTTCGTTTGAATGAATGAAATGAATTCAAAAAGGTAGTATCTGAACTGAATTATATTTATGTTAAATATCACAAGGCGACTCCTCACCCCTGACTCAAGGTGCATTTACCTTAAAAGGGGGAGTAGTGCATTGTAAATTTTTTATTGAATTTAAAATTGTCAAATGATGTAAAAAAGCACTATTTTTTAAATAAAAAAATAAAAAAAAAAAAAATTTGAATGATTGATTTCCTCGGTCAGTTTTCCTAACATACTCTTCAAAGTTCGGTTAACACGTTCTACCTGACCGTTTGCCTGAGGGGCTGCGGTGGCAACTTTAATGTGTTCCACGTTATTCTTCCGCATAAATGTAGCGAACTCTGACGATGTAAAACAAGTACCTCTATCAGAAATAATACGTCAGGGTCGACTGTAATAAGTGAAGTATTTTTCCAAAGCTGCAGTAACTTCTTTAGAACTAGTGCTATTTGTAGGGTACAATTTAACATATTTGGTGAACGCGTCCACTATTAATAATATGTGTTTCCTTTTGGACTGTAAGGGCGGCAGAGGACCGAAATGGTCAATATGTATCGTATCAAAAGGCAGCGGTTTCTTAGGAATGTTGTGTAAATTACGTTCAGAAGTACTTGCGGGAGGAGCATACATGATGCAGGGGATGCAGTTTCTAATAAATTCCTCTGTTTTTTGACGACCTCCTGGGAACCAATATCTGAGTTTAATTCTGTGCCGTGTTTTCTCCACACTCTGATGACCAACTAGTTCATGAGCTTGCCTAATAACATTAGATTCCATAGCCTTTGGTCCATATAACAAAGGATATTCACCATCCTTTTTCCGAAACACTAGTCCATCAATCAGTTCGTACTTGTCCACTGAAGTAATCTGGAGTTTGTCTTTGAGTAATTTGACAGCAGCGTCCTGAGCCTGAGCCAATTGTAAACGATAATCTATAGTTTCATCAGTGACAGCGGCAATAACTGGTGCTGGACTTAAAGCGTTTACATGAGGCATACTAGTTCCCTTTCGGTGCTGAATGGAGTAATCATAATTTTCCAATTCTAATGCCCATCGTGCAATCCTAGGATTTACCTGATTTCTCATCAATGTCTGAGTCAAGGAGTTACAATCTGTAACTATTTGAAATCGTATTCCTTCCAAATAAACGCGGAAGCGACGTAATGCATATATAATTGCAAGAGTCTCAAGTTCGAAACTATGATACCGTGATTCAGCGTCAGTTGCTGTTTTGGAGTCATAGGCCACAGGGTGAAATCTCTTATCTGACTGTTTCTGTAATATCATAGCTCCAAAGCCAATGGAACTTGCATCAGTATGTAATTCCGTTTCATGTTGCGGATTATAAATAGCTAATACAGGTGATTCAACCAATAACTTTTTCAACTTCAAGAAGGCAGAGCAGCATTCTTCAGAGAACTTAAATTGAGCATCTTTGCGTAATAAGTTTTGCAAAGGTTTCGCTATACGTGAAAAGTTGGGTACAAAACGTCGGAAATATGAGAAGAGGCCTAAAGCAGATTTGACTTCACGAGCATTTGCTGGCATATTTAATTTATTAATGGCAGCCAAATGTGTTCTGCTAGGTGCGATACCCTTTTTCGTTACTTGGTACCCTAAGAAATCTATTCTTGTATGACATACTTGACACTTAGCTATATTCAGCTCTAGACCTCTATTTTGGATTCTTTCGAGGACTTTACTCAACAACTGACAATGTTCCTCTACGGTTTCAGTGGCCAACATTATATCGTCCATATATATAACAACTTCTCCATTTCCTATTAGGTCCAGAAACACCTCATTTATGAACCTCTGAAAGACAGCAGGAGCGTTTTTCAACCCAAAGGGCATCCGCGTATATTCATCCTGGCCTATCGGTGTTACGAAAGAAGTATATTTTCTAGAGGTTTCGGCTACACGCACTTGGTGGAAACCACTCTTCAAGTCTAGTACCGAAAATAATTTTTTTCCTTCTAGGTATTCCAAACAATCTTCTATCAGAGGCAGACGATAATTGTCTCTTTTAGTCAGCTTGTTTAAACCTCGGTAATCAATACACATACGTGTTTGTCCATTCTTCTTTTGAATTAGGACGACAGCAGAAGCATAGGGTGAATTACTTGGCCTAATAACACCTTGACTTAATAGATCATCAGTGATTCTCCTGACCTCCAATTTTTCTCGTACTGATAACCTTCTTGGAGGACAGTGGAAAGGGACATCTGAATTCAAATGGATATGCATCTCATAGTCCAATGGTTCCTCTTTTAATCCCTTAGCAAGAATATACTTTTGTTTAATAATAGATAATAACTTATGTACTTCATCACAAGAAAGTTCTGTGTTAATTTCAGGAAGGCCTACGGGTTCATCAATTTCTATTTTATAAATATCAGGCAAATCTATATTTGAAGTGATTAAGGCAGGCTGAGTTGGCAGCGTTTCATCAAACTTTCCCTTACGTAATCAATCAAATTTCATTAGAGTATTCAAAACACCCGTCTGAGCACAAAAAGAAACACCCATTCTTGACTTGACCTCTGTTTTTATTTGTAGTAACTCTGTTTTTGTATAAGCAATCTTTTCCATTGATTTTAGATAAATTTTATTTTGGTTAAGGAAATCTCGGCCTAGAATCATATTGTATACTGAACTGCAGCTATTCATGACATATAGTTTCAATGTGGTCCTCCTTCGGCGATAAACAACGGTGGCTACTGTGGTTCCCTGTATTTCGATGCGATTTCCTCCTAAACCTCGATACGCTGATTGCTCTGGCTCTAATTTCACAGACGTCGGTACTACGGCTTGACTAACAAGGCTGATCGGGCTGCCGGTATCAAATAAGGAAAGACAAGTGGTGAATTTGTGGGTTTCTTCGTGCTCAGACGTAGAATTAAAAACAAGACTTACCAGGTTAGAAACATCTAATCGGCTGTTCCAATTTTCCTGTTCCTCGTCGCTCATAAGGTGCATCGACTCGTTAGGGGTGGACCTATTCCAAACACTATTTCTCTTGGCAGCAGCAGGATCGAGTTGTGGCCTCTTCTTGGGATTTCGGCATTGATGTCTGTCGTGTCCTGTTTCCCAGCATCTGAAACAGCTTCCAGCTGGTCGCTTCTCGTATGGACAACGGGATTGGTAGTGCCCCATTTTCAGACAATCAAAACATCTGATTTCGCTATCTTCTTCAGCGGGCTGATTATTTACTGGCGGGATGGCAGCTGGTCTTCTGTTTGTAGATATGGATCTGGCAACTGGCGTAGCGGACCGGTTCGTATTCCATGTGCTCCTGCTTGTCCTTACTGGTTGGCGATTGCTTCTCCCGGAATATGCTATACTAGGCGTCGGACGGGCTGTTGTAGCTTTCTGGGTTACTAGCTCAGCATACCGATGCACTCTTTGTTTGAGTTCGTCGACAGAACTGCTACCTAAGAGCGGCGTGGCATCGAATCCGCTGGTCCTTAATATTCCTGTAATGATGTCCACGATTTCTCTGTCGCAAATATTTCCAACTTTAGCAGCGTTTTGAGCTCGTAGTATAAAACGATGTAGCGGCTCTTCTGGATAATTCCACTGCATATTCCTTAGGTGCCTATAAACGTCCTCCAACGTTGTCACTGTCTGAAACTCATGAATTAATTCTTCTCTAAGTTTCTCGTAAGTGTCGGCTCGTGACAGCGATAAGTATTCTTTCGCAGACCCAATGAGAGCTCGTCGGAGATATAGAAACTTCTTGTTCTCTCCTATATCTAATAGCTTCAGTATGTCTTCGAAGTCTTTGAAAAATTTGCTAACTGGCTGCTGTACATTTTCGCCCGAAAACTCTGGTAACACTGCCTCCACATCTCTATAATCGACTTTTGCACCGGCCACAGATTCTTCTTTGGGTCTCATGCCCGCTGTAGCCACTGGGTGAACACTACCATTTCCTTTTCTCACAGGTACACTCTTTTTATTCCTATCACAAATCATTGTACTTACAGTTTCAGCAGCAGCGGCCTTGACTTCAATTGCATCTGTGCCACTAATATTCACATCCTCTGTTTTAATCTGATCGGCTAATACTTCCTTAATAGCTGCTTTAAGAGCAGCAGTTACAGTAGCAGCATCGGTGGCAGCGTTGGCTATCTCTTTTTTGACATTACAAATGGTGGCATCTGTTGTTTTGGCATCTGTTGGTATGGCATCTGTTGCTATGGCATCTGTTGCTATGGTGACTGTTGATGTAGCAGCGGCGGCGTCTGTTGGTGAAGCAGCAGTGGCGTCTTCTGGTATAGCAGCGGCGGCGTCAGTTGGTGTGGCAGCGGTGGGGTCTGTTGATGTAGCAGCGGCGGCGTCTGTTGGTGAAGCTACGGCGGCATCTGTTTTTATGTCAGCCTCTGTTGATATTACCACGTTGGCAGCCATCTTGGCTTTCTGCCATGCGATATACGCACTTTCCATTTTCATGATTTTATCTTGCAGCATCATGAGCTCATGTTTCTTATTCATTAGAGCTCACTTCACTTTCGATTTCCATCCTTTTTAATTCCCGTGCCGCATCTTCTTCGCTCCACTTGGCGTCGGTCGCATCCGAATGTGGTGACTTACATTCTTTGGTCAATACCGGCGTTTCGCACTCGCGATTCTCGGCACTCGCTTCTTCAAAATTTTCATCGGCCGCGGTCGCCGTCGCGATCTTCTTATTCGCTTTCTTCGACATTGCGCGTGACTTTTACCCCACACCTGAGTTATAAGCTGGTATAATTTTCGGTAATAAATGAAAGACACGATTGGCTTTAATCTATTAGTTTTATTTTCGTTATTCGTATAACACGAGCTGACGGCTTGGTGTCTAAACAAAGACTGAACTCGACTCTTTACACATACATACACAGCGGCGTAGCCCACTTCACACAGCGTTTGACTCGCGTGGTACTTCCACTCGGGTAGAATGTCTTTGCAGCGGCGTTCAGGTTGGAGACGGATTCTGCCTTATACTACCAAATGTTTATCAGTTGGTGTCAGGTTAAGTGACGTTTTGTGTCGATTCACTTTCGATACAATTGATTGACACAAAATTCAAGTTATGACTAAATATTATTACTACTACGCGTCCACGCACAAAAAACTAACGTTTTAATCATATTTTAGCTTAAAAACCGCAAGTGAAATCTCCGTGTGTGTCGGCACTGCCTCGTGGAAATGTCAAATGGCCTATCGCCATGACGTCACAGCGAGAACGATTACGTAGCCTGACGGCCCGTACTTCTAGGAGGCATTGGTTATACCAATGCCTTCTATATGTACGGGCCGTAATGCAGAATGATGACGTCAGAGCATCCGACCAAATGTCGCGAAAAACACACGTAGTCTTATGGGACGTCCGCGGGAAAATGTTAATTGTACGGGTTATGCTAAAGTGAGTTTAATGAAAACTAAGTGGTAACATGCGAAACAGTGCTAGTGAACAGCTTAAACACATATTAATGCGGTGCGTGTGGCATAATTAGAAAAATTCGCGACGAAATGTTTATCAGGTGTTGTTAGGTTATGTGATGTTCCGTGTCGATTTACTATCGCGATACAATTGGTCGATACAAAATGAAAGTTATGGCTAAATATTATTATTATAACGCGTCCACGCACAAAAAACTAACGTTTTATTCGTATTTTAGCTAAAAAACCGCATGTGAAATCTCGGTGTGTGTCGGCACTGCCTCGTGGAAATGTAAAATGGTTTGACGCCATGACGTCACATCGACAACGATTACGTAGCCTGACGGCCCGTACTTCTAGAAGGCATTGGTTATACCGTCCGTGTCCAGGGGCTGGTTATGTCCGAATTACCACTGTATCCACAGATGTAATACTAGAGGATATGGCAATCGTGAAAATTCTGGTGCCAGTTTCTGAACAGTTTGTTTTGCCAATGCCTTCTAGAAGTACGGGCCTTCATGCTACGTAATCGTTTTAGGTATGACGTCAATTTATCGGTGAATTTTGACATTTCCACGAGGCAGTGCTGATATACATGCAGATTTTACGTGCGGATTTTTAGCTACAATAAAATTAAAACGTTAATTTTTTGTACGTGGACGCGTTATTATAATAATATATAGTCATAACTTGCATTTTGTATCAATTAATTGTATCGAAACATTACATAACCTAACACCAACTGATAAACATTTCGTGGCGAATTTTTCAAATTATACCGGACGCACCGCATTAATTTGTGCTTTAGCTGTTCACTAGCACTGTTCTGCGGATTTCACTTTGTTTCCACGTCACTAACTTCAACACAACCTGTACAATTAACATTTTCCCGCGGACATCCCATAAGACTGCGTGTGTTTTTCGCGACATTTTGCCTTACTACTGTGACGTCACCACCCTGCAAGACGGCCCGTACTTCTAGAAGGCGTTGGGTTTGCAAAACTGCACACAACTAAATACTACACAAACTTCAATGTCAAATTTGACAAATAATAAACTGGTGTGGTGTTTTATGTCAGCTGTTTGAGATTGATTATTTCCGCGTGATTTTTTGAATTAGTAATAACAAAAACTGTTGTAAAATTATCTTTTGAATGCTGTATATGCAGTGAAATTAAGATTTTATAAATTGACACACAGTGAGTACTTCTTCGGCTTCCTTATTGGTGTCAATAATTTTTTGCAGCGACACCGTTATATCGGATTATTAGTTTCATTGCATTTTTGGGTCTTTGTTTGGTCGTAAGTATCGATACGGTTTACACACCGAGCAGATTTTTCTCTTCCCAGAATGCCTTCCAACCTGGACGTCATATAGAAGTCTGGTCGCAAAAGCTATTAACGTGTCAAGATGGTGGGCTTAATCCTGGCCGTCATATAGAAGGCCGGTCGCAAAAGCAATTAACGTACCAAGATGGCGTGCTTAATGTAACCTTTTTTCAACCAGTCGACGACCAATAAAAGTACATTAGTACCTGGCAGATTGCAAGTCGCGACCGGCCTTCTATATGACGGCCAGGGCTTAATGTACTTTTTTTCGATCAGTCGACGTACATTTTTCGACCAATTCGACCAATAATAGTATATTAGTACCTGTTAGATTGCAAGTGGCGATCGACCTTCTATATGACGGCCAGGCTTCCAACCAGATCGACCACCCTGACGATTGCATGATATGTAAAGTTAAGGTTGTGGTTGGCGATAAAGCCGTACAATGTGAGAGCGTTTGTGACAGATGGTATCACATCAACTGTGCAGAGATCCTTTACCAAGAATATGAATTCCTGCATAAAATCAAATCCAAGAGGAATATTTTCTGGTTTTGCGATTCATGTAAAGCAAAATTCGCGAAGTTCAATTATCTAATGGATATGACATCTCAAATCAAGAATAAAATTGATATTTTCTCAAAGGTGCAGCCCAGTACTAAGGATTTCACTACTGATATCCTTAAAAACGTTGGAGTAGAGATTTCAAAATTGAGTAGCTATCTTCCACAGAATAGACCATCTTATTCGATTCTTGTTCAATCTACCCCCCGTGAGCAGGATAAAAAATATTATAATGTGGGTATAGTTGTAAGGCCCAAAGCTGCTCAGGACAGCTCGCTAACCATAAGTGAAATAAAGCAGGCAATAAGTCCTACGCAAATAAAAACACCTATCGTCTTCAATAAGCCGCTAAAAAACGGGAGCGTTTTGATAAAAACGAATAATGAGGCTAACAATACAATAATGAGGCTAACACTTATAGATAGCTTAAACAAGAAACATGGGCAAAAGTATACGGCCGAAAACACGAAACAACGACTTCTAATTTTAGTTTTGTTTGGTTTAGAAAAACAATACTCGGAGGAATAGCTAAATTATCAAATTTCATCTCTGAACTATGACATTGGATTGGATCACAAAATTCGTGTCAACTATTATAAAAAAACTACAAAAATAGCAAGTACATATATTGCATTCAATATAGTTATCATATATTGCATTGAAACCCCGGGAGATACATATTTCAAATTAGTTAACAGGTATGTTTACGTAGACTTTGGCAGCTACTTTTGTAAGGAAAACGTCAACGTCAGAAGGTGTTTCAATTGCCAGAAATACGGACACCCATCAAAATATTGTACTAAGACAAATGATGTTTGTGCCAAGTGCGCTGGCAATCATAAGACCCAGGATTGTGCCTCCAAAATACATAAATGTGTGAATTGTGTCGCGAAGAATAAAAACAACCCTAATCATAGGGTGGATAGTAAAAATTGCCCAGAATATATAAAAGCTGTACAACATGATGACCGATTATTTAAATAAAGTGCATTGTTTACAGCTTCTGCCCAGAACTTCACGTCTTATTTTGCATCGAAGAGCATGCACCTGGCTTTTTCTACCACGGTCCGATTCATCCATTCTGATAATCCATTTTGCTCGGGTGTGTAAGGATTCGACGTTTGATGTATAATTCCACTTTGTTTTAGAAAACTATTAAATTCATCACCACAGAATTCTCCACCGTTATCTGTACGTAGAATCTTAACCTTCTCCTGGCATGCTCATCCTGAGTAACAAACCTGGACTCGTGGGGTACGTACGAACCCCAGTGAGAAATATCTTTGTAAAAATTGAAATATTAATTATTTTGTCTTGAAAAAAATCAGAGATCATCTTTAGAAACGACTTTAAACTGTAGACTTGTCCGAGTTGAAAAAAATCAAGATCAGCGTTCATAAAAAATTCGGAAACCTGAAAAACTTGAAAAAAATGCGTTTTTTATAAAAAAAACTCATAACTTTTTTGTTTTTCGATAAAAAAAGACTGACATTTTAGCTGTCTTCTTTTGTTACATCACTATAAAAAAAATAATAATAGTTTTCATGGGTCTTTAAAAAAAAAGGTATTTATTTTGAGCAATTAAGGCATGGGTTTACGAAAAAATGAATTTCGAATTATAGGAAAAAGTCATTGTTTTTTATTTTTTTAAGCAAATGTATTACAAAATAATCATTGAAAGAATTAGAGTTAATGAAAAAATCTTCGTAGATTATTTAATTAATGACCGGTACAATCGGGGCACATCAAATTCCTATGGTGTAGGCATATAGGGCGTTTGCAGGATGCACATCCTTTATCTGTCTTTTTGTCTTTCTTCCGATCACATAAGGCGCATCTTTGCTTAATGACAATACTCAAAATTTGTACATGGCATTCAGACAAAACCGATCGATTCAAAACTGTTCTTATTCCTACTTTCAAATCTCTGGTGAGCCTCAATTGAGTAAGACGACGTTCCAAATGCGGCGTATTTGAATGTAAATAAATTTTTTCTAAGCAATAATCTGCACTTATTTTTATTTCTTCTTGATTTTGGATGGCTTTGCACGCTCTCAAAATTCTCGCATTTACGATCGCCATGTCCAAGATGCCTTGAAAATATCGCTGCGGCCACCTGTACGTCTTTTTACGCACACTGAAAGAGTGACACAATTTATCAAAAGTGTCCGTCCGTCCTTTATTTTTGTTATAATAAAGGACAATATTAGGTTTATCCTCTGTCATTTCTTCTGTGTGAAAAAGCGAAGAGGCCAGGAGCACAATTTTTTCAGTTTTTTTTTCTTGGGAGCATAGCTGAGAAGCGTTAATTTTTCAGCTTGGCAGAACTTTGTGAGTGGCCGATCTTTTTTGGAACCTTCGCAATCAAATCCGCTGGAATTTCCCTTTTGTTCTTGCGAATGGGTCCAAAGCATCGTCAGATTCTTCATAGCTTTCGTCTGAAGCATTCTCCGAGCTTGAAAGATGATCGGCACTATTATCATCCATCGGTTCCTCGTCCAAGTCATCCTCGAGCAACTGCTCTCGTAAATATCGAGAACGCAAATTATACGCCATTCTAAATGTAAACAAAAAACGTTGAAAATCGTAAAAAAAATTTGATGCATAGAAACGTTGATTACTTATCTCTCTTTTCTTCCTAAACCTCAAAATTAAAAACACGAAAAATGCTCTAATTCATGAAAAAATGACGTTGATGGCACGGTGGGGTACGTACACACCCCAAACTGCTTTTGATGACTGCTGCAGACGAACTAACGGTCACAGCGCTATCCCACTGGCATAGGTGTAAAAGTGTATCCCTTGACTACCGATAGATGTCGTTACGAGTTTCGATTTCGAAGATTTAGTTATCGAATTTCGACGAGAAAGAGCGTGGGGTTTGTACATACCCCATGAAGCCAGGTGAAGGTTAATCTTCCATTCCACTTGATTTTCTACTTTTGTTTTGAATTCTTTGAAACGATTTAATGCTTCATCCTTCTTTCTCAAAAAGTAAACAAACGCTTTACGAATGCAATCATATGTAAAAAGTAAAAAATAAACTACACCACCAATAGACTTGTTTTTCATTGGACCATATAAATCCACATGCACTATCTCCAGAAGCGAATCCGAACGTGAACCAGTCTTCGGAAACGAATGTGTTGGTTGTTTTCCTTCACAACAGACGACACATTTATTCCTATTGTCAATTTTATCACTAATCTCTTTTACAATTCCGTTACTTATTTTCGACATTTCAGTATAATTTATGTGTCCCAAACGACGATGCCAAGTACTTGACGACGAAATTGACGATGGCGTAAAAAAGCATTCAACCTGATTTACATTTAATCGGTACATATTGTTTATTAGTTCACCTGTTGCAATAATGTCATTCTGGCTATTCATAATAATGCAACCGATATCATTGAACACAACTCTATTTCCATTTCTAGTTAGCTGGCTAACAGAAACAAACAGCAAATTTGTTGCAAGCTCTGGGACATATAACACATCTTTCACCAGTATATCAAAAATTTCCCCTTGTACACATGTTTGCAATTTTACATCACCACTACAATTAACTGGTACATGCATATCATTTGCAACTTTAATTTCACCAGTGCAGGTATTGCTTTCATTTGTTAGCCAGTTTTGGTTTACTGTTAAATGATCTGATGCATCGGAATCTATGTACCAGTGGCTTTTGTCGAATTTACCAGCTAAAAACAAAGCACTAAATGCTTGCACATCGTTTTTTGACTTAGCTGTCTTTTCTGAGCTTTGCTTGAATCTGCTAGCATAGTGAAACTTTTTATGGCCCAATTGACCGCACTCGTAGCACTTAATAGGTTTTTTTACCTTTATTTTTAAATCCCTTTTTGGTGACAAATGCGGTGGATCCATGCTCATTTTGTTCAGTTTCTGAATCGAGTAATTTTGTCCTGATCAAGTCTGCCGAAATTGGGACACCTGAGTGTTCAATTGCCATTATCATGGGCGTGAATTTCGGTGTTGGTAATCCAGCCAGCAACGACGATCCTATCCATTCATCATCAATTTTGAAACCGGTACCCTGCAATTTCTGAGCAGTTTCCATGATGTGAGCGACATATGATTCTATTGAATCGAAATCCTCCAATCGCGATGATATTAATGTTCGGAGCAGTCCGATGCGACGTGTAAAGCCTGTCATCGAACATTTTTTTCAGTGTGCTCCAGATGTCCTGCGCGGACCCCGCCGTCCTAATGTGAACGTATAACGACGGGTTGATAGACAGCACCAGCTTCGATTTCGCCTCCGCATTCTTACTATCCTCCTTTTCAGTCCCGATGATGATCTTTTCCAGACCATCCAATAATAAATAATTTGACCAATCTGAATAATTTGCACGACTTTCAACTTCGGAATACTCGTCAAAAAATTAGCCATTGCTAATCCGGATAAAAATTTTAAAATGCGTTATCTTCGCGACCATGGGTGACTGGGCCCATAACCTGTTGATTAAAACGCAGTTGACTTTAGAGCGACTAGTTTATTTCTAAATACTTCCAGGTATATACATAAGATCAAGTATTGAACTATGGCCGCATGGCCGTCATATAGAAGGCCGGTCGCAAAAGCAATTAACGCACCAAGATGGCGTGCTGAATGTACCTTTTTTCGACCAGTCGACGTACATTTCTCGACCAGTTGGCCATCATGATGGCCGTCATATAGGAGGCCGGTTGCGACTTGCAATCTGACAGGTACTAATGTACTTTTATTGGTCGAACTGTTCGAGAAATGTACGTCGACTGGTCGAAAAAAGGTACATTACGCACGCCATCTTGGTACGTTAATTGCTTTTCCGACTGTCTTTCTATATGACGGCCATGATTGAACTTATCATGTTATGTACATAAGGTCATGAGAGTGTATTTTATGTTCCAACATGAGAGTAGAAAACTAAGAGGAGCGGGCTACCTCACCCTTCTGGCCCTACATCCAAATGTGTGTAATAGGACCAAAACGCTCTCTTCGATTCTCTCGGGCTTGGGCCTGCCTGGGCTTAGCTGTCAAAATCGTTGTCAGTCGTACGCGGTGTCGGTAGTGTCTCCAAGTAAAGTGAATTTCAAACGTAAATAATTATGTTGTGCGGTGGTGATTTTTCTTAAAAAACTAATTTTTTAAACACTATAAGCCCTTAGTTTCATATAACGACGTGAAATTACATAAGCAATTCGTAAACTTTAATTGATAATGAGTCAAAAGTGTGTCGTGGGTTCATGCTGAATTCGGCGAGGATTTGGTGTCTTAGGAGTCTGTTTTTACAGGTAAGTGAGTGTTGATATACGTAATCCGGGTTAAATTTATCGTCGCGTGTAAAATATTTGTCAGGCATTGTGCGTGTTTCTCGAAAAATAAATGAAAAAGTAGCGAGCAGACCGTTTGTTTACATTTTCGTGAATGACAGTTGCACAGCCATGTTTGATTTGTCTTTGGTCAGTGGCGTAACCAAAAATATTTATATCCGGCTGGCGAAAAATAACTTGAAATATTTCAATAAAAAATTTTCATGTGTCGAAACTAATTTTAGTGAAATATAAGTGAGAAATAATATTATTATAACAATTTAGGTATTAGTGATAAAAAGTGAGTGAAAAAAAGTAAAGTGAAAAACATTGAAATAAAATTAAATGTTAGTAAAGCAAAAGATAATTGTCGATTGTTCTGAACTTAGAAAAAAAACTGAACTATTAAGATTGTGAGAATTAAGCAAGCCCTAATTCCGCCGAAGCCGGTCTCAAGCCCGCTTGTAAAAGGAAGAGGGGGGCTGGAAAATTTAAAATTAAACAGATTTCAGAAACCGCACATAGGGTTAAGCGATAAAATTTAATTTCACCTAAAACATCAAAATGAAAATACAAACCTAAGATTGCATGACACCAGATTCAAAATTTTGCGAAACACAATTGCCCCCGCTCAAACCACAAAAACTCTTATTACCTACGCCTTAGTCATTTTATGATAGTGTTTGCATTTTTTGTTTGCATGCGATTTTTGCCCTGTTGACTTAACTGATGTTCCTCTCCTCATTAGTTCTCTACTCTCATGTTCCAACCCTTGAGTGTAAAGATATTAAGAGTCGCAATAAAGCCAGCAGACTGTCTTCATTTTCCCAAGATTTTACCCATACTATGAACATTTACGAACATTCGGACAAATTGTTCGGGGCGTAGATGAATGGCTCGTTTTGGGTGAAGGGGCTTGGCGCGGAAATTCGAATATATATATATGTTGTGCGTAAATCTGATATCAATATTCAAGCTTCAAAATTCCTTTGCCAAATCTAAATAGTTGATATACGAAGTGAAACGTGAAATAAATAATTAACTAATTTTATATAGAAATACACATATATGTATAAATATATAGATATAAACAAATATATATATTGTAAGGAGCTTATATTTGCGAATGTTAGTTCCAAAGCAAAAGACACAAGTTCAGCTTTGATTTACTGTTCGTTTATTATGTTCTTATCAAAATACGAGCTGATGGCTTGGTGTCTAATCAAAGACTGATCAAACCCACACACACAGGCGTAGCCCACTTCACGCGGCGTTTGACTCGTGTAGTCCTTCCACTCGGAAGAATATCCTTGCAGTGGCGTTCAGGCTGGAGACGCATTCTGCCTTATAGCTCGGCCAACCTGACTGGAGATCGTCCTCGATCGAGAGACTATTCGGCTCGACGACTGTTACAGCAATGCCTTCTAGATGTACAGGCCGTAATGCAGAATGATGACGTCAGAGCATCGGGACAAATGTCGCGAAAAACACACGTAGTCTTATGGGACGTCCGCGGGAAAATGTTAATTGTACGGGTTGTGTTAAAGTCAGTGAAATGAAAACTAAAGTGGTTTATGCAGAACAGTGCTAGTGAACAGCTAAAACACAAATTAATGCGGTGCGTGCGGTATAATGTGGAAAATTCGCTACGAAATGTTTATCGGTTGGTGTTAGGTTATGTGATGGTTCCTGTCGATTTACTGTCGCGATACAATTAATTGGTACAAAGTGTACGTTATGACTAAATATTATTATTATAACGCGTCCACGCACAAAAAACTAACGTTTTATTCATATTTTAACCAAAAAACCGCAAGTGAAATTTCCGTGTACATCGGCACTGCCTCGTGGAAATGTCAAATTTCCTAAACTCATGACGTCACGGCGAGAACGATTACGTAGCCTGACGGCCCGTACTTCTAGAAGGCATTGGTTACAGCGATGTTAGCTACGTTGTCCGTGACTTCAGCATCCAAGTATTCGGGATCCCATGCGTCTTTATCCAGCCACTCCTCATCCTGGTATTCTTCGGTGTCTGACTGCTGAGATTTAGATTGGTTTTCATCTGCAATGTTTCTAATTTGCTGTAGGGATCTTTCCTGCAACCCAACTTTGTCCTCTAAGTATTCCTCTAGTTCACTGACAATATTACCTTTCTGAATTTATTTATTTATTTATTCACCAAGCGAGGTGTACATGTACAGAAGAATAAATAATATAGTACATGGATAAAATTACGAAACAAAATAAAATACAATAATATACGAAACAAAGTAAAAAACAAAACTATATATGAATACAAGATTAATAAATAACGTAACAATAAACTAGTTACAAATAGATAACAAATAAAGTAATAGCTAAATGACAAATTACTAAATGAATAACAAATGACAAATAGCTAAGTGAATTTAAATTTACAATACATATATATATATATATATATATATATATATATATATATATATATATATATATATATATATATATATATATATATATATATATATATATATATATATATGTATATATATATATATATATATATATATATATATATATATATATATATATATATGTATATATATAGATATATATATATATATATATATATATATATATATATATATATATATATATATATATATATATATATATGTATATATAGATGTATATATAGATGTATATATATATATATATATATATATATATATATATATATATATATATATATATATATATATATATATATATAAATATATATATATATATATATATATATATATATATATATATATATATATATATATATATATATATACATATATATATATATATATATATATATATATATATATATATATATATATATATATATATATATATATATATATATATATATATATATATAGATATACATTAGTATGGCGGGGGAAAGGGAGAGACTATGAAGAGAGAGCCCTCATAATATTTTTTTTAAAAGTTGCCTTAGATATCGTAGGGGAAAAGTTCTCGCTCGTGCAATTGAATAGCCTGCAGCACCTATTTATTGGCTCGTTTGCTGCATATGTTGTGTTGTGTTGGTATTCAATAAGCAATCTTCGGGATCTTGTGACTCTCAAGGGCTGATTGAGCACAAACTTTTCTTTCAAGTAGACGACATTAACCACGTCTCTGATGACATCAAAGCTGAAGCAGGTAGATAACATTAATCAATTTCGAAAGCCGGGTTCCAGATAGTGCACGCATATTCGAGAAGAGGACGCACGAGTGAAACATATAAGGATTTAGTAACCCAAAGATTCTTAAACTCTTTGGGCCGTCGCTTAATGAAACCAAGTTGTTTATTTGCTCGGAAAAGCACTCTATCGTAATGTAGATTGAAGCGGAGCTTTTCATCCAGGGTGACGCCGAGATCTAATATGTTGTCAACCCTGCTGAGTGCCGTGTTGTTGAGGCTGTACGCATAATGAACGCGTGCAGTTTTGCGAGAGAAGCTGATTGCGCGGCATTTGGCAGGGAGCTTGTTCGCGGAGCACCAATGGTCTAGAGAGTTCAGTTTAGACTGAAAAAAGGTAGCGTCAGATTGTGACCTGCCGAAATGGTAGATTTTGAGGTCATCCGCATAAAGTAAATGAGGAATATCAGATAAAACCTCTGATATGTCAGATATAAAAATATTAAAAAGAAGAGGGCAAAGATGACTTCCTTGAAGTACACCGGATTTAACGACGACTTTCATAGAAATGAGACCTTGGAATTTCACGAATTGCAAGCGGTCGTGTAGGTAGGAGCCAAGCCACTTTAGTAAGGGTCCTGCAATTCCAAATTATTTCAGCTTGGGGATCAAAATGGAGTGATCAACTCGGTCGAATGCTTTGCTGAAGTCTGTATAGACTGCGTCAATTTGATCACCTTTCTCCATTTTGCACAAAACATCAGAAACAAGCACCATAAGATTAGTTGTAGTAGAACATCCTTTCCTAAATCCATGCTGCTGCTCGTTCAGTCGAGCGTCGACCATAGGAGAAATTTTGCAGCTGATGATTTTTTCAAATAGTTTGGGAATAGCAGATAGAATGGCGATGCCTCTATAATTTTGAATAAAACGTCTATCGCCACTTTTATAAATAGGTGTAATATAAGAAGATTTCCAATACGATGGAAATAGTCCAGAGGAGAGAGAATTATTGAATATAGTATGAAGGGGCAAGACAAGTTGTTTTACACACATGATCAGAAAAATAGGAGGGAGGAGGTCAGGTCCAGGGCCCTTGTTACTGTCAAGCTCCATAATGGCAGTAAATATTTCACTCCTCGATATGGTCATATCCTCAGCAAAAATTGTTTGAGTCGCACCCGGGAATCGATACAATGTTGGGATGCTAACTGGACTAAAAACTTCTTGAAAATGGTCAGCAAAAAAGTTGCATATCTCCTGAGGAGAAGAAGACAACATTGAATTTTCAGTGGACATTGAAGAGGGGTAGCCGCTGGTTTTCCGCTTCATATTAACAAAATCAAAAAAAATTTTAGGGTCGCGGATTATATTCTCCCCTTTAGTTCTAATGTATCTGTCATACGCTTCGTGAGATTTAGTATAGAATTCCTGAGCAATTAAATCGTATTCTTCTTTAATGCGGTTAATGTCGACTTGATTCTTCATTAGTCTGTAAAGTTTATTTCTGTGATTTCTCAGACGTCTAAGGGTCTTGTCAAG
The DNA here is from genome assembly GCA_963978885.1 of Nemotelus pantherinus. Lineage (NCBI taxonomy): Eukaryota > Metazoa > Arthropoda > Insecta > Diptera > Stratiomyidae > Nemotelus > Nemotelus pantherinus. Next base: position 190,745,816 of record OZ022264.1, read on the forward strand.
CCAAGGTTCAGAGAGTTTATTTTTTTTTCCTAATCTTGGGTACAAACTTATCTACCGCGTCAAATACTATTCTATAGAACATGGCTCCATCATTATCAAGGGAATGGCACATAAACACATTTGTCCAATCGACATTGTCAAGCAAATTGTGAATGCTATCATAATCAGCATTATGGAAATCATATACAATCGTATTATTGACTATAATAACTATAAGAACGGAATGGTGAAGACTATTAGAAAAGAGATTCTCTGCGTCATTAGCTGGGCTAACCACTACATCGTCGTAAACATTTGTAAAGATTAAGTCTAACCAATTACCATTTTGGTTGGAAGTCGGAACAACCTGCTGCAAATTATGGCCATACAACGTACTCACAAGGTTAAAATCAGAAGACTCAAGTAGGTTTACTGGTATTAAACCATCATCTGACATATCAGAAACAAAACGCGAATTCGGGCGGTTAAAATCACCCAAGAATATTACTTTATCCTCAGCACTACGAGAAGCCATAAAAGAAGATATTTGCTCACATATATAATTGTACACTGATTCGTCAGATCTCGGTGGGACGTAAAATAAACCAATATAAACCGAGGTTTTGTCAATTGAAACGCGGATAAATATGTGCTGGAACAATTTGTGCGAGGCAGAGTTTACAAGTTCACTTGAGTGAGTGTTCTTAACTGCGAGTAAGACACCACCACCTCTTGATTGACCAGTGGAAACATAGTCTCGGTCATTTCTAAAGATTGTCCAGGTACTGTCAAGGATTTCTTCATTGATATGCGAGTAATTTAGCCATGTTTCAGTGAAGGCAAGCACGTTGAAACGGCAAGATTTGGTGTTAAGAAAGAGTTTATTTATTTTACCCCTCATACCACCGCAATTGTGGTAATAAATTCTGGGGCTTTTGATTGAGGATATCTTGTTAGGAGCGATACCCGATACGGTTATAGGTTTTACGTAAAGAATTAGAATTAGCAGAATTCGTAGCAAGAGCAGTGTCAATAGTTGATGTCCGACTGGATGAATTTGAATTACGAGTTACGATTGAGCCGGAACATACCTTACGGGGATGAGAAGCCTGAGATGGAGAGGAGGCTGGAGTTGGATATGCTATAGCATGAGTCTTAGGATGGGAACACCTGACGGTAGAATTTCGATTAAAGCTGGGGAAATCTCTAGTCGGAAGATTTGAAGGAGCTACCTGGTTAGTAGATACAGATGAAGTACAATTACTAGTCACAATTGAGTCCTTATTTCTACTTTTGGTGTTCCTGCTAGCGATGATGGTCCTCCAACGACGAAATATGATGCCATTCCATTTATAGCTATTATTGCTTCCATTCACGTGAGTAAAAAGCCAGGCATACTTTTCAGGAATTGAAACTTTGAAGCACCTGCTTGCATGTTTATTACGTTGAGGTAACATCTCAACTCTAAAATCACTGATAGAAAGTTTTTCCTTTAAGATCCTGTTAAGCCAAAATTTATCTGTAGAATCTACACTCCTTTTACAAAAAACGGGATCTTCTTATTGGTCGAAACTTTGTGGGGGGGGGGGGGGATTGAAAATCGTCATGAATTAAATCACAGCTTATGATTTTTGAGATACGTCTCAGCCAATCATCTTTCGACCAATAAGTGCCAAATTTAAAAATAGTTTTATGGGGATCGTTCTTGGGAGGTTCAGATAGAGTTTTTTGTTGGATAACAGCTTCGTGATTCTCGACGGCAGTGAACAATTCCTTGATAGGAGAGGTTGCGACATCTTTGGTAGACTTCATCGGCATTAACAAGTTTGAAGATTTGTTATTATGTGCACTCAGTAGTTCCTCGTGAAGTGATATTTCCATTAGGCGTGCACAAAAATTGGATGGCTCTACTTCTGCCGACGGTTTTGTATCAGACTTAACTATACTCTCTAATTTATTAACAATTGAAATTTGGTTGGAGAGTAAGTGGGTAGAGATGGTATTTGACAACTGATCAATCTTATTTGACAACTGATCAATGCTTAATGTGTTAATAGATGAATTAAATTGAGCTAAGATGTCGTTAAGCTCAGCTGATCCGTCTGAATTTCTTTTGCTGGTATTAGAAACAGCATCTAGAGTAGCCGTAAAACTTTCGATGGGCCTTGTGATTTCGGTAAGAATTTCATCGTTGAGTTTTGTTTGCGCGTGTAGTTTCGAAAGCATATGATCCTTTTCCCCATTAAGGTTGCCGATGTAGTTTGCTAAGTTGTTATACATACTCTGCATGAGTTTTTCTGTATGCTGGCAGTCGGAGCAAATAAAATGGGACTCCAAGTAGGGATTAAACCAATCTCTTGGTGAACCCATGCAAGCACCGTGCAGTTTCCTGTTGCACAATGCCTTGAATGTTACAGATTTTAACGTATTGTTGAAGGCTATGCAATTATCGAGGCTAAACTTGTAACTCATATTAACTAGTTGAATTCAAGTCAACAAGAAAGACGCTCGAAGAAAGTAACAAAAAGTCGCACGAGTCGAGGATCGAACCCAGGACGCTAGTATGCTAGTCCAGAGACCTTCACACTATACTGCAGGTATTTTGAAAATTTGCTCAATAAAAGCAATGAAATCAGCATTAACACCCTGTTGACAATTCCAATTATCAAAAAATTCCAATTAAACAATAGCCGGAACTATATATTAAATTCAAATTTTGTTATTTTGATTTTTTAATGGGTCATGCCTCAGATGTGGAATGTGTTAGCCAAGCACAAGTGTCCAAAGTTGGTGCAACGTGCCTTTATTCCACGTAATACAATTATTTTGATTTTAACTTAAGAATTTTATTTGGGTATTATTTTGGAATTTGATTTGAGAATTTTATTTATGTGATTGAAATTTATTTTATAATTTTTAAAATCCGAACAACACTTAACAAAAACTGAAGCGCCGCTGATGGTAGACGAACCGACAGCTTTTGTATCAGAGAGCCGAGTACGTACCCACTGCGCTTTTGAGGCTGTTATATGTTGGAACAGCAGAAAAGTATAATAATGTCAGGTTGACGCGCACTTAGTTTACTGAAAAAACTAACCGTACTTCTTGAGCTTCTTTATTCGATGATGCACTTTCACAGCCGGAAAGAAAGAAACAAAGTGGGTTAGGAGGTCAGATCGTGATCAAGATAACCGATGTACAACAAAACAGCCAAGTCGACCTTTCGGAGCTACTCTGCTGACGACACGATAGACACGGCGTTACGCGGCTTACGACGGCCTTCCCTTTGGGGGATTCCCGAAAACGAAGATTTATTTTTTGATCAAGATTTAGAACCGTATATTAAACGATGTGATGTTGAGGTGAATGGGTGTTGAGTGAGGTGAGGTGTGAATGGTATCAAACGATGCCGAGAGAATTAATCACAAAGTTAAACACTTTCGATTTGTTTATTCGCACTTAAGAACCTTGTTTTTAATAAAATTTCCGCACAGAGAGATTTCCACACCAGTCATTCCTTTTGACGTTTGACGTTTTTTGTTACATCATACCAAACAGCAGTTGACTCGGAGCAAATCCGGTAGTAGCACTAACAGAGTTGTTCATAGCAAACTCAACCTCTGTTAAGCGAGCAACCCAATTTGAATGATTGATCTCCTCGGTCAGTTTTCCTAACATATTCTTCAAAGTTCGGTTAACACGTTCTACCTGACCGTTTGCTTGAGGGGCTGCCGTGGCAACTTTGATGTGTTCCACATTATTCTTTTGCATAAATGCAGCGAACTCTGACGATGTAAAACAAGTACCTCGATCAGAAATAATACGTCGGGGTCGACTGTAATAAGTAAAGTATTTTTCCAAAGCTGCAGTAACTTCTCTAGAACTGGTACTGTTCGTAGGGTACAATTTAACATATTTGGTGAATGCATCCACTATTACTAATATGTGTTTTCTTTTGGACCGTAAGGACGATAAAGGCCCAAAATGATCAATGTGTATTGTGTCAAAAGGCAGCGGTTTCTTAGGAATGTTGTGTAGATTCCGTTCAGAAGTACTTGCGTGAGGAGCATACATGATGCAAAGAATACAGTTTCTAATAAATTCCTCTGTTTTGTGCCGACCTCCTGGGAACCAATATCTGAGTTTGATTCTGTGCTACGTTTTCTCCACACTCTGATGACCGACTATTTCATGAGCTTGCCTAATAACATTAGCTTCCATAGCCTTTGGTACATATAGCAAAGGATATTCACCATCCTTCTTTCGAAATACAAGTCCATCAATCAGTTCATAATTATCTACTGAAGTAATCTGGAGTCTATCTTTGAGCAATTTGACAGCAGCGTCCTGAGCTTGGGCTAATTGTAAACGATAGTCTATTGTTTCATCAGTGACAGCGGCAACAATCGGTGCTCGACTTAAAGCGTCCACATGAGGCATACTAGTTCCCTTTCGGTGTTGAATAGAATAATCATAATTTTCCAATTCTAATGCCCATCGTGCAATTCTAGTATTTACTTTTTTTCTCATCAATGTCTGAGTGAAAGAATTACAATCTGTAACTATTTGAAACCGTATTCCTTCCAAATAAACGCGGAAGCGACGTAATGCATATATAATAGCGAGAGCTTCAAGTTCGAAACTATGATATCGTGATTCAGCTTCAGTTGCTGTTTTGGAGTAATAGGCCATAGGATGAAATCGTTTATCTGACTGCTTCTGTAATAACATAGCTCCGAAGCCAATGGAACTTGCGTCGGTATGTAATTCTGTTTCATGTTGCGGATTATAAATAGCTAATACAGGTGATTCAACTAGTAACTCTTTTAACTTCAAGAAGGCAGAGCAGCATTCTTCAGAAAACTTAAATTGAGCATCCTTGCGTAATAAGTTTTGTAAAGATTTCGCTATACGCGAAAAGTTTGGTACGAAACGTCGGAAATATGAGAAGAGGCCTAAAGCAGATTTGACTTCACGAGCATTTGTTGGCATATTTAACTTATTAATGGCAGCCAAGTGTGTTCTGCTAGGGGCGATACCCTTCTCCGTTACTTGGTATCCTAAGAAATCTATTCTCGTATGACCTACTTGACACTTAGCTATATTCAACTCTAGACTTCTATTTTGAATCCTTTCAAGGACTTTACTCAGCAGTTGACAATGTTTCTCTATGGTTTCAGTGGCCAACATTATATCGTCCATATATATAACAATTTCTCCCTTTCCTATTTGGTTTAGAAACACCTCATTTATGAACCGCTGAAAGACAGCAGGAGCGTTTTTTAATCCAAAGGGCATCCGCGTATATTCATATTGACCTATAGGTGTTATAAAGGAAGTATATTTTCTAGAGGTTTCAGCAACACGCACTTGGTGGAAATCACTCTTCAAATCTAGTACCGAAAAGAATTTTTTCCCCTCTAGGTATTCTGAGCAGTCTTCTAACACATACGTGTTTGTCCATTTTTCTTTTCCACGAAGACGACAGCAGAAGCATAAGGCGAATTACTCGGCCTAATAACACCTCGGCACAACAGATCATCAGTGATTCTCTTAACCTCCATTTTTTCTCGTACTGATAATCTTCTTGTGGGGCAGTGGACAGGGACATCTGAGTTCAAATGGATATGCATTTCATAGTCCAATGGTTCCTCTTTTAATCCCTTAACGAGAATATACTTCTGTTTCATAATAGATAATAATTTGCGCAATTCCTCACAAGAAAGCTCTGTGTTGATTTCAGGAAGACCTACGGGTTCATCAATTTCTATTTTATAAATATCAGGCAAATGTATGTTCGAGGTGATTAAGGCAGGCTGAGCTGGCAGCGTTTTGTCAAATTTTCCCTTACGTATTAAATCAAAATTTTAAGAGTATTTAAAACACCCGTCCGAGCACAAAAAGAAACACCAATTCTTGACTTGACCTCTGTTTTTATTTGTAGTAAATCTGTTTTTGTATAAGCAATCTTTTCCATTTATTTAAGATAGATTTTATTTTGGTTCAGGAAATCTTGACCTAAGATCAAAGTATATACAGAGCTGCAGCTGTTCATAACATATAGTTTTAATGTGGTTCTCCTTCGGCGATACACAACGGTGGCTACTGTGGTTCCCTGTATTTCGATTCGATTTCCTCCTAAACCTCGATATGCTGATTGCTCTGGATCTAATTGCACAGACGTCGGTACTACGGCTCGACTAACAAGCCTGATCGGGCTGCCGGTATAAAACAAGGAAAGACAAGTGGTGAGTTTGTGGGTTTCTTCGTGCTCAGATAAGTTGTGGCCTCTTTTTGGGATTTCGGCACTGATGTCTGTCATGTCCTGTTTCCCAGCATCTGAAACAGCTTCCAGCCGGTCGCTTCTCGTACGGACAACGGGATTGGTAATGTCCCATCTTCAGACAATTAAAGCATCTGATTGCGCTATCTTCTTCAGCGGGCTGATTATTTAACGGCGGGATAGTCGCGGGTCTTCTGTTAGTAGACATGGATCTAGCAGCGGCATAGCGGACCAGGTAGTATTCCATGTACTCATGCTGGTTCTTGCTGATTGACGATTATTTCCCACGGAGTATGCTGTACTCGGTGTCGAACGGGCTGTTGTAACTTTCTAAGTTATTAGCGTAGCATACCGATACACTCGTTATTTAAGCTCGTCGACAGAACTGCTACCTAGGAGCGGCGTGGCATCAAATCCGCTGGTCCTTAATATTTCGGTGATAATGTCTACGATCTCTCTGTCGCAAATATTTCCGACTTTAGCAGCGTTTTGAGCTCGTAATATAAAGCGATGTAACAGCTCTTCTGGGTGATTCCACTGCATACTTCTTAGATGCCTATAAATTTCCTCCAGAGTTGTTACTGTCTGAAACTCATGAATCAGTTCTTCCTTGAGTTTGTCGTAGGTGTCGGCTCGTGACAACGATAAATATTCCTTCGCAGACCCGATAAGAGCTCGTCGGAGGTATAGGAACTTCTTGTTTTCCTCTATATCCAATAGCTTCAAAATTTCTTCAAAATCCTTAAAAATTTGTCAACTGGCTGTTGTACGTTCTCGCCAGAAAACTCTGGTAACACTGACTGAACATCGCTGTGGTCAACTTTTGAGACAGCGACACATTCTTCTTTTGCTTTCATGCCTGCTGTAGCTACTGGGTGAACATCAAAATTCCCTTTTCTAACAGCTACAGTTTTTTTTACTAATTTTTGAAGAAAATTAGTATTTAACTCGTTTCGCCGAAAATTCATATTTCTTTATATATATATATATATATATATATATATATATATATATATATATATATATACATATATACATATATATATATATATATATATATATATATATATATTGTATATATATATATATATATATATATATATATATATATATATATATATATATATATATATATATATATATATATATATATATATATATATATATATATATATATATATATATATATATATTTCGGCGAAACTCGTTTCGCCGAAAATTCATATTTCTTTATATATATATATATATATATATATATATATATATATATATATATATATATATATATATATATATATATATATATATATATATATATATATATATATATATATATATATATATATATTGTTGCATGCACGAACAAACATGTTTCGACGTGTCGGAAGAGCGACAACCGTTAAAATGTCTGTCTGATCATGTGTTCTTGGAATAGAAACAATCTATTAATAGCCAAAAACCGTAAACAATCTATAAATAGCCAATACACAATAACAATCTATGGATAAAACGTAGAATAATTTCCTAGAACGTAAAAAGGGAACATTCCAGAGCATCAAACCCATGAGTCAGAAATTCCCATGAGTCATCTTCCACACAGTCAAGATCTTTAAATAGCCCATAGAGCCCTCTAGAAAACAAAAGCGGAACATTCGAGAATCGGAGACACATTTGCCATGACTATAAATACCACCGCGAGAAGTACTAGCGATCACTCAGTAGATGGCGAAGACAGCGTAAGGCTGTTACTTTGAAAAGCGATACAGCGATTCTAGTGTATCCGGACGCGATTAATTAAAAGCGATAAAGTGCGAGTAATTATAGTGCTTTAATTAAATTGATAAAGAATTTATAATAGTGCGATCAGTAAAGTGTACGGAATTTAGTGTTATAAATATTTGTGTGAATAAAAGTGTAATTAGTGTTGATAAAAGAAAACTGTTTTATTTCACGAATGTGAAGAATATCGAACCCAGGAAAGGTGTTTTAACGGTAGAACACAACAATATATATATATATATATATATATATATATATATATATATATATATATATATATATATATATATATATATATATATATATATATATATATATATATATATATATATATATATATATATATATATATATATATATATATATATATATATATATATATCATCAAAATGATTAAGGGAGATAATCTCTGGAGTGGCCGATTCGATTGAGCTGAAACTTTCGGAGAACGTAGATGTGTATAGTAAGTAGGTCCACAATTTGCTGAAATTCAGATATCGTAAACATTTTAGCGGCGGCGAGCATTTTAATGAATTTTGAGGTACTCCTATATTTCCAAGCAGCGTAAATTTTTGTGCAAAAAAAGTATTGTAAATGAAAACTTGTTATGTTTTAAGCTTGTTTATGGCAAAAAATTGGAAAGTTTGAGCGGTGTGTGGGTGCAGCGTGCCTTAAAGTAGGAAAGGATTTTTTTTCAAATTTTGATTTGATTTTCAGAGCGTATTGATGGTGACTTAAACTTAGCACGCATGGATTACCAAGGTAGTGCGGGTAACCCTATAGCTGCGGCAGGCTCCTGAAAAAAAATCCTTCAAATCATTGACCCTCCTAAAAAATTTTTGATTTTTGACAAAAATTTCAAATCATTGATAAATTTTAACCTTTGTGCATTGTGTGAAATTGAAATTTTTAAAATTCCGATTTGCACAACAACGGCAACCCACCACCAAATTACCTCTATTTTCAGCACTCGAAAGTTCTGTTCATAAGAACTGACGACCGAATTAGGACCAAATCTGATAGAAGTGATTTTGAAATGCGGGCAACCCTGTGGCAGTGGTGCCATTTTGAAAAATCACTTAGAAAAAAAAAAGGTTTTTGGCCTATAACTTCCGATTCAGCCATCAGATTTAAACAATATTCAGACAATTTTCGGATCTTACTTAGAGTAACACTTGGTGAAAATTTGGCTGAAAAATTAGAATAGGGTTGCCAGCTATGGTGATTTTTGTCTCCTAAATCTTGCAAATTGGGTCAGCAAAATAAAGCTTTTTACCCTTTAACTTCCGGTGCAGTCATGATATCAAAACGAATTTTATGCAGTAAATAGACTTTGATGTAAACCAAATGTCGTAGAAATTTCGTACAAAAACTATGAGAGGGCTGCCAGCTATGACCAATTTTTGTAATTTTTTGGAATTTCTTTACTGAGGGATTTCTTTACTGATAAGATTTGCGAATGGGAATGATCCTGCAATGAAAATTAGCAACAAATTATAACGCTTTAAAAATTTGAAAAGTTTTGAGGGTGGTAACCCTAAAGTTTTTTTCACCCGTATAACTTTGTTTGATCTGAATCTGAAATTGAAGAAATTAATAAAAGGCATAAACAAATATTCAACTAACTTACCTGGATGACAGTCGACGGTTCGATTGTCAGTTTTGACGTCGCGCAACCAGGCATAAAATCAGCTGACTTATAATGTTAAGGATGTGTTTTAAATTGTAAAATACTGGAAAACAATTTTTCAACAATATAGATGTAACGTTATTGGAAATGTTAACAATGTTAAATTTACCGAAATTTTCACTTAGAAATTTTTCGAGCCCATTGTCATGGTACAGTTGATTTTGAATTGAACTTTGAATCGGTCGAATAGTGTTGAGCAGTTTTTATCATAGAAATTTTCTTTTGAACTTGAATTAGTTGAATTTGATTAAATTGAATACTTGAATATTAAAGATAAATTGAATATTAAATTGAAACCTAAATAAAGTATTTTGAATCGATTACAAAAGTGAGTTTTTGAATTGTAGTCATATTGAACATAATTTTGGTCCTTCGAACCGGATAATCGTTTCGGTGTTAAAAGTGGTGAACAAAGAAATTGAAATTTCGAATTTTGAAAAGAGTGATTGAACTTTCGAAATTATTGAACTTGTGAAATACGTTTAAAGTGAACATTTTCCGGGATTAGTGGCGTGCAAATCATATGGTGTGGTATGTAGATTACATTGCATTACAACATTTGATCCTATATTATATTGCATGTTGATTTCCAATATATTTCCTTGTCGTATTTGTCCATCAAATTTGAATTTATTAGTGCTGGTCAAATTGCTACTTTAAACTCGAAAGTAGTATATTTAGAAAATTGAACAGAAAATCAGTTCATTAGAAAACGTATAACGTTAATTTGAGCTTGTGAGAACAAGTTAGACGTGAACGGAAAATCAGTTCATTAGAAAGTGAAATTTTAATTTGAATTTGTGAGATCAAGTTAGGCGTGAAAGTAGATAACGTGTATGCACGTGAATTGAAACTAGAATTGAATAGAAGTAGTCGAAATTGAATTTGATTTGAATAGTTGAAAGATCATGGCGACGATTACTAAGTTGATCTTGCAGCAAGGTCTGAACTATGATCAGTTGGTGCGAATGCACTCTAATTACAAAAAAGATCCGAAGACACGTAAAACCGTCACTTATTTTACAAAATTAATAGAGAGACTCGAAGCTATTCAAAAAGCGTTTGAGAAAACTCATGAATCTATTCTCGACTCATTGACCGGCAGCGAGTCTGAGTTAAGTAATCCATATTTTAATGACGGAAAATATAGTTTGTTCGAAGAACTATATGTAACATTATATTCGGAACTTAAAGAGTCTTTGATTGAGGTACAAAGGGTCTCGAATACAGATTCTTCCGAAATTACCAATCGGCCAAAGAATTCGGAAGAAAATGAAATTAAACTTCCAAGAATATCGTTGCCAAAATTTTCGGGAGATTACGAATCGTGGATTTCATTTCGAGATCTCTTTAAGAGTTTAATCCACGAAAAAGCTTCATTAAGTAATGTTGAAAAACTTCATTACTTAAAGTGTAGTCTTTCGGGTGAAGCAGAAAGTCTGTTAAAACAATTCCAGATAACAGATACGAATTATCAAGTGGCATGGAAGGTTTTGGTTGAACGTTACGATAATAAAGCAACGTTAATGAACACACAATTGAAACGACTATTTAGTTTAGGGGTCGCAAATGAGTCAGCGGCATCAATTAAATTGTTACTAGATAGAACGGTCCAGGCAGTGCAAGTGTTGGAGAACATGAATATTTAAGACATGTGGCAAGCAGTAGTTGTATACATGACAACACAACGTTTACCTTCGGAGACGAGACAATTATGGGAGCAGCAGCAAGCGGCTACTGGAGAGTTGCCGACTTTCATTGAGTTGAAAGCCTTTTTGCAAAATATATTTCGCGCCTTGGAGGCTTCTGGAGTAACTCATATTAGAGGAAGTTCACAAAGGAGGAGTACAGCGTCTCACACCGGTAACATACAATCGTATCACAGTGACGTACAACAGTCGTGCACCATCTGCAAGGAAAAACATGGTATTCAGCATTGTATCCAGTTTTCGAGAGCCAATCACGGTACAAGGTTGCAATTAGTAAAACGCAATGGCCTTTGTATCAATTGTTTAAAAAAGGGCCATATGATGAGCAGTTGTCCAAGTACGTCACGATGCTTTAAGTGCAAGGGCATGCATCATACACTGTTGCATAGAGAAAATGTTGACACAGCATTACCAACGGGTCCTGAATTGAGGCAGCAACCGGGTCCATCGAATGCTGGTCTTAATATTAATTCACTAAACGTTACCGCCAGCAAAGAAGTCTTATTGGCTACGGCATTAGTTACCATCGAGTCACCTACTGGTCACATCCCACTTCGAGCATTACTTGACCAGGGCTCACAAGCGTCGTTTATCTCAGAATCTGCAGTGCAACTATTGAAATTAAAAAGAGAATCTTCGAAAGTTAATGTCACAGGAATCGGTTCGAACACTGCTACAAAAATTAAAGGGGTTGTTCGAGTAAATTTAATAATACCACAACAGGATACGATCGAGTTAGATGCTTTAATTTTAGAAAAAATAACAAATCTTTTGCCACCACGAAACATTACACCAGCAGTGTGGAAGGAATTAGGAAATTTAACATTAGCAGATCCAAGCTTCGACAAACCTGGTAAAATCGATCTACTACTCGGTGCTGATGTCTATGCAAAGGTGATACTTGGCGATATGCAGAAACTTAATATTGGTCCAATACTTCAAAACTCTAGGCTAGGCTGGATTATTTCTGGTGGCGTTCACCAAACAAATTCAAAAAAAGGCTATCAAAGTTTCAAAGTTGAAGTTACAGATGATATGAATATTAGTGATCAGCTCAAAAGGTTTTGGGAGCTTGAGGAACTTCAACCCAAAAGGGTTTTAACCAAGGACGAGGAATTTTGTGAAAACCACTTTGTGAAAAACGTTACGAGGAATAATGATGGAAGGTATACGGTGCGACTACCATTTAAAGATGAAGATAGTAAAATTAATCTCGGAGAATCGAAAAACGCAGCGATACTCAGCTTCAAAGCGTTAGAAAAACGTTTCGAAAAACAACCCGACCTGAAACTGGAGTATCAAAAATGCATTCAAGAATACATCGACTCTAATCATATGCAATTAGTAAAAGAACCTACGACTAATAATGTATCCATTGAAGATAATAGAATGAATTATTATTATTTGCCTCACCATGCAGTCTTCAAAGAAAGTAGTAGGACGAAATTGCGAGTCGTATTTGATGCATCTCGGAAAACGAACAAAGGATTATCACTAAATGATATATTGTTGACTGGACCATCCATTCAAAATCAAATTATTTCGGTTGTCATGAGGTGGAGGCTCTTCCAGTATGCTTTCATGGCCGATATAGCGAGAATGTATCGCCAAATTAAGGTGCACCGCGACGACGTTGACTATCAACGAATAGTATGGAGATCGAACCCCAATGACGCACTTGATCACTATCGCCTAACTACGGTAACATTTGGCACAACGTGCGCACCTTTTCTCGCTATACGGACTCTGCACAAATTAGCAGAAGATGAGATGAATAATTATCCTACGGCATTTGATGCTATCAAGAATGATTTTTATGTCGACGATTTGCTCTCAGGGGGTCAAGACTTACAAGAAACTATCGACAAACGTGATGCAATTTTTGCTGTCTTAAAATCTGGTGGTTTTATTCTGAGAAAATGGATTGCAAATGACCAACGGATCTTGCAAGGAATTGCCAAAGAAGATATTGAAATGAAGAACTGTTTTGAAATGAATTTAGACCAAGGATTCAAATCCTTAGGAATTGTGTGGTATCCTATGAATGATTATTTTAGTTTTCGTCTGCAATTGAAAGGTTTAAATTTACCTTACTCAAAGAGACAACTGCTTTCAGAAATCGCTCAACTATTCGACCCAATGGGATGGCTTGCTCCAATTATTATCAAAGCGAAAGTCCTTCTCCAAACTTTATGGCTTCAGGGGCTCACCTGGGATGAACCTGTCCCTGATGAAATTATCCAACAATGGCTAAGATTTAAAAATAATTTAAAGATGATAAGTGAAATTAAAATACCGCGATATATTAGAAACTCGTCATCATCTCAATTTGAGATCCATGGATTTAGTGACGCGTCAAAGGAAGCTTATGCGGCTGCTGTGTACCTAGTCAGCAGAAATATTGAACAAACTCACGTTTATCTCGTGATGGCGAAGACGAAAGTTGCTCCGATTCGAACAGTGTCAATACCACGTTTGGACTATGTGGCGCTGTGCTACTTTCCAAATTAGTACATCAAATAAAAGAAACTTTAAAATTCCAACATGTTCAAACATGGTTATGGACCGACTCGGAAATTGTCCTCTCCTGGATCAAGGGACATCCGACGCGATGGTCAGTTTTTGTAGCCAACCGTGTCACTGAAATTTACAATACTAGCGGGAATACACCTTGGCGTCACGTGCCCTCGAAGGAGAATCCTGCTGATTTGGCAACTCGTGGTTTGGATGACAACGACACAATCAACAATAAGTCTTTGTGGTGGACAGGCCCATCTTGGTTGCAGAAAAACCCTGAACATTGGCCTAAAATGAAAACTGTAGAAATTACTAATTTGGAAAAACGGAAACATTTGAATGTTCACTTCTGCCTGGATTTATCTTCGGATACAAACGATATGATAAATAGATTTTCCTCATTTAGTCGATTGATTCGAGTTACCGCATACTGCTATCGGTTCTTCAAGTTAGCCAGAAAGGAGACAACTGATAAAGGATACTTAACGACGGAAGAATTACAACAATCTCGAAAATTTTGGATTATAAACGTCCAACAAAGGGCTTTTAAAGAAAATATAACAAATTACGAAAGGGCGAACAATTATCGAAAAGAAGTCAGTTAATCAATCTTGTTCCATTTCTTGACGGGGACGGGATTCTGCGAATCGGAGGGCGTCTGGAAAACGCAGATTTAACCTTCTCACAAAGACATCCGATCATCATTCCGAAAGCAGGGAAATTTACTGAACTGCTAGTACGACATATACACAACATCACATTACATGGAGAAACGCAATTGATGCTCGCTACACTGAGACGAAACTATTGGGTTTTGGATGCAAGAAATGTTATTCGACATTCTAATCATAAATGTTTAATTTGCTTTCGAACCAAAGCTAAAATATCATCACAATTAATGGGAAATTTACCGAAGCCGAGAGTCACAGTTTCACGTCCTTTCACCCATACTGGAGTGGATTACTGCGGGCCAGTTACAATCAAAGATAGGAATGGACGCGGAAGTAAAACCCATAAGGGATACATTGCTATTTTCATCTGCTTGGCGGTGAAGGCAATTCACATCGAGCTCGTCAATGATCTCACAACGACCACATTCCTCGCTGCGCTCAAACGTTTTATTGGAAGACGAGGTCTATGTCAGCACATTTACAGCGATTGTGGCACGAATTTTGTAGGAGCTGAATCAGAATTGAGGAAAATAGCGACAAGAAATCGAGAAGCTGTAGGGTCCCAGAGTGGCCTTGAAATTACATGGCATTTCAATCCACCAGCATCACCACATTTTGGAGGTTTATGGGAGGCTGGTGTGAAGTCGATCAAACTACATTTACGCCGTATACTACGACATGCCACTCTAACTTACGAAGAATTTTCAACAACTCTAGTCCAAATCGAAGCCTGCCTGAACTCGCGACCTTTGTGCCCTCTCACAGATGACCCTATGGACACCAAAGTATTGACTCCAGCTCATTTTCTGATCGGAGATGCTCTAATTATGCCAGTAGAAGACGATCTGTCTGAAATAAACTTATCACGGCTAGACAGATGGCAGTTTTGCCAAAGATTAATGCAAGCATTTTGGAAACGCTGGACAAATGAATATCTCGCAAGATTGCAACAAAGGCCTCAATGGCTCAAACAAGAAATCCAGCCTAAAATAGGGGATTTATGTTTGCTGAAAGAAGAGAACATACATCCTAGTAAATGGCCTCTCGCAAGGATCACTAACGTTCATACGGGAAAAGATACGATAACACGAGTGGTAACGTTATTTTCAAAAGGTAACTACTACAAACGTGCAATAACAAAAATTGTTCTGCTTCCTACGCAATAACCGAACCTATAATATACACATATTTTAATAAAAGAAATGAAGCTACAAACAAAACCATAGACAGAAATAGAAATGAATCGAATACAAAAATGAACTACGATGCCAGACAATACAGCACTTTACCTTTTCTTTCCTATCACTATCCAATCCTATCCAAAGTACATACCACACAAAATAAAAAAAAAAAAAACAATGCTAACGGTTTCTCAGTAAACCCTTGTTCGAGTTGGCGAGTCGGGGCGCCAAGTTCAAATAACCCCTCTGTTGGCGAGTGTTATGTGCCTGTACGGAGGAAATGCCACAGGTTACATTAACATCTTTACCCTGTCAATTCGAAGGCAGCATCTGGTGTTTGGGAGTCCATTTCGATAAGCCAACCATACATGGCAATGGAGCAACGACAATAGACCTGATAATCGGTAACTCAATATTGACGAAAGCACACTCAACTTTATTTTTACAGATATTAATACTGATCCGGTTGGACCAGCGGGGGGAGTATGTTTGATCTGAATCTGAAATTGAAGAAATTAATAAAAGGCATAAACAAATATTCAATTAACTTACCTGGATGACAGTCGACGGTTCGATTGTCAGTTTTGACGTCGCGCAACCAGGCATAAAATCAGCTGACTTATAATGTTAAGGATGTGTTTTAAATTGTAAAATACTGGAAAACAATTTTTCAACAATATAGATGTAACGTTATTGGAAATGTTAACAATGTTAAATTTACCGAAATTTTCACTTAGAAATTTTTCGAGCCCATTGTCATGGTACAGTTGATTTTGAATTGAACTTTGAATCGGTCGAATAGTGTTGAGCAGTTTTTATCATAGAAATTTTCTTTTGAACTTGAATTAGTTGAATTTGATTAAATTGAATACTTGAATATTAAAGATAAATTGAATATTAAATTGAAACCTAAATAAAGTATTTTGAATCGATTACAAAAGTGAGTTTTTGAATTGTAGTCATATTGAACAAACTTCTAGGGCAGTGATTCAATCGAAACGAAATTTATTGGTTGGGTTTAGTTTAACGTGAAGCAGATTTGGTATATATTTTGCTTTGCTGCTGACACAGGGTAACCAGCTTTAGCCATTTTCGTAACTATTGCATCAACAGATGCTTCAAATAACAAACTCGCATGCAAAACATTTGCAATAAAAATAAGAAACTAATTTTTAAATTTCCCGAGTTTAGAACATTTTTTGCATGGCAGCCTCAAACAACGTTTAACCGCTAAATCTTTCGACGAAATCCTCCGATGAGAACGAAATTCAAAGGATAATTTGACATAAGTATGAGCTTGTAAAGGTAAACTTACTGCTGCTTCGTTGGGAAAATGTTACCAGCACTGAACATTTTCATCGTTTGTGTTATCGTTGAGATCTGTTGCTTTGAATAAGCAATGGTTGATATGATTCTACAAAAAAGTGTATTACGACTTTCCACATTTGTTTGTAACTCAAAGACAATTTCTTCGAAAATTACTTGTCTAGCGGTTCAGGTGCGCTAGAGTTTTATTACTTTCACCGATCATTTTACTCACAGTTTGAACAGCAGTGGCCTTGACTTCATTCGTATCCGTGACATTAATGTTCTCATCTTCCATTTTGATCTGATCGGCTAATACTTCTTTAATGGCGGCCTTAATAGCAGCGGTAACAGTAACAGCATCGCTGGCAGCGGTGATTACTTCTTTTTTAATAGTACTAACGGCGGCATCTGTTGCTATGGCATCTGTTGTCTTAATAATAGCAGTGGTGTCTGTTGGCGTAATGGCGGTGGAATACGTTGGCATAGCAGCGGTGGCGTCTGTTGTCATAGTAGCATCTGTTGGTGTAGCGGCGGCGGCGTCTGTTGTTATATCGGAATCTGTTAGCATAATATCACTGGCAGCCATCTGCGATATATGCACTTTCCATCTTCATCGTTTTTTCTTGTAACAACATGAGTTCATGCTTCTTGTTCATGAGAGCTATCTGTCGTTCGACCACTTCAATTTCAATCTCCATTTGTCTTATTTCTCGTGCCGCATCCTCTTCATTCCACTTAATGTCAGTCGTATCAGAATGTAACGACTCACATTCTTTTATCGACACCGGCATTTTGCACTCGCGATTCTAGGCACTTTCACCCGCTTCTTCGTAATTTTCGTCAGCCGCGGCCGCCGTCACGTTCTTACTCGGTTTTTTCGACATTCGCGTGTCTTTACCCCACACCTGACTTGTAAGGAGCTTATATTTGCGAATGTTGATTCCAAAGTAAAAGACACAAGTTCAGCTTTGATTTACTGTTCGTTTATTATGTTCTTATCAAAACACGAGCTGATGGCTTGGTGTCTAAACAAAGACTGATCAAACCCACACACACAGAGGCGTAGCCCACTTCACGCGGCGTTTGACTCGTGTAGTCCTTCCACTCGGGTAGAATATCTTTGCAGCGGCGTTCAGGCTGGAGACGGATTCTGCCTTATAGCTCGGCCAACCTGACTGGAGATCGTCCTCGATAGAGAGAGACTATTCGGCTCGACGACTGTTTCAGCGATGTTAGCTACGTTGTCCGTGAGTTCAGCATCCAAGTATTCGGGATCCCATGCGTCTTCATCCAGCCACTCCTCATCCTGGTATTCTTCGGTGTCTGACTCTTTCTGAAAATTTTGATCTACTGGGGAATTTGCTTGCCATCTCCTCAACCTACCCGCCTCAACTATTCCATCATAAGGTAATTGCGATTGCTGACAATTTTCAATTACCCGTAACACATATCTATCATTATCTAATACTTTGTATATCATAAAGAGGCCACGGAATTTTGGGATTAGCTTTTTATTGGTTCCCGGTGTAGTATTAACATTTCTTAGCACGACAAAATCTCCGACATCATAAGTTTTTGCAGGCCTACTGTGCTTCAGGAAATATTCTAAACTGTATTGCTGAGATTAAGATTGGTTTTCATCTGCAATGTTTTTTCATCTGCTGAAGGGATCTTTCCTGCAACCCAACTTTGTCCTCTAAGTATTCCTCTAGTTCACTGACAATATTACCTTTCTGAATTTTACCAAACAGCAGAGCAAATCCGGTAGTAGCACTAACAGAGTTGTTCATAGTTAAGCGAGCAACCCAATTTGAATGATTGATCTCCTCGGTCAGTTTTCCTAACATATTCTTCAAAGTTCGGTTAACACGTTCTACCTGACCGTTTGCTTGAGGGGCTGCCGTGGCAACTTTGATGTGTTCCACATTATTCTTTTGCATAAATGCAGCGAACTCTGACGATGTAAAACAAGTACCTCGATCAGAAATAATACGTCGGGGTCGACTGTAATAAGTAAAATATTTTTCCAAAGCTGCAGTAACTACTCTAGAACTGATACTGTTCGTAGGGTACAATTTAACATATTTGGTGAATGCATCCACTATTACTAATATGAGTTTTCTTTTGGACCGTAAGGACGGTAAAGGACCAAAATGATCAATGTGTATTGTGTCAAAAGGCAGCGGTTTCTTAGGAATGTTGTGTAGATTCCGTTCAGAAGTACTTGCGTGAGGAACATACATGATGCAAAGAATACAGTTTCTAATAAATTCCTCTGTTTTGTGCCAACCTCCTGGGAACCAATATCTGAGTTTGATTCTGTGCCACGTTTTCTCCACACTCTGATGACCGACTATTTCATGAGCTTGCCTAATAACATTAGCTTCCATAGCCTTTGGTACATATAGCAAAGGATATTCACCATCCTTCTTTCGAAATACAAGTCCATCAATCAGTTCATAATTATCTACTGAAGTAATCTGGAGTCTATCTTTGAGCAATTTGACAGCAGCGTCCTGAGCTTGGGCTAATTGTAAACGATAGTCTATTGTTTCATCAGTGACAGCGGCAACAATCGGTGCTCGACTTAAAGCGTACTAGTTCCCTTTCGGTGTTGAATAGAATAATCATAATTTTCCAATTCTAATGCCCATCGTGCAATTCTAGTATTTACTTTTTTTCTCATCAATGTCTGAGTGAAAGAATTACAATCTGTAACTATTTGAAACCGTATTCCTTCCAAATAAACGCGGAAGCGACGTAATGCATATATAATAGCGAGAGCTTCAAGTTCGAAACTATGATATCGTGATTCAGCTTCAGTTGCTGTTTTGGAGTAATAGGCCACAGGATGAAATCGTTTATCTGACTGCTTCTGTAATAACATAGCTCCGAAGCCAATGGAACTTGCGTCGGTATGTAATTCTGTTTCATGTTGCGGATTATAAATAGCTAATACAGGTGATTCAACTAGTAACTCTTTTAACTTCAAGAAGGCAGAGCAGCATTCTTCAGAAAACTTAAATTGAGCATCCTTGCGTAATAAGTTTTGTAAAGATTTCACTATACGCGAAAAGTTTGGTACGAAACGTCGGAAATATGAGAAGAGGCCTAAAGCAGATTTGACTTCACGAGCATTTGTTGGCATATTTAACTTATTAATGGCAGCCAAGTGTGTTCTGCTAGGGGCGATACCCTTCTCCGTTTCTTGGTATCCTAAGAAATCTATTCCCGTATGACCTACTTGACACTTAGCTATATTCAACTCTAGACTTCTATTTTGAATCCTTTTAAGGACTTTACTCAGCAGTTGACAATGTTCCTCTATGGTTTCAGTGGCCAACATTATATCGTCCATAGGTATAACAATTTCTCCCTTTCCTATTCGGTCTAGAAACACCTCATTTATGAACCGCTGAAAGACAGCAGGAGCGTTTTTTAATCCAAAGGGCATCCGCGTATATTCATATTGACCTATAGGTGTTATAAAGGAAGTATATTTTCTAGAGGTTTCAGCAACACGCACTTGGTGGAAATCACTCTTCAAATCTAGTACCGAAAAGAATTTTTTCCCTCTAGGTATTCTAAGCAGTCTTCTATTAAAGGTAGAGGATAATTATATCTCTTAATTAGCTTGTTTAAACCTCGATAATCAATACACATACGTGTTTGTCCATTTTTCTTTTGCACTAAGACGACAGCAGAAGCATAAGGCGAATTACTCGGCCTAATAGCACCTTGGCACAACAGATCATCAGTGATTCTCTTAGTCTCCATTTTTTCTCGTACTGATAATTTTCTTGGGGGGCAGTGGAAAGGGACATCTGAGTTCAAATGGATATGCATTTCATAGTCCAGTGGTTCCTCTTTTAATCCTTTAACGAGAATATACTTCTGTTTAATAATAGATAATAATTTGCGCACTTCCTCACAAGAAAGCGCTGTGTTGATTTCAGGAAGACCTACGGGTTCATCAATTTCTATTTTATAAATATCAGGCAAATGTATGTTCGAGGTGATTAAGGCAGGCTGAGGTGGTAGAGTTTCGTCAAATTTTCCCTTACGTATTAAATCAAAATTTTTAAGAGTATTTAAAACACCCGTCCGAGCACAAAAAGAAACACCAATTCTTGACTTGACCTCTGTTTTTATTTGTAGTAAATCTGTTTTTATATAAGCAATATTTTCCATGGATTTAAGATAGATTTTATTTTGTTTCAGGAAATCTCGGCCTTAGATCATAGTATATACAGAACTACAGCTGTTCATAACATATAGTTTTAATGTGGTTCTCCTTCGGCGATACACAACGGTGTCTACTGTGGTTCCCTGTATTTCGATTCGATTTCCTCCTAAACCTCGATATGCTGATTGCTCTGGATCTAATTGCACAGACGTCGGTTATACGGCTTGACTAACAAGGCTGATCGGGCTGCCGGTATCAAACAAGGAAAGACAAGTGGTGAATTTGTGGGTTTCTTCGTGCTCAGACGTAGAATTAAAAACAAGACTTACCAGGTTAGAAACATCTAGTCGGCTGTTCCAACTTTCCTGTTCTTCATCGCTCATCAGGTGCATCGACTCGATAGGGGTGGACCTATTCCAAGCACTATTCCTCTTGGCAGCAGCGGGATCTAGTTGTGGCCTCTTTTTGGGATTTCGGCACTGATGTCTGTCATGACCTGTTTCCCAGCATCTGAAACAGCTTCCAGCCGGTCGCTTCTCGTACGGACAACGGGATTGGTAATGTCCCATCTTCAGACAATTAAAGCATCTGATTGCGCTATCTTCTTCAGCGGGCTGATTATTTAACGGCGGGATAGTCGCGGGTCTTCTGTTAGTAGACATGGATCTGGCAACGGCATAGTGGACCGGGTAGTATTCCATGTACTCATGCTGGTTCTTGCTGATTGACGATTGTTTCCCACGGAGTATGCTGTACTCGGTGTCGAACGGGCTGTTGTAACTTTCTAAGTTATTAGCGTAGCATACCGATGCACTCGTTGTTTAAGCTCGTCGACAGAACTGCTACCTAGGAGCGGCGTGGCATCAAATCCGCTGGTCCTTAATATTTCGGTGATAATGTCTACGATCTCTCTGTCGCAAATATTTCCGACTTTAGCAGCGTTTTGAGCTTGTCATATAAAGCGATAAAACGGCTCTTCTGGGTGATTCCACTGCATACTTCTTAGATGCCTATAAATTTCCTCCAGAGTTGTTACTGTCTGAAACTCATGAATCAGTTCTTCCTTGAGTTTTTCGCAGGTGTCGGCTCGTGACAACGATAAATATTCCTTCGCAGACCGTATAAGGGCTCGTCGGAGGTATAGGAACTTCTTGTTTTCCTTTATATCCAATAGTTTCAAAATTTCTTCAAAATCCTTAAAAAAATTGTCAACTGGCTGTTGTACGTTCTCGCCAGAAAACTCTGGTAAAACTGACTGAACATCGCTGTAATCAACTTTTGAGACAACGGCAGACTCTTCTTTTGCTTTCATGCCTACTGTAGCTACTGGGTGAACATCAAAATTCCCTTTTCTAACAGCTACAGTTTTTTTATTACTTTCACCGATCATTTTACTCACAGTTTGAACAGCAGTGGCCTTGACTTCATTGGTATCCGTGACATTAATATTCTCGTCTTCCATTTTGATCTGACCGGCTAATACTTCTTTAATGGCGGCCTTAAT
Source organism: Nemotelus pantherinus (assembly GCA_963978885.1). Lineage (NCBI taxonomy): Eukaryota > Metazoa > Arthropoda > Insecta > Diptera > Stratiomyidae > Nemotelus > Nemotelus pantherinus. The sequence goes on from OZ022264.1 coordinate 190,768,623, forward strand.
AGCAGCGGCAACAGTAACAGCATCGGTGGCAGCGGTGATTACTTCTTTTTTAATAGTACTAACGGCGGCATCTGTTGCTTTGGCATCTGTTGTCTTAATAATAGCAGTGGTGTCTGTTGGCGTAATGGCGGCGGAATACGTTGGTATAGCAGCGGTGGCGTCTGTTGTCATAGTAGCATCTGTTGGTGTAGCGGCGCCGGCGTCTGTTGTTATATCGGAATCTGTTAGCATAATATCACTGGCAGCCATCTTGGCTTTCTGCCATGCGATATATGCACTTCCATCTTCATCATTTTTTCTTGTAACAATATGAGTTCATGTTTCTTGTTCATGAGGGCTATCTGTCGTTCGACCACTTCACTTCCAAGCTCCATTCGTCTTATTTCTCGTGCCGCATCCTCTTCATTCCACTTAATGTCAGTCGTATCAGAATGTGGTGACTCACATTCTTTTATCGACACCGGCATTTCGCACTCGCGATTCTCGGCACTTTCACCCGCTTCTTCGTAATTTTCGTCAGCCGCGGCCGCCGTCACGATCTTCTTACTCGTTTTTTTTGACATTTCGTGTGTCTTTACCCCACACCTGAGTTGTAAGGAGCTTATATTTGCGAATGTTAATTCCAAAGTAAAAGACACAAGTTCAGCTTTGATTTACTGTTCGTTTGTTATGTTCTTATCAAAACACGAGCTGATGGCTTGGTGTCTAAACAAAGAATGATCAAACCCACACACACAGAGGCGTAGCCCACTTCACGCGGCGTTTGACTCGTGTAGTCCTTCCAATCGGGTAGAATATCTTTGCAGCGGCGCTCAGGCTGGGGACGGATTCTGCCTTATATATATATATATATATATATATATATATATATATATATATACAGCTATATATATATATATATATATATATATATATATATATATACATATATATATAAATAAATATGTATATATATATATATATATATATATATATATATATATATATATATATATATATATATCATATATATATATATATCATATATATATATATATATATATATATATATATATATATATATATATATATATATATATATATATATATATATATATATATATATATATATATATATATATATATATAATACCGGCGGAATACGGAATATATATACATATAAATATATAAACATAATATATATATATACATATATATGTATATATAAAAATATATGTATATATAAATATATGTACATATACTCGTTATGCATTGCTTTCGAATCGTGTGTTTGAATATTTGTGCAATATTTTTTGTGCAGTTAAAACATATCCAAATAATACCTGTACACCAAATAATTGTTTATATTATTATAGTTCTTTATATTATTAACTTGTGTTCTACCCATATCTAAATTGCTTCACGAAATTTTCAGACAAATTTAGTGTAAAAATTATATGCCCCTATGCATCATCTTCTTACCTACGCCATTGACCTCCGACAGTCCTCGCGCCATCATGAAAAAGTAAAATCCGGTAGCTTTCAAAGTGTCGCGTTCAAAGACGCCAAATCGCGGACTCAATCGGTAAATCGGCAATAATTCTTTACTAAGCGTGTTAATTATACTAGAAACTTCCCGGATTTCGTTTAGAATCTTACAGCAAGTGCTATGGTGCAAAGTTTCTTGTAAATTAACATTTCAAAAGCGGAAAAATGCTGGTTTTTTGAGCGATGTCCTGCTGCTCAGTTATCTTTGCCTTTTTTTAATAGCTTTAATCAATGTCGCGTCTATTTCTTATACTCTGATGCTTTTGCATACTTTTCTCAGTCACGTATCATAGTTCGTTTTGTAAAAAGCCTCTTTTTAATAGTTGTTTCTTATCGATTTCTATTGCGTGTCGGTAGTTTGTTTACGTTTGCTTTACGTGGCTAACAAAATTTGACAGCAACCGGATTTTTCGCTCCCATATAGTGATAGAGTGAAAGGCAAGGGGGAAGAAAAGATAAAAAGAAAAAGGCATAAACTCGCGACACACACCTACAGGCGTTTACAGTGTTTCTGCTACTTTTAATATCTTTATACTCAAAGCACCTACAGGCGTTGTCTTGTCGTCCGACTTGTCGTACATATGGAGCTAGTGAGTTATGCGTTAATGATGAGATTGCAGAGGGTCCAGAGCCCCGGCGTCGCTTACCACCAGCACGCTTCGACGATTGGACCTGTTGTGGCGTTAATTATAGGGAAATAAGTGAGTTTGATTCTAATCAATTCGAGACTCCAAATCAAGTGCATGAAGTCGTGACGAAACGATCTCCGGTAACGGGTCCAGAGTTTAGCAGTCATCGAGGACAGTTTCGCATTTGCTGGAATTCTTAAGACTTGGGACATTCTTTTATGGACTGTTCGGCGCCCATTTAGAAAATATTCTGTTTTGGGTGTGGCACAGAAGGAGTATTGAAGCCTCAGTGTCCCATATGCCAAAGCTATGTTGGTGGAAAGGTGACCCCAATTCAATTTGATTTATTTCACAAAAATTTTTACATTAAAAAGCTTAGAACTCTAAATTTATGATTGTGTAATAGCCTCCTTATAAGCTAAGCTTTTGGTAAGAGACTTCAACTTTTTCAACTATACTAATATAAATCTATCATCAACTTAATTCATTTGATTGATTTGCATAAAAGAACGATCGCTAACGTTATACCTTTAAATTTTTTCTATTATTTTTAAACTAAGCTGAATATAGCATAAAATTCTTCATTTGATATAGACTGGAGCCATTTTTCAACGCTATATTTAAAACGTGACAATGAATTTATGTTTCTTAAAACTGTACGGAGGTCGTTATAGCCTTTAGGACCGATGTATGTATCGTATTTTTGGATTTGTGTTTTCTTACAATAAGGAACAACAATTCTGTTGTAGCTATGTCTTGTATCCTGGTCATTGCGAATCAGATTATGCCTTTCGTATTTATACGTGTAGTATAACACAGATTTCGCATATAGCTTTTTGACATCGAATACCTTAGTTAATGTAAAGAGTTCCAACGAGGAAAATTGACGAGGTAATTCATAGATTACTTTTAGTACGTGTTTCTGAGTCGGTATTATATTTGCTAGGTGCGAAATAAAGGTTCCACCCCAAACAGTTATGCAGTATTGCGGAGTAGACTGTATCAAAGCAAAGTATATAATTTTCAATTGGTCCTGGGTAAGGATATCACGCAACCAATAGAAAAGATATATACTACGTCTTGGCTTCGCGTTTATCATTTCCGTGTGCCTGTTCCATGTAAAGGTTAGTACGCTGGCGAGCCTGAATTCCGGACACTCGTTGTGCTATTTATTTCTACACGGAAAAATTTTCGTGTAGAGAAGTGTAGAATATTACAAAGTGACAGTTAATTGCTCTCAACTTTGGCGGCATGGGATTTAGAAATTAGCTTTCTTTGAAAATAACCTTTACAATCTACAAACTGTATGTGAAATACTATGTTACTATTCCATCAATGCTTCTTTCAGCTCTTCAATTTTAAATTCATTCAGGTTTGCTGCCTCATCATACTGCTATATTATGAACCAAACCAAAGTTTATGAAAGAAACCAAGTTCTAGTAGCAAATTTTAAAAACTACTTTCACTTTAAAATCAATTAGACTGAATGAAAATAGGCGTAGTTTTTCGAAGTAAAACAATTATGTAATCTATTTAATAATTGTTTATTTGATATATATTTCCTTCACACGAATACATAATTTCCATCCATGCATTTCATATCGCGTACACATGCGGTGTTGAAAACTTTAGGTCTTTTCGCGTACCTGAATCTATTATAATATATTCAAATAGATTCGCATAATTGCTTCAAGCCAAATTTTGCAGCAAAAAGAAGCCAGCTGCCAAATTATGTTACTGCTGCAGTTTGCTGAAGTACGCGAACAGATCTTTTATAACGTCGCACTAATTCAATTAACCAACCAGCTAATTAAAGTGCTTCCTAGCAAACGTACCTGCCAAAAAACCAAATGTGCTGGAAAATCATTGCTTCAAGTTCTGCACGAACTATCCTACGCTTAAAATTAGAAGACAGAAAGTTCCGACGTACAACAAATTTCAAATTTTCAAACAAAATTCAAATTTTCAAACAAAATTCAAATTTGACGCGCGGTCAAAATGGCCAAAATGATTGCTTTCCGTGACCAAATAAATAGCAGACCATTTAATTCAGGCACCTCGTGCCTGAAAAAACTCTCCACTTGTGCTGCAGAGCCACCTACGAGCGAAAAGCAATACTGAAATTCTGACACTTTTCAGGCAACGTTTCAGGACGGGCAGCGTACCGATTTTCTCAAGTGACCTGAAAAAAAATTCAGGTCCGGAATTCCGTCACTCTTTTCCCATGCATTTTAAAGGGGGACAGGAATTCAGGCTCGGCAGCGTACTAACCTTAAGATATTTGTCCATAGTTACGCCAAGATATTTGATTTTATCTACAACCTGTATTTCTCGACATATATCGCTGCATGGTGCATCTTCTTGGCGCCTGCATTTATGGTGATGTAATGTAAATGTATTTAAAACCGGCTGACCGGTTATTTTCAGCGAAAATGCCATGGCTTTAGTTTTCTGTGCATTCAAACTAAGCCGATGACCACAAAGCCATCTTTGCATATTAGATTGGTCATATTAGATTGTCCTAACAACCATGTATCACTCCAACTAGGGGTAGATATTAACATTACCGTGTCATCTGAAAATGCTATCATCTTAGAATTCTCACTTTCAAGACAATTGAGTAGGTCATTCACATAAATTGTGTATAGGATAGGTGAAAGTACTGTTCCTTGTGGTAGACCAATATCTAGGTTACTATGCCAATCTCCCATTGTGTCATTAACTTTTACCCGCTGCTGGCGTAAGCTTAAGTAAGATCGGAAAATATTCAGAGGTTTGCCTACAATACCGTTTCTTTCCAATTTGGCTAACAGCAAATAATTGGGTACTGTGTCAAGTGCTTTCCTTATATCCATAAATATTGCTAAGGGTTTATTGTTCTTATTAATTTCTTCATATAGGAAGTTTGACACATTTATTACAGCATCTTCTGTATTTAGTCCTTTGCGAAATCCGCATTGTTGTTTCCATATTATGTTATTTTCCGTGAGGTATTTGGTCAGATTGTTTTTAAGACAGCGCTCAAATATCTTGGCAAAAGTCGACAGGAGTGATATTGGTCGATAATTATTAAGTTCATAGTTGTTACCACCTTTAAATGTTGGAATAACAACAGCTTTTTTGAAAACCAACGGGAAAGTTGCTTCATCTAAACACTTATTAAGTAACTTAGCCAAGGGTGAGACAATGTCACTTTTTATTTTGTGTAATAATTTGCTATTTATACCATCCCATCCTGGTGCTGAGTTTATTTTTAATGATCCTATTATGTCAGTTAATTCCTTATTAGTGATTTTATGCAAATGTAGATTTGTTTTTAGGCCCTGGAGGTTGATATAGCGGGTGTTGACAAATCGATATTAATGTTACGTGTTATATTCTCTCCAATGTTTATAAAATAATCATTGAAGTGGTTCGCTAATATATGATTATCATCATCGTTTGTTTCCTTTGTGACATATTGCAGTAAGCTGTTGACTACTTCCGTGGGAAAGTTGTTGACTGATTTTGATTTTGTCATCTCACTTTCAATATCCCACAACTTTTTATTATTGTTATTAGAGTTGTTTATTAATCGTTGATAATAGTTTCTTTTCGCCTTTCGCTTGATAGTTTCTAGTTTATTTCTGTATTTTTTATAAAGTTACTGTAATTGGATATTAAAGGGTTCTCTATTCAATGCTTTTTTGAGTTTGTCTCTCTTTTTAATTGACGTTATGATTCCCAAGGACATTCATTGTTTAAGCGGTGCATATTTATTGGGAATAATTTGGAAAGAGGTTGATCATCAATGGTTTTTTAATCTGCATTATAAATTTATATGCAGACATATTAGCATTGTCTTCAATGTTTAAAACGTGATTCCAATCAACTAGTCCAATTTTGAGTTTCATTTCGTCGTATTTTATTCTTTTTAACACCTTCATTCCTGTGTTTTTGGCTGTTTTTATTAGGTTTTTGTTAACCTCGATTTTAAGTTAAATGGTCCGTTATACTATTTTCTAATATAATTGGTGTTACGACATTAAATTGAGAACTTAATCGTTTTGTTAGAAGTATATGGTCGATGCAGGAGCTACTATTACCATCAATTCGAGTATGCTTGTTGACGTAGAAAACAAAACCTAAACTATTAAGTGTGGTCAGATAATTGCTTGTCGTACACGAGTTGTCTAATAAGTTGATGTTAATATCGCCTATAATTACGTCAACATCAACGTTATTGTTATCTGAAACCTTACTATAAATATTTGAGGTGAAATTATCATTATCTATAGTGGGCGATTTATAAATTGCTAGTACTCTTATGCTTTTACTTTCCGTCGTTTCTATCATTAGCTATAGTCCTGTCATGTATTCTGAGCTAACTTCATCGCACTTGTGGCTAATTCTTTGGTTTATGTACACTATTACTCCGTCATTTTTATTAATGCATTGCTCTGTATATACAAACTGTACGTAGGGATTTGTAAAAAAGGAGCTTTATGGCTGAAATCTATAGCGTAACTATTATGGTGTGTTTCGGATAAAATAATAATATCCATACTATCGTTCAGCTCACTTAGCAAAACTTTTAGCTCATCAAAATTTTTCTTGATACAATTACTAGAAACCAGCCCACAGCTTCTAAAGTTGTTTCCAGTCACGAGAAAGTTGAGGTTGCCATAAACATTGATCCGGAGTTGCGACGTTCCTTTTGACTGAATTCTGTGCGCTGCAGTTCTGTTCCACTCCAGGTGAACTATTCAACACCATAAACATCGACATCCATCACCCAACCTAACGCATATGTCCCACCAGACCTGTCCTTCACTGACTCGTATGATGGGTCTACTCGTATCAATTTATTTCGACCTGCTTGTCTGGAGATGTCCTCGTCCAGGTGCTTCCATAGATACTGGAGGTACTTTGCCACAAGGAAATTTTTGAAACCCGCCAGCGTTGAGTTGATAGTCACCATTAATGGTGATAACCGCCCTTTCGCTGACATCATCAACAAGGGACGAAAGTTAACGATATTACTCGACAGTGGGGCATACTCGGTGCTGGTTCTTTGGATCTGCTCTCAGACTTGGGCCTGTATACGCATGCTATGCAGAACCACGTTTAGACAGCTTCGGGTCAAAAGAGTCCAGTTTTGGGATATGTTGGCACCATGGTGCAATTTAACCGCCAGAGTAAATGGATGCGGTTTTTGGTCTTTCGGTCTCTAACCCACCCTGTCTATCTGGGCATGGACTTCTCGGACCTTTTCAAAATCGCTCCAACGGAATGTCACGCGGTCGAGGCCCTTACAGAGCCTGCATGCCCTGGTTTTCACCTGTTGACCGCTCAGGAACAGCAGCGACTCGGCCTTGCCATACATCAGTTTCCTTCATATAACAAGGAGGGCCTAGGTAAAACCAAATTCGTGTCACATAAGATCGACACGGGTTCCAATCAGCCCATTAAACAACGACACTATGCCTCGTCACCAGTTATACAGAAACTGATGCATGAAGAACTTGATCGTATGCTGTCACTGGGTTAGATAGAGGAAAGACATAGCGCGTGGAGTTCCCCCGTCACCTTGGTGAGGAAGCCTGGGAAGGTGTGTCTGTGCCTCGATGCCCGACGTCTGAACGAGGTCACCTTAAAAGATGCATACCCACTACATCTCATTGAGGGACTGTTGGCACGCCTACAAGATACCAGATTCATCACTAGTTTAGACCTGAAGGACGCTTTCTGGCAGATTCCATTAGACGAAGCATCACGGGATAAAACTGGCTTTACCGTCCTTGGCAGACCTTTGTATCGTTTCACAGTCATGCCGTTCGGTCTATGCAACGCTCCGCAGACTATGTGTCGGTTAATGCACAATATCATACCACACGAGCTGCAGGACAAGGTGTTTGTTTACTTGGACGACTTGCTCGTTACAACCTCAACATTTGATGAGCATTTGGAGCTCTTGAGCACTGTTGCGAGACGGCTCAGAGACGCCAACTTGACCATCAATGTTGAAAAAAGCAAGTTTGTCCAAAAGGAGTTCAAGTACATTGGCTTCGTGGTTAGTGATGGGATTTTACGAACCGACCCGGAGAAGATTTCAGGTATTCTGACATATCCAGAGCCCCGAACAGTAAACGACGTGAGATGGTTCATCGGAATGGCGGGATGGTACAGACGCTTTATCCCAAATTTCGCTTCCGTCACCGCTCCACACACGGATCTGCTAAAAGGCAAGTGTTCTTTCAACTGGTTTTTGGCTGCAACAATGCCTTTGATGAAGTAAAGAAACTGTTGGTTTCCGCTCCGGTGTTAGTCAATCCAGATTTCACAAGGCACTTTTATATTCAATGTGACACTAGTGCATTGGGTATTGGAAGTGTCTTGTTCCAGAAGGATGATGATGGTGGGGAGCACCCCATTGCGTATATATCACTGAAACTTAACGCGGCGCATCGCAACTACAGTGTTACCGAATTGGAATGCTTAGCTGCGGTGCAAAGTGTTAAGAGGTTCAGGGTGTACGTCGAGCGGCTGCTCTTCACTATCATCACAGATCATGCCAGCTTAAAGTGGCTGATGCAACAACAGGATCTGTCTGGACGATTGGCTCGCTGGAGTTTGAAGCTACAGGGGTACGATTTTAAAATTGAGCATCGAAAAGGTAACCTCAATGTCGTTCCAGACGCTCTATCACGGGCTTGCTTTCCGGATGCTCAGGTATCGGCGATAGGGAGTTGTCTCCCAGACCACAGGCATTTGGAAGCAGTCATCTGGAATCGGCGTTTCAGGAGCCTTCTTACGAACATTTGAGGGGGCAAATTTTGAAACAGCCTCATCTGTTTCAAAATTTGCATGTCTCTAATGGTCGTATTTACTTAACAATGTGCACCAGTGACACGTCGATCTCGGATATTCCTCGGGCCAAGTTATGGGTTCCTGATGGTCAGCAGAAGTTGCTCATCGAATGAGCTCACGATGATCCCCGTGGGTCACATTGTGGAATTCGGAAAACTATTGAGCTGCTGCAAGGATACTATTATTGGCCTCGATTAAGGAAAGATGTTACGCAGCATGTTAAAGGATGCGCGGTTTGCAAGCAGATCAAGCCTCCGAATTCTTCATTGAGGGATCCTTGGGATCCTCCAGAGAGTCCGAGTGCCCGCCGCAGCGATTTTTTGTGGATTTCATGGGCCCATATCCTCGCTCAAAATCTGGAAATACCCAATTGTTGGTGGCCCTGGTTCCGATCATGACAAGTGGGACGAGAGGCTGGCGGAGTTGTATTCTACTTTTCGAAAGGTAGCTCATGATTCTACTGGTTTTTCGCCTCACTTCCTCATGTTCGGTTATCACCCTATCCAGCATGGTTCAGAATACACCCTTTGCAGAAGCCTTCAAGCTTTTGAGGATGTTGAGGTGCAATTGCGTTCTGGCTGCGACATACAACGCCTAGTGCAGAACCTTGTTAAAGAAAAACTGAGTGAAGCCTACAAAAAAGGGGCTCAGCGCTATAATCTTCGAACGAGACCACGAAATTTTTCCGAAGGTCAGCAAGTCTATGCACGCAATTTAACTGTTAGCAATGCTATCGATCGCTTTGCTGCTAAATTCGCCCCCTGATTTGTTCCTGCAATTGCGAAACGAAAAATCGGACAAGTGACCTACGAGTTGCAAGATGCTAGTGGGAAGCTGCTTAGAGTTTACCACTCCAAAAATATACGGGACTAATCGCTTCGGTTATCTTATTTAATTTGTTTTGTCCCAGCTGTGAGATCTCAGGATCTGGGTCACCCCCACGATTGTTGCAAAACAGTCTCGCACTAGTTCAGTCTACACCAACACATGCTCACGGTCAATCATGTAGCGGTCGGATGCATTGCATTGTCACCTAAAACAGGCTTTGAAATGCGTTTGATTGCCGCATGTTTGATTGCATTGCATTGGGTTCGCTGGCCTGAGCGCAGCTGATTTGCAACAATACTTGCATCAGCTGCGTTATCAGGCCAGCAAAAACGGGAGATGTTTGGTGCTGGTTGTGCAGAGAAATTGCCGCACAGCTGAGCAACGAAAAAAAAAACAGTATGTGGCGACAACGGGAGTTTGATGACTGGGAATAATTTTTGGGGAGTTTAAGATGGGATTCGATAGTGGCGGTTGGGAACAAAAGTGTGAACCGGACAAGTCATGAGTCCGGACAAGTGACAATCAGAAAAAATAACGGTCGCGTTCTAAAATCACGAATTTTTGGGTACCTTTTTGCATCTAATGCGTTAATAAGTGGAATTTGAAAGGTGTAAAATGCACATTTCGGAGAAATAAGGCTTCCAAGACGAAACAAAACATTTTGCAAAATAACTATGTAAAGTGACGCCCATTTCCTGTGGTAGAAAAAGTGCAACAAAAGGTTCAAAACTGGAAAAGTTTTCTTTTTTGAGAGGAAAAGAAGGTTGAGCAGCAGAGTTGAAATGATTGATTTTTGAAAAATGAAAAGTGAACATTTGGGATTGTTGGTGTGAGAAAGTCAAAAGAGGAATTTCTTTGATCGTTGGTGTGCAGAGATGCTAACTCTTTGAATGAAATAGACGTTGAACTGTTGAATTCGAAATAGAAGAAGAGGAAGTTCAAAGGTTGGTGTGAAAGATCGTTAACATTATCAAGATACTGTTAACTTTGTCGGAAAGGAACAATTGAAAAGAAGAAATTGCCACAATATTGGAATTTGAAGTTGCTGTTCGGGGCCTTGTTCTACGGTGGACCACTGAACGAGGATCAATGTTGAAGTTTTTCTTTCTCTTACTTGCCGGTTGAGCTGCACGAACGAATGCAGTTGCAGCAAAACCAAACTTAACGATAAGTACAACGATAGAGTTTGCATGGCAAACTTAATTTTGGCGAGTTAATGATTAGCATACAGCAAGAAAACAAACGTAAATAAGTGAAATCATATTATTTGAAAAGTTAAGTTCAATTTCGTATTTTGGTTCATTTTTCTTAAGTCAAAAAGTGTAAGATAAGTAAAATAATTTATATATTTTATTCCGAATGGTGTGGGGGTATTTTGTATAGTGAGATTTACTTTATTTCAAATTTAAATTCCTTTCTTTGCTTTATATAATTGTGGGTATTATCTATTTGGCATGATCGGTGTATGATCGATGTGAACGAATTCCGGCCGGGGTTGCGTACATACATATCCCCATCCAAAATTAGTGCATGATTATTATCATTTTTCTTTGGTATCATGGAATCTATTGCTCTTTTAATTCTTGTTTGTAGTACAAAATTTTAGTTTAAATTTTATTATTTCTAATCTTCATTTCATTTTCGGCTATTTTTTTTCTTTTGCTTGTTAATTTGTTTTTATGAGTTAAATATATATAATGAAAATTAAATAACTTGCTCATTTTCATTATTCCTACAGACCTTCTTCCCTTCTTTTATAATCGTCTCATGCGCTTAATGTTGTATTGTCTGCGTGCCGTAGCACGAAGGTCGGGTTCGTACCAAAAACCCACACCGGACTGAGCTAGCTGGCAGGTTTGGCACGCAGGACAGAACCGAAACTGACCTAAATTAAAATGTTTCACTGACGGCAGCTCGGCTGTCATTAGTTTCGCAACAACCTACGAAAGTTAACCGAACTGACAACGTGATCAACAAGCGTCGCAGACTCATTTGTAACTCTAGTTGTTTGTTTCTCATAAAGTCGCATTGTTCATTTTTTGCGTTTCCAGGTAGTTTCTGGTAAGAATATGAGCTGGAGGCTTGGAAGATGGATAAGTTTGCGCCTGTGAGCTCGAAGAATTCATTTGACGAAAATCCACTGGTGGTACCGATTCAGCCGATGTAAAAACAGGCCGAGCTTGAGTGTTAAGCTTACCTAAATGCAATCGCTTTTGGCTGCGAGTGCAAATTCCAGACGCTAGAAGAATTTCAAGAGAAACAGGTGAAGCAGGAGATAAAATCGTAGTCGCTTTACAGACGTTCAGCGAATCTTGCGAAGTAGATGTAGATGGACGCTCCGTTAACGCGAATTTAAGGAGCTTTTTGGTCTCCTTGCGGGAATCCTCAAGCTGCTTATTAAGAACGTTGATGGAAGCCTCGAGCGCAGCAAAGTTTCGAAGATTGGCCCTGAGTCTCTCAACGTACGTTGAAATGGAGAGCTTCCGACATTTATCGCAGTAGTAATGGATGCCGGAGTCCGCGCGATTGATGCAATCGCCCATGAGTGCAGTGAAACCTGCACACTTGGCTTGAAATGATAATCCGCAAAACCCAAAGCAAGTTATGAGGGGGGTTTTTTCGGCTTTGTCGCAGCAAGCATTTTCGGAACAGAGCGAAATGATCAAAGAATATGTATGATATCTCAGTAAAACAAATTTCAAATATATGAAAAACCGATACGACAAAATGAGCGTGGTAGCACTTTTATAAGCAAATGTGCAATATTGGCAGTAATACGACAAAAAAGCTGGCATATGCCTAGATTACAACCACGGTATTAATAAAGCTTCACGATCGATCAGGTTTGAAAATTTATAGAAACTTGATTCAAATGATCACTATGAGCTTAGAAGCTCCAAAGTTTTTGAAGCTTAGGGTTGGAACACTGATGGACTTCGGTGGGTAATTTGACTATTGTTTATGTTTATGTAACCGCAGATTCAAACCACAACCAATTGTTAAACAATTCGTACCGCAGATCACTAGATGGCCGGCAAAAAAAAAGTTTCACTACCGAGCTTACCGAAGCTTAAAGTTGGAGCACTTATGGACTTGGGTGGGTGATTTGACTATTGTTTTTGATAATGTCACCGCAGTTCCACACCACAACAAATTATTGAACAAGATGTACTGCAAATCATATCGTTGTAAAGCACGCGAAAGAAAATATGATAGAAAGGAATCACAGCAGAGAATCAACAACAGTAAATTTGCAGAGTATGATCACTGATAAGTCTTTAAAAAAAAGATAATGTGAGAAGCACTGAACTGGCACTTCAAAAAAACTGCGTAATGGTGCGATAAGTATTATTAAAAACACAGTCAATGCAAAAAGCGAAGAATAATTGACGGAATATTTAAATATATCGAAAAGAAAAGCGGAGCGAAGGTATACGATGTGGACACTTGTCAATATATGATTTATATATATATATATATATATATATATATATATATATATATATATATATATATATATATATATATATATATATATATATATATATATATATATATATACTATATATATATATATATATATATATATATATATATATATATATATATCTATATATATATATATATACTATATATATATATATATATATATCTATATATATATATATATATATATATATATATATATATATATATATATATATATATATATATATTTGTATATATATATATATATATATATATATATATATATATATATATATATATATATATATATATATATATATATATATATATATATATATATATATATATATTTCCGGCGAAGCGAGTTTAATACTTATTTCCTTCGAAAATTAGTGAAAATACTTTTGGATGTGGTGCAATACCACACCGAGCGTTTCCTATATAAAGGGCGCGCAAATTTCAGTTGCTGATACATTAAGCCATGATTGCAAACAAACCGAAGAAGAAAGTGAGGAATCAAATCAAATAAGCACCATTCTTTTTATAACTATTCAAGCATTACAACGACGTGAAAGCTACAGAACTAGACATGGACTCCCGATTGTTTTCAAGCAGTTATTGAACGTTGGTGGCCTGAATCAATTCACAACTTACTTGACCCAGTTAAGGGTCTTGTCCCGTTCAGGGAAGAGTTGGTGTACCAAAATGGATTACTATGTAAAGGTAATCGAGTTATTGTTCCAGAAACGGAGATTCATTGATTTCTAAAACAAATACATATTGGACATCCGGGAATTACATGCATGCTATCCAGAGCGAAAAATTACGCATTTTGGATCGGTCAATCGATATCAAAACCTTCGTTGAAAAGTGCGTAGTTTGTCAGCGAACACAACAAGCAAATATTCTAAAACCAGCAATAATGAAAACTATTCCAAACTATCCGTTCCAACATGTATCATCCGATTTATTGAAATTCCGAGGCAGTAATTATCTCCTCATCGCTGATCACTATTCAGCATTCATAGATTTTAAGAGACTCAAGACGGCAACGTCTTCAGAGACAATGTTTTTACCATGAGCTTAGGAAAGATCCCTTACCAGACTCTATCAAAAGAGTTGAAAGAGTCTTGAAAGAGTGCAAAGGGACGATTGGAGAAGTGAAATTGTCACCGCTACAAGCGCTCCAACAAGAAAAAAAAAGTGGATTGTAGACGAGTGTAGGGCCTTAGGGAAGATTAGCGATAGAACAGTTAAGGATCGAGACGAGGTAATAGGGCGGCTTGGAAGAGTGGCAACAATAGGGGAAGATGAGCTAGTTGTATCATTTGATGACATGGCTCTGTTCCCAAGCGTGCCAGTAAAACAAGCACTCACGTTCTTTGAGGACTGGCTATTAGAGCGGAATAGCTCACCGGAGGGGACGAAGAGGGCTAAAGACTTTTTGAAACTCGCTACGGTTTGCATGAATGAAAGCTATTTTACTTTCAGGGGGAAATACTTCAAAGCGATGAAAGGTGTTGCAATGGGAAATCCTTTATCCCCACTTATGAGTGAGATATTCATGGATAGACTAGAGAAGAAACTTTATGAAGAAGGTTGGCTTCCTCGGGTGTGGCTGAGATATGTAGATGATATTCTAGCTATAGTTAAAAAAGATGCTTTGGGAGAAACTTTGGAGAAGTTGAACCAACCACATAAGGACATCCAATTTTCAATGGAAATGAAAAGAATGAGAAACTAGCCTTCTTGGATTTAATGGTCATAAGGAAAGAAGGTCTTCTTAGTTTTAATATCTACCGGAAGCCCACACACACACCCAGAGAACAACACCATCCACGTCTGATCATTGGCATTCCCAAAAAATGGCCCCCTTTAATTCGATGATTCACCGGCTATTCACAGTGCCCATGGATCAGGAAAGTTTTAACTCAGAAGTTAAATATATTTAAGACACGGCGAGAAAAAATGGATTCAACGAGAGGGTAATTGGAAATCTTGTCAAAAAAAAAGTATAGAATACAGCGTGATCTTTTAACGACGCTTTTTACGCAGGAAAAACAAGAAACAACCATAAGAGTTCCAATTATTTATTCATCAGTATTCAAAAAAGTACGGGTACTTCTTGAACGCTTTGATATCAAAGCAAAAAATTAGGTACTATACTATGTCACGTGAAAGACAAAAAGGATAAAAAGGAAAAATGTGGAGTTTATAAAATTACCTGCCCAGAATGCGACAAAATATACATCGGTCAAACGAAACGGTTAGTTGGTGTTAGACTAACGGAACATAAACGAGAAGCAGCTTCAGCGAGGAAAAAGAATACAACATTAGTACGTTCAGCAGTAGCAAAGCACATATTGGAGGAGGATCACTACATAGCTTGGGACAACATGGAGGTAATTAAGGAGGTGCAGCAGGTGCGAAAACTGGATGCGTACGAAAGCCTGCACATATGGAAAACCCCGATGGATAGAAGATTAAACACAGACCAAGGAAACTGTGCATCACCATTATTCAGGCTAATTTGAACATTCATTTGATAGTGAGGAGGAAAATTTAATTAATGTGGATAGTTAAATGTATTTTAGTAAAGTAATTAATAGGCAATTAGTTGGTAATTAGTATAAGTCAATTAATGGACAATTAGCTGGTAATAAGTACAAGTCAATACTTTAAAAGTAAGCTCTATAAGAAACATACATAAGTAAGATTAAGATTAGACCGATAGACACTGAAGAAGAGGGCAGATTACCCTCGAAATATCGATATTTGTCACAAAATTAAAATATATCTAGCTTTGAAAGGAAAAATCGGTTTTTTTTATTAAAATATTTTTATGAGCTAGGAAAAAATTGGTACACATTAAATACAACCTATTATGTCAGTTGTTGGATACCTGGTCCTCGAAAGGGAGCAAACTGAATTCGGGCATCGATGCGAAACACTGGATCATAAAGTACATGAATCCCAGGAAGAATTCCACCTCAGGTGAAGATGGTTTCAACCTGGTGATCGTACTTGACCAGAGAAGTTGGATGGTGCTGAGCTACTTCTTGTATGCTGTTAAATTTAACCAAATCATGAAGTGGTGAGGCACCAACTTTTGTGACTGTCTATGGACAGATCTCAAGAGCAAAACGCAGAGATCCAGTGGAAATTCTCTCCTATAGAGTTTCTTTTGCTGAGGTCACGCGGACATTGTCTAAGGGTCGCTGCAAAGGGATCCAAAGACATAAACTCCGGACGTTTCTGTGCCTGAAGGTATAAGATTTGTCCAGATCAACTTGCGGCGTGCCAAGGCTTCGTCCTATCTTTTGAGGGAAAAATTTACAAAACTGCAAGCTTCCCCCTACATTGCACTTGTACAGGAACCGTGAGTTCGAGGCGGTAGGATCTACGAGCTCAGTCCAAACACGGGGTACGAAATCTTTTATGATGAAAGATCAATACGGCCGAGGACTTGTGTTCTGGCTTCCAATCTGCTTGATGCCACCATGCTCAGACAGATTTCAAACCTGGACTTGCCAGCGGTCGTCGTACAATACCGAGAAAATGGTAGGCTTAAGCGCACGATATCGCCTCAGCTTACTTTTCCTTTGACTCCTTACTTCCGCCGCCGATACAGGAGTTAAAGGACCTGGTCTTGTACGCTGATTCGGAAAGACTTGAACTTGTGGTGGGCTGCGATGTCAGCTCCCAGCATACCAGCTGGGGCAGCAGCAAATGCAACGCCAGGGGTAACAGTCTCTTTGATGTTTTAACTTCTGCCGGGCTGATGATTTTAAACACTGAGACTACTCCCACATTTGTCACCCCAAACAGAAGGGCGGTCATAGATGTATCGCTATGTTTATCTGGAATAGTTGAATCAATGACTGGATGGAATGTATCCGATGAGGAGTCACTCTCTAATCATCGCTACTTGGTGTTCTCTTCTCACGGATCCAACACCCGTGGTGGAAAGAAGAAACCCAAGAAACACTGATTGGCCTAAGTTCAATCGGCTTCTTGCAGACAGAGCGCGTCCTAGTGGTAGGATAAAATCGCCAAAGTCAATAGAATCCCGGTTGAGCACTCTGAATAGAGACCTAATAAGTAGCTATGAAAAGGCCTGCCCGATCAGTAAGAGCAGATGTGGCAAGACGGTTCCCTGGTGGACTCGGGAATTACAGAAGCTAAGGAAAAGTGCAGGAAAATTCTCAACAGAGCTTGTAAGAGCAGCCCGTGGTCACGGACGGTATAACTTTCCACCATTAACCCCTTCAATCCTCTCGCGCACAAAGCATGTTAAAGTTGCCTTTCCGCCATTTCGATATGATTGACAAATTGGAGGGGAAGTACTTGGATTTGACCAGATTTGACAATGAGCACCCAAAAAATTACTACCATCCCCTTCAATGTAAATCTTATGGGCATGTCCACTCCATTTCTACTATCTCACTGTGTAAGAGCAACACTGAGGACGACGGGATTGCCTACAGAACTTTGCAGAGAACGTATAAGAAGCTGGTGAGGACTTCCAAGAGGGAATCATTTAGATCTTACTGTGATAGACTGGAAGGTGCACGGGAGCAAAGTCCTAGAAAAGGATCAATCAGCTAAGCTAGACTCTCTAAAACGCTCGGATGGTAAATTTACCAAGTCCAAAAAGGAGTCTTTGCAGACTTTACTTGGGACTCACTTCCCGGGAGCTCCGGTGATTGAGACGCAGAAGGCAACTGCACCTGTGACCAAAATCCCTGCTCTTCGCAACAGTAGGAAGTGCTGGTACACAACTAGATCTGTGGTCACTAGTGAAAAGCTCAGGGATGCAATCATGTCTTTTGAAAATTTCAAACCACCGTGCCTGGATGGTATCTATCCAGTTATGCTTAGGGAGGGAATTGACCACTTGGAGGCACACCAGAGATAAATTTTCTGGGCATGCCTATCCTTGGGGTATGTTCCGTCACCTTGGCGAGAGGTTAAGGTAGTTTTTATACCTAAACCAGGGAGAGATGACTATTCCGATCCAAGGAACTTTAGACCGATCAGCTTAACTTCGTTTGTGTTGAAAAGAGAGACTTGTCGAACAACATATACGCACTACGGTGCTTAGGTTTAACCCTTTAAATGATGAGCAATATGCGTACCAGCGAGGAAAATCGTGCGAGTCGGCCCTTCATTCTTTGGTGGCCACAGTTAAAGGAGCGATCTCAAATGGTGAGTATGCGTTGGGGGTATTTGTGGACAATGAAGGGGCCTTTGATTGCGCACCCTTCGTGGAACTATGAGATGCTGCGAAAAGTCATGGCGTGGGTGATGTCTTAGTTAAGTGGATTTATGCCATGCTGACGCAGAGATGGTTGCTGGCAGAAACTGGATTCGACTGCTACTTAAGAACAGAGGTGACAAATGGATACCCTCAAACGAACTGCAACAAGAAAGGCTGCACGCGCAGGCTTATGCTGATGACGTGGCCGCACTGGCTGTCGGTAAAGATCTGAATGTGGTATGTAGAAATACACGGCGTGCATTGGATCTGATTGGCAACTGGTGTTCGAGGCACGGCCTAACAGTGAATCCTGGTAAGACAAAAATTGTTTTGTTTACCAGGAAAAGAAAACTGGCAGGACTAGTGCTTCCAAACATGAAGGGTGTAACACTTCAACTTTCAGATGAAGTCAAATATCTTGGAGTAATCTTGGACAAAAAACTTCTCTGGAAGAAACATGTGGAAGTGAAGCTTGCTCGTGCTTTAAAAGCTTTTGGACAGTGCAAGAGAGCTTTTGCTACCACATGGGGTCTAAAGCTTCTTGTAGTGATGTGGATCTACACAGCAATAATTAGGCCAATGTTCATGTACGCATCCGTGGTGTGGTGGACTATCATGAGGCTATTGTATGCTCGAAAAAAGCTAGCCACGCTGCAAAGGACGGTGTGCCTGCGTATCTGTGGTGCCATGAGCACTACTCCGGGTGCGACCCTTGATGCGCTTCTCAATCTGCCTCCTCTCGACATTCAAGTTCAGAGTGTGGCGATGAGCTCTGCTCATAGACTAGCTCAGCTTGGCTTATGAGTAGGTGAAGACGATGTGGGGCACTGTTCTATTAGGGGTTCGATGTGTGAGATCTCTCCGATTCTCACTGGGCCTTCGGACGCTCGGGTGCCCTTCCTCGACTTCGGAAGAAGGTACGAAGTAATCCTCTTGAGCAGAAGTAACTGGGACGATCCAGATCTGTGTACGAGGAGATATTCTGAGATCTTCTTCACGGACGATGCGAGGTCAGATGGTAGATCTGGAGCAGGTGTCTATCTATATTCATCGAATGGCAGGTAGACTTTTTCTCTTGGAGAGCACGTTTCGGTTTTTTAAGCAAAAATATTTGCTATCCTTAGAGCTGCCTATTGGGCAATTGAAGAAAGATGGAAGGGAAAAGGCATTGCTATTTGCAGTGACAGTCAAGCTGCACTGATGGCGCTGCGTAAAGTGCCCAAGAGTGCAGAGCACGATTGAACTCTGACGCCAGATTCAATAGGGTGCATCTGCTCTGGGTACCGGGGCACTGTGGTGTTGAGGAAAATGAAATTGTTGACGTCATTGCGAAGCAAGGTTCGGGACTTCAACTACGGGGCCCTGAACCCGCCTTGGGTGTGTCGACCGCATCTGCACGTGCCACTCTTCGAAAGTGGGTAGATGATGCTCACAAAGATAGATGGACGACTGCTGGTGTGGCGAGGCACACGAAGGTATTCCTTTCAGAACCCAACCAGGTGACTGCGGGATTCTAGGTCTATAAGAGCAGGAAAGATTGCAGGGCCATAATAGGCATTCTGACTGGACACAACTGCCTAGGAGGACATATGTACCGAATAGAAGTTGTACAGGATGACCTCGGTTCATCCTGCCTAGAAGAAGCTGACTCTGCGGAGCATTTGCTCTGTGAATGTCCAGCGTTTGCGCGTCTCAGATGTCAATGCTTTGGCTGTGATGTTGTTGTTGGACTTTATCAAGAAGTTTGGGAAACTGTGCTAGGCAGGGGGAAATGAGTACAATAGGTCCTTTGGCCTGAGTGCTTAGAGGTGCCAATGCGCCTCTCCCCCAACCCACACACACACTAATTTCTGACGTCATGTAGTGTTACGCTAAGACTGACTGTTTATTTAGTATTTAGTAACATACAAGTCATATAAATGTGAGTGTGAATGTGGTTGTGTGCTGGCACTTTAGATTAGTTTGACACCTCATTGACACTATAAGTTGCTTTGTAGCGTACACTTCGATCTGGTTCGTATTATAGCAGTATTGATGAACCTCCAAGTTTGCATGACTTACAAATTGAAGAGGTGAAAGAATCTGCGACATCCGATCGGAATGGATTTTGAGCACGAGTCAAAGCGATTTCTGACGAGCTGTCAAATGCCGTCCACATGTTGGCGGTCTCGTCTGACTTCGGCTCGCCTGGCCTCGGCCAATATGTATTTCCCACATAACGAGCTCATACTTAAATCAACTTATCCTTTGAATTTCGTTCTCTTCGGAGGATTTCATCGAAAGCTTCAGCGGTTAAACGTTGTTTGATGCTGCCATCCAAAAATTTTCAAAACTCGGAATATTTAGAAATTGGTTTCTCATTTTTATCCTCTGTCTTCAAACAGTCCTCTTAGTGTGTTTGATTTTAATATCAACTCGAATGATCTATTAAAAAAGTTATCAACATTAGACGTTAGAAAAAGCTCTGGGCCTGATAATATTCCACCTCTGTTTTTAAGAAACTGTGCTTTTTTCATATCAATTCCTCTACTTATCATTTTCAATATGTCGCTTCACACTGGCTCATTCCCTGAATTCGGGAAGTCAAGCTATGTAGTTCCTATTTTCAAATCAGGTGACAAATGTGATGTCAGTAATTACCGTCCTATTTGTATCTTGACAACCATTCCTAAAGTGTCTGAAAGTTTAGTTTGTGACTTAGTCACTCCTCTGATCAGGCCTCTAATTATATGTAATCAGCATGGTTTCTGTAGTGGAAAATCCACCGCAACTAATCTTATTTCATGCCATAACTTTATTTGTAATTCTCTGACATCGTCCGGCCAAGTTCATTCAATTTATACTGATTTTAGTAAAGCATTTGATAAAATTAACTTAACGCTTTTGTTCAAAAAACTGAAAAACATTGCATTCCATGGTTCTATGTATGAATGGCTCTGTAGCTACGTAAGCAATCGGTCATTATTTTGTGAAACTTCATGATACATTCTCAAATCCTTTCTTTCCCCCTTCTGGTGTACCTCAGGGCTCACATCTTGGTCCATTATTGTTTTTAATATTTATAAACGATATAAGTTCAGTTTTCCATGACGTTCAGTTTTTATTGTTTGCAGATGACTGTAAAGTTTTTAAAGATATTAACACTCTTTCTGACATCCATTTGCTGCAGTCAAATATTGATCGGCTATATGCATACTGCGTTGATAATAATTTAGAACTAAATATTAGCAAATGTAAATTTATTATTTTCAACAGGACCAGAGTAAGTTTTGGGGGTACTTATACATTTAATGGTGTCCTCATATAAAAAGTTAATCAAATCAAGGATCTGGGTATAACCTTTGACGGTAATTTAAGCTTTACCAATCACATTAATCAAATTGCTAACGAAGCTCGCAGATTGCTTGGCTTTGTTATACGTGATTCTCGTGAGTTTAATAATATCAATACTTTGAAGCTATTATACACGTCTGTTGTTCGCAGTAAGCTCGAATATGTATCAGTTCTCTGGAACCTAGTTGGTCAATGTGCATTACATGGTGCACATTGACCAACTAGAAAGAATTCAGCATAAATTTTTACGGTACGTTGCTTCCAAACTTCGTTTGAACCGTATTGAAAATATTTATTCTGTGATCATGGAGTTGCTAAACATCGAGTCAGGCTCGTCGGGCATGCCATGATGTCACATTCTTATTTTATTTAATTAATGGTAATTTGGATTCCTCTTATCTCCTTGGCCTTTTGCGATGTCGGGTTCCCTCCAGGCAAATTAGATCGAACGATATATTCATTGTAGATAGCTTTAGGTCAAATTTTCACCAAAATTCTTCTCTTATGAGACTCCAAATTACGGGCAATATTATAAGCAATCGGGTTGATTTTTTTAATGATTCTGTAAATACCATTCAACATGAGTTGCGCACTTTTTTCCATGGATAAATTAGATATAGGACTAATTTAGTATCGCTCAGTTCTGAATGTTATTACCACTAGCTTATTAGTTGATATTGTTATCATTAGCTTTTTTTATTGGATTCTATAACAGCCACTAAATATTTGTTTCTGTTTTTTATCTTTTGTTATCTTTTATTTTTATTATCATTTTAAGATAAATAAGGTTTTTAAGGTAAATAAGCTTTAAACATATGTATGAAATAGATTTTATTTCCGTGAATAAATAAATAAATAGATAAATAAATATGAGTACGTAATTTGAAGCATCTGTTGGTGCAATATTTACGAAAATGGCCAATGCTGGTTGCCCTGTGTTAGCAGCAAAGCAAAATATATACCAAATCTGCTTCACGTTAAGTTAAACCCAACCAGTAAATTTCGTTTCGATTTCGTTTCGATTGAGGGCTACTATCGTTTCGATTGAGGGAAGCAACAAACTCTATGATTTTGTTTCGTTACTATTTTGTTTCGTTTTGTTACTATCGTTTCGATTGAGGGTAGCAACAAACTCTATGATTGAGGGACCCTCAAAACTTTTCAAATTTTTAAAGCGTTAATATTTGTTGTTAATTTTCATTGCAGAATCATTCCCATTTGCAAATCTAGTAGCATAATCGCTCAGTAAAGAAATTCCACAAAATTACCAAAATGATCATAGCTGGCAGCCCTTTCATGATTTTTCTACGAAATTCCTACGACATTTGGTTCACATAAAGGTCCACTTACTGCGTGAACTTCGTTTTGATTTCAACACTGGACCGGAAGTTATAGGGAAAAAAGCTTTATTTTGCTGAGCAAATTTGCAAGATTTAGGAACAAAAATTTTTCAGTCAAATTTTCACCAAATGTTACCAAAAAAAGGTCCAAGTACTGTGTAAATTTTGTTGAAATCTGATGTCTGAATCGGAAGTTATAGGCCAAAAAGCTGTTTTTTTCTCAGTGATTTTTCAAGATTGTACCACTACCACAGGGTTGCCCGCATTTCAAAATCAGACCTGGTCATAGTTAATATCAACATGTCCTGTAAATTTCATTATGATCGAATACTCCGGTCGTCAGTTCTCGTGAACAGAACTTTCGAGTGCTGAAAATACAGGTTATTTGGTGATGGGCTGCCATTCTTGTGCAAACCGGAATTTTCAAAATTTCAATTTACAGTAGAACACAGTAGAAACAGTACAGTAGAAACAGTAGAAACTCGTTATAAACAACTCATAATTGTCAGCCTAGCTGCCGATTTCGAGGTTTTGCCTATAGCATGTATAGAAAATGTTGGAAATATGCTTAGTTTTTGTAGCAATTAAGAGACGCATATAGAAGTAATTTATTTAAAAATATATAATTTGAGAAGAGTATAAAACATTGTTGAGAAATTTTTAAATATATATTACTGTATAAAGTTTTTTTTTTTTAAGTATTAAGTTATTTTAGATTGGCTTAGTTTGTTTCTCTCATTTTCCTTAATTGCTTTATGCTTAATTGAATATAACATTAAAATTTCATTTATTGGATAAGAATTTTGTAAGGTAATCATAATTTTTGAATTTTTGAATGAACTTATGATTAATTTTGTAATCATAAGTTCACCGCTTTTTAAAAATTGATTGAAGGTTACAGTTGGCTCCGAATCTAAATTTTCAGATCCTCTCGGAATCAATGATTTCGACAGTTTCAGCATTTTCGTTAGAATAATTTGCACTGTTTTCAGAAAGCCATTCGTTGATCTCGTCTGCATCACAAACAGTATTTGTTGCTTGTGTGAGTAAATTTTGGAGTCGAAGAGGGTCTGCAGCAGTGAACAAAAAAAACCTTATGGTACCGTACCTTAGTGTACTGTACCGTACATTTTTGACGCCCGTACGCAAACACATTCACTACAAAAAGTACACATACCCTACCTCAGTCTATTGTTGCGAACGATAGCCATATTTGAATTATTCTATTTCCCGCCTGGGACCTTGTCCATGCTAAGAACATTTTATACTAGTAGGCTCTGAACGAGCTGCCATTTTGTGAAAAATAAAAGAAGTTAAGTAGTCAGTTATTTGCTGTTGTGAAAACATTGGCTCGTCTAAGAGAGACGATAATTAGAAAATAAATTCGGTTGTATTTTTAAATCCATCGTAGTTTCGGGTATCGAATTCAACATTAGTGGCGACCGAGACAGGACCCGGCAACGATGGATCGTTTAAAAAAAAAACCGTTCTGTGCTCAGAGGAGCATTTACAAAATCAGTTGGCGATTTTGAAACCTTGCTGCAGAGTGCAACCCAATAAAGGGAAGCTTTTTGCTGTCTGGGAAGTGATTGAAAAAAGGTATGAAAAATTGCTTGATGGCAACCAACAGCTCTACGAGGCGCTTTTGGACGAGGCCACCGAAGAGGAGTTGCAGGCAGAGCTAAATAGCTGTCGCTCGTATGATATGAGATACTTTGAAGTAAAAGGACAAATTCAAGGTCGTCAGACCGACGTACACAGTGCCGCGGAGTCGGCATGTGAAGGTGATGGTGCAAGTCAGGCATCGAGTACTGTTAGACGGCGGAAATATGAGCTGCCCACCATTGAATTCAAACGTTTTGGTGGCGATGTGAAAGATTGGCTGCCATTTTGGAGCCAATTTGCCAGAATTGACGCTAATCCTGAAATTGACGATTGTGACAAGGTACATTATCTAGTACAAGCGACGATAGTTGAAAGTAGAGCTCAACGGCTGGTTGAGAGTTTTCCCGCGACCGGTGAAAATTATCCTAAAATTGTTGAAAGTTTGAAGGCTCGTTTCGGTCGCGAAGATCTTCAGATAGAGGTTTATGTGCGTGAATTATTGAAAATTATTCTACAGAATTCAGTGACAAAAACCAGTTTTGATTTAATGTCGTTCTACGACAAGTTGGAGGCGCATATGAGGGCTCTTGAAACGTTAGGTGTTACCGCGGACAAATGTGCAGCAATGCTTTTCCCATTGATTGAATCCTGCATTCCAAGTCAACTACTGCGTGTGTGGCAGCAATCTGTCGATTTTACAAAATCAGATGTTGATAATTCCGCGCCAATGGAACATCGGCTGTTGAGCTTGATGGCGTTTTTCAAGCGGGAAGTAGACAACGAGCAACATCTTGCTTTAGCTTCGGATACGTTCCAGAATAATCAGCCGAAAGAGCGGAATATTAAACCCAATAGGAGGGAAATTGTTACGAGAACAGCAGCTGATTTGGTGAATTATCAATCTCAGCAATGTATATTTTGTAGTGGCAGCCATCTCACGGCGGATTGCAGGAAAACAGATATTTGGACGTTACAACATAAAAGGAGAAAGCTGGCCAATCAGGGAGCTTGTTTTCGATGCTGTCAAGTTGGGCATCGTGCAAATATATGCAAACTTGATTTGAAATGTGTGAGATGTCACCAAGCGCATTGTAGATCAATGTGCACAACATCATCGAATACCATCACCGAAACGTTGCAAAGCGCGCAAAGTCAAGCGCTTTCGTCGCAAGCAAATACTCAAGTGTTTTTGCAAACCCTACAGATAAGGTTAAGAGGTGTCAAGTCAGACCAGATTGTTCGAGCTTTGATTGATACGGGATCCCAGCGATCCTATGTTTTGAGTGATGTTATTACAACCCTTGGATTCAAATCGAAAAAAAGAGAAAAACTTATACATTCTCTCTTTGGTGGTATGAATTCTGCTGAGCAGTGGCATAATGTGTACGATTTAAATGCTGTTTATGGCAATTCACTGCATAAGTTTGAAGCTTTTGGAGCAGTCCACAATATGCAGCGACATTCGATTGGCGAAGAATGGACCCTGGGAAGAAGAAATTGAGGAGCTGGGTATTACCCTCAGTGACAGCAATAATTCAGGACCAGTGGAGCTTCTGTTTGGAGCTGATATAGCAGGGAAGTTATATACAGGCATGAGATTTGTTCTGAATTGTGGCTTAGTGGCTATGGAAACCATATTTGGATGGTCGTTGATGGGTAAAGTGAGGTATCCGGATGATCCGGAGGTATGCAATATGACGATGAGTGTGTGTTCTCTTTTGGATAAAGATGCTACCATCACTGATTTATGGGAACTAGATGTCTTGGGCATAACTGATCCACATGAAAAAAAGACGGCAGAGCAAAGAGCCCTTGATGCTTTGGACTTTTTTAAACAAACAGTTACCATTGACCACGACAACAGATATGTAGTTAGATTGTCTTGGATAAAAGGTCATCCACCTCTACCAAGTAACTTTGAGATAGCGAAAAAGAGGTTGGAGAGCACTATTGACAAGTTGCGAAGAAATAACTTGTTAAAGAGTTATGATGAAGTTTTCCAAGAATGGGAAAGAAGTGGAATTATTGAGCAGATCACAGTGGACCATGATCATTCAAATGCACACTATCTTCCGCATAGACCAGTTATAAAAGAGAATAGTACAACAAGAATTCGTCCCGTATTCGATGCTTCCGCCAGAGAGAAGAACAAACCTGCGTTGAATGATTGTTTGGAGAAGGGAATGAATCTTATCGAATCGATTCCTGTCATTTTGTTGCGATTTAGAAAATTCCGAATCGGAGTAGTTTCAGATATACGCAAAGCGTTTCTGCAGATTGGTGTCCATGAAAAGGATAGAGATTTTTTGAGATTCTTGTGGATAGACAAGAACGGTGCAACTAAAATTTACCGACATCGTCGCGTAGTATTCGGAGTTAATTGTAGTCCCTTGGCGCAACAATTAATTATCATTTGGAGAAATGTGCAGGTATTAACTTTGACGAAACTATTTTGAGCCTTCGTAGTAGTTTCTATGTAGATAACTGCGTTACAAGTTTGCCAGATGAGTCTTCACTACATCATTTTAAAAAGGAATCTATAAAAATACTGCCTACTGCTGCATTTGAATTGCGAGGGTGGGAGTCTACACAACTTAGTGGAAAGGGAGGCGTGTGCATTCCTGTACTAGGTCTTATGTGGGATTCGAGACGAAACACATTGTTCTTGAATCGGGACAATCTAAGTGGCATTGTTAAACAAGCGGATGGTGTCATGTCGAAGAGGACAATTCTTTCGGCAGCCCAACGTGTTTTTGATCCTATTGGCTTTACTTGCCCGGTATCGTTGCAGCCGAAATTGTTATTGCAGCGCCTTTGGAAATGTGGTTTAAAGTGGGATGAGCCTGTTGATGACGAGATTGCACTTTTGTTTCGAAAATGGCTTGAAGGGTTGCGGTACCTGTTCGACATCGAAATACCCAGGTGGTTGGACATCGATATGGATAAAACGGAATACAGTTTTCATGTATTTTGTGATGCGAGCTCGGCTGCATATGCTGCAGTAATATTTCTTCGAAGCATTAAGGATGGTAACGTGGCAGTGCGATTGATTGCTGCTAAAGCAAGAGTTGCACCAGTGAAATCAATTACGATACCGCGTTTGGAGTTACTGGCTGCTACGATTGGAGCTAGACTTTTTGCAGTGGTTAAAGAATGTTTTACCAGTAAACAAATAGAGTGCTATTTCTGGTCAGACTCCTCTACAGTCCTGGCATGGATTCGACGTGAAGAACCTTGGGCAGTATTCGTAGGAAATCGGGTTAAAGAGATAAGGACACTTACGGCAGTTGAGTCTTGGCATCACGTTCCGGGGACACAGAATCCAGCAGATCTGGCATCACGTGGGTGTTCTGGAATCACTTTTTTGAATAGTAGATGGTGGGAGGGACCGCAATGGCTGTATGATCCTCCTGCTTTATGGCCTGCAGAGGTTTGCGAGCACAACGAAACGGAAATAGACGGAGAAAGACGAAAGTGTTTTGTCATGATATCGGTATCGAGTGAATTGGATTATTGGCATTTGTTGTATTTTGCAAAATATCTTAAAACCGTTCGTATGATTGCGTGGATCAATCGGTTTATATATAATATACGTAACCCGAAAGATAAACGTTGTGGTGAATTAACTACTGAAGAAATTGAATTATCTGAAATATTTGTGTTGAAAATGTTACAAAGTGCGTGTTTTTATGACGAAAAATGTAAAGACTTATCTTCATTACATCCTTTTAGGGACGAGTATGGACTGATTCGTACTAAAAGTCGTATTTCAAACCGTGATGATCTCCATGACTTTTTGTATCCGATAATATTACCGAAAAAACATTTATTAGTTTCGCGATTAATTCATGATACACATGTTAGATCTTGTCACGCTGGAACCGATATATTATTGAGCTTACTTAGAGAAATATATTGGATACTCGGTGGAAGAAGATCGGTGCGGTCAGTGATAACTCATTGTGTTGTGTGTAAAAGGTTCGCTTTGAAGCCTATAAGACTCGAGGCTCCGTGTTTGCCAATCGATCGCGTGAGTGATGTTGTCCCTTTCGAAGTAACAGGAGTTGACTTTGCCGGACCTGTATACTTAAACAGTGGCGAGAAAGCGTGGATATGTTTGTTCACTTGTGCAGTTTATCGAGCGGTGCATTTGGAGTTTGCCACATCTTTATCTATCTTGTGTTTTGTGAAAGCTTTGCGACGATTTATTAGCCGTCGTGGACGACCAAAAATAATCCATTCGGACAATGGAACGAATTTTTCCGGTGCGGCAAATGCGTTATCGAAACTCGATTGGAATCGTGTGTTGGAGTATGGAACCGTTGAGCGCATTGTATGGAAATTTAATCCGCCTGCAGCACCCTGGTGGGGTGGCTTCTGGGAGCGACTGGTAGGGCTTCTAAAAACTTTATTAAGGCGCACCCTAATGCGATCATCACTTTGTTATGAAGATTTGCAAACTATTAAGGGGATCAATCGTGCGACCTTTGCAGCGTATTTATCCTTTGGAGTGTAACCCAGCGTCTGAAGAACTAATTAGTACTGAAGATTTGAGGAATGATGACAAACAGGAAGTCAACGATATAGAAGAGGAACTGGTAGCCCCGATATTGATGTCTAGACGCGGTCGAACGATAAAGCAGCCAGCAAGATTGATTGATTTTGTACCTAAATGAAAACTTTGTAAAAGTTCTCAGTTGGGAGGATGTTGCGAACGATAGCTATATTTGAATTATTCTATTTCCCGCCTGGGACCTTGTCCATGCTAAGAACATTTTATACTAGTGGGCTCTGAACGAGCTGCCATTTGGTGAAAAATAAAAGAAGTTAAGTAGTCAGTTATTTGCTGTTGTTAAAACATTGGCTCGTCTAAGAGAGACGACAATTAGAAAATAAATTCGGTTGTATTTTTAAATCCATCGTAGTTTCGGGTATCGAATTCAACAGTCTATAATGTTTGCGTACATGTACACAACCGATATACCGAACGAAACAGACACGATGCAAATGTACGCTACGATTGAATACTGTACAAAGTACACAAACCTTATCCTCTACAGTACGGAATGTGTACACTTACACAACCCGTACACACTGAAAAAAATCCACATAGCGCCCAGAGCCATGTAACATAGCGCATTATTTATGGCCCCATACGCCATGTACATAGTACTCTGAGCCATGCAATATGGCTCCCAGCGCCATAATGTCAGAATCTACATAGCGCGTGGTGCCATGTTACATGGCGCAGCATTTATGGTGCCACACGCCATGTACATAGTACCCTGAGCCATGCAGTATAGCTCCCAGCGCCATAATTACATGGCGCAGAAATTATGGCCCCACACGCCATATTACATGGTGCCATGAACCATGTAATATGGCTCATGGCACTACAATTATAACTCGCAGCCATGCTGTGTGAGGAGATGTATAAATGTCAGCAAGCTTCTTGAAGTTATTTATCCCACGGGAATTTTCAGTTCGGAGCATCGAATTGAGAAGACTCGTGGCGTTTTGTTGGATGTGAACTGGATCATCTTCAGATGCACTGAAAAAACACATAGCGCCAGAAGTCATAATTTATAGACTTCTGGCGCCATGTACATAATCGATTTCACATAGTTTCACACGCCATAGTGCATAGGAGCAGATGCTATGCTTATAGCCCTCCACGCCATGTACTATAGTCCTCTACGCCATGTTCTATAGTCCTCCACGCCATGTACTATAGTCCTCCACGCCATGTACTATAGTCCTCCACGCCATGTACTATAGTCCTCCACGCCATGTACTATAGTCCTCCACGCCATGTACTATAGTCCTCTACGCCATGTACTATAGTCCTCCACGCCATGTACTATAGTCCTCCACGCCATGTACTATAGTCCTCTACGCCATACAGTATAGTCCTCCACGCCATACAGTATAGTTCTCCACGCCATACAGTATAGTCCTCCACGCCATACAGTATAGTCCTCCACGCCATACAGTATAGTCCTCCACGCCATACAGTATAGCCCTGCACGCCATACAGTATAGTCCTCCACGCCATACAGTATAGTCCTCCACGCCATGTAATATAGTCTGCCACGCCATGTACATGGCGTGGAGGCCTATGTACTTTTCACCATGTATTATGGCGTGTGGCGCCATATTTTATCACAATCCCTAAATCGACTATGTACATGGCGCCAGAACTCTATAAATTATGGCGTCTGGCGCCATGTGTTTTCTCAGTGCACAAACGGTGTACACTAAACGTACTGTACGTTTAGTGTACTTTTTCGGTTCATTTATATGAACTGGGAAAAAATTACAGATAAAAGTGATAATGCCGTAGCCGAAATGAATTGATTATGCTCTCCTATGAAGTTCAATATTTTTGACTCAGTGCTTTCACTTTAAAAGTGTTTTTCCTTTTCATGTAAATGAAGCGCAAAAGTACACTAAACGTACGGTACGTTTAGTGTATATCGTTTGTGTACGGGTTGTGTACGAGTACACATTCCGTATTTTAGAGGATAAGGTTGGTGTACTTTGTACAGTACAGTATTCAATCGTAGCGTACATTTGCATCGTGTCTGTTTCGTTCGGTATATCGGTTGTGTACATGTACGCAAACATTATAGACTGATGTAGGGTGTGTGTACTTTTCGCGTACAGTACGCTTAAGGTACGGTATTTTTTCGTTCACTGGTCTGCAGCCAGGTCGCGTTGTAGGTTGGCCAAAGGAATATTATCTTCCTCATCCAAAGCTTCATCATCCACTTTTATTAGTTTTCTGAAACATTTTTTTGTGTGGTTGATTCCAAAATTACCCCACGCCTTGGATAAGAAATAGATTGCATGCTTCAGCGTTACCTTCTTTAAATCAATTTCGGTAGTTTCACTTCTAATCAAATGAGTCAGTAAATATTCTTTGTAGGATTTCTTAGTTAAACGAATGGCGTTCTGATCCATTGGCTGAAGTAAAGGAGTACAAATTGATGGAAGACACATTACTGATATGAGACCATTGTCGCTGCTAATTGTTGTTGGATGGCAAGGAGCGTTGTCGATTAATAATACTGCATGTGCTGGAAGATTTTTCGATCGAAGATAATTTCGAACTTCTGGAACAAATACTTCATGAAAGCATTGCACGAATATAACAGACGTCATCCATGCTCACTTATTGCTTTTGTAATCAACCGGTATCTTAGATATATTTTTTAAGGCTCTAGGTTTGCCTGACTTTCCAATCACTAAAAGTTTAATTTTATGATTTCCTGAAGCATTTGCACAAGCCACGAAAGTTGTTCTTTCTTTCGCCATTTTTCGTCCTGGTGCTGATTTATCCCCTGCTACAACATATGTTTTATCTGGTACCATCTTCCAAAAAAGACTGCTTTCATCAGCATTATAAATTTGAACATCTGTAAGTTGAGATTCACGTATGAAGTAGTGAAATTTTTCTACAAATGGTTCCACGGCATCAGTATTGGAGGACATGAACTGTCTCATAAACCACTCAAATAGTTTTGCCTCCCCTTGGGGATATTTAAGTTGACGTAACTTCCGTTTATTTCCAATTTTTGATTCAGTTGATCCAATGAAAACTCGAATCTTTTCTTCACTTTTTTTAATTTAAGATATTGTGGTTTTGTGAATATTGTATTTTTCAGAAATCGATTCGTATGATTCAAATTGACGAACGGAATCTAGGATTTCTATTTTATTTTTTATAGAAAACAAGTTTCGCCTTTTAGGAGCCACAGTTACCTTAACAAAAACCTTGCTAAATGGTTTCAAATAATAATTTCATTTCCACTTTAGCAGAATCAAAAACATGCACGAACCGCAACGAAACTAACGAAAACTGTCTGTACTCGTTAACAGACGAGCTATGTTTAAGTGAAGAAAAGAAAAATACGCAGTTCCTGGAAACATATGACACCAAATAGAACAGTGGAAAATTTTTAAATATTTTTTTAATGTATATCTACTTATTTGAAATCACTCTTTATATATAAAGGTTATTGATTTGTGATCACGGTTCCCTTCTTGTCTATAATCGCATAGACAACGTATATCGTCTCTAAAGCTTATCAAAGCAGAGAATAATTGATACGGGAAACTCGATCGTTTTGCGGAATAAGCCTCCGAAAGCAGCAAGAACCACTTTGTCAAATAAAATTTTCAAGATAAATAAAAAAATTTTCAATTTTAATCATCCCGCAAAAATAATTCCAATTTGATTCTGCTTTCGGAGGCTTATTCCGCAAAACGATCGAGTTTCCCGTATCAATTATTCTCTGCTTTGATAAGCTTTAGAGACGATATACGTTGTCTATGCGATTATAGACAAGAAGGGAACCGTGATCACAAATCAATAACCTTTATGAGTAAAATTATTTCCATGGATATAAGTCGGAGATGTTAAAATTTGTCACAACCAGCGTAAATAACAATTAATGATTTCCAACTGCAAGTGATCACACCAGTCAAGTATGCACTGTGTGCTGGTGTCTGATGAGAAACAGTGCATGCTTTCGAAACCACTTTGTCAAATAAAATTTTCAAGATAAATAAAAAATTTTTCAATTTTAATCATCCCGCAAAAATAATTCCAATTTCACTCTTTACAGTTTGCTTAGTGCATCCAATATCCAGTTGCTTACATCAAGTCAAAACATTTTGCCCGTTGCCTATATAGAGTCAACAATGCTGAAAATTATGCCTTGCTTATATCGAGTAGCTGCCATTAACGAGGTATATATATATATATACTAGCTGACCCGGCAAACGTTGTTTTGCCATATAAATAATTTCCTAGTAATTTCTAGTGTAGACAAAAAATAGCTTACTTATTGTAAGTATGTATGTATGTTAGAATGTGTATATTGTATGTATGTTAGAATGTGGTATATGCGTGAAATAAGCATGGAGCGCTGTGAACGATGAGGGAATATAAAAATAACAAAAGGCAAACATTATTTTTAAGCTATTAAGTTATAAAACAATTACGACAGTAACACTATTAAACAATATCTATCTCTTAATGCTATAGCGTGAACAATATTTTTTGTTAGTCCATCTTTAAAAGTAGATTTGTAAGCCCATAAAGTAGATTTGTAAGAATTTATGTGGTTCGTTTGGCATTGGCAGCAGTGAGCCCATTTTATGATAAACTTGGCCTCTGATTTTGAATGTAGAATTGAATTGTTGACCATTTGCATTAGTATTTCGAACTATTTCTGTTGCTCCGAACGATGTCATTTGAAAGCATGAATTGAATCTTCGAATTGACTTCAGGAACACGTTAGAATCTGGATCCGTGCCGATAAGTAAGCCGTTCAATGGTTCAGGTGGTGTTTCAATTTCAGGTAGTTGCACTTTTCCTGACGCGCAACACATCCCAGCTGGCTCATTTTTGAATTTCAGAGCATGACAATGCGGACATTCCTTGTCCATAGCACCAATTACCACTTTTGAATGAGCATAATATTCAATATCGGGCTCATACTGGAATGCTAGACGCAGGAATGAATCAGATATAAATGCTCGATTTACCTGTTGTCGTTGTTGGTCATTTGTTCTTCGTCTATTGACTGTGAAACGGCGTGATTGTCGTTGTTCTAATCTTCTGACTTCATTGCGTTCAGCTCGTGTATCTTCTGGCTCTTCTTGATGCAATTGCGCCATTCTGACACGTGCATCAGTACTTTGTTGCTGGATTTGTTCTTCTGTTCTTTCGGATCTGCTATTTCGCAAGTTTCGAGCTTTACTTGTACTGCGGCTCAAATCAGCCCCTTTGCGTTTTCTTGGCATTGCTCACTGTACAAAACATACATAAATAGAATTAATGAAATTATTTAATGATGAAAAATGTTAAAAGTATTATTAGGGCCAGGATTTTTGCCGCAGTTTTGAAATGATTACTTTTAATTTATGAAATTATAATAAAAATATAAGTTTTATGGAAAAATTTTTCAAACAAAAGTGAAAAATTAAATTTTATGAAAACATTGTCTCTTATAATTTTTTCATACAACCAATATTTCCATTGACATTTCAAAATAAAGATTCATAATGATTGATTTTTTGGAAACTATGAAAATCTTAATTGTTCAATTGCATTTTTTTCATAAAATTAAATTAAAATTACATTTTTATAAGATCAACAACATTTTCGATATTAATAAAAAAAAGTATACTTACAACACAAAATCCGTTGTTATTGGAAGCTCGTTTCACGTGTTGAGTACTTTTGAGGTTATAAAATCACTTGATTAACTAATCGTGCAAAATACACTAAAAATTGATAATTTAATTATTATTGATAAAATAGGAATGATTAAAAGTTAATATGAGAGTTACACTGAGATAGCAAAATAATAATTGTCAACGTTACTACTACACTTGATGCATAAACAATAATGATGGCCGACAACTGTGTAGGGAGTGAAAAAGAAAGGAGACCGGCTTCGTTCTCATCCCTACTCCGTGCTGTTTACTGGGTCAGAAGTGACACCTGTAGACATCTGGCGGGGATAACTAATTAAATGACGATTGATCAGTTTTCGACCGGAGAGGAAAATAAAAAATTAAAAAAAAAATTTAGGGGTGGACTACCCCTAACATTTAGGGGGATGAAAAATAGATGTTGGCCGATTCTCATAGATACCGGATAAGCACAAAAAATTTCATCAAAATCGGTCAAGCCGTTTCGGAGGAGTATGGCAACGAAAACTGTGACACGAGAATTTTATATATTAAGATATATATATATATATATATATATATATATATATATATATATATATATATATATATATATATACATATATATATATATATATATATATATATATATATATATATATATATATGTATGTATATATATATATATATGTATATATATATATATATATAGAATATATATACATATATATCTACATATATATATATGTATATATATATATATATATATATATATATATATATATATATATATATATATATATATATATATATATGTATATATATAGAGAATATATATATCCATATATATATGCATATATATATATATATATATATATATATATATATATATATATATATATATATATATATATATATATATATGTATATATATAGAAAATATATATATACATATATATATGCATATATATATATATATATATATATATATATATATATATATATATATATATATATATATATATAGAGAGAGAGAGAGAGAGAGAGAGAATATATATATACATATATATATGCATATATATAAATATATATATATATATATATATATATAAATAGATATATATATATATATATATATATATATATATATATATATATATATATATATATATATATATATATATTATATATATATAAATATTTTTTTTTTTTTTTTGCTCTAGGGGGGAAATCCACTTGGATACCAGGTCTGGGCCTCGGTTATGTCGGGCGTTAACCGACTAAAACCCCCCTCTTGCTCTTCGCCCCATCCCCACGGGACTGCCAATCGGTATTACTTCGTGGGCGGGGTCAGCTTTAGCTGCTCACGGTTCTATTTCTTCTTCTTTCCTTGTCCTCCTTTCGAAGAATTGCGTGTATCTGCGCTACTGCTCTTGTTAACTCGGTCCATGCTGCTTCAGATGTCAGCATCATGTCAATCAGATTTTCTGTCGATAATGACAGGTTTGTGTATCGTTGCAACTTGGCTCTGTATCGGGAAAACCGCGTGCAGTTGAAGAGAATGTGCTCTGGATCTTCTTCGGTCCCGCATGTCGGGCAATTTGGAGAGACATCTAAACCGAAGCGATGTAGGTACTTTCGATATGCACCATGTCCAGTTAGAAACTGCGTTAGATCGTATGTTACTTCTCCATGTGGGCGTTTGATCCATTTTTGAATATCGGGGATGAGTTTGTAAGTCCATCTGCCAACTGGAACTTGTTCCCATCTTCTTTGCCATGCTTCCTCTGACCTTTGCCGCTCCATCTTTGTGTCGGCGTTTATGTTTCCGTAGAGTCTCTGCATTTCGGCTGCGAGAATGTCAATTGGCATCATACCTGCTATCACATATGCCGCTTCTCCCGAAATGGTTCTATATCCCCGAATAACTCTGAGGGCACTAAGTCTATAGGCTGAACATATCTTCTTTTTATTTTGCCTCACTGATAGCTGATGTGCCCACACTGGCGCTGCATACAGTAGAATCGAACTCACAACTCTGGATATCAGGATTCTGCGATTTTGACTTGGCCCTCCGATGTTAGGAAGCATCCTTGCTAGGGCTGCACTGACGTTAGATGCCTTATTGCAGACATGTTCGACGTGGGCTTTAAATTTAAGTCTACTGTCAATCATAACTCCTAGGTACCTAATTGCAGACTTGGATCTAATTTTTTGATCTCCCACAGTGACCTCAAAAGATTCATTTTTACGGCGGCTGCTAATCAATACCGCTGTATTCTCTAGCCACTGTTTCGTGATGTATACCGCCTCGTCAGCGAGTGATTCGAGCTCGTCTGACTTTTCAGCAGATACCAACACTACTATGTCATCAGCAAACCCAATTATCGTTGCCTCCGACGGGAGCCTCAGATTTAGCACGTCATTGTACATGATATTCCAAAGCAGAGGCCCCAATACGGATCCTTGTGGGACACCGGCTGTTACGTCGTAAGTCTTTGGTCCTTCTTCGGAATCATACCACAGTGCTCTGTCCCTCAAGTATTCGCATACTATCCTAGCGAGGTAAGAAGGGACTCTTAGTTGAAGTAGTTTCTCCACTATTCGGTTCCAATTCGCTGTGTTGAACGCGTTTTTAACATCAAGTGTTATAAGTGCACAGTATTTGCGTGATGCCCCGCGTGCTTCGATTGCGGTCCTTGCGAATTCCATAACCGATCTGATGGTGTCCACTGCCGAGCGCACTTTGCGGAAGCCGAATTGTCGTTCCGACAGTCCACCATTGTTTTCCACAGCTGATACAAGTCTGTTGTGTATTAGGCGTTCCAGCATTTTTCCCATCACATCCAACAGGCAGATAGGACGGTACGATGTCGGTTCGCCAACGGGTTTCTTGGGCTTTGGCAGCAAGACAAGTTTTTGTTTTTTCCAGCAGCTTGGGAAAGTTTGTTCAGTCAAGCATGCGTTAAAAACACTTATAAATAGATCAGGCTTCAGTTTCACTGCGACCTTTAGGCATTTGTTGGTGATACCGTCCAACCCCGGTGCTTTGTTGTCCTTGAGTCGACTGCAAACCTCCAATAGTTCCATTTCAGTCACTGGGGGTATCTCACTCACGGATCCTTGCGGGACTGTTCGAAAGTTTTCCTGATGACGGGAAAGAGTGTGCATACAATCTTCTCGAGGAGAGCTGGGCAGCTTACTTGTGGTGATCTCAAACACTTAATACGTGACATGACGGCTCGATACGCTCCACCCCATGGGTCAACGTTTGCTTCTTCGCAAAGCTGTTTGAAGCATGCATTTTTGCTACTGCGTATGGCGAGTTGAAACCTTTTTCTCGCTTGTTGGTATTCTTGCTGAAGCACCTCATAGTTGGGTCGGTTTACGCCGCGTTGGCTTTTTCTCCTCGCCTTCAGGCACTCAGTGCGAAGTCGGCTTAGCTCCTCCGTCCACCAGTAGTTTGGCCTGTGATATGACACCGGTTTTCGCCTCGGCATTGAAGCATCACACGCACGCGTTATCAGCTCGATTACCCTTCGAGCCTTCTCCGCAGCTGTTCCTCGAGGCATATCGCTTTGCAAGATCATTTCCGAGAATGTTATTTCGTCGAATTTGCGGACTGACCAACCTTTACCAACAGTCTTGGCTTTTCGCTGAGATCGGCTTTCTAGCCTGTGTCCGGTTTCGAATATGATAGATTGGTGATCGCTGTGTGTATAATGTTCTGATACCCGCCATACTATATCTGCTGCAATTGATGGACTCGCGAACGTAAGGTCAATAATTGAACTCAACCCTCGGCTTCGAAAAGTAGGTATGTTGCCGGTATTCATTAAGACTACGTCCAGCTGAGAGAAAGCTTCCATAAGGACGCGGCCTCGAGCGTTGGTGCTTCGGCTGCCCCACTCGGTTGCCCATGAATTGAAATCGCCAGCTATAATGTGCGGTGTGTGTTGTTTTGCATTTATTACCAGCCTATCCAGTAGTTGTTGAAACTGGTTAATAGTCGAGTTGCAAGAGGCATAGCAGCTGTACACGTAACATCCTCTTATCTTTGCCCACACAAAACCGTCTTCACTCTCGGTCATGGTTTCTTGGAATGACGTTCCTCCGCAAACCCAGATGGCCGCCCGACTGGTTCTATCTCGAACCCAGATATGTTCACGCAGGTTTCTGTATTGTTCACTCACTATGGCTACCTCTATCTTCATCTCATTAATATTTTGGGAGAGCAGATCTTGGGCTGCCGCACAGTGCTTGAGATTGTATATATATATATATATATATATATATATATATATATATATACATATATATATATATATATACATATATATATATATATATATATATATATATATATATATATATATATATATATATATATATATATATATATGTATATATATATAGATTATATATACATATATATATACATATATATATATGTATATATATATATATATATATATATATATATATATATATATATATATATATATATATATATATATATATATATATATATATATATATACATTTGTAAAAACGTGGCTGGAAGAGTTGATTCGAAAATTGTTCTCATCATGAATAAGCAAATATAGTTATAGAACTCACAGAAGAGTCGGATGACTACCGTTATTTATTGCGATGGATAAATATAAAATAAAAAGGCGAAAGCTCGTGCGCGTCATCGCTGTGTTCCTCGATTGGTCTCGTATATTTATGTTTTTTCGACTGGTTTATCTGTGTTTAACTGAAAATTCTCATAGTCAAGTGCGTACTCATTGATTGTGTCCTCATTTCATTTGCATCTTTTGTGATCTT
This sequence comes from Nemotelus pantherinus, assembly GCA_963978885.1. Taxonomy (NCBI): domain Eukaryota; kingdom Metazoa; phylum Arthropoda; class Insecta; order Diptera; family Stratiomyidae; genus Nemotelus; species Nemotelus pantherinus. The sequence continues at coordinate 190,808,498 of OZ022264.1, forward strand.
CGTCTGGTGTAATCGGGAAACATCAAACACTTGTGTCTCTTTGTTTGAAATTTTTCTTCACCCGAAAAACTTAAAACTTAGCAGTGGTTGTTTCCAGTTCCGTTGTGTGCTTTGATAATGTACCGAGCTTGACAATTTTGCATATCTCTTGGCGCTATTCACCCGAAAAACATAAATCTTAGCAGTGAATGTGTCCAGCTCCGTTTTGTGCTTTAATTACTCACCGAGCTTGATAAATTTGCATATCTCTTGGCGCACCGACTTTTTACGAGCTTTTGGCTGCTCAATTACTTTCTGCTTTTATAAGCTTTAATAGCACCGTCAAACATACTGTTCGGCTTGATAATCGAAAATGGAAGCAGGCAGCTCCACCTCTCAATGCCCCGTGGCCTGTGGGTATTGCGATAAGCCAATAGATAGGAAGTCGTTCGCATGCGATGGAATCTGCGGGAGGTCGTTTCATTTTGCTTGCGTCAAATCAGCACGCAGACCGCAGGCATCTTCGACATTTACCTGTCAGGAGTGCAGCGAAATAAAGCCGTGTCACGTCTTGAGGTTGCTTAATTTAACCAACGCTAACATGCAACAAGTATGTACTACCAGCGAATCTCTAAAGGACGATACCTCCACCATCGCTGACCTAGTACACGGCATATCTTCAGCTCTCTCACCGTTTTTCGAAACTTTGATTGACATCAGGTCGCATCTGGACGACATAAGATAATTAAAGTCAGCATCTCTAGTTTAAATGATAAGTACGACGCTATTCTTGGTAGAATTAAGAACATAGAATGCAAAACTGGACTGTTGAATGAATCAATAATAGATTTGCAACCGCTAGAACAAGCGAACGTACAGTTTTTGCCACCTACATCTGATAATCACCTACAGTCACTTAATGACAAAGTTGATAGGATCTTTTCGACTCTGAGTGGTTGCGCTACGTCATCTTTAAACATTGCTCGCCGCACTTCTAGTTGCCAGGCTGACGTTTTAGAAAATCCTCACGGCGCTCGTGAAAATAAAAAAACCCAGGAATTCTTCCTCTTGTCAGGCTGATAGCTTAGACCATAGCAGCCCAATCACAGGTGCCAGAAAAGCATCGAATAAAGAAAGGTTGATAAGACGCAAGCAGTCTTAATCAATCGACAACTCCCCGGCAGGTGACAAAGAGGTAGAAACAACGAAAATCATTGTTACAGAAGGATCTGAGAAATCAGAGAAAGAAGGAAATGCGAACTTCCTCACACACGAAACAAACAGCGCTCGCCCAGTTCCTGCTAGATCCGGAGCTGAAACTTTTAGTTGCAAGCTCAATGGTGTGGTGAAGCCTCGGGTGTTATTCTTATCAAGGCTTGCTCCAACTACTACCCCCGACGATGTGAAAAACAATATCATTGACATCCTACACCAAACTAAAAATTTTCTACCTTCTGACTCCATTTCGGTTGCGAAAATTGGTCAGCATCCTCGGGTGTCATCGTTTAAGGTCATCGTTCCGGATTACTCCTTTAATACCATCACACAGCCCAGTTTCTGGCCTTTGAACGCAATCGTCCGTGAATTTACACCAAGAAATCGTGCTACGGCTGGTAAATCTCTGTCAAAAAACGACTCGAAAACATGTCAATCTTCTACGCCAACATGAGCGGCATGCGATCTAAAGCTAACGACTTTTACACGTACAATCTTTCTTCAGATTTTCATGTCGTAGTTTCAACTGAAACTTGGCTCTGCGCGAAGATATTGTATACAGAACTATTTGATTCGCGGTTTTCTGTCTTCCGTAAAGATCGTCATGGACTTTTACTCGACGCCCCGGTAGGTGGGGGCGTATTGCTTGCGGTGCGCAGTTCGGATCGCGTATCAGAAGTAATCATACCAAACACCAATAGCTTGGAACTTGTCTGTGCTGGGATCGTATCAAAATCCCGAATCACAAAATCCCGAATTAACAAAATCCCGTATGTTTCAAAATTCCCGTATTCCAAAATCTCGAAATACAAAATCCTGTACTTAAAAATTCCGAAACTCAAAACTCCGAAATTCAAAATCTCAAAACTCAAAATCTCGTGGAATGAAACCTATTCATATAATGAAATAACAAAAACATAGTGATTTAAGTTTTTATTTAGGAATAAAATTCAACATAAAGACATTGTACGCGATTCTTCTCAAATAATCGATTGTTTCAGTTTCAGACCTTTTTTAATATTTTGGTACCTTGCCCAATTTTTCTTCTCTGATTCCCCTCCATTCATTTTAGCTATCGTCGCTTTAGCTACAATAAAAAGAGAGCTGAAGGAAAAATCCCGTAGTTGTGCATAATATAGAATCAGGCGCGGCGCCGCGCCTGATTCTATATTATGCAAAACTACAGGATTTTTAAATCGGCATTTTGTAGTACGAGATTTTGTAATACGGGATTTTGTAACACGGGATTTTGTAACACGGGATTTTAAAATACAGGATTTTGAAATGCGGGATTTTAAAATACAGGATTTTGAAATGCGGGATTTTGTAATCGGGATTTTGTAAACGGGATATTGGAATACGAGATTTTGTACCCAACTCGTCTGTGCTCGTGTGGGCCCGGGAATGGCGCAACTCTATTTAGCAGTTCTATATATCCCTCCTAATTCAGCATCGATTTGTTATGAGCAAGTACTTAACGCCACTCATCATTTATGTGACCTATTAGATGGAAAAGATGAACTCATCCTCATGGGTGACTTCAACATACCCAGAATTACTTGGAACTTATCTGACGACGGCTTCACATTAGCCCCAACCTTTTCTCCTGGTAATCGCCCATACGCCGAGGAGTTTATAAACGCAATGCTTGCGTGCGGCTTAAACCAAGTAAACAGCATTTTGAACAGTCATGGAAGATTATTGGATCTAGTTTTTACTTCAAACGCCTACCCGTCCGATATCAAGCACTGTCCATCATCTCTCTGCGATTCAACACATCATGAACCAGTTCTAATCATCTACGAAATCAATACATCTCTAAGCACTCCTTTACATAACTCACCATGTCAATTTAACTTTAAGAAAGTCGACTTGGATGTACTAAATGATCTCATCGCAAGGTGTGATTGGTCCACTGTGTTGTTAGAAAAAGACATTAATAAGGCAGTGTACAATTTTCATTCAATCCTTTTTGGATGCTTTACCCAGTTTGTACCAGTCTCTTTCCCTAACAATTGCAATATAGTTCCATGAAAATCGAAGGCAATACGCCATATAAAAAATTTAAAATCTAAAGCTTGGAAAAGATATTGCTCGTCTCGTTCTGTTTCTGATTTTTTGGTTTTTGTAGAGTTGAAGAATATTTATCACTCCGAGGTCGAAAGTTCTTACCAAATTCACCTTAGAAATCTTAATTCTACTTTTCAACAGCAGCCTAGAAGGTTTTGGAATTTTGTTCATTCCAAGAGATACCATGATGGGTATCCCACCACGTTTAACTCAGACGACAAGGCCATTTCCGATCGATTAACTATTAGCAATATTTTCGCTAATCATTTCCGTACCGCATATAATACGGAACCTTCTACTAATAGTAATAATTATAATGACAACTTGACAATGATCCCAACTTCTTCTTTGGGAATGAAAGACTTGTTTATAGACGAAGATACCATTTTAACGTTTTCTAGGAAGTTGGACAATAATTTGACACCAGGCCCTGACGGCATTCCTAGCGCTATCTTAAAATATTGTATCTCCTCCCTGTCTCCTATCCTTGCCTACCTATTTAACCTTTCTCTGTCGTTCGGTATTTTTCCTAGTGGTTGCAAATACGCAATTGTTACACCTATTCATAAAAAAGGCGATAGAAATGATGTAGGCAATTATCGTCCCATCGCAAAACTTCCATGTGTTGCTAAACTATTTGAAACGATAATCAGCAATGTTGTGGCGTTTCATAGTAAATCCATATTATCTCCTTTCCAACATGGTTTCTTGAAAGGCAAATCCACAACTACCAACCTGCTTGAGTTTTCTAACATTGTTATCCCATCAATCGAGGCAGGATTTCAGGTAGATTTCACTGACTTCACGAAGGCTTTTGATAAGCTGGATCATTCCATTTTATTGTGTAAATTGTCCTCGTTTAACTTTCCTCAGCTATTTATTTCCTGGATAGCATCTTATTTGGAATGTCGTACCCAATGCGTATCCTTCCGTGGCACCCTATCGTCTGAAATTGCTGTCTTATCTGGTGTACCTCAAGGTAGTCACTTAGGACCTCTACTTTTTCTTTTATATATAAATGACCTACCAGCTGTCCTGAAACATTCATCAATTTTACTATATGCTGATGATGCTAAAATCTTTAAAAAGGTATCTAATATTCACGACTGCTTGGAACTTCAAGCTGACCTTAATAACCTCACGACCTGGTGTGACCTTAATAAATTAGTAATTAATATTGACAAGTGTACCGTTGTTTCGTACACGCGTAAAATTAATCCGTTGACCTTTGAATACGCTTTGAATAGTATTCTGACAAAGTACTCGATTTAGGAGTACTTCTAAACAATTCTTTTACTTTTGACGATCATATTAACGCCATCTTATTAAAAGCTTCATCTACCTTGGGTTTTGTGAGGAGGCGATACAAAGAGTTTCATGACATACATCTTACTAAGATTTTTTTTTGTGCGTTAGTAAGACCAATACTTGAATATGCGTGTATAGTTTGGGCGCCTTATCAGCAGGTTTATGTGGACCGTATCGAGTCCATTCAGAAAAAATTTCTTCGGTTTTGTTTGCGTGTATTTGCTTGGTCAGATCCTCTTCACTTGCCTCCTTACATTAATCAACTTAACTTACTGGCCATGAATACACTTAATAAGAGACGAGAAAATTTCAAAACTATTTTTGCTGCTAAGATCCTCATGGGTAACATTTCATGTGAAAACCTTTTAGGTTTATTTGGCCTCAATACCAAGGGTCACAGAATGAGACAAGTCAACATTTTATCTGTCCCTGCCTATCGGACCAACTACGCCTTTAATGAGCCCGTTTCGTGCATCAAAAGAAATTTCAACGATGATTATCATCAATTTGATTTTAATTTATCGGTACCATCTTTGAAAAAGAGCTTAGCCAAAAACAGTCCATTTTGACTGATTCGTTGTAAGTTTTAAATCTGTAAATATTACTAGTCTGTATTAGACGAAATTCTTCGAAAATATCTAAATAAATAAATAAATAAAAAATATTTCACCAGTTACGTGCAAAGGTTTCACCACTAATAAAAAAACAATATATAGCAGTGAAAAAGGATATTTCACTGGTAAACAGACTAACGTACGGGTGGCTTTAGGTGAGGGCAATATTAGCACTTGTTAATCAACGTTTACGATATGCGCGCTCATTTCAAAATCGAGCAAATGAGACTGCATCTTTAGCATCTTAATTTGTCAGAGAAGATAACCGCATGAGAAATTGTGCTAAATTACCAAAGCTGTTTTTGAATATAATCGTCAGAAAGCTAAAAAAAAAATGTATTTGTTTTGAGAGCGTTTTAAAACTGTAGTCTATGGTAGAAATTGCAATTCAGGTACTGATAGACTTAATTATCTAGCAAATATTTAATTGAGCAAGGCAGCCGAATTTATTGCTGATTTCACGACCACCAGTGCAAATTTCGACGCCGTTATTGCCTTACTGTTAGAACAATTTAGTGAGTGTAAAACTTGCTGATAACATAATGCAAAAGTTTATAAACTTGCCTCGAATAATTTCACGTAGCGATGTTATGCATTTACGAAAGCTCTATAATAGTGTCCATCACTCACACATGATCATTAACTTTCAACTGGCAGTGATTATTCTTCATGCAACATACATCGTGATAGATTGGAAATGATTTTTATTGTTTTTAAGGCATGAAATCGAATCTTCAGGAAGTCTGGATCATATTGCGGGGACTAAATTAAGAACGGAGCAGAATGAGTTCGTGAAACCAATAAGAATAGCTGGTGGAATATTAACGGAAACCACGGAGTTAAACAATGGTTACTTTTGCCATTGAAGCACACGCAGTACGCAATCTCGCAGTTGCCTCATTGGTAAGATGCATGGATTTTGAGTGTAAATTATGCTCAAAAAATCACATGAGGTCTATTAACGATCCAAGATATCGAGGCAAAATTAGTGAGCAATTAGAGTCGAAATCAGTAATGAAAACTTTAAAGCTTCAAAATTGTAGTGCAGGGAATTCGTGCTCGCAACGTTATGCTCTTTAATCCATAAATCAAGAAAAGCGTTATTGTAGATTGCTCGAGTATTGATTCGAGCAATTGGCGGCGTTAGCGCATTAATGATTCTAGTCATTTTGAATGGTGGTTCCCGCAAGACCTACATTAAACGGAACGTGGTACATAAGCTCAACCTTGAACTTGTGGATACGGTAAATATGCAGATAATTCCCTTTGGTTGTTGACGGTTGTTTGACAGAATGAAAGCTATGTCACAAGCAATTATAGCAATGGGTATGTTTGTTTTTAGTCCACGGACTATACATCAAATTCGACCTAAACTATTTAGTCCACCTGCTGTAAACACTCAGTACCGAACCCAAACTAGTGATAGGTCAGTCCACAATTTCAGATCGTGGACTATATCGCTGTTAACACACCCGAACTATGCATTGATTTATACGCGACCATTAATAATATATGCATGTTGAATATAAGGTCGCAACACTCTCGTTTGATTCAAGATCATTGAAGTAAACATGTTTGAGAGAGAAATGCAAAGATTATTACAGTGCGTGAACTAAAATTAAACTTAATGACAGCTGAATAAATTAGGACTATATCCGACCTAGTCAAATTTTAGGTCAGGTGCATGTAAACGCCTTAGGACTAAATTCACTTAGTCCGCGCTATAGATCAGGTCAGATTTGGTCCAACCGCTATAAACCCTATCAATGATTGTATCAGATTATTCTATCTTTATTCCTGACATATGTCCAGATGTGTTGCAATTTCTTACTTCAATAAAAAGTTTGCCGACTCTTTCACTTGCGGATGATTATCGTTAAGGTGAATGCGAAAATGCTATCAAAATGTTGTTAGATGCTGATATCTGCTGGTCCGTGGTCAAAAAGCAAACTATGCAAATCAACAAGCGATGGGTTGCTGTTGACACCATTTTCGGATGGACTTTGCAAGTTCCTATAGTTTATGTGTCTAGAAATATCGCATCGAGTATGTATCTGAATATTGTTCAACTAGATTTTGATAAATATAATACAGATTACAATTTTATACCCAACTGTACTAATCGCTTGTGAAATTTAGATGATATTCATGGTAGCCAAGATGATGACCACGATCGATTGACCGATCAATATGTGCGTATGAATGGCCGCTGGTATAAAGCCTCGAAAAAAGAAAGCTGTTTAGTTGATGGAAATCGTGATGCCGCGCTAGTGCAATCACCTAAGTTGATGACTAAACTCAGTAGAGACTCCGATAGAATCAACAATATGATGATATTATTCAAGAACTTATCTCATCGGGAGTCGTCGAAAAATGTGACGACGATTTTAAAGGCAGAGCGTATTACATGCCACCTCGTCCGGTGTACCACTTGTATAAACAGATTGCAAAGATTTGCATCATATTTGACGCATCCGCAAAAACAGGTAATCATTTATCATTGAATGAGCTACTTTGGGCTGGAACTAATCTTTCATCGGATTCACTAAAGAATTTATAAAACTTTCGAATTTGAAATTATGCTTTAGAAAAACCATTTCTACAGACTGAACTTGCTTTTCCTAAAAAATTTTAAAGTTCATAGATTTATCTGACTAAAAAACATCAAAAATAAACAGCCAGTGACGTGATAAGATCAAACTAATTTGGGTATTGTAGCGATAAAAGCATATGAAACAAAAAAAGGAGTGCTACATATTTGTTTTCGCTATTTAATTCCTGAACAGAAAAATGTGAAGCATTCACCACTTGTAAACCCTGCTGATGCATTTGTTCCGCCACTCCATTCAAATAAGGTCTTATGAAACATTTCGTAAAGGCGATGAATCGCAATTGATATGGATTTTTGTATTTAAAAACAAATTTCCCAGAATAAATGATGCTCAAATCAAAGAGGTCATTTTCGTAGGAACTTAAATCAAGGAATTAATAAAAGATTCGAAATTCGAAGAAAAATTGAACGTTTTAGAAAAATCAGCTTGGCAATGCTTTAAAAACGTGGTTGCAAATTTTTTGGGTAACCATAAGAGTGAGGATCATAGAGAATTGATCAACGAGCTCCTATTGACATATGATACTTTGGGTTGCAATATGTCAATATGTCGATGTATATATAGAATTCATTTTCTAGACTCATATCTGGATTTTTCCCTGAGAATTTAGGGGCTGTATGCGATGACCATGGAGAAAGGTTACCAGGGTAAATGGAGTCCCAGGATGTCGGCAGACTACTGCTGGACGACCAAAAAGGACTGACACGAAGTCAAATATTCCAGGAAATCGTAGACCTTTGATTTATAAACTTCATTATTCACATGTTTATGGAGAACTATGTAATATTTTTTTTTATAATTCATGCTTCTTAACCAAATAAAATTCATACGTGATAAAAAAAAAAAATAACTGCGTTTTTTTATTCACAACACTTAATACATAGAAAAAAGGCTAAAAAAGTTAGTGTTTCACAAGACTAAATTTTGCTAACCAGAACAAACGCTTTTGCAAATAATTGCTGAAAGATAAGAACGTCTTGGAATCTTTTGTCGTAAAGCTGAAGTTACTTTTGCAGGTAACATGAAAGCAACATATTCAATGATATGAAAAAATGCCACTTGATATGCAGACAGCCTAAACTAAGCATACGTCCGCAGAAAATGTTAACTGAAAAAGTTTTTCGAAATTTTTTAAATGCTACAGATAACCATCTTTCTTTATGGGAACCGATTACCATTTTTGAAAAATGGTATGTGTAGATGCGGTTGGTACACATGTGGCAGGTTCTGAACGCTTTATTGAACGCATTGAGCATTACTTCGTAGAAGCATCAACAATTTCATTTCCTTAAACATCATAGCACACACAGATAATTTTCGAAGCAGTGGATAATTTTCGAAGCAGTCAGGGGTCTACATAATGCCAACAGCGCAGTATTGATGTCGTTCCGGAATTCCTTTTTTTCTTCCACTTATCATCAATCGCCCCGTAAGCAGCTTTCAAGAGAGAGAACATTTCAGGTCAAAAAACAGAAACATGGTCTCCAAAAAAACCACATTTGATTCGATAAGCACAGGTAGTCACTAGCTTCACATCTAACATCTATATTTGAGCCGTCCGTGAACAATATCCCAGACTATCTTCCAGTACAGACATCTGGGTGCTCCCAGCCACTCCTGCTCAAAAAGATTAGTTCATATTTTCTTCCGAAATCGAGCGTCCAAGGGCATTGCGAGATCTGGAGAGAATTTTCCCATCAAAATGTAATGACAGCAGGGCAGATACCTAGGCAAGCAGTCCATTATTTTGTGCCTTAGTTCTTACGAGCGTTCACGAGTTTCACCATTCTATGGATGCTTACATGATCATCGGCTTTATGATTGTTGCGTTGATCCACATAACTATTTATTTATTTTTTTATTCTATCACAGTTTCATCAACAAAATGGTTACTACAAAAAATACATTTATAAGTTTATGACGAACAGTTAAACGATCGGATAAGCCGCCACTTGAAAATTTCAACAGTATGATTGAAGTCGAACATTTGATATGCCGAGTTAAAGCTTCGGGCTATTGCGCATGTTGGTTCATTTAATCCAAAATTGGTCTTATGAAATGGGATGGATAAAGCGCTATGATGTCTACGCTCACCGTGACAAACACGAAAGTTCAACTTTGATCATAAAAACTCAGAGTTCACGTTTCCATTGAGCAATTTCACAGCGAATAGAGCCTTGACATTTTGACGTCTAGTTTCATGAGTGTCCATGGTCAATAATTGCAAGCGGCTTTCATAAAGAGGTAAACAAAAAGGATCAGACCAGCGGAAAGAACTAAAAACAAAAATTAAGAATCTTTTTTGAACAGATTCAATTCGATCAATATGCTCCTTATAAAATGGAGATCACATCAAGCATCCATGTTCTAGGATCGAGCGAACCAGACAGCAGAATAGGATTTTTGTCATCCGAATGTCATTGAATTCTGTAGACCGCCTTTTTAAGAAGCCAAGAGCACAGTTGGCTTTTATTATTATAGAGTAAATGTGGTCATTAAAAGTAAAGGCAGAGTTTAACAGAACACCTAAATCAAGAAATTTATTGGAATGGGTTAATAGAATATCATTTAAAAGGTAATTGAAATTAATGGGACATGATTTATGGGAGAAAGAAATAACTGAGCATTTTTCAGCATTTAGTGAAAGATGGTTTAGAGCGCACCAATTAGAAAAAAATGACACATAGCGTTGTAAGATTGTACAGTCGTCAAGTGATGATATTATATTGAAAATGTTTGCGTCATCAGCGTAGAGTAGAATGGAGAGTCCAGGAGCGAAGGTGATAAGATCGTTAATATAAATAGCGAAAAGGATCGGATCAAGGTGGCTGACTTGTGGCACACCCGAAGTGGAGATTATGTCAGTGGATAGAGTGCCACGAAATCGAACGTTCTGTTTGCGATCTGTGAGATAGGATTTAATCCAGTCAATAAACTTATTAGGGAATTCACGAATATGCAATTTACATATAAGAATATTATGATCCAGCTTATTAAAAGCCTTCGTGAGGTCGGTGCTAATGCAGTCAACTTGTTTACCTTCTTCAATCGCAGGGGTGACTAGATTCGCAAGTTCTAAAAGATTAGTAGTGGTAGATTTGCCTTTAATAAAGCCATACTGGTAAGGCGAGATAAATGCCTTAGAGTGGAAAGATAGCACCTCGGCAACTATAGCTTCAAAGAGCTTGGCAACGTATGGTAATTTAGCGATTGGCCGATAATTGCGCACGACATCTCTACTGCTTTTTTTGTGAATTGGAGCTATAGATGAATATTTCCACAAGTTTGGTAAAATGCCAGAAGAAATGGATGGATTAAAAAGGTGAGCCAACAGGGGTGAGAGAGAATCGGCGCACCGCTTAAGGACTATGGTCGGTATACCATCAGGACTAGGATGAAAACTATTCTCAAGATGAGATATATGCTTTAGGATAGTGGCAGTGTAGATGTGTAGGTCTTTCATTAAAAACGTCGTTTTAGGAGAGTCCATTAAGTAATTGAAATTAGTTATGTCGAAGTCATAGACAGGTATTCCATACGCAGATTGGAAGTAATCTGCAAACAAGTTACTGATAGCGAGCGAGTTATTAATGACCATGCCGTCAGAGATAAAAGAACAAGGGTATTCACCATGATACCTTTTTGAATTCACAAAACTCCAAAAACGTTTAGGATGGCTTATGAAAGACTGCCTTAGCTCATCCATGTAGTTTGAGTAGGCAGATGAGGTTTCAGATACGAGTCTATTTCGTAATTTCTCATAAACTTCATAGTCATCTTCTAGACGCGACGAATTGTACACTTTCCAAGCCTAAATTTTCAAATTTTTTAGATTGATTAAATCTGGTTTGATCCATGGAAAGCGTTTCAAAGGTACAGAGTTACGCAATGGAACACAGCGAACAAAGCAACCGAATGAGATGGAATGAAAGTTTATGGTAGCAACGCTTATGTCAGATTCATTCACAACCGAAGACCAGTCGCATTCGGTTAGCACTCCACTCAACATATCAAAGTCGACTTTCTTGAAGTTAAAATTGTAAAGATTAACAAAGTTAGACAGTGAGTATATCGTCTTTGATTGGAAATGTTATATGATGAGCTGAATGATGAGTGGATTCAACAAGTAGAAAAGATGAGCATCGTTGAATCAAGACATCCGAAGAAATCGTCGAAAAAATTAGGTCCAAAAGTCGTCCATTTGTGTTGTAAATACAATTGATCTGCTTTAGTCCAGTTGAAAGTACGGAGCCAATGAAGTAATATGCCGTTCACACTACACTCTAAATCAGGCAATTTCGATCAGCTGATTGCTTTAGAGCTAAATCAACTTAAATCTACCTGATTACCCATACATTTTTTTCGGCTTCTGCCAGAGTTAATCAAGTAGATTTAGAGTTAATCAAGTACAAATCAGGTACTATTGTGAATTTTGTTCCTGGCGACTTTTTCTCAGAGCGCGGCGAATTCCATCCGTGAGAGCGAGAGTAGATTTGAATGAAATGTCATTCGAATTTCGTCCTAAAATAGCAAAAATTGAATAAAAGAGGAAAATGTGAGTTGAACCATGGCCTTCATATAAAAGGCCTATCGCGACTTGCAATCTGACAGGTATTAAGCTACTTTTTAATATGGTGTAGTCCTCTCGTTATTAAGATTTATTGGGAATTGCACAATGACAATTGTTTGACATTTCTCTGACAATTAGTAAATATTAGCAATAGGCGCGTTTTTTTGCTCCTCTATCCAGCGGAGAGTAGAATGAGAGTAGAGTAGACGCATTGAAAACAACAACAACACTCCTACACCAGTGAATTCACTGGTGTAGGAGTGTTGTTGTTTTCAATGCGTCTACTCTACTCTCATTCTACTCTCCGCTGGATAGAGGAGCAAAAAAACGCGCCTAATGTGAATGGTGCTGCTCGGTTGAATCCGCGAATAGAGTCTATTTTCCTATTATCCGGAGACTGGTTTCGAAGTTTTTGTCGCGTAAAAGGTATTTCGGATAAGTGTCGTGAAAGTGATGTGTTTATTGTGCTGTATACGCGAGAACTTTGCAATTTGGAATACCTGCCACCTACTCTCGGCAATGTGAATTGTAAACAATTGCCGTTTGTGGTTGATAGGATTTATTCCACTTTAAAAATCATCAAATTTTGATAATCTGCAAATTCTTTAGCACAAACGATATTTCGGATCAGTGTCCCGATGAATTGAGGTCTGATGCTAAAGACTTTTATATCTAAATTGCTTGTGAAAGATCCCAAAACAACATTGATTGACATGACATATGAGTTTCCTCATATCTCCTGTAGGTGGATCTCGTGAATTTCTTTATAACCATAAAAAAACATCACTGTGTGGACTGGTTGGGAAAAGTAGCTTAGGTCCGCCATCTTGTAGGTTAATTGCTTTTGCGACAGGCCTTTTATATGAAGGCCATGGTTGAACAAAGTGAAAAGAAAATGTTCTTGCATGTTCCTGCACCAGTTTCAACAACTTTCACGCAAAAAAGATTGTACACATAAATTCGAATGACATTTCTCTCTCTAAATCTCCTTCTAAATCACTTCGGGTAGTGTGAACGCTTACCTGATTAACTTTGACAGCTTCTAAATCTACTTGATTTAGAGTGTAGTGTGAACGGCTTATAAGCATCACGTCGGTTATTAGACGATGGAAGGTAATGTTCACTATCATCAGAGAGTCGCCACTCTACATGCGGTAGATTGAAATTTCCCATAAGAATGAGATCATCGGTGGGCTCCATTATACGGTAAATATAATCGGTCAGGTTGTACGCCAAATCATATGTGGAGCTTGGTGCGGACGGTGGGATGTATATAATTGCCAAGAAAACACGCCTCTGATCAATGTTTAGTGTGATGCTGACGTATTAAGGTCGCTAATATCAGGTATCTCAAGACGGGATACTGGCAGTTCTTTTTTTATAGCGAGTAGAACATCACCGCCGACTTATAATTCATAATATATCATATAATTCCATCATATAAATCCAACATATAATACCCTATTATCACTCTCGTGGCCAAGAAAATGAATTTCTTTCCCCATCAGTATTAGAAAATTTACAGCACGCCTGAACAGGGTAACATTCGATCCCGTGCAAGAAAATTTTTCGAGCCCGTCTATTTTAACAATTTGCTCAACTATCGTTAATTTTTCTACTTGAAAAACTATGCATACAGCACTCGATTTATATAGAGATAAATAATTTTTACATAATTGAATCGCGTTCACAAATAAAATTCTATCCGATTGCAAACCGTGCCCGCATCGAAAACTCAACTCCTCCCAAAGGAAAATAACGCCACCATGATCTATCCATTTTCTTTTCGCCACCATTCTCTATCCGACTCCGAGAAAACAATTCTTTTGAAAAACGACACTACACAAGCTGTTTCTCGATTTTCCGGCGTTTTCTCCTTTCCCGAATTAGAAATGAACAAAAGCCTTCAACGTTATTGGCTTGCCATGTGGTGAGCGAGCGAACACACGATCAGCACAGGCACAAATACGGAAAGCAAGCAATCAACTTACTTTGCGGACGGGTAATGAACGACTATCCCGAGTGCATGTTCGCACATCAGCAGCCAGACTCTCTCGCCTCGTGCAGTAGGTCAAAACAAAGCATCGTTAGGGACACGATATTGAAAGAAAGTATCGATACTTTTACTTTCAAGTAGTATCACAACCAAGTATTGATATAAGTACCTTACTCATGGTGACAGTACTGATATGAGTAAGTATCATATGATACTTAATATGCCTATTTTCATTTGCAAGAGTCAGTTTAGACTTCCAACGAAGTCAGAGATTCCAATTATAATTACAGGGTCGGGAACTGGTCTGGTGCCGTTCCCTGGCTTTGTTCAAGAAAGACTTTTTTCCAAGAATAAAGGCAAAGAAGTTGGCAATACTATTCTGTATTTTGGCTGCCGGAAGAAGAGCAAAGATCTCATTTATCAGGAGGTAGGATTGTATTCATTAACTTGTATTTTTTACTCACAGCCACTATGATGCGTTTCCTATGAACTGGAAGAATTCGTTGGTAAGGGTGTTTTGACATTAGAAACAGCATTCTCTCGGGATCCAGCACACCAAATTTACGTCACACATTCTGATTTAATTTGGAAGCTTAATTATTGGTGAGAAACTTGTACATGTTCGGGTACGTTTGCTTCACTTGTTTATCTTAATTATTCTGCTCAAAGTGATATCATCCAGCAAAGGAAATAAGTCAGAGGCCGAAGCACAACAGTTCAGCAAGAAAATGGAGGCTCAAAAGCGCAACTCAGCCGACGTGGGGATCTAATTGCAAGTGTTCCATCAGATTTCGTTTTGTTTGCTCACTCAAGACAGGAGCAAGCAAACAGCATTCTTTGAGTCGGTTTAGAAACATTAAAATAATAAATCTATTAAACTTAATTACACTAGATAAAAGTTAATTTTGAAGAGGCGATAAGCGATGATAAAAAAACAGTGATGTGATGAGGATGCGTACAGAAGACCCGGTGTTGTTCACGAGGATTGTTGTATTCTCACGCCAAAAATGTGCCCTTTTATATATATATATATATATATATATATATATATATATATATATATATATATATATATATATATATGTATACATATATATATATATATATATATATATATATATATATATATATATATATATATATATATATATGTATACATATATATATATATATATATATATATATATATATATATATATATATATATATATATATATATATTTATATATATATATATATCACTTTTGAAACTAATTTAATCACATTATTTTTCGTGCATTGAGAAGACATTAGGATGTGAAAGTCGGTACTAATAATTAAGTAAGAATGTTTATGATTTACTCGGTTCAGAGTGTTTTGCTTAAAAGATCAAATATGTGTAATAAAACAACTTATAAAGCAACTTAACTGAGATTTTATACAAAGAGATGAACCAGTGCCATTTTATACTGTAATGTGGGTTATTTTGTTGAATTAGTGAACTTGCTATTTAAAATCTTTATTTTTTTTTTGATCAAATGATCTTTTTATAAATAGCTTGTGTAAAGAGTCTTTTAGTTTCGTTTAAATTTTCTAGTTTCGGTGTTTCATTTCTACTTTGTTTCTGTTTTTATAAAAAATTGAGTTTAACTCGTGCGCTCTCGTTTATGAGATTTTTGTAAATTATGATATAAAGTGAGCGATCTAGTGCAGTCATTTTGTTTTTTGCAAACAATGTGCAAATATGTTTCTAAATACATTCTTTTTTAAGAAATTATTTTCTTGTATATGTACAGTAAGAGAAGAATGTAAGGTAAGTAGTCCGTAAAGTATGGAGAAAAGCTAAATTTTATATTTATATTAATATCAATGATAGAGCAAAGCCTAATTTGCACTAGAGTTTGGTAATAGAGATGATAATGATGATCCTTAGTCTGGCAGGATCTATTTGATTGGGCGGGACTCAGTTTGGAATTTGGCGATAATTTCCAGGACGGCGAGGTTCAAAGTCTTTAATAAATAATATAAATATAGACGGGCCCCACGCAAGAAAAGGGAGTATTACAATATGGGGTGCAATATCTTGCTAAGGGATCATTGACCTGGTGGCAATGAAAGGCTTGCTGGAAAAATTGGAAATTAAAAGCACACTATTTCTGTAACTTTCCAAAAAAAATAATGCACATATTTATATTGCAACAGTTATCAATGGCCGCCACACTCATCAGATATTCAATCGAATCGTATCCTTCACTTGCTCCACTGAATATCACTACTTCATTTAAAATGAGTGATGGAGAGTCTCTTGATTAGCTATGTAAATGTGAAAAATAATCGAAGGACATTTGCTGAATTTGATTTATTTCACTGCAAAAGGTTTCTATTAAAAAACACATTCATAATTTTTTTGCCTTTTTATGTATATGGACAGTATACTCGTACAAATTAAATAATACAGAGAATAGAATTGCTCCTAGTCTTTGCCTTTTCATACCTAATCATTTCAATATATATTAGAACATTAGCAACTTTTCTCCTTCGTCAATATACACTGAGAAAACACATGGCGCCAGACGCCATAATTTATAGAGTTCTGGCGCCATGTACATAGTCGATTTAGGGATTGTGATAAAATATGGCGCCACACGCCATAATACATGGTGAAAAGTACATAGGCCTCCACGCCATGTACATGGCGTGGCAGACTATATTACATGGCGTGGAGGACTATACTGTATGGCGTGGAGGACTATACTGTATGGCGTGGAGGACTATACTGTATGGCGTGGAGGACTATACTGTATGGCGTGGAGGACTATACTGTATGGCGTGGAGGACTATACTGCATGGCGTGGAGGACTATACTGTATGGTGTGGAGGACTATACTGTATGGCATGGAGGACTATACTGTATGGCATGGAGGACTATACTGTATGGCGTGGAGGACTATACTGTATGGCGTGGAGGACTATACTGTATGGCGTGGAGGACTATACTGTATGGCGTGGAGGACTATAGTACATGGCGTGGAGGGCTATAAGCATAGCGTCTGCTCCTATGCACTATGGCATGTGGAACTATGTGAAATCGATTATGCACATGGCGCCAGAAGTCTATAAATTATGACTTCTGGCGCTATGTGTTTTTTCAGTGCATCTGAAGATGATTTAGTTCCCATGCAACAAAACGCCACGAGTCTTCTCAGTTCGATGCTCCGAACTGAAAATTCCCGAGGGATAAATAACTTCAAGAAGCTTGCTGACATTTATGCATCTCCTCACACAGCATGGCTGCGAGTTATAATTGTAGTGCCATGAGCCATATTACATGGTTCATGGCACCATGTAATATGGCGTGTGGGGCTATAATTTCTGCGCCATGTAATTATGGCGCTGGGAGCTATACTGCATGGCTCAGGGTACTATGTACATGGCGTGTGGCACCATAAATGCTGTGCCATGTAACATGGCACCACGCGCTATGTAGATTCTGACATTATGGCGCTGGGAGCCATATTGCATGGCTCAGAGTACTATGTACATGGTGTATGGGGCCATAAATAATGCGCTATGTTACATGGCTCTGGGCGCTATGTGGTTTTTTTTCAGTGTAGATATATACAAAAAACTTAAATATTGCGTTATTAAATATTTAATTTGTTTTGCGGGGCATTTCACGTGAAGCGAACAACGAAAAAAAGTCGAGGTTCTGGATTTAGTTCATATTGCGCACAATGGTACTTCCAGAACATAAGAACGTGGGTACACAATTTTTGGTTTCTATGAGGTTTAGTTGCCGTGCCATGTGCTTTTGAAAAATGGATGAATGGTTTTTTCGGAACCGGATTCTAGGATTCAAAAATAAATCGAAAAAAACAAAAAAAATTGACTGTTGTAGAAAATTAACTGTTCTTTTTAATTTTGAAATTTTGAAAACCAGAATTAAAAATTTTTGTGAAACCGGAAGTAACAATTTCAACTCATTTTTTGAATAATTTGGACCAGGTTAATTTTGTTTATTTTTGTAACAAAACAAAGCTTTAAGTATTCTTATTTTATCATAATAAGAGTTTTAGAAAGGGATGGCCAGTCGTTTAAGAGGTAGGTGAATTTCAATACACATAAGTCATATGAAGAGTGGTATCGGGAGCTTGATTAGGACAGCTAGTGAGTGTGAAAACAACACATTTGTAGTAAAACTATTATATATCACTTATATAATTTACACAAAGAAGACAAAATATTAAACATTGATAATGCTGATTTACTTCATGGAAAAAAACTACTTGCTTATGGAAAATGAATTTATTTCACAAATTTTACCATTTTATTTTCTTTTCTTAAACTGATTCTTTTATTTATTACTGGATGTGTTTCTATGACCATTTTTTTCTGCGGCTTCCACATACGTACCTATAAGATGAATATCTCCACTTTTCTGCTAATATTCTTGGAATTTTTCTTAGGTCTTTAACCTTCCGATGAAATTTCAAATCGAAAGGATTGAAACATGAACAGCCACACGGAGACATAATACACACAATTAAGAATCTTTAAATCAATAACGAAAGTAATCGTCACTGCAAGCGCTAAACAATAACTCAAAAATTAACGGAAAATTCGAAATGATTTGGCACCATATATATTATATGGGCATCATATATATTAAATACGATTTTATAAGAAAGTAAAACCTTTTAATAAACTAAAAGATGGCGCTACTAATCCTATTTCGATATCAATTTTTGTTTTTGAGCCAACTAGAAGTTGTAAGCAAGCTCTCGGTATCACCCCCCATGCGAGTTGCATGTATTAAAATTCACCTACTTCTTAAACTACTGGCCATCCCATTCTAAAGCTTTTATGATAAAATAAGAATAATTACATAAGTAAACAAAATTAACCTGGTCCAAATTATTCAAAAAGCGAGTTGAAATTGTTACTTCCGGTTTCACCCAAATTTTTAATTCCCGTTTTCAAATCTAATTTCAAAATTAAAAAGAACAGCAAATTTTCTACAACAATCAGTGTTTTTTATGTTTTTTAGGTTGTTTTTGAATACTAGAAATCGATCCCAAAAAAGCCTTCCATCAATGTGCAGGTTTACAGCGGTCGGACCAAAAGTGTCCTGACCTAAAGCGCGTACTAAATGAACTTAGTCCTCAGGTGTTTACACCAATCTGACCTAAAATTTGCTTAGGTGGAATTTGGTGTTTAGCCCGCGGACTAAATGTGCGGTATAAACGCTACCATTGTCATCCATTTTTCAGAAGCCCATAACTTGACAGCTAAACCTCATAGAAACAAAAACTTGTGCATCCACATTCATATCTTCTAAAAGTACAATTATGCAAAATATGAACGAAATCCAGAACCTCGACTTTATTTTGTTGTCCGCTTCACGTGAAATGCCCCTTACATTACTGTTTCAACATAAACTGTTTGGATATTGTATGATTGAAAGATTTCTTGAACTTAAAATAGTTCATTTGTTTTACATTATATAGCTGTCGCGTAGTCTGTAGCTCAGTTTGGAAAGATGAAATTTGTTCAGTCATATGTCGATACCTCAGAGTACTAATCTAGTAGAGGCGGCATGCCCCATAAGCCTCTTAATAAATTGGGTGAAGCCTCACCAATACACCCTCTCATCAGTCGTACGTATACGTTTGGCTCTGATGTGTATCCTATAAAATGAAGTGTGTTGTGAAAAAGTGTATTTCAGCGTGGGAACAGGGAGCTGAAAACGTTGGCTTCCACAGGTAAGTTTTAATTTTATGAATTCTCTGGCCATGGACAATAAAGGACAATAAAATTATCGAGTGTAAATGTAAAAAAGATAAAATTCAGTATGTTGCGCGTTCTGTGATGTTAGTTTTAACATAACTCGTGTTCTGGTGCTCGCGAAATCGGCTACAGAAGCTGATGTGTCCGTTCGCTTTACTAGTTTAATGTGATAGATTTAGTTAACGTTTAGACAAAATTTTTCGGGGAAATGTAAAGAAATGTCTTTAATTTATAAGAATTGTGCGTTCCGATTTCAAGTTTTATTAGAAATCGGCCAATAACATTTTTAGTTATAAATTCGTGTTTGATGATATCAAAGTCTTGTCAAGTGATGTTCTAATGGTACTCGCTGCGTTTGAATATACTGATTTTGCGTTTATAACGTAAAATAGTGTTTTCCGTTTTGTTTTGTAGTATTTCGCATGAAAAAATAATAGATATTAATTAATGTTAATAATTAGCTGAAAATATATTTGCGGCATGATATGAAAACATATCATGTTCGAAAATATTCAGTGGCGTCGCGAGTGACAAATTTGATTGTTTCGAAAATAGTTCTGGAATTTTGAAAACGGAGCGGGAGTTAGAAATTTATAAAATTCTGTCTTAATATATAACCATTTAAATGTTAAATTAATAATTTTTAATAATTGCAGTTTACCAACAAGGAAAAAAACAGAAAAACTGCTGGATTGCGGCGTTGAAACCGTTTGTGGACGGAACAGTCGATCCTAAACGGCATCGTGTTTGCAGCCTGCACTTTAAGGAGGATGATTACAAGTGCATAGCAGGAAAACGAGCACTAAAAACGGATGCTATACCATCTGTTTTTTCTGTGGAGGTAAAACACTAAATATATTATTTTTATAACAATTTAATTAATTTATTTTGCAGGTTTCGCATGCAGTACCAATGTCTTCGAGCCATAACACAGATGTGGGGGAAGCAGCTTATATGGTAAGTCCTTAGATACGGATTTAGCTCTAATACTTTATTTATATATATATATATATATATATATATATATATATATATATATATATATATATATATATATATATATATATATATACAGCTATGGACAAAAAAATAGCAACACCCGAAACTTTTTTATTCATGCCAGTGTAATATTCTCCGTGTCAATCATTCAATGCCAAAATCTATCGTAACGTAATAATTGTAATGTTAACGAAAATATTCCATGAAAAATAATTTCATTTCCAACACGAAATATGATTTTTATAGTTTTTTTTCGTTAATTTAGGGTCAACAACCTGGCCAATAAAATAGCAACACTTATAAAAAATGGAAGGAATTATTGGTTTATTTTTAAATTCATACATTTTGAATTTTTAATATCAGTCCTTAGATTTAGTATTTTGTAGCGAATCCATAATTTTTTAAAACTAATTCAGTTCGACGAGGCATAGAGCTGATTAAATTTTGACATTTTTTAAGTGGTATTGGCTTCCACGGCTGTTGCACATTTTCCCATAGTTCTTTCATATTTGTTGACCGACGTTTGGAAACTTCAATTTTGAGGTCATTTCACAAATTCTCAATTGAGTTTAGATCGGGTGACTGAGATGGCCAGTTCAAAATATTAATTTCATTATTTTGCAACCATTGCATAGTGGCTTTTGCTGAATGTTTTGGGTCGTTGTCGTGCTAGAATCGCTATCTGATTGGCATGTTTTCTTCGGCCCAAGGAAGCATGACATTGCTTAAAATTTCGATATAACTTTCCTTGGTCATAATGCCGCTAATGAGGAAATTTGGACCAATACCCCACCAAGAAAAACAACCCCAAATCTTCAAACTGCCACCTCCATGCTCAATTGTGGATTTAGTATACCGTGGATTATAAGCCTGCCCTGGTGGACGACGTACAACGTGTCTCCCGTCCATACCGAAAAGGTTGATTTTCGTTTCATCGCTCCAAAGTATATTTCTCCATTGATTTGAGTTCAAGCTGGGGTCTTCAGGAAGGTGGTACAGTTTAGCGAGCTCGATACGGTTTTTCCTATGTACTTTTTTCATTAATGGAACCTTTCTAGGAGCTCGGGCTTGACGACCGTTATTTTTGCAAATACGGCGAACAGTTCTGGCACTAACATCTATGTCTGTCTGTTGAACTAACATCCTTGACGACATAAAAGGATCGGCCTTAATTTTTATGAGCAGTGCATCTTTGTCTTTCTTTGATATTTTCGATGGTCGTCCTCTAGTTTCAGGCTTCGGTTTCGCGTGAAGAGCATTATAGACCATTCGAGGAGAGCGTTTCAACCCATTTACGATATCCCTGATTGAATAACCCTGGTCAGGCAGGAATCTAATTGTTGCGTTTTGGGTAGGCGTACAATGTTGTTCTCGACCCATTATTAACTACGATGAAAGACATTTTCTTTAAAACACAAACCTCACTAAACTTTCATACTCACTAAAATAAAATATGTATATCAAATAAGTTAACCAAAAATTCTTCCTTCAAGAAAATAATCACTACAGAACTTGATATTGCTATTATTATGACCACACAATATCACGTCTTGTAACACAATGTGTGCAACAAAATCCATTTCTGTTTGCGTTTGACAAATATTCTCGCACAATATGAGACTGCTATGATGGCGCTACAGTCAGATTGCCTGAATATGAATTTCATTAGAAAAACATGCAATTCACGGAAAAATACGTAATAATTCGCAGTGTGTTGCTATTTTTTTGTCCATAGCTGTATATATATATATATATATATATATATATATATATATATATATATATATATATATTTATATATATATATATATATATATATATATATTTATATATATATATATATATATATATATATATATATATATATATATATATATATATATATATATATATATATATATATATATATATATATATATATATATATATATATGTATGTATATGTATATACAGGGTGTTTGGTACTCGGTGGACACTATTGTAAGGAGGCAATCCTTGATATATTTTGAGCAAAAAATTGTTCTACAGGGTGGTCCGATTTTCAAAATCTACGGAGTTACAGGGTGGCCAATAAAACTGTTTCGGACCTGTACCCTGACTCACTTAAATCATATCTTGAAAATTAATGATCATAACGCATAGTTTTGGCTTGTTTTTTTATGCAATCAAATTACCTTCAATTTGATGTAACATCCTAAATGGTAACTGTACCTGATTTTGAGATATTAGCTTCAAAACACAAAATGCTGGCACTTCTACTCCGCAAATTCAGTGCCCAATGTCGTTTTTCTCAGAAAATCTCATGAAAAGATGCCATTTTAATTTTATTTTTGTTATAGGCCATATTGTTGGCTACAAAAGTTGCATACTTACTTATGACTTAGATTTTCCCATTTCGCAAGTAATAAGCGAAAATACATACTGCTTAAAAACTTAATATGCCTTAAAGTGGTCCTCGTTTTCGATCTACACTCTTTGCTTGAACTGAAAGAATTTATTAAAGGTTTTTACGCTTTATTTCAAAATTTTTGAGCTACAGTAAATGTTCAAAATGGCCACATTCATTTTGAATACACGCTAAAGCTCGTTTCGCAAGCGTTCTTTTCATATTCATACTTCTCTACATGAGATTTCGCAGGCCAGTGTATTGGTCCATTTCTACCGATCCAGCGATTGGTATAATTGGAATTCAACCAATCTCTGACTCGTCAGCCATAATGAGCTGGAGCACCATGGTGTTGGTAAAACATGGAAGCCAATCGTTGCAGCGGAATATCCTCCAATAAGTCCTGCAGATCAAGTCTTAAAAAATGTAAGTAATTGGTACTATTTAAAGTAGGCGGGAGCCTAATAGGTCCAATTAAATCGTTACCAATCACTCCTACCCATAAGTTTACGCTGAACCTATGCTGAAACGATGAAGTCCTTCTCGTGTGAGGATTCTTCTCAGCCCACGTATGTAAATTGTGGAAGTTTTTGATACCGTCCCTGGTAAATAAGGACTCATCCGTCCAGAGAATCGTGTTAAAAAAATTTTCGTTGTCTAATTGTTTTTCAAGTAGCCAATTGCAGAATTCCATTCTTTTGGGCAAATCGATCGGTAGCAGCTCCTGCACTGGTGTGTAATGGTAGGGATGTAAACGAGCTGCTGAGAAAAACGACATTGAACACTGAGGAAAACGAAATTGAACACTGAATTTTCGGGGTAGAAGTGCCAAAAGTTTGTGTTTTGAACCTAAAATCTCAAAATCAGGTACAGTTACCATTTAGGATGTTACATCAAATTAAAGGTAAGTTGATTATGTATGTTTGTTGGTTTTTCGTTCAATTTGATAAAAAATGCATGAATAAGAATACATTTTTCGTGCAGATTATTTCCTTGTATTTGTAATTTATTGCTGTAATTTTTCATATATTGTTTGAGTGAAAACAGATTTTACAAATGATGTGCGAAGGGGGATATTCGAAGGAAATTTAATTTTGTATTGTTGATTTAAGTATCAGTGATTAAAAGTATTAGCGACCAAAAGTACCAAAAAGTATCAAAGAAAATGAACTGTTTGAATTTTGAAAACCTAGAGTAAGACGAGATCACAAACTATGTTTCAGCTAGCACATCAATGCTTAACCTTTCAACTTCCAAACAATTACAAACAATAGAATTCAACCCTTTACTTTTCATGCTTCATCAATTACTCATATGT
Source organism: Nemotelus pantherinus (assembly GCA_963978885.1). Classification (NCBI taxonomy): domain Eukaryota; kingdom Metazoa; phylum Arthropoda; class Insecta; order Diptera; family Stratiomyidae; genus Nemotelus; species Nemotelus pantherinus. Next base: position 190,833,331 of record OZ022264.1, read on the forward strand.
ATATTTTTTTCAAAAATTTGTCAATCGTCTTTTAGACATTTTATTCTGTGGTCTTTACAAGTTATCATCATCTTCAACAGTGCAACAACTAGTAGTCTGGTTTGAACCTGGCATAGTAGATAATTCCAGATATCATTTTTCGGTATCGTAGCATAAGCCAGTGCTTCACCGAAAACAGGACTTGCCTTGAAATATTTTTTCCCAGTAACCATGTCTTTTCTTACGGCCGCGCTATCGCTAATGCGTTTCGTTGTTGTTTATTGTTGTAAATTTGTTTGTGCTGTGGAACCATTTACCTTCATGTCAAATGCCAAACATTATTTAGCAGGAGCATAGACATTTTAACATTAATGATACACTGCTGGTATTGATACCTGGATATGGGTACCAAGGTATCGATAGCTTGGGAGGGTGATACACTGCGCCTATGTGGTATTGTGCGACATCACCTCTCAAAAGTGAAATTTGTCAAATTGAGTGTAGAATCAAAAGTGAAATGAAATTAAAACGTACCTGTATTTTTTGTCACATTTGCTTGATAAAAGTATCCTTCTTTTTTTAATTCATATCTAAACAAATGATACTTTCAAAATAAAACCATTCAGTGACATTTGCCAATGATCTGTATTGGAAAGTTTAATTGCTACACCCACTACTGGCTGGAAATTGTCTCTGCTGGCAGTACCGAGCAAAATTCTCGCGGTATCTGTACCGTCCAACGACGTAGATACTCGGTATATATCGCTTTGCCGAGCTGGTATGAGCCGAGTAATGGGTGATACTCTAGTGGTATGAACGATACCATGGTATCAATACCAGCCAAGTATCAGTAGTTTTGGAGAGACTTGAATGGAATAGCTTTGGTGCACTGTAGAAGGTTTTTTCAAAGGCCAATTTTTTATTGAATAAAGATAATGTCTTAATGGAACTTTGTCCATATACTTTATTTGCTTCATACTATACAAAAATAAATTTTAAAAGTTTTTTGGGGCACTTGTCGTCTGGTATATTTTTTTTTAAAAAAAACACCAAAAAATTACGGCGTGGATGATAATATACACAATACGCAATTTTTACCGATTTTGGAAAAGTAAAAGAAAGGTATCCCTTGAAAATCATTGTCGGGGTTGGGATTCGATGTTGGTAAAGACATGATTTACAGTCATGAGGTTCAAGAGACAGTTTACTTCTGATTTATTTCAGAAATCAACTCACTGTTAGGTAAATCAAAGACCGATGTTGTCCTGAATCAAGCTAGTAGCTTGGAGCTCAACTGCTCAGCTACTCGACATATGATCCTGCAAATCAGAAATAAATTATTCTTGTTATTATTGTGATGCAGTAGCAGTTACATTAATTATAATTATTCCATGCAAGGAGGACGTCATACCTAAACAATTTTAATTTTTTAGGTGCCAACAAATGAGTCACCTCCACTTTGTTCGCAGGCAATGGGGGAAAACGAAAACCTTCGAAGTCCCCCAAGGAAGAAAAGTAAAGAGGTATGCTATGCCAACAAACTTAATTGGAAAATATGGCTTACTTTTTTCCTTGTATACATAGGCAAAAACCACACCTCTTCTTCATTTGCTGAAGACGTCTTCGTCTTCAAGCCCTGAAGAAAGCCCCAGGAGAATAAAGCTAAAGAGAAGAAACCGAGCTCTTCGCGGTATACTGAAACTGGAGCGGAAAAAAAATAAAACCCTTCATCAAAAATGCCGCAGATTAGGTAAGCGTAATCAAAATTTAAAGAAGCTTTTGGATGACCTTAGGGATAAAAAATTTTTAAACTCCGAAGAAATAGATACAATGAATGTTAATTGTGATTCAATAGGTAGGGACGCTTTGAATGAAGAATTATTTAAGAATATTAGGCAAAAGAAAAGGCATTCTTCACACAAAACTAAATTTTCTCCCAACATTAGGAAATTCGCTTTAGATTTAAACTATTTATCTCCTAAAGCCTATATATTTGTAAGGGAACAGCTTAATTTTTCTCTTCCTCATCCTAGAACGATATCTAGATGGTATCAAACTGTAGATGGCAAACCGGGGTTTACTCAAGAATCTTTTAATATATTAAAAACTTTCACATCTTCCACAGGCAAAGCTATATGTGCTCTTTCTATGGATGAAATTTACATCCGCCGTCATACTGAGTTCGATGGAGGCCGTTTCTATGGATATGTTACCTTTGGTGACAAGGCAGACAACCCTCAAATTGTTGCTTCCGAAGCATTGGTGTTTATGTTGGTATCCCTTTGCGGAACGTGGAAAATTCCTCTTGGCTACTTTTTTGTAAATTCACTTCGTGGTGATCAGAAAAGAAATTTGGTTTTACAGTGTCTAGAACTTCTGTCAGGTGTTGGGGTTGAGGTTGCTACTTTCACTTTTGATGGAGCCCACACCAATATGAGTATGACATCACTTTTTGATTCTAAAATTCACAAGCAAAAACGCCCACTAGTTAGCCAGTTTGAATATGAAGGTAAAGATATTTTCTTTTTCCTGGATGCCCCTCATATGATAAAATTAATAAGGTCGACTTTAGCGGAAACTGGTCCCTTTTACGATGGAGACGGTAATATTATTGATTGGAAGCATATACGTCGCCTTCAGGAATTGCAGGAATCTGAGGGTCTTCATTTAGCTAATAAATTGAGAAAAGCACATATAAATTTTTTCAAGCAAAAAATGCAAGTGCGGCTTGCTACTCAAACTCTTAGTAAATCTGTGGCAGATGCCATTGATTATTTGAGAATAAAACTTCAATTGCCAGAATTTCAAAACTCCGAAGGAACAGTAAAGTTTATCAGTTACATTAATGATGCGTTTAATATTTTAAATTCTCGTAGCACATATCCCCCGGGTTTTAAGAAGGCGATTTGTAAGCAAAATGTTGCCAGAATCAGGTCTTTCATCGAATCTTTTACTTCGTATATAAAACACCTAAAATATGTAGATGGATCTTTGCTCATCAAAAGTAGAAGAAAAGTTGGGTTTGTAGGATTTTTACTCGATCTAAATAATGTGTTAAAAATTTACGAAAACTACGTTGAAAAAACTTGTGAGTTAAAATTTATTCAAACCTATAGGATTAGTCAAGACCACTTAGAACTCTTATTCTCTACTATTCGAAGTAGACTGGCATTCAATAATAATTCAACAGCAAGACAGCTAGAAGCTTGTATGAAAAGAATCGTTGTGCATGCACAAATTAGTGATCACGGTTTAGGAAATTGTATTTCTCTTGAAAGCATTAATATTTTAAACGTTTCCGCTGTGGAGATGATTAGGGATAGCAGGATTATCGCAGATACTATTCCAAGAGAAGATGAGAATAGTGAATTTGTTGATCTTGTGCAAATTACAACTGAGCTATCTCTATTTGCAAAAGAAGTTGTTATTTATGTTTCGGGATTCGTTGCAAGGCAATTAAAAAATATCCTTAAATGTGAAGAATGCCTTTCTAGTTTAATGGGTGATAAAAGCAATTTCATGTTTTCACTAATTAATCAAAAAGATCGCGGTGGCTTAGAATATCCTTCACAGGACATTATAAGAATATGCGAAATTGTAGAAGCTAGTATTCGTCAATTTCGTAATGTTAAACCCTCACTTTTGTACCGCAGTATATACACTAGTGTAATGAAAGAAATTTATAATTTGAATGCTTTTTCAAACCTAGAAGCCCACAATGTTGAAACAGGACCAATTGATGGGCATAAAACAATTTTGATGAAATCCATTGTAGAGAAATATCTATCGATCCGTTTAAAGTATAAAGCCAAAACTGAAAGTGAGCATTTAACATATATCGAAATCTTTTTACGCGTATGGTGATTTTCAGAGGTCAGTAGGTCTGTTCGTGGAAATACGTAGCTTGTAGATATTAAGTTAGCAATAAGTAACAAAGCATATATAATATATATATATATATATATATATATATATATATATTTCTATAAATATATACATATATATAAATATATATATATATATATATATATATATATATATATATATATATATATATATATATATATAAATATACATATATATGTAAATATATATATATATATATATATATATATATATATATATATATATATATATATATATATATATATATAATGAAACTATTCTATAGAATATATAATACTACCGTCCTTAGCATAAATCTTCTATCTGTTTTTCAGTAAGTTTTGAGTTATTCAATGATTTGTGTTTTTCTAGATGCTGCGGACATCTTCAAATTGGACGAAAAATTAAACATGGATACAAATACGCTTATTTGAGGGACATGTGACGGAAAAGGAAAACATAGACCGATAGAAGGTTTTTTGTAGGAACATGCAATGAAAAAACGATAGCAAGTTATGTATGCGTCAACACCTACACAAAATAATAAACTATCCCACGATTCTGCATCTTCTCCGTTAGATGCAGAAACACTAGAAGCGCGGAAAACGGACACCGTCTGGCTAGAATTGAAAACATTCCTAGACAATTCTAGAAAACCAGACGCGATGTCAGCGAATATTATCTAATAAAAGATGCGGATCAGGTAACTTCTCGCCCAGTTGTCGTACATAGTTGCTTATGGATCTATCTTCCATTCCGTTTGAAAATAAAGAATAGTTGTTTAAATAATAAAAAATCTCGCCTTTCATTTGAATTCAGTGGATTCCTGTGCGGAACTATAAGTGAATCTTTTCTTTTTTTTACATTCACGCGGTCTCGTCCACGTAATTGGCGCAGTCGGCAAACGTTAAGTTAAATCGCGAATTAGTGAAAACTAGCAGTTTTAACTGAAACAAAAACGCGAGTGTTGGCAAGAACAGCAAAAGTAAGCTGTTTAAAATATCCGGTGAAATTTCCGAATCTCTTGCCTTATAACAACACTTAGTGAAAAAATCAAGTGAGATTAAAAAGTGAATGCAAGAACGAAGGGAGAAGCGATACGCTCTACATCAGAATTCTAGAAGTCCCGTAACAATGGAGGCCAGAATTAATGACTTGGAGGAGAAATTGTTGCAAAAGGAAGCGGAATACGCACAACTTGCAGCGGTAGTGCAACAATCAATATCTAATCAAAACAGAGACGACCAAATCAACCACCTAACGGAAGCGATTAGCAGAATGTACAACTCACAGAGTTACACGCCTGATCCATCGCACAAAATTCTTAAAGAAATACGACATATGAACATATTTACTGGATCGGGAGACGTATCAATAAACTCTTTCATCAGCAGCACCGAATTTTATTTGAGCACCATCGAGGATCCGGAACTAAAACGAATGGCAACCAGACACATTTTTTTCGAAAAAATCCAAGGAGCAGCGAAAGATGTAGTCATCAACATTAAAGAGCCAGAAAATTGGGAGGCGATCAAAAGAGCGTTACAACTAAGGTACAAGCCGGACACGGAGCCTTTCGAGATTTACCGGATGATAAGTGATCTAAGGATTAACACAGTAAGTGATTTGGCTTTTGAAATACAAAAAATTATTATCACAATTCCCTACACGTAGATCTAAGTAACGTGGATTCAATTTTAGTAAATACTGTTAAGGAAATAACGCAAGGAATACTCCTTGATAAAATCATAGAAATGCATGATATAAATGATAACTGATATAATTCATCTAATAACAAGTAGACGTTTTGAGAATTCCTGTATTAGGTATGAGTACAGAAAAGTGAAAAGTGAAAAATAAGCGAGAGTGTTCGGGAGTGACCGCCATAAAAATTCGAATAACGGTAACAATAATAAACGAAATTTTAATAAGGACTGTTCACAAAATAACGGTTTAGGACAGTTTAGACAAAAAACGTACGAAAACAGACAACAAAATCGTGACTATTACCAAACTAATAATCAATCTAATAACAATTCAGGTCAATTTCGATCTCAAAATAATCAAGAAAATAGTTTTGGTGGACAAAACCGTTTTAATTCTAATTCCGGACAATTACGCAACAATAATCGTTATTCCGACCCACAAAACCAAGCTTATAATAGAAATTCGAGTCAACGGCGTCAATCTGGACAAAATAGATTCGAAAGAAATTAAAATTTCGGTTTTCATAGACAAGAGCCTATGGAAATCGACAACGTTGAAAGAACCCACTCGAGAAATTTATCTCGAAATACTTCTCAAGGTTCTTCAAATTATAATCCGGTTTCTTCTGAAGCAGAACAAAACTGCCCGGAAGTAAATAATACTGACAAAGAGGCAATGTTTTTTCAAAATTAGCCTTGGATACATTACCCTTGATCGAAATTACAATCAATGAAACAAAATATGTTGCCCTTATCGATACTGGATCATCATTTTCCATAATTGATGATTCAATAACTTGTTTTAATAGAGTGCCAATACAGCCAATTTCATTCAGCACAATCACAAGTAGAGATGTGATTAAATTTGAAGTGCATACTCAAGCACCTTCGGCAGCAAGAATTAAGTGGAAAGTAAAATCCTTAAACAAAAGAAAATACCAATTTATTATCGGTATTGACCTGCTCAATACTATTGATACTCTAATTGATGTCGAAGAAAAAACAATCTCTTTAAATGGGCAAATTATAAAATTCACAAACACCCCGTATACCTTCAAAGAAATCTGTTCGTTTCAGAGTGTTGAAAATAATTTTATTCAACGACTTAAGTTGGATCACCTAAATGAAGAAGAATACTCAGAAATTTTAAAAGTGATCAAAAAGTTTCATACAATTTTTTATAAAGAAGGAGACCTATTAACCAGTACGCCTTCTATTGAGCACGAAATTAAAACAATCACAGATGCTCAAATAAATGCAAAACTATATAGGTACCCTCCAAAACATGAAGAGGAGGTCCGCCGTCAAATATCTGAAATGGAAACTCAGGGTATAATAAGAAAGAGTTGTTCCAAATATTCAAGTCCTTTAATCGTAGTACCGAAAAAAAGTGATAATTCAGGGAATAAAAAGTTTCGATTAGTGATCGACTACCGTAAACTTAATGAAGTTACCGTAGACGATAAATATCCCCTACCAAATATTGACTCACTATTAGATAAACTTGGTAGAGCTCAATATTTTTCAACGATAGACCTCGCCAAAGGCTATCATCAAATCCTGGTAAAGGAGGATGACAGACATAAGACCGCTTTCGTGACACCCCACGGTCTCTATGAATTTGTGCGAATGCCGTTTGGTTTGAAAAACGCGCCAGCGACATTCCAGAGACTGATGAATGACGTTCTCAGAAAATTTATTAATAAAACTTGTGTCGTTTATCTAGATGATGTACTAATATTCAGTACTTCATTACAAGAGCACATAAACGCAATTACCGAAGTATTCAAAGTCTTACAGGACAATCAGTTAAAAGTACAAATTGATAAATGCAATTTTATGCAAAGGGAAACCAGTTTTTTAGGCCATATAATCACCAAAGAAGGACTTAAGCCCAATCCCGAAAAAATTAAAATTATTGGAGAATTAAAATTACCTCGAACAGAGAAACAAATTAAAAGTTTTTTAGGACTCACAGGGTATTATCGCAAGTTTATACTAGATTATGCCAAGGTAGCACAACCAATGACAAAATTCTTACGGAAAAATTGTAAAATTAATACTAAAGACCCGACTTATATCGAAACCTTTGAAAAACTAAAAACTCTCATTAGTTCCCATCCCATTTTACGATTTCCAAATTTTAACAAACCGTTTCATCTCACCACAGACGCTTCAAATTACGCAATAGGCGCCGTTCTTTCGCGAGAAGGTCACCCTATTTGCTTTGCATCTAGAACACTTAATTGTCACGAGCGCAACTATTCCGCCACGGACAAAGAATTTTTAGCCATCATATGGTCTGTGGGATATTTCAGGCCATATTTGTATGGAAATAAGTTCAAAATTTTTACAGATCACCAACCGATTAAATATTTACAAGCCAAATATAGAGGCAAGGATCTATCTCCAAGACACCAAAGGTGGTTGTTAAAACTAGGCGAGTACCAATTTGACATCGAGTTCATCAAAGGCAAAGAAAATCGAGTGGCAGACTTTTTGAGTAGACTCGAACCTAACGAAGAAATCAAATCCGAAACCCCAGGCTCAGATAAGACAAATACATTTTCAGACTTTGGAGTCCTTTTAAATATGGAAAATGAGAATGATGATGCCACTATGGCAACCATACATTCCGCTGATGAAGAACTTCTTGATCACATCCCAATCAAGGAGGAAATTGTTAATAAGTACAATACTCAAATTATCCTCACAAATAACAAAATATGCGTAATAGATTTTGTACACAGAAAACGCGTTATTTATATAGCCGAATATGATTTCGAAAATCTCAGTAACATTCTTAGAAGATGTATAAAAAAAGGTACTACCGGAATCTATTCAGAGTTGCCGGACCACAAGTATAATATTGTTCAGGAAAAACTCCGCGAATTGTTCTCCAACGACGGACAAATTAAATTCATAAAGTGTTCTTTTAGGGCACAAGACGTCGAAACAGAAGTTGAAGCTGTCTGACAAATTGCTCTTTACCATGTTCAAGAAAGTTTACATTCCGGGATACAAGAAACATTTAACAAAATCAAGTTTAAAATATATTATCCAAGACTATTCGAATTGATCCACGTCGTAATAAACCAATGCGATGTATGCAAAGCCGTAAAATGCGATCGCAAGCCCATTAAAACAAAATTTAACTTCTCAGAAACAGCAAATAATATAAACCAAATTATTCAAATCGATATTTTTTCCATAATGAAACAATCTTTTCTCACGATCATCGACAAATTCTCAAAGTTTGGATCTGCATACTTTTTAACTGATAGAAACCATGTAACTTTAATTGAAATTCTTGAAGAACATTTTGCACGAGTAGGTAAACCACAAAAAATTGCTGCAGGAAATGAATTCAACGGTATTCTCATGAAAGAATTCTTAGACACAGAAAATGTAGAATTACATTTAACTAAACCACACAATAGCACTGGAATTGCGGATGTAGAAAGATTTCATGGAACAATATTGGAAAAATTTAGGATTCTCACATATCAAAAACGAAAAATTTCAACAAGAAGGATGCTGCAACAAGCTGTGGGAAACTACAAGAAGAAGAACAACTCACAATTATTAATGATGCAACAAACGTAGGTGCAGATGATGATATTTTAATATCCAAATTTCATATTGATATCACCAGACGCGACATTAAAACATTATTAAATGATAAATGGTTAAACGATAAAATTATAGAGTTTTACTTAAAACTAATAGCAGACCGTAGCAAACAAGACATTTCTGAAAATTTACCAAAAACATACACAATGAACACATTTTTCGCCACACGCCTTCTAAAACGAGGTTATCAATCTATTAAAAGGTGGACCCGAAACATAAACATTTTCGACTTTGATATTTTGCTAATACCAATCCATTTAAATTTAAACCACTGGACGATCAGCGTTATCGATTTTCCACAGAAAACAATTAAGTACTACGACTCATTAGGAGTACGCAACCCGCAAATTTTAGCAGTCTTAGAAAAATTTTTAAAGGAAGAATCTATAGATAAACGAGAAATACCAATTGATCTGTCAGGTTTTACAAAAATAGAATTAGAAAATACACCCCTACAGGAAAACGGGAATGATTGCGGTGTTTTTAGCTGCAGCATTGCAGAAAATATTTCCAGAATTTGCCAAATCGCATTTACACAGCAAAATATTCCATACATTCGGAAGAAAATGATACTTGAAATAATTCAGGGAAAATTATTGCTCTAAATCTTTTTTACTATATACCTTCAAAATCAGTTCATTAATTTAAAATAAACCAACCTTTCTTCATTAATTCATTTTTACAGCCAGTTCTTACATTACTCGCAATAATACTGCTTGTACTGACTCCAACAAACGGACAACTGAATATACATAAAATTGAAGATAACTCCGGATTCACACAAATTCCATTAGATAATGTCGAATTTCCCATAAAATCCAATATTGTTTTACATATAATAAACCCTAAGGAAATGTTAAGCGTAATTAAGGAATTCAGAGCAAATGCAGAATATTTAAACGGACAACAGAAAGAACTTGTAATAACAGAACTCGAACATTTAACTTACAAAGTCAGAACACTGACACCCTTTGACAAAAGACAGAAACGAGGACTTATTAATCTAGTAGGAAACGCACAAAATTGGCTTTTTGGAACAATGGACGACCAAGACAGAAAAAACATAGACGAACATCTCAAGACAATCGATACCAATAACCATAATATCATTGAAACTGTGAATCAACAAATAGTAATAAACAAAAACTTTAGTGAGACAATCAAAAGACTTGGAGACATAGCAACTAGAGACCGACATACAATAATGAACCAAGTAAACAACATTTTAAACCACACTTTTGCAAATGACATATATGTATTATGACCAGATATTTAAAATTCAAATCCTGAAAAGTCAAGTCGACCACATACAAGATAACATTGCATCCGCGAGATATGGCATGTTACACCCCAACATTCTCACTGACGAGGAAATTAAATCGTACAACATAGATGTAAATAAATTACAATTTGTTAAAGTTGGATTTTGCAAATCACTAGAAAGTATTTTAATTTTAGCTTTAAAGATTCCTACGGAATTCACAAATGTCCAACTTAAAATGATATTGCCAGTTCCAAACGAAGAAAAGAAGGAAATCGATTATCAAAACGAAATAGTCTTTACAATTGGAAACCTAGTTTATACATATGAAAAGAATAAGTATTTTAACGAACTTAAAAGTACGCAACATTGCATATATAGCAATAGCTGCAAACTAATTAAGAACCCAAACACGGAAATATTGGAACTTGATAAAGAAACGATTGTAATTAAAAACGCTGAAAAATTAATATTAAACCAAACATGTGATACAAGAAATTTAACTATGAAAGGAAACCTTTTGATAAACTTCAATAATTGCACCATTTCAACTTTAAACCACTATTTTTCAAATATTGAACATAAAAAGAACGAAAGATTTTACTATCCTAATACAAATTTTTCAAATTTCACTGATAAATTGACTTTGGACGATATTATTATTCAAAACATACAAAATACACAGACAATCGAAGAACTTAAAGTCCATAAAAATACAAATATAAGCATAAATGTAACTTTAATTTTTGTATTAGTAATAGTTTGTAGCGAATATGATGATTGGGAGGGGCCTTAAGCACAACTTAGAACCAGACCGAAGTCCAGAACCAAGAGTGCTAAGGTCTAAAAGTGGAATGGCTAGTGCCATTCGAGAGGCAAAACAAAAAAAAAGAATTGCCCCGAGAGCAGGGTGCCCTAGAAATGGCTGTGAAGGCCCCTCGTCCGCATTAGCGGAGCACCCTTTAACCAACCCCGACGGATGCTGGTGTGCCGCTTTGCTAGCTCGCTGTGGCTGGGGTGGGTTCATGAAAAATGGGGATGGTTTGCTCTCAAAGAAACGGGATACTACGTAATATTCATCCGTCATGAATTCGTAGCCGCAAACTGGTATATAAACTACCCAAGGACAAAAGAGGGCATAGTTCCGTAAAGGAAACCACCCATGGCTCTGCAACATGGGCTGACTAAGCAGACCCAGTGCTCGTGACAAAACACGGAGCCAAAACTTGAAAATTCTAAAAACGGAAAGGGAAAACGCGCTACCTCTCTTTTCAGAGGAACCCGGGTGAGGCAGACAGCCCCGGGCCCCCGATGGTAGTGGAGCCCTGACCCCGATGGTCTGGGGTCCTCCACCCTCTGATACTGGCCATATGCATCAAAATTCAAAATTCAAGAATCTACATCAAAAACCACTGAAACTACTATGATGGCCAGTATCCCTCCCTTTTACTAGAAGCTGAAAAACCACGAAAATTCACAAAACTATTTCATTATTTGTAGGCCAGCCAGGCCATGCGCGGACCCTGAAAAGAAGAAGAACTTCTCGGGCTCACGCCCAATAAGAAGGCCAAAGGTTTAATTTAATACAAATTCATTATTATTAATTACTCTTGTTTACATTTATATTGTTCTTGAATATCAAACAGAACCGAAAAACTGTGTAATTTGGATCGTTTATCGTTGGGTTTCAATCATACTGTTGCGATTTTTACTTTTGTTCCAGTGATGCAAAACAGAGAATCATTAATTTATGGAAGGATTCGCATATCCGGTTCTTGAAAATCTAACTATTGCAACTAAATCTAAATTTAATTACCCGCCATAGGTATATATCACTTGTCCTTATTAAAAATCAAACCAAATAAAGGAATGATTATAAAACTTTCTCTCAATAGACCATTTTCTAGTACTTTACATTTAAACTTTATTTAATATCATGAATTATTTGCACTTCATTGGTGATATATTATCGTTCGCAGCCTTAGAATATTTCACATGAAATCCATAACAATAATTACTATCAAATATTCAGCAAAGCAATTAAAAGATAGGCCGGAAAGTTTTTACTTTCAAACGGAACCAAAACGCCATATTGTTTCCATACTTGATTATCAGTTTAGTGAAATGCTTTATGGGTCGCGTAGTACGTGCACGTTTCTCGGTTCGTAATTTGTTAAACGTACAAAAAAAATACCAATGGATTTTACGCCGAAACCAATAAACAGACGCAAGATACTTTTTATTTCTTTGTTCTGACTTTGCCAAAAATAATCTTTAATTCCCTTTATTTGTTTTTATATTTTATGATTAGAAATACGTACGTATTTTGTTTATTTATTATGTTTTTATGTTTTTTTTTTTTTCTTTTAACTCAACAGCCTCTTAGTTAGTTCGCGCCAAATTATGTTGCGTTGTTTATTCTTTTCCTGCTTCCACTTGAAATTTCCATTACGGTACATTTAATACATTTCCAAGAATTACACATACGTTAATACTGTATTAATGAAAATGGCTTTTCGCATAACGCATACACAAGATTGTATAGCTTACTCGAAAAGCATTTAAGGACTTCCACCGGGAAAAACGGCAGAAAAATAGTCATTTCCTTTGACCAAAAACAATAAGAACTGATATAGATACCGAAAACTGCCCCGAATTGCATGTGTATCCCAGCACCCCCATTGGGAGCTATTTGATTATGTATAATTCACCGTCGGAAACGTACGAGAAATTGTAAGGAAACAATATTTACAGAGTTAACAGTAAGATAATAATACGTTACAAAACTATTTAATAATATTAAATACAAATTATTTGCCTTATATTGCGTGTAAATTACTCGTACTAAGTATGAATAATCCGTTTGACGAGTATGGTATTCTTTTAATTCTGTTCTACAGGAGGAAAAAAATCACTTTTAAACTTAGCAACCCACCAACACAAACTAAGTTGCGCTTCTACTCTACAATATAGGTGTACAAAAGGAATGTGAATGCAAATCATAAAGTACAATCAAAATTTGCAAATGCAGCGACAAACCAATTTAGTTATTTCTTTAAGTTGTGTTGGAATATGTGAAGCATAATTCGATGCAAAAATATCTCTTTTTCTTTTTTTTTTTGTTACCGATAATTACAGGAAGTACAGTACACGTTGCGGTCTCATAATAAGTTTACGATTTATGCCGTTTTAACGTTCTTGCTTATGATCCAGTACGAAATCTGCCGATTGTGACGATATAGTCATTAAGTGGCGTCAACTTGCAAGTCAGCCGGACACTCGAGCCTCTTTCTTCTGACCGCATTCCACCAGAACCAAACTTCGACTACTAATTTAGCGTCGAAGACACGTCCACCGGGCCATCCTTCTAGGAACAAATCGCCAAACCCCCTTTTTGTTTTCCTATACCAATCGTCCTCCACTGACCTAAATCTGTTTGTTGGAACATAACCTGCTCTGTCGGTGGCTGCTGTTCCATCGACTTAACGGGTAGCTCTTGTACACAAGAAACTTACTGCGAATTCGTTAATCTTGTGCTATACGAACCTTCGTTCGAACGCTCTCAACACTATCTGCTGCTTCCCCCACAAAACTGTTATGAGATACACATCGATCGTGGAAATCGCAATCATGGAGGTGCAAATATCAGTTATGCGACCGAAAAAAAAAACACACAATAGATTCAAGATGATTGCATTTAGCACGTATCACTCACGGAGATAAATTCATCCCAAGTCGCATATGTTTTTTTTTTTAGAAATTAGGCCGTGAATAACAATTCTAATCACATTGTTTATGTTTGACTTGCCCGTTTTTTGATCTATCAATTGTCGGAGGCGCTCACCATAAAATTTCACCCCACATTTATGTCTTAACTTTTAGTTGTTTCTCAACATGCGCCGCCAAACACGAAAACCAAGGTTATCCATAAACAGAAACTGATGATCACGATTACTTGTAAAACTCTTCCGATCACAGCATCCAGCAAGCACGTGGGTTTGTCGGGTATCACTAGGGAAATTTATTCATTACAAACTAATTCACTGTTTACTGCGCGTGTATTCAAAGACGGCACCTTTCACGTAATCCAGTAAGGGGTTAACGAACATCACTGGGGCCAAACTAAATTACACGTAATTCACCGCAGCAGACACGATCCCCAATCTTAGATCCTAACTCAAACCCCCAACATATGCTGCCTCAAGCTTTCTCAACACGCAACTCATGCGTCCGGCCTAAGCCACTCTCACCATCCGACTGTCTACTATACACACACAAGCTGTGAAATGCCGCCGCGCGTTGTAGGGAGAAGGGTTCAATTCATGGGGACACAGGGATCTCGAACACTCAGGACGTTGTTTCTAGTGACAATCATCATCACGATTTATCTTGCACAATAATGAATTTTATGATTTACAGAAGATTTACGAGACGAATATAAGCACAAATCAGAATAAGTCTAATTTTCGCGAAGCACGTCGTTGTAGCCGTCAAGAATTTTCAGTATCACCGAAATGTTAGCGGTTCAGAAAAGTTTCCGCGTGACGAATCGACAATGCAACGAATGACGATCTCGATCTCGATCTCGACCCGTTCCGCCACGTCAAAAGCGGCTGCTTCTCGCCACGAGTTTGATCCGGCTGTGTCGATATTAAGCGCTGCAGCTCGCAATGCGCGCTTGCACAGCCAAAAGAAATCCCGTTAGGAATTTCGTTGCTGTGCGAAAACAATAATAAGGTCACCGGGGACTTGCGGGACTTTATTTTTGTGCAAATTGAAATGCGTTTTCAATTGGAAAATGTTGTAGCGTCTCCGATCACATACAGTGTGGGTCGGAGGTATGTGTCCAGTAATTTTTGAATAAAAAGAAATAAAAAAAATTACTGGATGCTACAACACAGGTCTTTCCACAAGGGCAAGTGCGTGGAAAGAGCTGAAGGATGGATGTAAGATGTGAAAGACAATGACGTGAACAGGTGATCAGGCCTTTTACTGTCCAATCATTTATATATATATATATATATATATATATATATATATATATATATATATATATATATATATATATATATATATATATATATATATATATATATATATATATATATAAATATATATATATATATATTGCGTGAACTAGTGAGCAAATAAAGGGGGTAAATGTAATTGAAGGAAATTTCGTGAACACGTATGCTAAGTTGATGACGAAAGTATCTTTGATAGAGGAAATGGTGAACCAGGTGAACATCTCTAGAAACTTTCTAATTGAGGCAGGAGTGACACCTGAAATAGGCGCAAATGGACGATCTCCAAATAAAATTTGGAAACTGATCGTGAACTTGTGAACTCAGTGGGTATATCACTTAGTGATGTCTTTCGCATGAAAGACGCCTACTGATCGTCCATTTTGATCGGCCAGCTGGTAATAAGCACCGCCGATCTTCTTAATTACCTTACTAGGTAAGAACTTCCGGTCCAGCTTTGCATTGTAGTGCGCGGCTGCGTCACTTTGCCGGAAGTTGCGCCTGTAGACCACTTCGCCAGGCTGGTATGTAACCAACTTGGAACGAAGATTATAGGTCTTTACATTGCGAGACTGGGCCTTGGTGGTGAGGTCGCGGATAGTCTGGCGTAGAAGCGCCAGGTGGTCAGGAGGTGGCAGAGTGGTCTCGGGGTCATCCAACAGATGGAGTCGCCGCAATAGGTCATAGGAGCGGCCATGGGTGACCATTGGTTGCCCGAAGACTGCCTGATAGGGCGAAGTCCCTATAGTTGCGTGAGGTGCAGAACGTAGGGCACTAGTAATATCCGATAGTTTGTCGTCCCAGGTGGTCTGTGCGGGATCAATGTAGGCTCTAATGGCAGCGAGGATTGAGCGGTTTAGATGCTCTGAAGCATTTGCCTGTGGCGAATACACAGCTGTAAACGTGTGAGCGATTCCGAATTCCTGCATTACGTCCTGAAAAATGTGCGACCGAAACTGCACGCCGTTATCCGACACGATGGTTTCTGGAACTCCGACAAGGTGGAAGATCCTCTTCTTTAGGATGTCTACTACTGCCTTCGCAGTGCATTTTCGAAGCGGCTCAATAAATGGGAACCGCGAGAGATGGTCCAGAATGACGAGGGCTCCTATGTTGCCAGATTTGGACCTAGGGTAGGGGCCTATAATGTCTGTATACAAGCGTTGGAATATGCGCTCGGGTACGGACTGAAGCGTCATTGGTGGTCGAAGGGTGTGTGAAGGAGCTTTGGTGGTTTTACAGGTGAGGCATGATCCCACATATTCACTGACTTGAGCGACCATTCGTGGCCAATAAAACCATTGCCGTAGTCGGCCGAGGGTTTTGGCCACGCCAACATGCGCGCTCAAGGGTGGGTCATGAGCTCTCTTCACTAACTCTGCCGTCATTTCTGACGGCACCCACAACTTCCAAACCAACTGGTCTTGTAGTCCGTTTCCGGTCGCATACTCGGTTCGCTTGTATATGAACCCGTCTACTAATTTTAGGTCCGGCAGTTGGTGTTGTTCTGCCTGGACTTTCGCCGCCAGCTCCAAATAAGAAGCACTTTTGAAATGCGGCGATGTCAAATCTAGCTCCATTGGAGTCTCCTCGCCTTCTGCCGGCGTCAACGCCTCGGCAGATAACATGCGCGACAAAGAGTCCGGCACTACGTTTTGGCTTCCCTTTCGGTGGGTGATGGTGAAATTAAACCCTTGAAGTTTAAGGGCCCACCGGGCTAAGCGACCATTTAGATCCGGTTGGTGCATTAGCCATTTTAGGGAAGCATGGTCGGTCACTATTTCAAATTCGTGACCTTCCACGTAGGCACGGAACTTTTTGATTGCCAACACCGCTGCCAGACATTCTTGCTCAGTGACGGTGTAATTTCTCTGAGCGGGATTCAATTTGTGGGACATATAGGCGACGGGGGCTTCGTCTCCTTCTTCCGTCCGTTGCACTAGCACGGCACCTACTCCATGTTGACTCGCGTCACATTGGATGGAGAAGGGCTTGTTGAAGTCGGGGCTGTGCAACACTGGAGCCGAAGCAAGGCTCACTTTCAATTGCTTGAAAGCATTTAGCCTCTCGTCGGTCCACACAAATTGAGTCCTCTTCGAAAGCATGTCTGTCAGTGGTGTTGACAGAGACGCATATTCCTTGACGAAGCGTCGATACCAGCCGCAGATTCCCAAAAATCTCCGCAGCTGCTTCGTGGTCGTTGGAAGAGGGAAATCCATAATGGATCTCACCTTGTCGGGGTCTGTCCGGATCGTCCCATTACCAACAATGTGGCCAAGATATTTTACCTCGCGCAAGAGGAACTTGCTCTTCTCCACATTGATGGTAAGGCCAGCTTGTCGCAGATGGAATGCGACTTGGTGCAGTACCTTCAGGTGTTCGTCGAAGGCCTCGGTTATCACCAACAAGTCATCCAAGTATACGAACACTTGGTGCTTTAGATGCGGAGGTATCACTTTGTCCATGAGTCGTGACATCGTTTGGGGTGCATTGCACAAACGAAACGGCATCACGACGAAGTGATACAAGGGTCGCCCGGGCACAGTGAAAGCCGTCTTCTCCCTTGACCGTTCCTCCAAAGGAATCTGCCAGAAGGCATCTTTTAGATCCAAGCTCGTAATAAATGTGGCCTTAGGGAGTCTGCTTAAGATGCCGTCTATCAGTGGTAAGGGATAGGCGTCTTTCACTGTGACCGAGTTAACCTTTCTCGCATCCAAGCACAGGCGTACCTTGGAGGGCTTGACCACTAGGGTCACTGGCGAGGACCACGCGCTCTTGGACTCTTCGATCACGCCCAGCGCGAGCATACGATCTATCTCTTTATATTAGAGTTTTTCGACTGCTGGCGAAACAGAGAAGTGCCTCTGTTTAATAGGCTTTTGATCGCCAGTATCGATTTCGTGCTCGATCAGCGCTGTTTTTCCTAAACCCTCTACGGCGAACGACGGAAAGCTAGCAGTCACAGACGTAAGTCTGCGACGCTGCTCCGGTGTGAGAGGGTGGGCGTGATCGTCGAGTTGTTCGAGGCTACTATTGGTGTTGACTTGTTGGGATGGCGCGAACAGGTCTGCTGCTAAGGCGAATTGACGCACGAAATCCACTCCCAGATATAAGTTTTGGCTGAGAGTGGGAATTATCCAGAGCGTCAAGGACTTGGTAACTCCCCTGAACGTGATGTCAGCTGACACTCGGCCTACGGCTTGATGTTGTGTGCCGTCTGCAGTCTTCAACCCGAGAGAAGCTCTTTTCCAATGAAAAGCGTTCCTCTCGAGGAATGACTTTGCCAAGTCAGCCGCCATCACGCTCACGGAAGCTCCCGTGTCGATCAAGCCTGCAGTTGGTTGGTCAAACAGCAGAACCTGCGCGTATGGACGGACGTCATCTGAAGGCACGTCCATCAGAGTGGCACAGTTGAGCTGGTAGCGCCAATGCCGAAAGCGAGAGTAGAATGCTCTCATCCTCAGCGTTGAGCGCTTGGGTTTGGAACGATCATGTTTCAGTCGTGAAATTTCGGAATTAAATATTCGGTCTCGGACCGCCGTATATTTCTGCCATCTTAGGTGGTATGGCAGAAAAGCCAAAGGTGTAGGAGGCTCAGCCTCATAGGCGCGCCGTAGGGGGGGCCAGGGGGGGCCGGGACCCCCCCAGACCCTACGTTGGCCCCTCCCAGAAAAATAAATATTTCCAACAGCAGACACTTAAGTTTTCGCCTCTTAGGTTTTTGAGGGTTACAGCAAGAGTTGTGTAGTGCAGCAGTGTAAGCCTATACCAACTTACACTACTTATAACATAGAGACTGTGTCACTTGCGGTATTAATTACGATGTTATGGGACTTATTTCAAGAAATGGACGGCAATATTTAATTTCGACAAGTTAAACGTTAAGAAAATGACGAAAAACACCTAGCCAATCATCCTTTTTTCATTAAGATTATTTGTTCATTCTTACTAGGCAATATACAGGTATTTAGGTAAGAACACTTTTATAAACTAGCGTTTTATGCAATTATGTTTTTCCACATAACATAGTCTAAGTATTAAAATGGTAGGCGATAAGGTAATTAACGTAGAATACAATTTTCGAAGTCATTTCCAGAATACAAATGGCATCCCTGCCACTTTTATGCTATCGATGACCTATTTGGTTTTCCCTCAGGTTGAATGTGTGTGAATTTTATTATAATTTGATAACTGCATCGGAAGTTAAAAGGCATAGCACTTCAATTTCACCGAACGTTTTTTCATAGTGACTCAGCCGCCACATGGTTCTTATCATGTTCATTAAACTTTTGTCAGACCTGTATCTACTCAAGACCACTATATCCTATGAATTTTATCCGGTCGTGAGATACCGTAAACGCAAGTTCCAGGTGCTAAAAATATAAATAATTCGGTGCAATTTTTGTGCGATTGGGAATTTTAAAAGTTTAGATTTGACTGTATAAATATAGTATCAAATTCATCAATCATTTGCATTTTATTTTAACAGCCGTATGAAAGATTTGTGTTTACGTACTTATGGTAGCTGCAAGGTTGCCCAGGCATTATTTAAAAACGACAGAAACTTATTTTTTATGCCCATTGATGAGTCTTGTCAATTTTGTGATGATCTGATGACTCGGTGTGAAGTTATCACAATGTGAAATTTTCCATAGAGTTTCCATTTTCGCCAAAAATACACCAACATTTCAGCTCGACCAAACTTCGCGATTCGGATAGTAAAGTTCATGCACAATGAGAAAACTCTAATACTACTTGAAAGACAGTAAATGATATGGTGCTTGAACAGTCTTGGAATATTGTCAAGATGAACCGAAATTATTTGGAGAAGGTTATCGACCTTACGACGTGTCTCAGTCGCCAAAGACGTGTTTTCAGAGACCATGATGAAAGTGGTGTCAGTGATAACCGTGATTTTTTTTTGGAATTTTGTGCATTATTAATAAATAATTTTAAAAACAAGATTGCGAACTACTGTAGTGGCAAAACACAAAATGAATTGATGAAAATAATTGCTGAAATCGTTCGCGAGGATAATACAGTTGAAATAAAAGATTGCGGATTGATATCCATTATGGCAGACGCAACAAGGGTCCACAGAAGGAACAACTCTCCGCAGTTGTCAGATTTGCTAAAGACCTAGCAGTCAAAGAAAGGTTCTCAAGCTTTGTAGACTGTTCAGGAGCTAGAAATAACTCGTATTTAGCAGATATAATTTTGAGCCTGTTAGACAGCTACGGACTTCCCGAATTGCCTGTTGTTGGACAGTCTTATGATGGTGCTAGTGTCATGTCAGGACAAAAAAGTGGTGTACAAATCTAAATTAAGATGAAGCACCCTGCAGCCACATTTGTACACTGTCTAGCTCATAAAATTATCCTGGTTGTGATGGACACATTTTTCACAATCGAAACGTGTGCATTCTTTTCAATGCCACCGAGTCACTTTACCTACACTTTTCGAAGTCATCACAACACGAATTGTTGAAGCAGCTTGAAGAGGCAGTTGGTCTAAACACAAGGCGTGGAAGGAGAAGTTTAAGCTCAACTCGTTAGTCAATGAGATTTCGCAATTGCAAATATGTGATCGATAGCTATGGGACTATGAAAGAGGCTTTAGAACAAGAAATGAGTGAGGGAAAATACAACGACTCAGTTTATTCATTGGGTATCTTTCATTCAATCAGTAATCCTAAATTTGTAGTAAATCTTTTCATCTTTCACTATGTTCTTTTTATAACGAAAATGTTAAGCACATATTTCCAAACTAAAAATGCAACTCTTCGGGATGGGATAAATCTTTTGAATGGAACACTACTAATTGATCGAGAAGACTTGTATGTAGTTTGGGGAAAAATTAAATCATTCGCAGAAAAGAACTGTCTGAATCTCACATTTACCAGAGGATCGCGAAAACGGAAAACAGCAAAAAGCACTATTTTCAAAGGTTGTGCTGTTTCATTTAGCCTCCGACACGCAGTTACGGCTACAAAGATATTCCTGCAAACCAAATGGCTCGAAAAGAGTAAGTTACAGCACTTTTCATCTTGCCAAATTATTTTCGGTTTTTCTAGGTAACAAGTGTTTGAAGCAAGATATCAATTTCTTCCTTCTAAGCTTAATATATTCCAATTTTTTCAAAGATCCTCTTCTTCAAGTATAAGTTGCAATATATTTAGCTTGTAAACGAAAAAATATTGCTACATTTCTAATTATTTCCATTTTATTCCCGTATAATTCATACAAGCTTTCTTTCTTAGCGGTCATTGATAATTAATGTGTAGTTCATACCTACCATTCACATTATATGCATGTGGTAGTAGCTGATACGTATTCACAGACCAGAAGTTTATTTGATAATACATTATGCATTAGCAAATAACAAAGAATAAATCAACAAATATATAATGTATTAGTAAATTATACAAGTTGTATGAACAGTACTTGTACAAACAAAAACAAAATCATCGCATGTCTTGAACCATTCAGTCCCTGGCCCCTGCCAGATTTTAGGCCACGGCCCGCCTATGCTCAGCCTGTAAGTGTGGTATAGATAAGGTGGTGGATCCCCCACACGGCTGAATACTAGTATCATTGGTGGTTGGGCCAACGGAATTTGGTGACAAATCACCGGTCCTGTCTACCTGCTGGAGCGTGATGGAGACTGTTTGCTCTGGGGGAGGCGTGAGATCTTGTTTCGCGCTCCCTGTGGTAAGTTTTTTGTTTGGCAGTTAGCACAATTTGGCTTGTAGGTGTCTGCCTTGCCGCAGCCATAACAAAAGATAGTTCTGGCCTCCAAGCAGTCATCAAAACGGTGTCCCACCTTCCTACAATTCCAGCATGTAGGCAGGACCGCGACTGCTTCCACTCCATGCTCTTCAGGTGAATTTTCAAACTGGTCCAGCGAGTCTTCTTCATGTAATTCTTCCACGGCATTTCTCCATTGAGTAGGACGGCGTCGACCTCCGAGCTCCATTTCGAAGTTCTCCGCACGGATGACGGCCTGACGAAGCAGTCGGACAGAAGGAAGATGAATTTGAAGCAGTCCACGACGAATTGCGCCTAAGCATATCTGCTAAGTCAGCGTCAGCAACGGGGCGCTGTAGGCGGTCAACTAATTTATAAATTGCCGCACTGAAATCGTCGAAACTTTCATTCGGACGCTGCTTTCTACTCCGAATTTGCTCCAGCAGGTCGGCATCCGTTAAGCGATCAGCGAAATGATCGCTCAGGGCCGACTCCAGTTCTCTCCAACTGAATTCTCGTCTTGTACTATGGAACCTCCAGAACCAATCAGCGGCAGGTCCAGTCAAAAGCAGGTGAATGTGCAGGCATAGAATGTTGAAATTTCCGCCCAGTGTATTTCTTGTGAGAGCCGCTACCCTGTAAATAAAAACTTCAACTGGCACAGTAGATTCGCGGCCCGAGAATTTTAGGCCCCACCCGCCAATGATGCTAACCACCTTATCGTGGTGAAACTGGACATTGTTGCCACGAGGGGTGCGCGGTGAGTATGAACGCTGCGCGGGTACGAACGATTGCGCTCGAGGGTTGAGTCTCGGCGACTCTACATTCCCAGTCCGGGACGGAAGGTTTAACTGAGCCATGCGCTCCAGCATCGCACGCATGCCGCTCTGTAGATCAGAAATTTGTTGTTGAAGTCCGCCTAATTCTTGGTGCACTATAGAGCGCACTCCGGCGGCTTCGGATTGTACGTCAGATATTGGAGACGCTTTCGATGACGGGCCAGGTGGCTGAATTAAACCTTCCGCCCCCGACCCGGCTTGCAGATCGAAGTCCCGGGTGTCTACTTCATCAGATCGCATGCCTCGGGTTTTTACTCCCGGCCGTTGTGATTCAGGCTGAGCCGCTCGTGGCATAGATGCTGCAGCAGTGGGGGCCTGTCTGGCTCCTAAGGGGAGACTCAGTGGTCCACGGCACAGCGGGCAATCCGTACGGTTTCTGAGCCATTGCTCCAGGCACGTTTCTTAAAATGTATGTCCACATTTTGTGGTATACGTGACCTGGGCAGTAGCGAATGACTGCTGGCATATGGAGCACTGAGCCTCCACTGTGGTGCCAGACAGATCCTCACTACTGTGACGCAGTGGCATTGTTCAGTCTGTGAAGAATTTATGAAGAATGAAAATTCAAATTTGGGTTTTGCACGTTAACGTGACTGACGAGTTAATACGCTTAATCTAAGTTGGTTTGCGGAGAATTCAGGCCGCAACCAAGTGCACAACACTGTGTGTCTAACTCTTTTCAATAGCTTAATCTAAGCCAAAGTGGCTAAAGTAGTACTTAACAGCTAAAAGGCCAAAGTGCCAAATTCGAAATGTATAAGTGTGTGCACACCTGTGGTGTGACTAACTAATTAAATGATATTAAGATATCAAAGCCAGATGGCTAGGGTTAGAATTGAAAAATATAAATTCAAAAGTTTTAAATTTTTCAAAAGTTTTAATTTTTCAAAGTTAGAATCAAAATTTACTTTTCAAAGATCGGCCTTCTTATTAGACGAAACCCGATTCACTCTTCTCCATTTCAGGTCCGCTGGCTGGCTGGCTTTTGTAATAAATGCAAGAGAGTTGAAATTCTTTTTGAAGCATGCAAAATGTTTGATTGAGAAAAATGTGGTAGTTTAAAGAAAATTATTTACGTTAGAAAATTGTACGAGTATTGCAAATTTAATTACATACGAAAAATGAACTGGGTCGATTCCTGAAGAGAATCGCCCTGTATGGGGACTGTACACCCACCCAAAATTCCTCGAAAAGAGAGGAGCAAAGGACCAAAAATAACTATGTTGCTGCTTGACTCAACTTCAGCAAATGGTTCAAGTCTGGCCAAGCTGCAGGGGCGTGTAGGCGGCACCACGCCAACCCCACGTAATCCACCACAGCTTGAACCAAACCCAAGCCAAAAGCCGAAGCTGGGTCAAGACAGCAAGGATTCCAAAGTTTGGGTCAGCTTCCCAACATAAAGTGGGGCAGGGGCCCTTCGGATGACCGGGACAGGAATGGCGGTAAACCACCAAAACATGTTATCCGCGGCCATCCTCCAGGTTGCACCCAGAGTCAAAAAACTCAAAAGGACAACACAACAGGAAGCTGCCCAAGAGGTAAACTAAAAGGAATGAGTTTAAAAGGATAGGATTGGGAAGGATGTTTGCGGCTAAAGGACAGAGCGAGCAATGCAGGTCTTAATAAAGGGGTTTTGTTCTCTCGAACGAAGTAATATTGAATCGCAAAGGAGGCGATTCTAAGACCTGCTAGTGACAATGGAAATTTTGGGATTGAAGACGTAAAGTCTTGAGGGGAGTATGAGACGAAGCTCATAATTTTTTCTCACTTGTGTGGGTTGCCCAAAAACAAGTTTCAGGCCCCACGTTGGGCGCCATTTGTAGCGAATATGATGATTGGGACGGGCCTTAAGCACAACTTAGAACCAGACCGAAGTCCAGAACCAAGAGTGCTAAGGTCTAAAAGTGGAATGGCTAGTGCCATTCGAGAGGCAAAAAAAAAAAAAAAGAATTGCCCCGAGAGCAGGGTGCCCTAGAAATGGCTGTGAAGGCCCCTCGTCCGCATTAGCGGAGCACCCTTTAACCAACCCCGACGGATGCTGGTGTGCCGCTTTGCTAGCTCGCTGTGGCTGGGGTGGGTTCATGAAAAATGGGGATGGTTTGCTCTCAAAGAAACGGGATACTACGTAATATTCATCCGTCATGAATTCGTAGCCGCAAACTGGTATATAAACTACCCAAGGACAAAAGAGGGCATAGTTCCGTAAAGGAAACCACCCATGGCTCTGCAACATGGGCTGACTAAGCAGACCCAGTGCTCGTGACAAAACACGGAGCCAAAACTTGAAAATTCTAAAAACGGAAAGGGAAAACGCGCTACCTCTCTTTTCAGAGGAACCCGGGTGAGGCAGACAGCCCCGGGCCCCCGATGGTAGTGGAGCCCTGACCCCGATGGTCTGGGGTCCTCCACCCTCTGATACTGGCCATATGCATCAAAATTCAAAATTCAAGAATCTACATCCCTCCCTTTTACTAGAAGCTGAAAAACCACGAAAATTCACAAAACTATTTCATTATTTGTAGGCCAGCCAGGCCATGCGCGGACCCTGAAAAGAAGAAGAACTTCTCGGGCTCACGCCCAATAAGAAGGCCAAAGGTTTAATTTAATACAAATTCATTATTATTAATTACTCTTGTTTACATTTATATTGTTCTTGAATATCAAACAGAACCGAAAAACTGTGTAATTTGGATCGTTTATCGTTGGGTTTCAATCATACTGTTGCGATTTTTACTATTGTTCCAGTGATGCAAAACAGAGAATCATTAATTTATGGAAGGATTCGCATATCCGGTTCTTGAAAATCTAACTATTGCAACTAAATCTAAATTTAATTACCCGACGTAGGTATATATCACTTGTCCTTATTAAAAATCAAACCAAATAAAGGAATGATCATAAAACTTTCTCTCAATAGACCATTTTCTAGTACTTTACATTTAAACTTTATTTAATATCATGAATTATTTGCACTTCATTGGTAATATATTATCGTTCGCAGCCTTAGAATATTTCACATGAAATCCATAACAATAATTACTATCAAATATTCAGCAAAGCAATTAAAAGATAGGCCGGAAAGTTTTTACTTTTAAACGGAACCAAAACGCCATATTGTTTCCATACTTGATTATCAGTTTAGTGAAATGCTTTATGGGTCGCGTCGTTCGTGCACGTTTCTCGGTTCGTAATTTGTTAAACGTACAAAAAAATACCAATGGATTTTACGCCGAAACCAATAAACAGACGCAAGATACTTTTTATTTCTTTGTTCTGACTTTGCCAAAAATAATCTTTAATTCCCTTTATTTGTTTATATATTTTATGATTAGAAATACGTACGTATTTTGTTTATTTATTATGTTTTTATGTTTTTTTTTTTCTTTTAACTCAACAGCCTCTTAGTTAGTTCGCGCCAAATTATGTTGCGTTGTTTATTCTTTTCCTGCTTCCACTTGAAATTTCCATTACGGTACATTTAATACATTTCCAAGAATTACACATACGTTAATACTGTATTAATGAAAATGGCTTTTCGCATAACGCATACACAAGATTGTATAGCTTACTCGGAAAGCATTTAAGGACTTCCACCAGAAAAAACGGCAGAAAAATAGTCATTTCCTTTGACCAAAAACAATAAGAACTGATATAGATACCGAAAACTGCCCCGAATTGCATGTGTATCCCAGCACCCCCATTGGGAGCTATTTGATTATGTATAATTCACCGTCGGAAACGTACGAGAAATTGTAAGGAAACAATATTTACAGAGTTAACAGTAAGATAATAATACGTTACAAAAATATTTAATAATATTAAATTCAAATTATTTGCCTTATATTGCGTGTAAATTACTGGTACTAAGTATGAATAGGCCGTTTGACGAGCATGGTATTCTTTTAATTCTGTTCTACAGGAGGAAAAAAATCACTTTTAAACTTAGCAACCCACCAACACAAACTAAGTTGCGCTTCTACTCTACAATATAGGTGTACAAAAGGAATGTGCAGCGACAAACCAATTTAGTTATTTCTTTAAGTTGTGTTGGAATATGTGAAGCATAATTCGATGCAAAAATATATCTTTTTCTTTTTTTTTTTGTTACCGATAATTACAGGAAGTACAGTACACGTTGCGGTCTCATAATAAGTTTACGATTTATGCCGTTTTAACGTTCTTGCTTATGATCCAGTACGAAATCTGCCGATTGTGACGATATAGTCATTAAGTGGCGTCAACTTGCAAGTCAGCCGGACACTCGAGCCTCTTTCTTCTGACCGCATTCCACCAGAACCAAACTTCGACTACTAATTTAGCGTCGAAGACACGTCCACCGGGCCATCCTTTTAGGAACAAATCGCCAAACCCCCTTTTTGTTTTCCTATACCAATCGTCCTCCACTGACCTAAATCTGTTTGTTGGAACATAACCTGCTCTGTCGGTGGCTGCTGTTCCATCGACTTAACGGGTAGCTCTTGTACACAAGAAACTTACTGCGAATTCGTTAATCTTGTGCTATACGAACCTTCGTTCGAACGCTCTCAGCACTATCTGCTGCTTCCCCCACAAAACTGTTATGAGATACACATCGATCGTGGAAATCGCAATCATGGAGGTGCAAATATCAGTTATGCGACCGAAAAAAAAACACACAATAGATTCAAGATGATTGCATTTAGCACGTATCACTCACGGAGATAAATTCATCCCAAGTCGCATATGTTTTTTTTTTTAGAAATTAGGCCGTGAATAACAATTCTAATCACATTGTTTATGTTTGACTTGCCCGTTTTTTGATCTATCAATTGTCGGAGGCGCTCACCATAAAATTTCACCCCACATTTATGTCTTAACTTTTAGTTGTTTCTCAACATGCGCCGCCAAACACGAAAACCAAGGTTATCCATAAACAGAAACTGATGATCACGATTACTTGTAAAACTCTTCCGATCACAGCATCCAGCAAGCACGTGGGTTTGTCGGGTATCACTAGGGAAATTTATTCATTATAAACTAATTCACTGTTTACTGCGCGTGTGTTCAAAGACGGCACTTTTCAGGTAATCCAGTAAGGGGTTAACGAACATCACTGGGGCCAAACTAAATTACACGTAATTCACCGCAGCAGACACGATCCCCAATCTTAGATCCTAACTCAAACCCCCAACATATGCTGCCTCAAGCTTTCTCAACACGCAACTCATGCGTCCGGCCTAAGCCACTCTCACCATCCGACTGTCTGCTATACACACACAAGCTGTGAAATGCCGCCGCGCGTTGTAGGGAGAAGGGTTCAATTCATGGGGACACAGGGATCTCGCACACTCAGGACGTTGTTTCTAGTGACAATCATCATCACGATTTATCTTGCACAATAATGACGCTCATTCGGTCAGGCGCGCTTTAACAGAGATTAATATATCCAATTGAGCACTATTACGTTGTAGATTAGCACGACAATTGATGAATTTTATGATTTACAGAAGATTTACGAGACGAATATAAGCACAAATCAGAATAAGTCTAATTTTCACGAAGCACGTCGTTGTAGCCGTCAAGAATTTTCAGTATCACCGAAATGTTAGCGGTTCAGAAAAGTTTCCGCGTGACGAATCGACAATGCAACGAATGACGACCTCGATCTCGATCTCGACCCGTTCCGCCACGTCAAAAGCGGCTGCTTCTCGCCACGAGTTTGATCCGGCTGTGTCGATATTAAGCGCTGCAGCTCGCAATGCGCGCTTGCACAGCCAAAAGAAATCCCGTTAGGAATTTCGTTGCTGTGCGAAAACAATAATAAGGTCACCGGGGACTTGCGGGACTTTATTTTTGTGCAAATTGAAATGCGTTTTCAATTGGAAAATGTTGTAGCGTCTCCGATCACATACAGTGTGGGTCGGAGGTATGTGTCCAGTAATTTTTGAATAAAAAGAAATAAAAAAAATTACTGGATGCTACAACACAGGTCTTTCCACAAGGGCAAGTGCGTGGAAAGAGCTGAAGGATGGATGTAAGATGTGAAAGACAATGACGTGAACAGGTGATCAGGTCTTTTACTGTCCAATCCTTTATATATATATATATTGCGTGAACTAGTGAGCAAATAAAGGGGGTAAATGTAATTGAAGGAAATTTCGTGAACACGTATGCTAAGTTAATGACGAAAGTATCTTTGGTAGAGGAAATGGTGAACCAGGTGAACATCTTTAGATAGTTTCTAATTGGGGCAGGAGTGACACCTGAAATAGGCGCAAATGGACGATCTCCAAATAAAATTTGGAAACTGATCGTGAACTTGTGAACTCAGTGGGTATATCACTTAGTGATGTCTTTCGCATGAAAGACGCCCACTGATCGTCCATTTTGATCGGCCAGCTGGTAATAAGCACCGCCGATCTTCTTAATTACCTTACTAGGTAAGAACTTCCGGTCCAGCTTTGCATTGTAGTGCGCGGCTGCGTCACTTTGCCGGAAGTTGCGCCTGTAAACCACTTCGCCAGGCTGGTATGTAACCAACTTGGAACGAAGATTATAGGTCTTTACATTGCGAGACTGGGCCTTGGTAGTGAGGTCGCGGATAGTCTGGCGTAGAAGCGCCAGGTGATCAGGAGGTGGCAGAGTGGTCTCGGGGTCATCCAACAGATGGAGTCGCCGCAATAGGTCATAGGAGCGGCCATGGGTGACCATTGGTTGCCCGAAGACTGCCTGATAGGGCGAAGTCCCTATAGTTGCGTGAGGTGCAGAACGTAGGGCACTAGTAATATCCGATAGTTTGTCGTCCCAGGTGGTCTGTGCGGGATCAATGTAGGCTCTAATGGCAGCGAGGATTGAGTGGTTTAGATGCTCTGAAGCATTTGCCTGTGGCAAATACACAGCTGTAAACGTGTGAGCGATTCCGAATTCCTGCATTACGTCCTGAAAAATGTGCGACCGAAACTGCACGCCGTTATCCGACACGATGGTTTCTGGAACTCCGACAAGGTGGAAGATCCTCTTCTTTAGGATGTCTACTACTGCCTTCGCAGTGCATTTTCGAAGCGGCTCAATAAATGGGAACCGCGAGAGATGGTCCAGAATGACGAGGGCTCCTATGTTGCCAGATTTGGACCTAGGGTAGGGGCCTATAATGTCTGTATACAAGCGTTGGAATATGCGCTCGGGTACGGACTGAAGCGTCATTGGTGGTTGAAGGGTGTGTGAAGGAGCTTTGGTGGTTTTACAGGTGAGGCATGATCCCACATATTCACTGACTTGAGCGACCATTCGTGGCCAATAAAACCATTGCCGTAGTCAGCCGAGGGTTTTGGCCACGCCACCATGCGCGCTCAAGGGTGGGTCATGAGCTCTCTTCACTAACTCTGCCGTCATTTCTGACGGCACCCACAACTTCCAAACCAACTGGTCTTGTAGTCCGTTTCCGGTCGCATACTCGGTTCGCTTGTATATGAACCCGTCTACTAATTTTAGGTCCGGCAGTTGGTGTTGTTCTGCCTGGACTTTCGCCGCCAGCTCCAAATAAGAAGCACTTTTGAAATGCGGCGATGTCAAATCTAGCTCCATTGGAGTCTCCTCGCCTTCTGCCGGCGTCAACGCCTCGGCAGAGAACATGCGCGACAAAGAGTCCGGCACTACGTTTTGGCTTCCCTTTCGGTGGGTGATGGTGAAATTAAACCCTTGAAGTTTAAGGGCCCACCGGGCTAAGCGACCATTTAAATCCGGTTGGTGCATTAGCCATTTTAGGGAAGCATGGTCGGTCACTATTTCAAATTCGTGACCTTCCACGTAGGCACGGAACTTTTTGATTGCCAACACCGCTGCCAGACATTTTTGCTCAGTGACGGTGTAATTTCTCTGAGCGGGATTCAATTTGTGGGACATATAGGCGACGGGGGCTTCGTCTCCTTCTTCCGTCCGTTGCACTAGCACGGCACCTACTCCATGTTGACTCGCGTCACATTGGATGGAGAAGGGCTTGTTGAAGTCGGGGCTGTGCAACACTGGAGCCGAAGCAAGGCTCACTTTCAATTGCTTGAAAGCATTTAGCCTCTCGTCGGTCCACACAAATTGAGTCCTCTTCGAAATCATGTCTGTCAGTGGTGTTGACAAAGACGCATATTCCCTGACGAAGCGTCGATACCAGCCGCAGATTCCCAAAAATCTCCGCAGCTGCTTCGTGGTCGTTGGAAGAGGGAAATCCATAATGGATCTCACCTTGTCGGGGTCTGTCCGGATCGTCCCATTACCAACAATGTGGCCAAGATATTTTACCTCGCGCAAGAGGAACTTGCTCTTCTCCACATTGATGGTAAGGCCAGCTTGTCGCAGATGGAATGCGACTTGGTGCAGTACCTTCAGGTGTTCGTCGAAGGCCTCGGTTATCACCAACAAGTCATCCAAGTATACGAACACTTGGTGCTTTAGATGCGGAGGTATCACTTTGTCCATGAGTCGTGACATCGTTTGGGGTGCATTGCACAAACGAAACGGCATCACGACGAAGTGATACAAGGGTCGCCCGGGCACAGTGAAAGCCGTCTTCTCCCTTGACCGTTCCTCCAAAGGAATCTGCCAGAAGGCATCTTTTAGATCCAAGCTCGTAATAAATGTGGCCTTAGGGAGTCTGCTTAAGATGCCGTCTATCAGTGGTAAGGGATAGGCGTCTTTCACTGTGACCGAGTTAACCTTTCTCGCATCCAAGCACAGGCGTACCTTGGAGGGCTTGACCACTAGGGTCACTGGCGAGGACCACGCGCTCTTGGACTCTTCGATCACGCCCAGCGCGAGCATACGATCTATCTCTTTATATAAGAGTTTTTCGACAGCTGGCGAAACAGAGAAGTGCCTCTGTTTAATTGGCTTTTGATCGCCAGTGTCGATTTCGTGCTCGATCAGCGCTGTTTTTCCTAAACCCTCTACGGCGAACGACGGAAAGCTAGCAGTCACAGACGTAAGTCTGCGACGCTGCTCCGGTGTGAGAGGGTGGGCGTGATCGTCGAGTTGTTCGAGGCTACTATTGGTGTTGACTTGTTGGGATGGCGCGAACAGGTCTGCTGCTAAGGCGAATTGACGCACGAAATCCACTCCCAGATATAAGTTTTGGCTGAGAGTGGGAATTATTCAGAGCGTCAAGGACTTGGTAACTCCCCTGAACGTGATGTCAGCTGACACTCGGCCTACGGCTTGATGTTGTGTGCCGTCTGCAGTCTTCAACCCGAGAGAAGCTCTTTTCCAATGAAAAGCGTTCCTCTATAGAGCGCACTCCGGCGGCTTCGGATTGTACGTCAGATATTGGGGACGCTTTCGATGACGGGCCAGGTGGCTGAATTAAACCTTCCGCCCCCGACCCGGCTTGCAGATCGAAGTCCCGGGTGTCTACTTCATCAGATCGCATGCCTCGGGTTTTTACTCCCGGCCGTTGTGATTCAGGCTGAGCCGCTCGTGGCATAGATGCTGCAGCAGTGGGGGCCTGTCTGGCTCCTAAGGGGAGACTCAGTGGTCCACGGCACAGCGGGCAATCCGTACGGTTTCTGAGCCATTGCTCCAGGCACGTTTCTTAAAATGTATGTCCACATTTTGTGGTATACGTGACCTGGGCAGTAGCGAATGACTGCTGGCATATGGAGCACTGAGCCTCCACTGTGGTGTCAGACAGATCCTCACTACTGTGACGCAGTGGCATTGTTCAGTCTGTGAAGAATTTATGAAGAATGAAAATTCAAATTTGGGTTTTGCACGTTAACGTGACTGACGAGTTAATACGCTTAATCTAAGTTGGTTTGCGGAGAATTCAGGCCGCAACCAAGTGCACAACACTGTGTGTCTAACTCTTTTCAATAGCTTAATCTAAGCCAAAGTGGCTAAAGTAGTACTTAACAGCTAAAAGGCCAAAGTGCCAAATTCGAAATGTATAAGTGTGTGCACACCTGTGGTGTGACTAACTAATTAAATGATATTAAGATATCAAAGCCAGATGGCTAGGGTTAGAATTGAAAAATATAAATTCAAAAGTTTTAAATTTTTCAAAAGTTTTAATTTTTCAAAGTTAGAATCAAAATTTACTTTTCAAAGATCGGCCTTCTTATTAGACGAAACCCGATTCACTCTTCTCCATTTCAGGTCCGCTGGCTGGCTGGCTTTTGTAATAAATGCAAGAGAGTTGAAATTCTTTTTGAAGTATGCAAAATGTTTGATTGAGAAAAATGTGGTAGTTTAAAGAAAATTATTTACGTTAGAAAATTGTACGAGTATTGCAAATTTAATTACATACGAAAAATGAACTGGGTCGATTCCTGAAGAGAATCGCCCTGTATGGGGACTGTACACCCACCCAAAATTCCTCGAAAAGAGAGGAGCAAAGGACCAAAAATAACTATGTTGCTGCTTGACTCAACTTCAGCAAATGGTTCAAGTCTGGCCAAGCTGCAGGGGCGTGTAGGCGGCACCACGCCAACCCCACGTAATCCACCACAGCTTGAACCAAACCCAAGCCAAAAGCCGAAGCTGGGTCAAGACAGCAAGGATTCCAAAGTTTGGGTCAGCTTCCCAACATAAAGTGGGGCAGGGGCCCTTCGGATGACCGGGACAGGAATGGCGGTAAACCACCAAAACATGTTATCCGCGGCCATCCTCCAGGTTGCACCCAGAGTCAAAAAACTCAAAAGGACAACACAACAGGAAGCTGCCCAAGAGGTAAACTAAAAGGAATGAGTTTAAAAGGATAGGATTGGGAAGGATGTTTGCGGCTAAAGGACAGAGCGAGCAATGCAGGTCTTAATAAAGGGGTTTTGTTCTCTCGAACGAAGTAATATTGAATCGCAAAGGAGGCGATTCTAAGACCTGCTAGTGACAATGGAAATTTTGGGATTGAAGACGTAAAGTCTTGAGGGGAGTATGAGACGAAGCTCATAATTTTTTCTCACTTGTGTGGGTTGCCCAAAAACAAGTTTCAGGCCCCACGTTGGGCGCCATTTGTAGCGAATATGATGATTGGGACGGGCCTTAAGCACAACTTAGAACCAGACCGAAGTCCAGAACCAAGAGTGCTAAGGTCTAAAAGTGGAATGGCTAGTGCCATTCGAGAGGCAAAAAAAAAAAAAAGAATTGCCCCGAGAGCAGGGTGCCCTAGAAATGGCTGTGAAGGCCCCTCGTCCGCATTAGCGGAGCACCCTTTAACCAACCCCGACGGATGCTGGTGTGCCGCTTTGCTAGCTCGCTGTGGCTGGGGTGGGTTCATGAAAAATGGGGATGGTTTGCTCTCAAAGAAACGGGATACTACGTAATATTCATCCGTCATGAATTCGTAGCCGCAAACTGGTATATAAACTACCCAAGGACAAAAGGGGACATAGTTCCGTAAAGGAAACCGCCCATGGCTCTGCAACATGGGCTGACTAAGCAGACCCAGTGCTCGTGACAAAACACGGAGCCAAAACTTGAAAATTCTAAAAACGGAAAGGGAAAACGCGCTACCTCTCTTTTCAGAGGAACCCGGGTGAGGCAGACAGCCCCGGGCCCCCGATGGTAGTGGAGCCCTGACCCCGATGGTCTGGGGTCCTCCACCCTCTGATACTGGCCATATGCATCAAAATTCAAAATTCAAGAATCTACATCCCTCCCTTTTACTAGAAGCTGAAAAACCACGAAAATTCACAAAACTATTTCATTATTTGTAGGCCAGCCAGGCCATGCGCGGACCCTGAAAAGAAGAAGAACTTCTCGGGCTCACGCCCAATAAGAAGACCAAAGGTTTAATTTAATACAAATTCATTATTATTAATTACTCTTGTTTACATTTATATTGTTCTTGAATATCAAACAGAACCGAAAAACTGTGTAATTTGGATCGTTTATCGTTGGGTTTCAATCATACTGTTGCGATTTTTACTTTTGTTCTAGTGATGCAAAACAGAGAATCATTAATTTATGGAAGGATTCGCATATCCGGTTCTTGAAAATCTAACTATTGCAACTAAATCTAAATTTAATTACCCGACGTAGGTATATATCACTTGTCCTTATTAAAAATCAAACCAAATAAAGGAATGACCATAAAACTTTCTCTCAATAGACCATTTTCTAGTACTTTACATTTAAACTTTATTTAATATCATGAATTATTTGCACTTCATTGGTAATATATTATCGTTCGCAGCCTTAGAATATTTCACATGAAATCCATAACAATAATTACTATCAAATATTCAGCAAAGCAATTAAAAGATAGGCCGGAAAGTTTTTACTTTTAAACGGAACCAAAACGCCATATTGTTTCCATACTTGATTATCAGTTTAGTGAAATGCTTTATGGGTCGCGTAGTTCGTGCACGTTTCTCGGTTCGTAATTTGTTAAACGTACAAAAAAATACCAATGGATTTTACGCCGAAACCAATAAACAGACGCAAGATACTTTTTATTTCTTTGTTCTGACTTTGCCAAAAATAATCATTAATTCCCTTTATTTGTTTTTATATTTTATGATTAGAAATACGTACGTATTTTGTTTATTTATTATGTTTTCATGTTTTTTTTTTTCTTTTAACTCAACAGCCTCTTAGTTAGTTCGCGCCAAATGATGTTGCGTTGTTTATTATTTTCCTGCTTCCACTTGAAATTTCCATTACGGTACATTTAATACATTTCCAAGAATTACACATACGTTAATACGGTATTAATGAAAATGGCTTTTCGCATAACGCATACACAAGATTGTATAGCTTACTCGAAAAGCATTTAAGGACTTCCACCGGGAAAAACGGCAGAAAAATAGTCATTTCCTTTGACCAAAAACAATAAGAACTGATATAGATACCGAAAACTGCCCCGAATTGCATGTGTATCCCAGCACCCCCATTGGGAGCTATTTGATTATGTATAATTCACCGTCGGAAACGTACGAGAAATTGTAAGGAAACAATATTTACAGAGTTAACAGTAAGATAATACGAGTAATACGTTACAAAACTATTTAATAATATTAAATACAAATTATTTGCCTTATATTGCGTGTAAATTACTCGTACTAAGTATGAATAGGCCGTTTGACGAGCATGATATTCTTTTAATTATGTTCTACAGGAGGAAAAAAATCCCTTTTAAACTTAGCAACCCACCAACACAAACTAAGTTGCGCTTCTACTCTACAATATAGGTGTACAAAAAGAATGTGAATGCAAATCATAAAGTACAATCAAAATTTGCAAATGCAGCGACAAACCAATTTAGTTATTTCTTTAAGTTGTGTTGGAATATGTGAAGCATAATTCGATGCAAAAATATCTCTTTTTCTTTTTTTTTGTTACCGATAATTACAGGAAGTACAGTACACGTTGCGGTCTCATAATAAGTTTACGATTTATGCCGTTTTAACGTTCTTGCTTATGATCCAGTACGAAATCTGCCGATTGTGACGATATAGTCATTAAGTGGCGTCAACTTGCAAGTCAGCCGGACACTCGAGCCTCTTTCTTCTGACCGCATTCCACCAGAACCAAACTTCAACTACTAATTTAGCGTCGAAGACACGTCCACCGGGCCATCCTTCTAGGAACAAATCGCCAAACCCCCTTTTTGTTTTCCTATACCAATCGTCCTCCACTGACCTAAATCTGTTTGTTGGAACATAACCTGCTCTGTCGGTGGCTGCTGTTCCATCGACTTAACGGATAGCTCTTGTACACAAGAAACTTACTGCGAATTCGTTAATCTTGTGCTATACGAACCTTCGTTCGAACGCTCTCAGCACTATCTGCTGCTTCCCCCACAAAACTGTTATGAGATACACATCGATCGTGGAAATCGCAATCATGGAGGTGCAAATATCAGTTATGCGACCGAAAAAAAAACACACAATAGATTCAAGATGATTGCATTTCATGTTTTTTTTTTTAGAAATTTGGCCGTGAATAACAATTCTAATCACATTGTTTATGTTTGACATGCCCGTTTTTTGATCTATCAATTGTCGGAGGCGCTCACCATAAAATTTCACCCATGGCCTTCATATAAAAGGC
This sequence comes from Nemotelus pantherinus, assembly GCA_963978885.1. Classification (NCBI taxonomy): domain Eukaryota; kingdom Metazoa; phylum Arthropoda; class Insecta; order Diptera; family Stratiomyidae; genus Nemotelus; species Nemotelus pantherinus. The sequence continues at coordinate 190,870,417 of OZ022264.1, forward strand.
CTATCGCGACTTGCAATCTGACAGGTATTAAGCTACTTTTTAAAATGGTGTAGTCCTCACGTTATTAAGATTTATTGGGAATTGCACAATGACAATTGTTTGACATTTCTCTGACAATTAGTAATGTGAATGGTTCTACTCGGTTGAATCAGGGAATAGAGTCTTTTTTCCTATTATCCGGAGACTCGTTTCGAAGTTTTTGTCGCGTAAAAGATATTTCGGATAAGTGTCGTGAAAGTGATGTGTTTATTGTGCTGTATACGCGAGAACTTTGCAATTTGGAATACCTGCCACCTACTCTCGGCAATGTGAATTGTAAACAATTGCCGTTTGTGGTTGGTAGGATTTATTCCACTTTAAAAATCATCAAATATTGGTAATCTGCAAATTCTTCTACACAAACGATATTTCGGATAAGTGTCCCGGTGAATTGAGGTCTGATGCTAAAGACTTTTTGTATCTAAATTACTTGTGAAAGATCCCAAAACAACAGTGATTAACATGACATATGAGTTTCCTCATATTTCCTGTAGGTGGATCTCGTGAATTTCTTTATAACCATAAAAAAACATCACTGTGTGGACTGGTTGGGAAAAGTAGCTTAGGTCCGCCTGTTACAATTTTTAAAACTCTCGCACGTCCACGCACCCCTTCTAGCACCAAAAAGTCGAAGGGGGTCAGTTTCGGGAGCCTGAACTCACCGGAGATGGGGTGGGTGGGCACCACTCGCTTCCCAATCCCGAAACTGATTATCGTCCGTCGCCCGGAAGCGAGAAGTATTGCGACGGCTTCTTGCACTAACGGAAGGAAAATAACCCGAAAGGACACGCCAGCGTTCACAATTCTTTACAACAGTTTTATTTCCTCGAGTAGTTCGTTAATCTAACTCTATTCACAAATTACGAAACGGCGCCGCGATTTAAATTTATCTAGCTACTTGCTCGCTCTGGATATTCACTTAAGCTTACACTATGTACACTTCAAATCTTAACATACTTACTCAGGATTCTACTTCTGGTGTCGATCGATCCTCAAGCGCTCGAACATCTACTTCCGGACCAGGTTTTACGCACGGATGTTTCAGCCTACTCGCACCGCAGCCAATATTCTCGTAATTATCTGTGCCACGATCTTGCGCCAAATTCACCACTTCTTCCTCTTCGCCGATTCGCTACACTATCCGCTCCGTCGATACGTTCAACGTCGTTCTGATTATCAGATAACGCCGGGACCCCTTTTGTTACAGCCTATCGATCTCGCCAACTCGATTACGCCAACAATTTACTTCAGATTTCGCCAGTTATTTCATCTATCGTTCGTCTGAGATCTTTATACCCATCAGCCAAAAGATTACGATCTTCGCTCCTCTTCCTCTTCGAGCCACGCCAGATACGGGTGTATGAAATATTTGAAATTTTCCGTTTATAATTTTAGCACGATAGTCAGGTTACATCTGATTCTTACCATGTCCATCCAAAAAGAGAGCGATCCATGCCTTGATCACCTCGCAAGCAACCTCGGCTCCGCTTCCTGATCCCGCTTAGACGGGATCCTAGATTGTCCGTTTGAACAAAATATCCCAATGCATTTCAAATGCATTTCGGACGTTGCATTCAGTTCCCGGTCATTGCACTTTCTTCATTAATGTGCATTGCCGCAAGTGCAGTCGGTCATTGCACCTGGCATTGCGCTCAATCTAATGAGACATATGTATGGCAACGCCTTGATACGTTCCGGAACGCGGTCCGTTCCACTGGCGTTCCGCCGAACTGCCCTAGACACTTGAACTGTCAAATCCGTGTTTTGTCTGTCGCCATGGCCGTTGTCGTTGACGTATTTTCCATCATTTACCGAGTCGGTAATCGCCTTGTGTCGATTCAGTTGAGTGTGCTGATGCTGGGCTGGATACAATTGATGCTGTTGCTGGCGGGTCATCTTAATATGCTGGCCGCATGCCTGTAGCGCCTTGGAATATGGGGATAAATTGTCGACTGCGCTGTCGAAATGCAGTAATCTTGTGGCAAGAGCTCCCGAACAGGTATGTAAACATTTTCCCTTCCACCACCATTGATCGTTCTTAGTTGCTTGGAGAATCTGGGAACCTGCATTACCATCTAGTACATCGTTCTGGTATGATGTCATTTGATGCGCGGGCGTTGGAATACGATGTAGCAGCAATAACCCTCGTATCTTCGCGACGGGTGAAAAACCGATGCATCCTCTGCGTGAACGGCGATCGTATCTAAACGTTGTAACCCTTTATATATAACGAAACGGACCGCTGCACTGCTTGCTGTACCAAGACGTCGAAAAGAATATTTCTCTTTTACTTCAGTCAGGTGAGTTCTTTTGATCATATTGTTTATTCGGGACTGTTATGGGGGCGACCCAGCCCCACCCACAGCTTCGAGGAATACCGGGTCCTGACGAGTGCGCGTCTTGGTTTTGATATTGGCCGTTCTTGTCAGGGCTCGCTGCGACTCGAAGCCTACTCCTCGACTCGATACTATTTGTAATACAGCTCTATGACCTACCTTACTACTTATCCTACGATTACATAGTTCACAACAAACCTTCGACTCCCTACCGCAAGCGTGTCCGCGTCTATCTATTAGCATGTACTTCTATCTGCCACCGGTACGGCTCGCGGGCGTGATCGACCGTGACACCCCCCTCTCTTCAGAGAATTCCCTAGGAATTCTCGACGTTATTTCACCACGACACCGCGTTAAACTATATACTGATTCAAAATTTGAGATTTCGGTACGCTTTGACTTCTCGTAAAATTTATTCCGGCTGTTCACATTCCCTATCTGAATTCTCGATTGCTCCTCACGTCATCTGGGTGTTACACCCGTCTGTCGCACTGCGCGCTTCCACACTAACAATCACGTATACAACTAATCATGCATGCATATTTGTCACGACTAATAGCTCTAAATAGTGTCGTTATCTGTATCTTTAACATTCCGCTATTCTAATACGACCTGAACTCGATTTTAGGATAAAAGCCAAAGGAAATCAAGGAAAGGAAAAAAAAAAGGAAATCCAGGATAAAAAAAAAGTCGAGAAGCGCAAAACAAGACGAAAAAGGAGGCACGGGAGGAAAATAAAATATCAACTACGCCCAACAGAAGCACGGAAGTCACGCCCTATCTATGGTATATCATTTCTTTTTTTTGTAACCCTTTCTTTTCTGGCACTATCTTTATCCTAGCATGTTAGTGTTAACCGTCTCGATTCGTGGCATGAACGGTGTTGGTATCTGTCTAATTTATACATGCGAAATTCTAACATGTACTGAACTTGATTTTAGGAACACTATTCCCACTACCGCCCACGGGGAAAATTGAAGGGGCAAACGCGAAGGAAACGAGATGAACACGAAAAAGGAACCCCGAAAGTAAGCACAACGAAAAGAAAAAGAACGAAGGAAAGAAAAGGAAAAGAGATAATAGCTAAATCTGATTCACCACCAACCTGACGGTATTGCTTTCATGTATAAACATACTAATACTAATATCCTATACAATTAACCTCTCAACTAACTTAAATCCAATCTTATCTGCCGCTTTTATCACGAATACATGGCTGAGCTACAAGTTAATTTAACCACCACCTCCGAATTATTCTAACAATCTATTACCTTAACCCACCACCGCTTATCTATTTTAACCCACCACCACTAAGCTATCTTATCCCTAATCAAAATCTCTCTAGTGCCTTTCCACTTGGTGACAAATGTCTACATAGCTCACCTTATTTCGCGATCTGGTTATTAAGCTAGCACATATTCGAGTCCCCAAATTTGCTATCATTACCGTACAAGACCTAAAGCCGGGAAAGGTATCATACACTCGCACGTGTTTTTCATATTCATGAATCCTCTATTAACCTACGACTATGTTATTCTAAAGTAACCCTTTCTCGCCCTCTTATAATATAATGCCAGCTCCTAGCTAAAAGTCTCCGCTGACGCCTATAACAAATCTCCTAGCTATCTTTAGGTTCGGGAATGCATTCGACATACCGTTTAAGGTCTTTCGCATGCCAATTTCCAGCAGGTTTCCCCTTCTCGTCAACTAACTCGTAGGTCCACGCCGACGTCTTCCTTCTCAGCGTAAAAGGTCCGACGTATGCTGGGGCCAATTTCACTGAAAAATTCTTACTGGCATCCGACAACACGTAATTCTTCCGCCAAACTCTTTGCCCTACCTGAAAGTTCTCTGCACGTCGACGGAGATCATACCGCTTTTGACTGGAAGCCGCTGCCCTCTTCATTCTCTGGCTTACCTCTTCCCGTATCTTTTCTAAATTCCTCGCATTTTTAAGTGGTGAAAACGCTTCTTGTGCTTCTGCGGGTGGCTCCATTCCACCCCTAAACGTGATCATCTCCCTCCCGAAGTTTAGAAAGTAAGGAGTGAAACCCGTGACTTCATGTTTATATGTGCGTAGGGCGCACGCGATTTGAGCCAGATACTGGTCCCATACGCGATGATTGTCAGAGACATAGCAGCGCAGCATGGATTTTATGTCTTGATTTCGACGTTCTGCCGGATTTGCCTGTGGGTGATACAACGCCGTATAACTAATTTGTACCCCGTACTCCTCCACGGCCTGCCGAAATTGTCTGCCAACGAATTGTACTCCGTTATCACATACTAAAACCCGAGGGACCCCATATACCAGGAATACATTTTCCTCCAACAACCGGAAAACGGCTGATGCTGTCGCCGACCGTAATGGCAGTATCACCGAATATTTCGTGACATAGTCGATAATTGTCAAGATATAAGCATGGCCCCTCGTGGACCGTGGAAGCGGTCCGACGAGATCCACGCAAATCATCTCCCATGGAGATCTTGCTTCGCCGGTCCTAGTGGACATTAGGCCAATTGGCGCTTTACGCTCCACCTTGCACGCCTGGCATACTTTACAACTCTTCACGTACCTACTGATATCTGTTCGCATTTTCGGCCAGTAAAAGTTTTGCGTGACCCGAGCCAACGTGCGTGCGGCCCCCATATGCCCCGCCTTCGGATCGTCATGGTATCGCTTGAGTATAGCTCCGCTCTCTGCCTTAGGAACCACCTTCTTCCACTTCATGTCGACTTCTCCACCCACTACTATTCCCGGGGATTGTTTCCACAATACATCTCCTAAAATTTTCCACTCCGAGTACCTGTCTGGGTCATCCCGTACCCTATCCAGCATTTTTGAATACCACTTCTCTGGCCGCTGAGAAACGGAGATGCAATCTACCCTGTTGACCGCTCGCGACAACGCATCGGGCTCTAGGTGTTCCTTCCCCCGCCGGTGGATTACTTCAAATTCAAATTGCTGAAGTCTCACCGCCCACCTTGCTAATCTGCCCGTCGGATCCTTAAGATTGTTAAGCCAGACCAGTGAATGATGATCAGTAATAACCACGAACCTGGTCCCCTCTATGTAGGGTCGAAACTTCTCGACAGCCCACAACACGGCTAAACACTCTCTTTCTGTCACGGAGTATTTCCTTTCTTGTTTTGAGAGCGCACGACTCAGGTAGCACACCACCTTCTCACCCGTTGGGTGTGCCTGGCTTAATACGGCCCCTATACCCACGTCTGACGCATCCGTCTGTACCTTGAAAGGAAGTGTAAAGTCGGGGCACGATAATACTGGTGCCGTTGTGAGCCTTTCTTTACACGCAGCAAACGCACGGGCACACTCGTCAGTCCACTCAAACTTGCGACCTTTTTTCAACAAATCGCTTAGAGGCGCCACCATAGTTGCGTGATCCGGTATGAAACGGCGGTACCAGGACACCATCCCCAACAATTGTCTGATCTGCTTAACGGAAGTGGGACGTGGGAACTCTTTCACCGCTTTCACCTTTTCGGGGTCTACATGTAGGCCCTCGACGTCAACCAGGTAGCCAAGATATTTCAATTGCGCCCTGCAAAATTGGCATTTTTCTCTCGAGACACGCAATCCCGCTTCTCTCAACCGAACAAATACTTCTTTCAGCACTTCCAAATGCCGCTCAAACGTCTCGGTTACAATTATTACGTCGTCAAGGTACGTAAAGACGAAAGGCTCCAGTGCGGGTCCGAGTACTGTGTCGATCAGCCTTTGCCAAGTGGCCCCCGCATTGTGGAGTCCAAAAGGCATCCTCAAGAAGTGGAACAAGCCCCTTCCAGGTACGGTAAACGCAGTATATTGCCTAGAGTCCTCCGCCATTGGCACCTGCCAATACGCAGACTTAACGTCCAGCGTCGACAGATACTTGGCATTCCTCAGCTTGTCTAGGGTAGCCGAGATGTACGGCAGCGGATATGCATCTTTTTCAGATACCGCGTTCACCTTCCGAAAGTCCACGCAGAACCGGTAGGACCCATCTTTCTTCCGGACCAACAAGATTGGCGAGGACCATGGGCTTGACGACGGTTCCACCACCCCCATCTGCAGCATCTCGTCTAGCTCTTTATTTATCTGACTCTGTACCGCCGGTGAGACCGGATAGTAACGTTGCTTGATCGGCGAGGCTGTAGTCTTGATAGCATGCTTCACCCCTTTTGCGCAGCCCAGCCCGTCACCCATTAAGCCGAATTGCTCCTCCAACAATCCTTCTAGAGTCTCTACCTCCCCTGGCGATAAACGAGTCCAACTCCGCAGTGCTTGACCCGAGCCCCCATCAACCGAAGCCACGGAAGTCCACTGCCGCCCTTCCATATTCAAAACCACACCGAATCGCTGCCAGAAGTCGATGCCTAAGATTATTTCCTGCGGTATCGATAAAATGATCAATGTTTCAAGTCTATGTCTACGCCCGTTCAAAACAAACTCCAACCCCACAATCCCGTCTACCATACACGTCACCCCGTTCGCGAGCCGAACCTCTTCAACTCCGTCTCGCCTCAGTACCAACCCCTTACCAGCCAATCGTGACCAACCTTTCCGGCCCAGAATCGTGCGACTCGCACCCGAGTCTAACAGTCCCTCCATCATCGTACCCTCGAACTCCACTTTTAAGTGCGGGCGACTGTCGAGACTATTATGTACTAACGCGTAGTCAACGTTAGCCCGGTGTCTTCCCCGTTTCGGCCTTGATTTCGTGTTCGCTCGGCCGCCTAGCGAGCACGACGGTCGTTTCCCGACCCCTGCGCGCCCCGCCGCTCTTGATTATCAGAACCGCTAGTTCTCGCCTGACAAGATGGACATGTGGACCGCATTACTCCCGGCCACCCGCATCCAAAGCAGCGCCTCGGCTCAGAGCACTCCCTCGACATATGTCCTTCTCTCTTGCAATTCCAGCATATAACCCGCCTAGGATCCGACACTACCGCCACCCGTTCCGTAACATCGGTACTCACGTACGCCAAGTCTGGCTCCAGACATCGCCTCGATCGCGTATTTGGAGGTACAAACGCTGCCACCGATGCCCTCGTAGCATCTAAGGTACGCCCCATCTTCACCAGTTCCGATATGGTCGATATTTGCGTTAGTCCCAGCTGCTGCTGGTAGAACGGCGTGATGTTCCTCCTTAGCGTACGAAGCTTCTTTTCCTCCGAGCAACTCTTCTTCAGTCTGTCGAAAGACGCTCCATGACCGCCACATACACTCCCATGGACTCATTCTCACCTTGGGTGCGCCTCCGAATCTCTTCCCAGAGGCGATCCTCGTAGTCTGAGGGCAAAAATTCTGCCTTCAACTCCGCCACCAACTCGTCCCAACACCCAACAATGCTCCGGTTAGCCCTAAACCAAATTAGAGCCCGCCCGTCGAAGAGATCGACGGCTGCCCTGAAAAGCTGCGATTTGGTGAGTCCACGCGCCTGACGCAACTCTTCGACCCGTTCTAAAAAAGCATTAACCGAACCTGTCGAATCTCCACTAAATTTAAGGCCCCATTTCGCCACTTCCGCTAGATTAGTGCCTCGTGTTGTTGGCGTTGCGGAGACCGCTTGGTCTTCGCTCGGCAGTTCCGCCTCATTGCCGCTTGAATCTTCTACCTTCTCCACCAAGAAACCCATCGCCAGGATAAACCTGTTCCGTAGTGACCTCGCTTCATTCTTCTGCTCGATGGTCACCGCCTGCATGTTCTCTAGCCGCCGAAAGCCGAATTCGATTTTCGCTCTCACCTTGAGATAATCCGATGCCGTCTTATCACCTGTAACCCGAGCTACCAGTTCTTCAACTTCAGATGCTTTTGCCATCAGTTCCGCATGGTCCGTCGCATAGTCGAATGGGTAGTCTGCCGCGACATACGATGTAACTTGCTCCGTTTCAGCCTTTAGCGCCGCCCTCAAAGATTTTCTCATCGCGTCCACTGTGTCTGCTGGGAAACCCCGGATAGCGAGCTCATATGTAAGCTCGTCTTTGTTTAGACGATCCACCGAAATTTTCATGGCGAATAGGCTCCTCGTATAGCTCCTTATAATCCGAAAACTGTTAGTAAAATTTCCTCCTCCTCAGCTCTGTACGTCTTTAACGATATTCCCTAAGATTCCGTTGATCAAACCTATGAAACGCAGTCTCTTATCCACTATTCCGCGCACCCTTGAACCTGCCCACAAAAACTCTAGCTTACTTCTATCACCACTCTCAACCCGCTATTTCCTACAAACGCTTCAGAATTCAAATAGCCAGCATGTAACTCCGGAATGAATATTTCAATTTATATACAAAAATGTGTAAAAGATTCAACTAATATACGTATGCACCAGATATATTTATGACCACGAAATAGCTCTACCTAGTAAGCATTCGCTACCCAATCCACTTCCCAAAGCTGAATATCGTATGTCTCCAATCAACAGAACCAAATCCCCCTTCAATGTCAGCCGCCTTCCTCCAGGAAAAAAAAAACCTATCAATTGCTATCCGACACTACACATGCATTTCAAATTCGATCCGCATTCATACGAATATATTTCGCCATGCACACTCACACCCGTCCACACTGCACACCCTTTAACTCGCACAATTCCAGAGTTCAGATAGATATTTATAAGTTTGTATCAATAATATATATGTATATATGAAAAAGTTTCATGCAATTTCAAAATTCTAAGCTCGGAAATATTCAAAGTATCTGTCTTCTCATGTAACCCGTAAACCGATTGCTTCGACTAACAACAGTACCGCAATTTCTGTGTACGATAATTTTAGATACGAATTCCAATTAACATGAATTCCCGCGCCTAAAGGCCTTCCCACAATTTGGGACTTGGCTAATCAATTACTATACGGCTACCGCAAATTAACGTTACACCACCAGAACCGTTATGTGCCCCACGTTGGGCGCCAATTTGTTACAATTTTTAAAACTCTCGCACGTCCACGCACCCCTTCTAGCACCAAAAAGTCGAAGGGGGTCAGTTTCGGGAGCCTGAACTCACCGGAGATGGGGTGGGTGGGCGCCACTCGCTTCCCAATCCCGAAACTGATTATCGTCCGTCGCCCGGAAGCGAGAAGTATTGCGACGGCTTCTTGCACTAACGGAAGGAAAATAACCCGAAAGGACACGCCAGCGTTCACAATTCTTTACAACAGTTTTATTTCCTCGAGTAGTTCGTTAATCTAACTCTATTCACAAATTACGAAACGGCGCCGCGATTTAAATTTATCTAGCTACTTGCTCGCTCTGGATATTCACTTAAGCTTACACTATGTACACTTCAAATCTTAACCTACTTACTCAGGATTCTACTTCTGGTGTCGATCGATCCTCAAGCGCTCGAACCATCTACTTCCGGACCAGGTTTTACGCACGGATGTTTCAGCCTACTCGCACCGCAGCCAATATTCTCGTAATTATCTGTGCCACGATCTTGCGCCAAATTCACCACTTCTTCCTCTTCGCCGATTCGCTACACTATCCGCTCCGTCGATACGTTCAACGTCGTTCTGATTATCAGATAACGCCGGGACCCCTTTTGTTACAGCCTATCGATCTCGCCAACTCGATTACGCCAACAATTTACTTCAGATTTCGCCAATTATTTCATCTATCGTTCGTCTGAGATCTTTATACCCATCAGCCAAAAGATTACGATCTTCGCTCCTCTTCCTCTTCGAGCCACGCCAGATACGGGTGTATGAAATATTTGAAATTTTCCGTTTATAATTTTAGCACGATAGTCAGGTTACATCTGATTCTTACCACGTCCATCCAAAAAGAGAGCGATCCATGCCTTGATCACCTCGCAAGCAACCTCGGCTCCGCTTCCTGATCCCGCTTAGACGGGATCCTAGATTGTCCGTTTGAACAAAATATCCCAATGCATTTCAAATGCATTTCGGACGTTGCATTCAGTTCCCGGTCATTGCACTTTCTTCATTAATGTGCATTGCCGCAAGTGCAGTCGGTCATTGCACCTGGCATTGCGCTCAATCTAATGAGACATATGTATGGCAACGCCTTGATACGTTCCGGAACGCGGTCCGTTCCACTGGCGTTCCGCCGAACTGCCCTAGACACTTGAACTGTCAAATCCGTGTTTTGTCTGTCGCCATGGCCGTTGTCGTTGACGTATTTTCCATCATTTACCGAGTCGGTAATCGCCTTGTGTCGATTCAGTTGAGTGTGCTGATGCTGGGCTGGATACAATTGATGCTGTTGCTGGCGGTTCATCTTAATATGCTGGCCGCATGCCTGTAGCGCCTTGGAATATGGGGATAAATTGTCGACTGCGCTGTCGAAATGCAGTAATCTTGTGGCAAGAGCTCCCGAACAGGTATGTAAACATTTTCCCTTCCACCACCATTGATCGTTCTTAGTTGCTTGGAGAATCTGGGAACCTGCATCACCATCTAGTACATCGTTCTGGTATGATGTCATTTGATGCGCGGGCGTTGGAATACGATGTAGCAGCAATAACCCTCGTATCTTCGCGACGGGTGAAAAACCGATGCATCCTCTGCGTGAACGGCGATCGTATCTAAACGTTGTAACCCTTTATATATAACGAAACGGACCGCTGCACTGCTTGCTGCACCAAGACGTCGAAAAGAATATTTCTCTTTTACTTCAGTCAGGTGAGTTCTTTTGATCATATTGTTTATTCGGGACTGTTATGGGGGCGACCCAGCCCCACCCACAGCTTCGAGGAATACCGGGTCCTGACGAGTGCGCGTCTTGGTTTTGATATTGGCCGTTCTTGTCAGGGCTCGCTGAGACTCGAAGCCTACTCCTCGACTCGATACTATTTGTAATACAGCTCTATGACCTACCTTACTACTTATCCTACGATTACATAGTTCACAACAAACCTTCGACTCCCTACCGCAAGCGTGTCCGCGTCTATCTATTAGCATGTACTTCTATCTGCCACCGGTACGGCTCGCGGGCGTGATCGACCGTGACACGCCATCTTGTAGCTTAATTGCTTTTGCGATAGGCCTTTTATATGAGGGCCATGTTTCACCCCACATTTATGTCTTAACTTTTAGTTGTTTCTCAACATGCGCCGCCAAACACGAAAACCAAGGTTATCCATAAACAGAAACTGATGATCACGATTACTTGTAGCACGACAATTGATGAATTTTATGATTTACAGAAGATTTACGAGACGAATATAAGCACAAATCAGAATAAGTCTAATTTTCACGAAGCACGTCGTTGTAGCCGTCAAGAATTTTCAGTATCACCGAAATGTTAGCGGTTCAGAAAAGTTTCCGCGTGACGAATCGACAATGCAACGAATGACGATCTCGATCTCGACCCGTTCCGCCACGTCAAAAGCGGCTGCTTCTCGTTAAGAATTTCGTTGCTGTGCGAAAACAATAATAAGGTCACCGGGGACTTGCGGGACTTTATTTTTGTGCAAATTGAAATGCGTTTTCAATTGGAAAATGTTGTAGCGTCTCCGATCACATAAAGTGTGGGTCGGAGGTATGTGTCCAATAATTTTTGAATAAAAAGAAATAAACAAAAATTACTGGATGCTACAAGTTATTGTACTATTAATATTTTATTTTCGTAACCAAAACAAGCTTAAAGTCAAAATTGAAAATCGAATTCAGGAGAATTCAACGTCAAAAGGGGGAGAAGTTATGTATGCGTCAACACCTACACAAAATAATAAACTATCCCACGATTCTGCATCTTCTCCGTTAGATGCAGAAACACTAGAAGCGCGGAAAACGGACACCGTCTGACTAGAATTGAAAACATTCCTAGACAATTCTAGAAAACCAGACGCGATGTCAGCGAATATTATCTAATAAAACATGCGGGTCAGGTAACTTCTCGCCCAGTTGTCGTACATAGTTGCTTATGGATATATCTTCCATTCTGTTTGAAAATAAAGAATAGTTGTTTAAATAATAAAAAATCTCGCCTTTCATTTGAATTCAGTGGATTCCTGTGCGGAACTATAAGTGAATCTTTTCTTTTTTTACATTCACGCGGTCTCGTCCACGTAATTAGCATTACTTAGCATAAAACTTGTATCTACACATTACTTAGCATAAATTTTCTACCTGGTTTAGATAGAAGGTTTATGCCAAGTAGTGCGACGTTTTTCGTAATTGGGGCCATTTTTCATTTTTGATTTTAACATACTTCCACAAAAGATAGGTTTTTGATATTTTGCAGAATGATGTAATAGAGTATGTAGTTTTCGAATCTTGTTTTCTTATGCTAAGGGCGGTAGTATATATATATATATATATATATATATATATATATATATATATATATATATATATATATATATATATATATATATATATATATATATATATATATATATATATATAATTTTTTACCTTATCTTTATTTGGCGTGGAATAGGCCTACTGGGGAAACCACAATTAAAAAAAACGCTGTACTTACTCTACCTCTTGGGTGCTGTCAAAATGAGTTTTAAAGCCAACGTCAGGTATGGTATCATCGGTAGTAATCAATCCTATATTCTTGTAGTTATTATATGGTAACTGTAGCAAACATTGATTTCAATTTAAAAAAATTCTCAAGCAACTTTAATTTTATGAACCATCTTATTTTATATATGAACATTCACGGCAACATTTCATTGGACGATTTGTCGTAATGTATGACTTAATATGCTGGCCGGGTTCTATTCGGGATAGTTAGAAAAGTTTTGTTATTTTTTAATTATCGAAGACTGTTTCGCTATTTTCATTGCGTAAACGTATGTTATTTGGGATTAATGTTGTTTGGGTTAAGTGAAAGTGCCCGTGTTTAGTGTTGTATACGTCAGAAGCGTCAGAAGCAATAATAATATAAAAGCAACTAGCAGAAAACTACTTTTTTAACTTTTTACACATTATTAGGGCTTCTTCTAACTAACAAAACTTGGAACAAACCCTTGAGAAAATCAAATCCACCTATTGACAACCAAAGGCGTCTCTGGAGTGCTGAAGAAACTTGAGGAAGAACACTTGCTGAAAATGTTGTGGAAGAAAGAAAGGAAACATATTGAATCGCGGGATGATTCCAAAACACAGGAGAAGAAATTTGTTGAAAAAGAAACCATATCAAATGTGATCCGGCCTTTGATGGTTTTTCTGGAATGTCTGACGGAATACTGTGACGATGGGCAGGTCCTGATGTAGTTTAATTCCGAACCTAAGAAGACTATGGTGACATTGTTATTATTAAATTCGGATGGGCATTTCAGCGAACTAGTGAAAAAGTGTCAATCGGTACGATAATTTGATTTTCATCGTTTTAAGCGTTGATTATTTAGAATATTATACTTTAAGGTCATAGTCGCTGGTGGTACAATGAGGCCAACCACTCTTCCAATCATGTCAAGATAGCGTCAAACAATACTTTTACGATCATGCTGTGCCTACTGATGCCGTTCTCCCTTTAGCGGGTTGTCGAGCTCCAACTGGCAAAAAATTCCATTTCAACTACGCAAACCGAAATAACCCGGACATACTTCGTCTACGATCCTCAGAAAATCTGTACTTGTACATACTACTTGAACTAGGAGTGGCCCTTCAAAACATTTGCAATGTAGTGCCGGCAGGATCATACGACAATTTGGATATTGTCTATAAACTTTTGAGCGAAAAGCAGATTATAGCCAATATTGAGAAGAAGAAAGATGTATTCCGGGAGCCCCGTGCGGCCGAACAACAAGTCGAAAGGATATTAGCTGAATATGCAAAAGCGATTGCAGATGATCGTCGACTGGGCGCAATATTATTTAGCGTTGTAAGAGAAAGTTAAGCAAAGGACTGAATTTTGCCGATGATTTGGGAAGTTGTGTTATTGTTGCCGGTATGCCATACCCCAATAAAAATAGTCCTGAGTTACAGGGAAAAATGAAATATTTGGAAAATACAATTAGTACTGGTGCTGGATCTGAGTTCTACGAGAATTTATGTATGAAGGCTGTGAATCAGTGCATAGGCTGGATATTTTTTTAATGAAGTCAATGAATCTCAAATATTTTTCTTTTCAAGTCAGTCTGTTCGTCATATCAACGACTATGCTACCGTTTTGCTCGTTGACGAACGGTATAGCAGCGGGCATATTCGCAACAAACTACCACAATTGATATCTCATTTCCTGTAAGAACGTTTTTTAAAGAAAACAATTAATTATCTGCTTGCATGTAAAAATAAATTATGTAAACTGTATTTGTATTATGTTTCTGCATAGTTCAAATATCTCATATTATGAACATTGAATTGAGAAATATAGCTTTAATAAAGAAGAATATTGTGCCATTACTGAAAATGATAAACTATATTTTATTAAATAGAAGTCATGGACATAAAAAGCATGAAATAATAGGCTGGGAAGTTAGTTTTAATGGAGAATTCGAATTATTATTGCAAGGATCAGTAGTAATGGTGCTCTACTTAATTCGCCTACGTGGTTCATCCATTTCTTTGAGCAAAGCTTGAGGATGTAGTTGAACTTGCAGCTAGCTACAATGCCAATCGGGATATCCACCTTCTTCTTCCTTATATCAATTGCCTTACATTAGGTGATGATTTTAAATGACTGGAAGGTTTTTCTTTTTTCTATATCAATATTTTCAACTTTCTATACACAAAATATATACAAAAATACATAAATATACATACAAAAATCTATATTCATATATATATATATATATATATATATATATATATATATATATATATATATATATATATATATATATATATATATATATATATATATATATATACATATATATATATATATATATATATATACATATATACAGCCACGAATACAGGTGTATATATATATATATATATATACACATCAATATATGTATACATATATATATATATATATATATATATATATATATATATATATATATATATTTATATATATATATATATATATATATATATATATATATATATATATATTCATATATATACATATCAATATATGTATACATATATATATATATATATATATATATATATATATATATATATATATATATATATATATATATATATATATATATATATATATATATATATATACATATCAATATATGTATACATATATATATATATATATATATATATATATATATATATATATATATATATATATATATATATATATATATATATATATATATATATATATATATATAGGTATATATATATATATATATATATATATATATATATATATATATTTTTTTTTTTTTTAATAATACCTTTATTAAACTGTTTCCTTCGTTTAAGAAGCTTCAGTTAGTTTTAAAATCTTACATGCTAAAACAAGTGATGTGCACTCCTCACAGTTGAAGACGTGAACATTTTGGACCCAAGTTACTTTATTGACATAGAGTCACACAGCAAAGAGCAAAGCTATGATCTGTGTTATAGAATTACAGTGTTCAATGTTTGAAAGAGTTTGAAAAGCAAAGAAATTGGCTACGCAGGCTGTTTTTTCTACGTTAAAGATGGAAGGTCCAACGGGTCAGTTCTTTTCAATCGCTGAAATTTACGATGAGTTAGTATTTTTTTTGCCAGCTTGTTGGGGTGATGAGCGAGGGCTGCAATATATTTTCCACTACGGTTCTTAATTTCTTCTGAAATCGTCTCGATTCGCAGGTCTTTATGGAGATTGGCGTTGCGGAAGTACCACGGGGCTCCGGTGATAGATCGAAGTATTTTTGATTGGGTTCTCTGGATGATGTTGATGTTTGAAGGGCGGGCTGCACCCCATATTTGTAAGCCATATGTCCAGATTGGCTTTAAGACAGACTTATAGACGAGCACTTTAGAGTCGAGAGAAAGTTTTGGCCTGCTATTGAGCATCCATTTGAGGTTTATGAATTTGAGCTTCAGTTGTTGATTTTTAGCTTCAATGTGCCGTTTCCAGGTGAGCCTCCCATCAAGGTGCATTCCGAGATACTTTACTTCGTTACTTTGAGGTATAGGTACATTGTTTAAATATACTTGAGGACAAGTCAGTTTTAACAATGTGAAGGTAACGTGTATGCATTTGGTTTCGTTCATTCTGATTCTCCATTTCGCTAGCCATTCTTCAAGAAGTGAGATGTGACCTTGCAATGTACGGGATGCCGTAACTGGGTCTGAATCAGTGCATAGTATAGCAACGTCATCCGCAAAGGTAGCTGTCGTTGTTTTGTCGCATATTGGGAGATCAGATGTGAATATAGTGTAATGTACCTGTCCCAAAACACTTCCTTGTGGTACACAAACATGCACACGATGTTTAGCGGTAGAATAGCTTTTGTATCTCACCTGGAATGTGCGGTTGGTCAGGTAGGAGGAGAGTATTTTGTGGAAGCTTTTTGGAAGCAATGATTCAATTTTGAAGATCAACCCTTCGTGCCAGACTTTATCGAAGGCTTGAGTTACATCTAAAAAGATTGCTGAGCAGTACTTCTTGTCTTCGAATGCTATTTTAATGTCTGACGCGATTCGATGGACCTGTTGAATGGTGCTGTGATGTCTTCGAAACCCAAATTGCTGTTCTGGAATTATTTTTGCATCTTCTAGTATCGGTAGTAGCTTTTTCAACAGAACTTTCTCGAAAACTTTGGAGACGCATGACAAAAGACTAATAGGTCTGTATGACTTCACTTGAGAAGAGTCCTTACCAGGCTTAGGGATCATTATGATCTCACCTGTTTTCCAAACTTCAGGAAAATATCCGATTCGAAAGATAGCATTGAATAGATTAGAAAGCCAAGAGAATACGATCGGTGGCATCTGTTTGAGCATAGCATTGGTGATGAGATCAATTCCCGGAGATTTTTTTGAGCATGTTTCCTGGATAATGATATCTTGCACTTCCTTAGCCGAAGTCTTGATTGGTTCTGAGTCCTGAGCATTGACATTAGTTGGAAAGTCACATGTTGCCGTGGTGAAAGGTGTGAAAACCTGTTCTAGGTGAACTGCGAAGGCGGTGGCTTTCTCTGCGTCACTTTTGGCCCATTGCCCGTTGACAGTTCTTAGTGGGGCTTCCCTGATGGTAGGTTTGTTGATTTTTTTGACTGCTTTCCACAATGAATA
This sequence comes from Nemotelus pantherinus, assembly GCA_963978885.1. Classification (NCBI taxonomy): domain Eukaryota; kingdom Metazoa; phylum Arthropoda; class Insecta; order Diptera; family Stratiomyidae; genus Nemotelus; species Nemotelus pantherinus. Next base: position 190,887,912 of record OZ022264.1, read on the forward strand.
GTCGGCATTTTTAGTGGGACTGAGGCTCTCTAAGAATGAATGGAACTTTAACTCGTTGTCTTTCGCAAGTGCCAGTCTGAGCTCACTAGAAGCTTTGTTGAGTCGTGTTTTAGTTTGGAGAGACCGGTGCAGCTGCCAATTCCTTCGTGCCAGTCTTTTTTTCTGTACTAAGATTTTTATTGATGAGGAGTATGTTGTTTTCCGAGTTGAGGGATGTAGTTCCATTTAAGGTGTCGCGATGTCGAATGCCTCCAAGACATGCTCGTTGAAAAGGATAACAGCGGAATTGACATCATCCGGTGATTTGAGAGATGCACTAAGAGATGTTGAGCTGGTGAGGTGTCGTTTGAATGCACTCCAGTTGGTTTTTTGTGAATATCTACGCTTACTCCAGAGTAATAATGACAGGAGAGTGATCTGAGGACAAATCAAAAACTACTTCTGATTTTGCGGAGTTTGGAGGTATTCCCTTCGAGATTGCGAAGTCTATGAGGTCCGGAATTTTGTTGATATCTGACGGCCAATATGTTGGCTGGCCGGTTGAGATATGACTCAAACCATAGTTTTGTAATGTATCGAAGAGTGCTTTGCCCCTAGATGTTATGAGACGAGATCCCCAAAACGTGTGTTTCACGTTAAAGTCGCCAGCCACGATGAATTTGGTTCCCAGCGATGAGAAGAAGCTTTCGAATACTGCCTTTGAAATGTTGTGCCTCGGTGGACAGTAGATGGACGAAATTACAATCTCGCTCGACTGCTCACGTAGGCAAATGGATGTCGCTTGCATGTAATTTTCGCTGAGTTCTTCCAAAGGATGATGGAGCAGATGCTTTTTAATAAGTATTGCAGACCCGCCTCTAGCCTTACCATCTGGGTGTTTGGTATCGTAGAAGATGTAGCCTGGGATGTCGAATTTATTATTTTTTTCTGTGAGGTGCGTTTCCGATAAGAGGAACACATCAATATCGTGGGTTGATATAAAGCAGGTTATTTCCGCTTTATGCTGGACAATGCCATTCGCGTTCCAATGGGCGATCTTGAATGAGTTCTTTTGCTGTTAATGAGAAATTGGAGCAACATGTTTTGATTTTTAAGTAGTTCTTGCATCATGTTACTCATCGTCGTCATGAATCGATTCATGTTGTCTGAGAGCGTTGACAAAATCGAAGAGAGTTCGTTGTTGGAGCTGCTTTGAGCAGTGGTTTCAGCAGAGCAATGTGCGTTTTGTTTGATTGCGTCGGAATATTTGATACCAGGAGTTACAAGTGATGAAGATGCAAAAGTCTCCGGCATGAGGACTGGTCTATTAGTTGCAATATTTAGAGCCTGTTGAGCGTGGTTCTGAGGCGGGAACAACTTTACTTTCAGAGATTGGAATACTGAGCAACCTCTGTAGTTTGCAGTATGGTTGTTACCACAATTGCTACATTTTTTAATTGCAGGATCTAGTTTACTCTTATCACAGGACTTGGTAGCGTGAAACTCGCCACATATAACACACACGCTAGAGAGTGAACAATAGCTTTTGGTGTGACCATATTCTTGACAATTTGCACATTGCACGGGACCTTTACGTTTGATCGGCTCTTCGACGGTGATTCTGCGGTGCATAATATATCGCAGGCTATAAATTTTGTGAGTTTCACCTCTTTTGGGCTTGCTGGCTTCGGGCTCTAGTTCCACTTTGAACAGTGGCTGGGGCCAGTGCTGCCATTTTAGCATTTTGAATGCTAGATCTAGCATTATTTTTTCCAAAACGGCATTCAAAATTCGGAGTTAGCATCTAGCATTATTTTTAGCATTTAAATTTAGATTTCGGAATAATCTGGCACTAATCTATTTACAATCTCGCCCATCAAATTTTTCTCAATAATAGCTCTTTTCGTGTACTTTCAGTCGCGTTCATGAAAGGAAACTTCCTGAATCATGTGGTGGGGGAAATTCATGAAAAATACAAAAACGCGCTCATGGCATTTTCTTAGAAGTGACAACCAGAAGTGACATTTGTCTGATTTTGAAATAATGATAGTGATTATTAAGTCTAAAATATAAAGATTATAAAGTCATCTATATTGCTTTAAATATGGTAACGTTCACTTAAATCATGATGATGCTAAAAATCAGTGATGTGGTCCCATCCACTTCAGACTTCTAGGAGCCTCGGGCATCAACAAGTTCAAGTTTACCAAAGTATGTGCATTCTACTTAGATATTTTTTCCTGAACAATGTGAATGAATTGTTTTGTTAGGGCTTCAAATGCAAGCGCACGGATAACGCTGAAGAAAAATCTTCGTTATCCGACACTAATACTTTTTTTCACTTAAAAATAAATAATTGTTGCTGTTTTGGTTGTGAGATTTCAAACGATGTTTTGAAAAATATTGGTAGAAATGAGCTTTACACAAGAGAAGAAGATTTAGATATAACTGATATGTCTGTAATAGACATAGAATCATTTTGAGATGTAAATTTTAAACTTCTTATATGTTTTTGTTATACATATGAGGGTTGATCTATAAGTAATGATAAAGAATATAAACCAAGGTGATTAAACTTAAAATATATATTTATTTTTCAACATAGTCTTCTAACAAGTTAATACATTTAGTCCATCTTTTTTCCAAACCCAGGATACCCTTAGAATAATCTTGACTCTCCCAAAATGCCTCAACAGCGGCCATCACTTCGCTATCATCTTTAAATTTCTTACCCCGAAGGTGTTGTTTGAGCCGAGGAAAGAGGCAGAAATCACTGGGAGCTAGGTCTGGCGAATAGAATGGGTGTTCAAGCAGTTCGAATCCTGTTACCTTAATTGTATCCATCGCAACTGCAGCCTTGTGAACCGGTGCGTTGTTTTGAAGAAACGGAGTTCCGGCTCGCAGTTTGCCGTGTTTTTTCTCCTTCATCGCCTCTCGCAATCTTCTTATTTGGTCAGCTTAGTAAGAGCCTGATATAGTGGCTCCCTTTTCCAAATATTCCACCATAATCATTTTTTCAGCGTTCCAAAAAACTGATGACATAACCTTTCCTGCCCAACTTGACACTTTGAATTTCTTCGGCGTCGATGAAGAGGGTCGCTTCCAGGTCATCGATTGCATTTTGGTTTCTGGATCAAAATGGTGGATCCAAGTCTCGTCCATGGTCACGAAATGTGACAAAAAATTCTCATGATGTGAACTTTTCGAGATTCATCCTTGAAATGTCGACTCGTTTCTTCTTATGCTCGCCCGTTAACATTCTCGGTACCCAACGCGCAGACCTTCTTCATATGCAATTTATTGGCAAACATTTTTCGAACACTACCATATGAGATCCCTGTGACCTCAGCTACATGCCTGAGGGTCACTCTTTGATCTGCCAACACCTCTTCGACTTGTTTACGTTGTCTTCAGTGAGGGATGAGGATGGACGTCCTTCGCGGTGTTCATCTTCAGTGGATGTTCTTCTCAACTTAAACTCCTTGGCCTAGCGTGCAACGGAGGAATATGGATGAGCAGAGTCCCTTAATGTTTTCACCATGTCGCCGTGTATGCCTCTGGTAGACGGTTTTTTCAAACAGAGGTACTTAATGACAGCTTTAATTTTTCCCCATTTTGATGTTCTCTCTTCGGCTGTTCGTATTCAAATGAATGTTGCTCCCTGGAATCGACGCCTATTTATATGTTTTTTTCATGCTGACTTAGTGAGTAGATGTAGTAGTAAAAATTTTTTTTTTTTAATTTTATCCGAACTGGAAATAACCGATTATCATTACTTATTCATCAACCCTCATATAAATATGCATATTATTTTCATATTGAACCATGTTTATTTCAGTTCAATAAGAAAGCATTATTTAGCATTATAATTTTACAAGATCTAGCATTATTTAGCATTAAATAAAATTGAATCTAGCATTATTCCAAAAAAATAAATGGCAGCACTGGCTGGGGCTGTTTGAATTTATTAAATATATTTGTGATAGATTTAACTGCAAATCCGAGGCTTTCGAGCTCCTGCTTTAACTCATCAACATCAATATCAGGTTCTATGCCTTTAATTACCACCGACAATCCTTTGCAACTTTTTAGTTGGTAAGTATAATATTGACGACGCTGTGAATCAAACTCTTTTGTCACCTTCCTGAAGTTTTCTTCAGAACAAACTTGTATTTTGGTCTCAGAAACGTGACCACGTTTTAGCGGTGTGACATGAAAGTTGTTTTTACCAGCAATTGATACCAACATGTTGACTAAGCTATTGCTTGTTTTTTCTCTGAGGTATATTGGCGGTGGCTTAATTTGCTTTGGCAACGGAGCAATTTCGGAGTCGTTTTCGGTTGCAAGTAGTTGGTAGTAGTTCCTACTGGTAGAAGCTTGCTGATCATCGGGCTTAGAAATTTTCTTCTCGTTTCCAATTTGAGAGGAGTGGGGACTTCGTCGTCTTTTGACAATGTTGAAGTATCGGTCCAAACCCTTTTTCTTGTCCGCATTTGGAGGCCTCGCATCTACGTTAACATTCGATGCTCCATTTTCATTACATGTGTTCCCAACCATGTCATCTAGCTGCTTACGAGACGAGATAGCTCCGTTTGTTTTTTGTTGGATGCTCTGTAGGTAGCTGTCTTGGATTGAGTGGATATCAATTTGTTCTAAGCTACTGTACTGTCTCTGATTTTTTGTAGACATATCAAAGACAGTAATTAGAATGGATCATGCCTCCGATGTGGAATGTGTTAGCCAAGCACAAGTGTCCCAAGTTGGTGGCTAGGTGGCGCTGCGAGCAATTATTCCACGTGATACAATTATTTTGATTTCAACTTTAGAACTTTAATTGTATATAATTTTGGAATTTGATTTGAGAATTTTATTTATGTAATTGAAATTTATTTTAGAATTTTTAAAATCCGAACAACACTTAACAAAAACTGAAGCGGCGCTGATGGGAGACGAACCGACAGCTTTTGTATCAGAGAGCCGAGTACGTACCCACTGCGCTATTGTGGCTGTTGAAGGTTAGAACAGCAGAAAAGTATAACAATGTCAGGTTGACGCGCACTTAGTTTACTGGAAAAAAAAACTAACCGTACTTCTTGAGTTTCTTTGTTCGATGATGCACTTTCACAGCTTGAAAGAAAGAAACAAAGTGTGTTAGGAGGTCAGATCGTGAACAAGATAAGCGATGTACAACACAACAGCCAAGTCGACCTTTCGGAGCTATTATGCTGACGACACGATAGACACGGCGTTACGCGGCTTACGACGGCCTTCCCTTTGGGGGATTCCCGAAAACGAAGATTTATTTTTTTTTTATCAAGATTTCGAACTGTAGATTAAATGACTCGATGTTGAGGAATGGTATCAAACGATGCGGAGAGAAGTAATCACAAAGTTGAACACTTTTGATATGTTGATTTGCACTTTAGAACCTTGTTTTTAACTAAATTTCCACGCAGAGATTTCCGCACCAGTCATTCCGTTTGACGTTTTTATTAATGTCGTTTTTACTAATATATATATATATATATATATATATATATATATATATATATATATATATATATATATATATATATATATATATATATATATATATATATATATATATATATATACATACATATCAATATATGTATATATATATATATACACATATATATATATATATATATATATATATATATATATATATATATATATATATATATATATATATATATATATATATATATGTATATATGTATATATATATATATATATATATATATATATAATATATATATATATATATACATATATATATATATATATATATATATATATATATATATACATATATATATATATATATATATATATATATATATATATATATATATATCAATATAAGTATACATATATATATATATATATATATATATATATATATATATATATATGTATATATATATATATATATACATATATATATATATATATATATATATATATATATATATATATATATATATATATATATATATATATATACATATCAATATATGTAAACATATATATATATATATATATATATATATATATATATATATATATATATATATATATATATATATATATATATATATACATATCAATATATGTAAACATATATATATATATATATATATAGATATATATATATATATATATATATATATATATATATATATATATATACATATCAATATATGTATACATATACTGATGTGGCCAAATTATTATCACCTTCTGAAAATCTTAAGTTTTTTGTCCTAAATTACACCTTTTACAAATAAAAACTAAAACTTATTGTAATTAACATATTTATTAGTATTTAGTGAACATTCCTTTCGCATCTTTTAAACGCTGTATTCTACGAGGCATTCCACTTATCGTATTTTTGGCTTTTTCGATTAAATCCGTATCATTTTGCCAGACTTCCTTCATTGCTGCAATCAAGTCTGATTTTGTCCGGGGGCAGTTTTCTGCCACTTTTTGTTAAAAAATAGCCCAGATATTTTCGATCGGATTCATATCTGGACTATTTGCTGGCCAATCA